>CM053595.1:8684951-8697089 GCA_028646575.1 Pseudocheirus occidentalis
TCAGCAAGATCAACCTAAAGACTAACCAGTTACAAGAGTTTATGGTCCACACTCATAAGTCAGCCACCCACTTCCCCAAAGAAGGGTGTGAAGGAGAGACATTTTCTTAATCTCTTCTCCTATGCCAAGTTTGGTCATTACAATTATATAGCAATTAGTTCCAGTTTGTATGTTCTTTTCCTTTCCATGCCATATTTGTTTATTGTGTATATGATGTTTTCCTGGTTCTGTTTTCTTCACTCTGATTGAGTTCACATAAACCTATCTCTGAACTCTTCACAGTCATTGCTACTTAGGGCACAGTAATTAATATTCCATTATATTTATTTACTGTACTTTGTTTAGTCCTTCCCCAACTGACAGGCATATGTTTTGTTTCCAATTCTTTAATAACACTAGTTTTCTCTTTTGGGGACAGGGGGTGGTACAAGTCTGTGGTGAGTAGACATGTGATTTAACCCAGGGAATTTCCAGTAGACAAATGCTATCTACCAGGGAAGATTGGCACCTTTTTTGAAATTTATAATCATAGTTGCCTGGGGCACTGAGAAGTTGATGCCTTGTCCAGGGTCCCACAGGCACTATGTGTCAGCAAGGGACTGGAACTATGTCTTCCTGACTCTGAGGCTAGCTACTTCCCCACTTCTCCGTAGCTATCTCTCTTTAGCAATGTTTTGGGGTTTTTTTCAACTACCAGCAAAATGTCATTTAATATAGTTAGGGGCTGGTCCAGAAAGACTGACCATAAAGCTGGCAAAAGCTGTGACCCCTCTCCTACTAAGGGGTCAGAGCTCTAGGTTCAGACACGAATAGGGTTCAGTCCTACAGGGAGCCCTGGCTCTTCCTTGTTGTCTCAGGTCCTTTATCTCACTCCTCACCCCTATCTAGGAGTTCTGGGTAAAGTCATTTAAAAACTTAGGTTTGGCTCATGTCTAGGATCTTTCCAAAAGGCATGACAGAGGTATTCAATGTACAACGTAGGTCAGGTATCAGAGACTATTCCTTTCCTCCACTGCAAAAGAAAGGCTTAAAACACAAGAGTGCACATTGACAAAAACTAAGAACATGGTACAACCCCCTATAGGAGGAGCTATATGAAACAATGGATAGAGTGCCTGACCTGGAGTCAGGAAGATCCATCTCCTCAAGTTCAAATCTGGCCTCAGACACTTTTTAGTTGTGTGACCCTGGGTAAGTCACTCAACCCTGTTTGCCTCAATTCCCTCATCTGTAAAATGAGCTGGAGAAGGAAATGGAGAACCACTCCAGTATCTCTGCCAAGAAAAACCCAACTGGGGCCATGAAGAGTTGGACACGACTTAAAAATAACTGAACAATCATCTATAACTTTTTCTATATTCTAAGAGAACGATACTTAGATGAAACATTAATCACCTAGTGAGACTGTTAGAGAGGCATCTCACCTTTACCTTGACTATGTACTTTCTGAACACCTCACTCAAATCCATGTCTTTTGGCCAGCCAGGGGAGGGGCAGGGGAGGCGACTGGTCCCTATTTGTTTATTTTGGGTTTTTTTTTTTTTTTGGAGAAGAATATATGTAGCTACAGAAAACTCCTCCTGATGACAGTTAGCCCTGCCTGAGGAATCCAAACTCTCTAACTCACCAAGGCTCCATTCAAAGCTAGAAGCATCCATCCCATTTGTCTTTTACTGCAGCTTGCTCTTTGATCCCTTATGTTCAGAGAAACACAAAACAGAAAAGGCAACCAAAGCCCAGGATCTGTAGCCTAAACAGTACATGTTCCTGCTGCCACTAAAGCTTTTGGAAGGGAGAGACTTTACTCCACTGCTCATCCATGGGAAAGGAGTCCAAGAGAGAGGCTCTGTAAAGTCCCCACACTCCAGGCACCAAGGGGGCCAAAGGCTGGATATGAACCACTTCTTTCAAGGTCTACTGAGCAGGCGACTCTTCCTAGCTCAGTGGTCAATACTCCTTGATGCATTCTCCCTCCCCCTGATGGATCATCCTATGGTGATGGGCAGATGGATACTTGGAAATGGACAGGACAGTTCAATTCAAGGACAGTTCCACGTATGCTTCAAGAGAGGCGTGCTCTCGCTAGAGCAGAAGGGGTAGGGGGCCTTGATAACCCCCCTGTGATGGAAATGTGAGAAAACAAGGAAATTACGACAACAGCAAACATCCTTCACGTGAGTTTCCACGCAATCACCCTATAAAAAAAACAAAAAATAACCAGCCACTCAACTTTCAGTTCATCAATTGAGATGCTTTGATTTTTATTTATCATTAGCTCTCTGAAGAAATGTTTCATGGAGTAATGAATAGTTTTGTTGCTCAAACATTTTCAATTGTATCTGACTCTTCACGATCCTGTTTGGTGTTTTCTCGGCAAAGATACTAGAGGGGTTTGCCATTTCCTTCTCTAGCTCATTTTACAGATGAGAAAACTGAGGCAAACTGGGTTGAGTGACTTACCCAGGGTAACACAAGAAGCATTTGAGGCTAGTTCAGGAAGAAATAGTTCAGGAAGAACTCAGGAAGAAACGTCCTGACTCCAGGTCCAGCGCTCTATTCACTACCCCATGCACACATATAAGTGAATACAAAATAAAAATAATTTGTAGTGGAGAAAGGAACAAGCAGCTGAAGGTCCTATATTTTTGTGTAAATCTCCTTCTATCTCAGACATCAGAATATTATCAGATGTTTTATACAGAGATATGTTCACAATGTACAGTTTCCCTATTTGTCCTAGCTCTACCATTGACTTTATACAAAAGCTTCCAAAGGGTTCGTGCAACTGGAATGACTTGTTTTACCCTTCGTGACCTCTAACCTTTATTTGGTTAAGAATTCTCCCATTAGCTATCGTTATGAAAGATGCTCCCATTCCATTTTTCTCCAGTTGTTTTTTGGGGTTTTTTTTTTGACGATGTAACTTTTATATTTGTCAAGTGCCCGTTTGGAACGTCCCCTGGTATAGAGCGTAAGCTGCTGGTCTAAAGCTATTTGTCACCAAGCTGATTTCTAGCTTTTTCCTCGGCCGTTCTTACCAAGGGGGGAGTTGTTTATGTCCTTGGGTTTATCGAACATTGGATTATTAGGTTGGCTTGTTTCTGATTTTTGCTTATCCAGGTCTCTTTCATTAACATACTCTTCTAGCTTAAGCCACTACTAAATGATTTTGAGGCAGTTAGATGGCTCAGTGGACTGAAGTTAGGAAGAACTGAATGCAAATCCAGCCTCAGACACTTCCTGGCTGTGTGATCTTGGGCAAGTTACTTACCTGCTGTCTACCTCAGTTTTTTCATCTGTAAAATGGGGATAAAAACAGTACCTACCTCATGAGGCTGTTGTGGGGAACAAGTAAGATCATATTTGTAAAGCACTTAGCACAATACCCAGCCACAGTGTGCTTAATAAAGGCTTATTCCCTTTCTTCCCTTCTATTTTTTTCTCCTATTTTTTTTTTCTTTTTTGGAGGGGGGAGGGCAAAGCAATTGGGGTTAAGTGACTTGCCCAAGGTCACACAGCTAGTGATAAGTGTCTGAGGTCAAATTTGAACTCGGGTCTTCCTGACTCCAGGGCTGGTGCTCCATTCACTGCACCACCTAGCCACCCCTTTCTCCTATATTTTGCTGATGATTTTCGTGGGTTAATTTTATATCCTTCTACTTTCCTGAAACCATTAAGGATCTTAATTAGTTTCTTTTCTGATTCTTTGGGGTTTTCTAAGTGGACCATTCTGTCACTTGCAAATATGAATAACTTCATCTTTCTCTGTCAGTGTTTGTGACTTTATTTCTCATCTTACTGCTACGGTGAGCACTTATAAAATCATATTAGATAATAGTGGGGAAAGGAGACATCTTTATTTTCTATGTCTATATTTCTTAGGCATGCTTCTCTTATTTCCCCATTGCAAATAATATTAGCTTTTAATTTTAGATATGTACTTTTATAATAATAGATAAGCATTTACATAATAATACACTTTTATGTGTTTAAACACAAATTAGTGTTGTGCTTTGCTAATTCATGTGCTATGTTCATTTTTTATTGTTTTTCTCAGGATGATAGAGGTTCCAGAGTACTAACTTTGAATTCCTCCTATTCTATTTCTATATCACTGCACACTGCACATAGCAATGTACTGGTAAATGTTTAACAATCAGTTCTCTGGGGCAGGGGTAGGAGGTGGGGGAAAGGTACTGCTGACATATCTTTCAAGTTTAATCCGCATCATTCACATTTTCTCCATCACTTTTTTATGTCTAGATAATCTACAAAACAGTAAATCAAGTTCTAATTTATAGCATTTACTGATTTGGGGGGTGTGAATGTTCACGCTGAAAATCTAGCAATCCAGCTCTCTCAAGTCAGTATTAGCCTGCCTCCAACACACCGCTGACTGTGTGTTACCCACTATTGTCTCCTTTCCTGACGTGTCTCATTCTTAGAAACATCAATTCATGAAGGAAACAACGCTAAAAAGGAGTGTCCTGGCATGGGTGTAACCCTGAGTCCTACCCCTAACCTTTAACAGGAACACCCTCATTCCTAAGGCCCAGTTCATAATAAGACTTCTGTTTCTCACTTTGAAAAATTGTTCATTTTTCATGTGCATACCCTTTGACCCTGCAACACCACTGTATCCTGAAGAGATCATACAGACGGGAAAAGAATCCACACGTATGAAAATATAGCAGCACTCCTTGTGGTGGCCAAGAAATGGAAATTGAGGGGATGACTATCGATTGGAGAATGGCTAAACAAATTGTGGTATATGAATGTAATGGAATACTATTGTGCTATAAGAAATGATGAGCAGGTAACTTCAGAAAAACCTGGACTTAACATGAACTGATGCTGAGTGAGGGGTGCAGAACCAGGAGAACATTATACACGGTAATAACCACATTGTGTAATGCCTAACTTTTGTTTTTTTGTTTGTTTTTTTTTTTTGGAGGGGGAAGGCAGGGCTTTTAGGGTTAAGTGACTTGCCCAAGGTCACACAGCTTGTGTGAAGTGTCTGAGGTCATATTTGAACTCAGGTTCTTCTGACTCCATTGTGCCACCTCACTGTCCTGCGAAGACTAACTCTGATAGACTTGGCTCTTCTCAGCAATGCAAGGTTCTACGACAACTCCAAAAGACCCATGATGGAAAATGTCATCCGCATCCAGAGAAAGAATTAGAGTTTGAAAGCAGATTGAAACCCACTATTTGCTTTCTTTCTTTTTTGTTTTGTTTCTTCTTTCTTGTGGTTCACTCCATTGGTTATAATTCTTCTTTGCAACATGACTATTGTGAAAATGTTTAAGGTGAATGTATACATAGAGCCTGTATCAGATTGCATGCCATCTTGGGGAATGGAGGGAGAAAATTTGGAATTCAAAAGCTTGTGGAAATGAATGTTGTAAACTAAAAATAAGTAATTTTAAAAAAAAAAACGAAAAATTGCTTATTTTTCTTTGAACATAAGAAACAAAGAGACTCATGCCTTTTACCACATTTGGCTTATGTGAATGCTTTTTAGGTTGAACTATTTTGTTTTCCTTTCAGGGGCAAAACTGCCTCCTGTTCCCCAGATTTCAGTCTTCCCCCACTGCTGCTTTCATCTTATCCTGCCTACAACCCCACTCTTGTTCAGACTAAGGAAATTACTATCCCTTCTCTGTTTACCTATGAAATGAATGAAAGTATAATTCCAATTTCCTCTGTCTCTTAGCTCTTTGCATAACTTCCTACTGTGCTATCTCTCCCACAAAAGAGATCCATTCACTTACAAGAGATCATGGGATTTAGTTCACGGGGCATTAATCCATCTCTTCTTCAATCTCTTCTTCTGATTATGTTCTTAAATCTTTAGCCCCTTAGGTATTAGATTTCTATTTGTTAGAGGGCAAATATATGTTTTGTCAGTTAGTACCGATCTAGTCCAATGCTTTAATCTGAATTTTACTGCCATTGTCTTCATTAATTTAGTTATAGTGGGGAGAAGGTAGAGTGCAGAGGACAGTCCACTTGGGTCGAGTGTAAGTCACAATTGGAAGGGGATGGCTCATTCCCCAGCAACTCCAACCAAAGCCTTCATGGCCACAGAGCCATGGAAATATTTGAAACCTTCAGCTATATTGACAACATTTAGGCTATTTAGAGTCTTCTGCATGGGCTTATTAGCATATAATTATGTTCCTATGATCCCATTTGTTCATGGATACGGATTTCCTTGTTTCCTGTGGCAATTCTTTCTTTGTTCACAACTTTGTCACAAGCCAACAAACATTAGGCCTTTCTAGATAGACTTACTGATACACGTGTGCATATGTATACACATGTACATTGCACATATACATAGATCTGTGATACGTGTGAATATCACATGTGTACATTTACACGTGTGCGATGTTAAGGCTATGTTTTATTGTATTTTTGTTGATACATATTTCCCAATTACATTTCAGTCTGATTCAGGCTTCTACCTAGATTTCTAGGGTTCTAGGGGAAATATTTAATGTCTTCAGTTAGATATAGATAACTTTAGCCACCTAGAACAATGCAACATGGTTTAGAGCTTACCAGGGAGATTTATTGCTATGTCGTTCTAGATCTGATTCCTGCTTTCATAGTGATAACAGTAGAGGATTTCCCCAGTTTGATTCTCACTCTTTAGGATAATACTTAAAGAATCTGAGTGATCCGGTTGCATTTTTGACAACGTAGTTAAAACACTGATTTCAAGTCAGATTTCTAGCTTCTGAAAAGTAATCGTGGGTTTCTTAAGTAATGTCCCTAATATCCTAGCTATCTGTATCAACACAAGATGAATTGGGACTGTCTAGGAGGACTTGTTACAAAGTCATCCTATACATATTTTTAACTTGAGTTTCTGGGTTGTTGTTGTTGTTGAGCCATTTTAATCATGTTTAACTCTTCATGACCCCATTCGGGGTTTTCTTGGCAAAGATACTGGAGTGGTTTGCCACTTCCTTCTCCAGTTCATTTTACAGATGAGGATACTAAAGCAGACATGATTAAGTGACTTGCCCAGGGTCACACAACTAGTGTCTTAGTTCTGATTTGAACTCGGGTCTTCCCGACTCCAGACTGTGCAGCAATCTATCCACTGCACTACCTTAACCTCTCTGAACATCAGTTTGCCCATCTGTAAATTGGGAATAATAATAATAAGAACTACTGTAGAGAACCAAATGAGATAATAAATTTAGAGAGCTTTGCAAACCTTAAAACTATGACTGCCACACTCAGGAGGTTCTGGCAGCACGTCCATCCTCTTCCAGAGGCCACTGCTCCTATCTTGTCCTTTGCTTCTGGAGATTCTGCTTCATGTTTTTCAGTATTTGTTACATTGGGCCTTTTTTTCTGACTCGCTTCCTCAAGTTTTTCTCTTTTTTCCTGGGTGGTTTTTCCTGCGAGCTTTTCTTTCCTTTTCCCCCTTTTCTGTGCTGGTTCTTCTACTTCATTTGGTGCATTTATTATTGTTTTGAGAAATATGAGGCAGCTGACACTTCCTTTCCAAGCCCTTCGAACTGGAATAAGCATCTCAAAGGCTGAATTAGGGCCAGTGCCAGCAGGAAATAAAGAAATCTTCAAACACAAGCCCTTCCCATCACTGTACAAAAAAACCCAAATTAGTCATTTTAGAATCATGTAATTGAGAAAAAGACTCATTCAAATATTCTCTAGAGGGGACACAAGACTAAAATGCACCTAAATAGTTCCAAGGTTTCATGATTCCATCACTGTCAGTGCTCTCCCGTGGTATAATTCACAACAACCAAGGCTAAGGTATGAACACATAATGGCCCGTGATCAAGGCTGCTTTTAAGCCACAGACTTTTTGCATGAGTATATTGGAGACTGATAGCCGGGTACTTCCTGGCATCTGAAGAATTAACAAATGCCAAAAAACAGCTGTTGTCAAAATGTTTCCTGTAATGTAGCATGAAAAACATTAATGACAACATAATGGTAGAACCCTAAGCAGTAAATTTACAGCAAAGTAGTTAATGTAATCTCCGCTGATGCCCTCGTTGGGTGCTTGTCTCAACAAGGCACGGAAGCAACCCTGGGGCTTTGAAAGCCATGCTAGTAAAGTTAGGCTACCAAGGATATGAGTGTGGGCCCAGCCATAGACTGTCTGTCTGTATGCTGACAGTGAGGAGCAGCCTCGTCACCAGAGGAGTGGTCAGCAGGAAATGATTTTGGCAGGGTCATCAAAACTAACATTTGGAGAAGCTGAAATTTGCAATGGTGGGATCAAAGCTCTTTTAAGTGCTGAAGATACGGAGTATAGGAGGTTATTGTTCTTGTATTTCTATTTCAATATGACGTATCTCACTATGAGGCTGTCAGACCATTTTATACCTTTGGAATCTCTTGATCAAATACTGAATTTAAGAAAAATGTTCAAAGTGAATGCCAATTTGCAACACTCCTTTTGGGTTAAATTATTTATTATTTTTAAAGCGGGGGGGTCTATATATCCTACACACACACACACACACACACACACACACACACACACACACACACACACACACACTACACAAAACAACGAAAATCTAACCCTGCAAAGAGACTGAAATAAGATAAGTGTGTGCATAAGATGTACAATTCTGTTATTTACCTGTGTGAGAGTAGGCAAATTCCTCAATCCCTCTAGGTCTGTAAAAGGAATGAATTTGAACAGATGATCTCTAAGGCAGCTTGTGTGCTCAGCCTGGAGTCAGGAAGACCAAAAGTTAGCCTCAGACACTTTCTAGTTGTATGACCCTGGGCAAGTCACTTCAAACCCGTTGGACTCATTTCTTCAACTCTAAAACGAAGATAATAACACCTATCTTGGAGGGTTGTTGTTATAAGGATCACGTGAAATAATGTATGTAACGTGCCTGGCACACAGCAGGCATTATAAACATTCACTGCCTTCTCCCCCTTCCATCTTTAAATCTTGGGATCTAGAAGGAGGGAAACCACCTGGAGGAGAGAGACAGGCTGGATAAGGAAGCAAAGCTTCTCAGGAATGGGAAGGGAGGAAACAGAAGCTGGAAACTAGAAGCTTAAAGGGAGGAATCCGAGCCAAGGTCTGTGGAGATCCAAGAAACACATCACAGGGAATTGGGGAAATGACACGTTGCCTGGGGGTAGGTCCACCCAGGAGCCCACTGACAAGCATTAGCAATTCATTTCACGGTCTTTAAAACTAGAGGCTTGAATGAGATCATCCCTGAGGTCCCTTTCAGCTCTATTTCTAAAGCCCAACGAGCTTACAAATGGAGGCGGTGATGTAATGTAAAATTTGCTTAGGGTCCAAAAATTTTTAGTCAAACTCTGAACCTTTTAGAAATCTACAGGGCAGGGAGCATCTGGGCGGCACACCGGCCTTGGAGTCAGGAGGACCTGAGTTCAAATCCGGCCTCAGACACGTAACACAATAACTAGCCGTGTGACCTTGGGCAAGTCACTGAACCCCAATTGCCCTTTTTCCCTAAAAAAAAAAAAAAAGAAATATATAAAGGAAGCAGGGTGTTACGAAGGTCCAAACTCACAGGGGTAAAGTGGCTAAACCCTGTCACAGTATCAGCATAGCATGTTTGTGAGAAATCGATTGTTGTCAAGAGATGGGATGTATTCTTCTATAAAGTAAGCCCCCAGTCGCCAAGGGTGGTGACGTATATACGTTTGACAGTGCTTAAGTAGGCACTTAAAAGTATGCTGAATGGATGAAAAGGTATCAGTTGTATATCTGACCATACCTGTCATCATATGTGGACTGAGAGAAAGATTCTTCATTGGGAGAAGTCCCCAGGACTCCATTACAAACACAACCATATGCCTGAGGTGCAAGACAATTGCATCACAAGGAACAGACGATTACTGGTATGAAGAGATTTCTGAGAGAGGGAAACCGCACGGGGGAGACACTGCAATGACAGTATCTGGTTTCTAAAAACCATGAAGCAAGAAGAAAGAGGAGAGTTGAGTCAGAGGTACCTGATGTCAGGAGGCACACTCTTCAAGCAAGGATGCCCACATTGAAGGCACTTCTTCCACTCTGATGAGAGAGAGAGAGAGAGAGAGAGAGAGAGAGAGAGAGAGAGAGAAATATCTATCCTCATTTGGTTCTTATCTTGCTTCCTTTTCCACATGTTGGCCAGTCAATTAATTGATTGGGGTTTTTTTTGCTTCCAGGGGGGAAAGCTCTGTTCCAAATCACTGGGATTTTCCCAGCTGCTGGAGCTATTAGGGGAGTGTTGCAGCCCCCACCAGCTTTGGCTTGCTGAAAGTACACCCCAGGACCACCACCCAAGACCACGATCTGGATCCAGGCCGCTCAATGCAAGAGCACTTGGTCCTAATCAATTGACTCAGCCCTGCTGTGGGGTCCGCAGGCCAGGGGCAGCTGCCAGTTACACTGCCCTTCCCCCACTCTGCTTGCTTGCCCTAGGGGCAGACTGGCCGAACTGCTTTTCCTCCCGCAAATTTAGCTTGGAAGTTTCACTTTCACTGACCTTCTCTAATCCTGGCTTGATAGATGTGAAGACAGCTCCATGTGCTTCAGATCTTCTCTGAAGTAGACTCACGCTGCGGCCTGGCCGCTGTTTCAATTTTGGGCTGGGCTGGCCTCGGCTCCCGGCCTGCCACAATGAGCTCCTCCTGCTGAGCTGCCTTCAGCAAGAGATGTGTTTTCTGTATTTTTGTGGCAAAGCAGAACTCAGTAAACTCAGAGTGAAATCAATCACTAGAGATCAGTGGGAGCAGCTACATGACTAAGCCTGCACCCCCCATGCCCAACCCCATATTCACTCTCCTGGTAACTCTTCATTAATCAATACTGAGGTCATCACATTCTCCTGGTCCCTACTTCACAGTTTCCTGAAGATAAAGAATAGATCCCCGTACCTGGATGTCAACTAATTATAATAATCAATTAATTATAGAAGAGTAACTGCTTATACCTGGATACCAATTAGTTTTGGTTACAGATTGTATCTGGATACCAATTTAGTTGTAGTTACAGATTACACTTGGATACCAAATCGGTTATTGATTATGTTGTTAGAAACCCAAAATGGTATAAAAGACCCTGTACTTCTGTGTTACTTTGCTGCTCCTTTAATTGGCATATGGGGGACAGCCGCCAGCTGGCTAAATTAATTACAATTAAAGCTCCTTAAACTTTTAATTGGATTCTGTGGTCGCTTTGTCAAAATTTGCTATTTCATTTGGCTATTACACTACTGTAATAACAGGCACTGTACTAATAACTTCTGAGAACACAGCTTTATAATTAGCAAGGCCCTTCATGATTTACAGAATACCCAACAGGGGAAGTCCATTTAGAGAACCACTGGCCGCAAACATAGCAGATATGTACTCTAGCCCTGGCTCTGCCACTAACACACTAGGTTGCCTTGGCCAAGTGCTTTTTCCTCAATCTGGGTTTGCTTCCCACATGAAGGGGTTGAAGACAGAAGATTAGATTATGTTATGAGGATATGTGGCATAAATAAGGGATCTGGCGTATGGTCAGCAGGTTCTTTCAGTGGACATTCTATGGCTCTAGGGGGTCCATGGTTCTTTCCTTTCCAGCTCTGATCCTCAGCTCAAGCACTGGGACTCTAAGGTCCCTTCTAGCCTGGACATGCTGGTCCTCCCCAACTCTTTCACTTTGGATTCTCGCTCTAAGGTAGGCAGGGAAGATTCTCATCTTCACTGTAGTTTGATGTCTGCATTTGCTTGTTACAAAAGCAAAGGTGAAGTGATCTCTATAAAAACCACCAAAAATAAGAACTGGAAAATATAGAATTTTTAATTTAATTTTTTGAAAGCACAGATAACATCATTTACACCAAATGGACACGTGGGTAAAGCCAAAATGGAAAATAAAACATTTGTAATCACTAATGATTATTTAAAAATTCAAGTACTGATACAACCAAAGTTAAGTCCTAAAAGCCAAAGATGGTTATTTATGATGCTACAGAAAATTGAGAGGAAATTTTTCTTTTAAAAAGAAATGATATAAAAAAACCTTTTGTGTGTGAACATATAGACATCAGGATTGATTCCAAATGACCTTGAAATTATTTGCTTCTGTTTATCTGCAGCATGAGGTGACATTAA
>CM053595.1:8706844-8750792 GCA_028646575.1 Pseudocheirus occidentalis
CCTGCAACTAGGAATTAAGATATACAGGGGCTGGGATAGGGAGACTCTCCCTGCCCTACCAGAAAGTAAGAGAGCAGAGCAGCGGAGGGGCTTTACAGTGGGATTGCTGTTTTAGGGTTGGGGCAGGGGCAAGACGGGGAAAAAATTTGTAATTAAAAAATGTAATGAAAATGAATGATGTAAACAAGAAAACAAATAAAAATATTAAAAAAAGAAATATATGAGTTATACCATATTTTGATTTTCTCTGTTCTGTGAATGTTTGCTGAATAAATGGGGTTTGCTATGCTGGTAATCTGAACCTTGGAAGTTGCCTTTGCTTGGCATTACAGATTATACAACCATAAATTTACTCCTGGAACGGATTTTAGAGGTATTTTAATTCAGTCCTTTTATTTTACAGAAAAGAAAACTGAGGCCCAGAGTAATTAAATGACTTTTACTCTATTATTCATATTATTACATATTATATATTATATTATTGTATACTATTATTTATATTATTATATAAATTAAATGATACTGTAGCTTTTCTTCTTATTCAAGTTTCATTGAGTTTGTGCAGATGTTTTTAAATTTACATCCTGCAGTTGTCTGTCTTTGGTAAACACCTCTATCCCTTATCTGGTAATACATTTTCTTCCCTCTGTAATTATGAAAAGTACTTCATTCCTATTTTATAACATACTCTCTTATATTTCAAGTGTTTGTATATTTGGAGTTTATTGTAATTTTATATATATATATATATATATATATACTTATATATATATAATTTGGAACTCAAAATTTTTATTGAAATGAATGTTAAAATTGTACATGTAACAGGGGAAAATAAAATATTATTATTTAAAAATATCTATACACACACACACACACACACACATATATATATGATTTAAGATTTGGGTCTAAATCAATTTTCCACAAAACTGCTTTCCAGTTTTCTTAGAAGTTATTGTCAAATTGGGAGTCCTTCCCCAATAATAATAACAATAATAATTAATAATAATAATAACAATAGCTAGCATTTTAATGTCTCCTAATATGTGCCAGGTACTATACAAATCCTTTATAAATATTATTCAATTAGACTCTCACAACAACCCTGGTACGTAGTGCTATCATTATCCCCACTTTACAGTTAAGGAAACTAAGGCAAATGGAGGTTAAGTGACTTGCTCAGGGTCACACAGCTAGTAAGTGTTTGAGGCTGGATTTAAACTCAGGTCTTCCTGACTCCAGGCCTGGCCCTCTACCCACCGTGTCCTGGCCGCTTATAGTTCGTGGTCTTGGTTGGTCAAACAATGGGTGACTGTGAACAAAGGCTTTTTAAAGATTCTTCAGTGTTATTATCCAAAAAAGTCATCAACGTGGGAATTTCTGTCTTTATGGTCACC
Source organism: Pseudocheirus occidentalis (assembly GCA_028646575.1). Lineage (NCBI taxonomy): Eukaryota > Metazoa > Chordata > Mammalia > Diprotodontia > Pseudocheiridae > Pseudocheirus > Pseudocheirus occidentalis. Next base: position 8,708,245 of record CM053595.1, read on the forward strand.
TCCCTATGTGGTCCTGTTACTTCTAGAATCAAACATAAACTTTATTTGACAGTTAAAACTCTTCATAACATGGCTCGGGCAGTTAGGTGGTGCAGTGGATAGAGTGCCAGGCCTGGAGTTAGGAAGAACTGAGTTTGAATTTGGCCTGAGACACTTGCTAGCTGTGTGACCTTGGGCAAGTCACTTAACTCTGCTTCAGTTTCCTCAACTGTAAAATGAACAGGAGAAGGACATGGCAAATCACTCCAGTGTCTTTGCCAAAAAAACCCCAAATGGGGTCACGAAGAGTCAAACACTATTGGACAACAACACATAACGTGGCTAATGCAGAGACGTATTGCATGACTACATATTTGTAATAGGTTTTGGTTTTTTTTCTTGCCTTCTCATTGGATGAAGGAGGGGGCAGGGAAAGGGAGAGAATTTGGATCTAAAAAAATGGATAAAAAAATCTTTATGTTTAAAAAAAAATCTCTTTATAATCTGGCACCATTTTACCTTTTCAGCCTAATTATAGATTATTCCATTTTACAGCCCAACTGTACTTCTTGTTCTTTGCACATGATGCCTCCCACCTGTTTGTCTTTGCACTGACTGTTCCTCTTCCCTGGAATGCTGTCCCACCTCACTCTGGCCCCTCTGTCTCTCTGTCTCTCTCTGTCTCTCTCTCTGTCCCTCTCTCTCCCTCTCTTTCTCTCCCTGTCCCCTCTCTTCTTCTCCCTCTCTCTTTCTCCCCCTCTCTCTTTCTTCCTCTCTCTCTCCTCTCTTCCTCTATCCCTCTCTCTCTCTCTTCTCTCTCTCCCTCTCTCTCTGTCCCTCTCTCTCTCTTCCTCTCTCTCTCTTTCACTCTCCCTCCCTCTCTCTTCCCTTTCTCTCTCCCTCTTTCTCTCTGTCTCTCTCCCTCTCTCTTCTCTCTCCCTCCCTCTCTCTCTCTCTCTTTCTCTCTCCCTCCCCCTCTCTCTCTGTCTCTCATATATAAAAACACATCTATAACATCTATATCTAATGTATCTAAAACATATCTATCTGTTTATATGTATAACATCTCTCTCTAACATATATAAAAACTCATCTCTATAATACCTATATCTGACATATAAAAACATCTGTCTATATATAGCATCTCTTTTTTTTTTTTTTGCTTTTTGGAGGGCAGTTGGGGTTAAGTGACTTGCCCAAGGTCACACGGCTAGTTTCTGTGTTAAGTGTCTAAGGCTGGATTTGAACTCAGGTCCTCCTGACTCCAGGGCCGGTGCTCTATTCATTGTGCCACCTAGCCACCCCTAGCATCTCTGTCTAACATATCTATAATATCTCTTATCTGTCCTCACAGCATAGAAGAGTGCCCAGCACACAGCAGGTGCTTAATTAAGTGACGGTTGGTAGACAGTAGGCCAGTGGGGGAGAGACTATAGAGAATGGGTGTCCTTCTAGAGCCCTGTGGTCACCCCTTATAGCAGAGGCGGCAGCTGGCTTTAACCCTGACACCCAGATTCTCATGAGGCCTGGGTTGCTGCCCATAAGCCTGAGCCCAGGGGCCCTGCCTTCATACGTTACCATTAGAGCCCCAGAGTCACAGACTGGAACATAGGTGGAAATTGATTCCAGCTTCTTGATTGCAAAGAGACTCAGAGATAGAGAGATAAAGAAAAATGGGGGTGTGCTTTCTTCTTCTTCTTCTTCTTCTTCTTCTTCTTCTTCTTCTTCTTCTCCTCCTCCTCCTCTTCTCTCTCTTTCCTCCTTCTGAATGTCTTATCTGTCTGTCTGTCTCTCCTCTGTGTCTCTGTTTCTCCTCCCTCTGAAGATCTGTCTTTCTGACTCTCTCCTCTCTCTGTCTGACTTTCTCTGTCTTTTCCCCCTCCCCCTCTCTCTTGTCTATCTGTCTTTCTCTCTCTGTGTAAGAGACAGAGAGACAAAAAGGCAGAGAGAATCTCACCGGCTTGACTGCGCTCTCCAGCCAACATGGATTCTAGAAGCACTTGTCAGTCCCAAAGGAATGCTCTCCTGGCATTCAAAAGTGATGATGCAGAGCTGGGTTGAGAGCACTCTCTCCAAGGCCCATCTTCAGATCCTGGGAGCAAACACTTTTATTCCCCCCACCCCCCACCCCATACCTGAAGCCTTGCCCAAGCCTATCCTGTCACTGTAGTTTGAGGGGAAAACAAAGAGGAGGGGATGGTTGTCTGAATGGTTAAGAAATTTTTATAAATAAAAACATCAGCTAAATGAAACCAATGGGATTTAAAACTGAGAGACCTTAAAGGTCATTTGGCACACTGCCCCCTTCCTTTTACAGTTGAAGAAACTGAGGCCTAGTGAGGTTTGTTGGTAGGTACTAAGTATTGCAGCTGAGCATGGCCTCGAATGCCGCTTCTTTGACTCCAAAGCCCAGTTGTCTTTCCAGTCTAGCTTGTTGCCCTCCTAGTAAGGAGTCCCCACTTCACATTCAGTAAAGTTTCAAAGACTTAAATCCTTTTAGAATGAATGGAACTTAGACTCATAGTCTTAAGATCAGAGACATTTTAGAGCTGACAAGACCCTTTGAGATCACCTAGCCCAACCTCACTTTACAAATGGGGAAATTGGAGCAACTGTGGTGTAGCAGAAAGAATACAAGTCTGGGAGCCAGGAGTCCTGGGGTTCCTGGCTCTGATACAGACTTCATGTGTGGCCTTGAACAAGTCATTTCCCTCTTTCAAGCCTTGGTCTCCCTATCTGTAAAATAAGGTACTTGGTCTAAATGAGGGGATAGATTTCAAGGAGTCTGTGAACTTAGTTGAGAAAAAAATGCATCTTTATTTTCACTACCCTACAACTGAAATTTAGCATTTCCTTTGATTACGAGCCTGGGCAACAAACCACAGTAATTATTTCTGGCTCTTTGTCACTAATAGTTGTTGCTGATGTCTTAAAATAACATTTATGTTCATCATTGCTTTGGAATGACTGTGGTTATTGGACTCACCACTAAATATCTTACTCTATCATAGATTTATTTTTAAATTGTTTCCTTAACTGTATCTCAAGATATTTAGTTTCCTTTGTAAACCTATGTATTTTATTTTATGCATTTAAAAGTATTTCTTCTCAGAAGGTAGTGGTTTGTAGGCTTCAGACAACCAAAGGGGTCCATGATACAGAAGAGCTTAAGAAACCCTGGGCCAGGAGGTCTCTAGGGGCTCTTCTAGCGTTAAGGTTTTATTCTTTGAAGCGAAAGAAGGGCAGACACTTGCCTAACGTCCCACAGCTACTCAGGTGGGACCACTGGGGCTAGAACCCAGATTTTCTGTCTCCTAATCCTACTATTTCTCTTATTACTTACTTATATTATCACCTCACTACCCAACCCACAATATATGTAAAGTGCTTTGCAAACCTTAAAACGTTATCTAAGTATTCCTTCTTTATGAATCTGTGGGCTTCCATCAATCACCACTACTCTGTTCTGATTCTCCTGTTCAATCTGCTTTGGAATAAGAATCTTATTAAATCTAATAGGAGAACTTTGTTCCATTGCTCTGCCTTGAAATGCTTGAGTTGGGTTTTAGAGCCAGTTAGAGGGCATTTACTCAGACACTGTGTGTGACCCTGGCAAAACACTTAAGCACCCTTCGCCTCCGTTCCTCAGCATCTACCTTGCAGAGTTGTTGTGGGGATCAAAGATATTGAGATAATATTTATAAAAGATCAGAGATAGCATGAGCTTTGTTTTTTAAGTGTGTAGCAGCCAGGTAACACAGCAGCGAGAACACAGGGCATGGAGTCAGGTAGACCTGGGTTCATTGGGACCCTGGCAAAGACACTTACCTTCTATTTTCCTGTTTCCTCAACTGTAAAATGGAGATCATAATAGCATCTACCTCCCAGGGTTGTTGTGAGAATCAGACGAGATATTTGTAAAAACACTTTAACACACAGTAGACACTTAATAAATGTTTATTCTATTCCTTCCTTCCCTTTGGCTGAATCAGGTGCTTTGAATGAGGTAACTTGCCTCTGCTATACTACCCAGGTAACCCTTGGCCCCAGGTGCCTAATTTGTAAAATGAGTGCTAAGGTCCCTTATGTTCTAGGACTATTAAAGTCCCTCCCAGCTCTGATGTTTTATGTTCTACAGTGCTAAGGCTCCTTTCCAGCTCTGATATTGTGCAGTCATCCATGAAAGCTGATAAAAACACATTGTTGAGGCAGCATGAACTCAGGAAACGGAATCAGGGCTACCTGAGGTTAGCCCTGGCCATTCCTAATCCCTGACTGTCCTTCCTGCCCTGATTTGGGCAGGGGAAAGGCCTGTCCCTGTGGGTTTTTCAGGCCCGCTTGACCTCCAGAGCCCAGGCCTGCCCTGGTGGAGTGACTCCCATGGAGGAGGGCCTGCAGCTCAGCCAGTCCTCCTGACATCTCAGCTCAGCTGATGTCAGCCTGTCTAATGAGGAGTGTGAGCTGGGAAGTGGCATCTGGGTGGGGAGTGAAGAATTTGCCAGGAGGCTGAGAATGTATTTTTAAACATCGGGTGAAGAGAGGCAAGGAAGGAAGGAAAGGAGAATTGATGGGGCCAGCCTGGGTGTGTAGACATCAACACGCCCTGAGCTTGGTCTGGGTCAATACGAAGCTGCTGATGGAGGAATAGTTCCCAGGTGTCTTTTGTCATTGGGTAGAGCGATTCTACTGGAGATTGCTTCAGGGATCAGGTTCAAGGGAGAGAGCACCCAGACCTTAACAGGGCTTCTTGCTTGCTTGCCTGGTCAGTCCTTTTAGTCGCGTTGGACTCTTCATGCCTCTATTTGGGATGTTCTTAGCAAAGATACTGGGGTGGTTTGCCATTTCCTTCTCTAGCTCATTTTACAAATGAGGAAACAGAGGCAAACGGGGGTAAGTGACTTGCCCAGGGTCACACAGCTGGTAAGTGTCTGAAGTCATAGTTGAACTTGGGACTTCAGATCTGGTGCTCTGCACTATGGCACCACCTAGCTGCCCAGGGCTTCTCGCCCCAGCCATTTTTTAAAGGGATAAATGTCCTTTGAGAACAGTCACAATAGGAAACAGATACACATTTCTATGGCTTGTACTTATATTGTCTCTGTACTTTTACTATTATATAGCATAAACATTATCTCCTTTTCATAGATGAACATCATGAGCAGCGTTGTGTAGTGGAAGGAAGGCTGCATTTGGATTTAGAGGACTTGAGTTCAAATCCTGACTGTAACTGTGTTTCCTTGGATAACCATTTAAAACCCCCCGAGCCTGCCTGTCTGTCCCTGTGAAGTGGCCACCAGGCTCTTTCTCACCCTGGGTGATTACAGCCAATAGAAGCGGAGACACAATGGAGGCAGAATGAGTTTCAGGTTTTCTATCTGTTCTGCCTTTGGGAGTTTAGTTATGAAACATGGGGCTCATAAAATATGCTCCCTCCTGGTGATCTCCTTGACCACCAGTCTAGAAGTGATGTCCTAGCTTACATGCTCTGTGAAATATAAAACTTACCCCAGGCTCTTTTCTGCCCCACCCAGCTTTAGCCTAGCCACCCTGGCATACTCAGTGGGCATTCACAACCAGTACTTAGTAGTCCATATACAGCAGGCACTAAATAAATGTTTATTGATCGACTGATTTACAATGACCATACAGTGAGAAATCAATGTAAAGGGAGTAGATTGATGTCAAGACTTTTTCTGTGGGGAAAGTCTCCATCTCAGCAGATGGTTGTGCCAAGAGAGAAGATGCCCTCAGCTGCCTGCCTTCCCAGCTGGTAGGAATGAGCCCATCACCATTGCTGCTTTGCCCTATTTGCTGATCCTCTGTCTGCTTGAGGCAGATATCTGGTCTCAACATACCTAGCCCCAAACTCATATTCTCTCATTCCAATCTTCTACCCTTCCCTCCTCACACTGGAATCCACAACTACTACCCCCAGGGAACGATCTCATTAGTCTCTGGAAGCTTTCAGAAGGGGCTACCCGTGAAATAAGAAGACTGCTTTAGAATGACAGTCCCTTCCAGCTCTAGATACAGGGTGAACCCAAAATCAGGGTGCAGTTTTAAGCTCTTAAAGTTTAAAACAACACTAAGATTTTGGGGACATCCTGTACATGATCCTGAGGCTTAGAAAGGTCTTATTCAAGGTCATACAACTAATACAACTGAAAACTGGTATCTTTTTTTGTTTACTGCGCCCATACCACCCCACTAACTTCCAAACAACATATGCTAACACTGGTTACTTCTGGACATCTCTCAGTATCCACTATGAAATCACTCTGACTTGTTTCCCCTTCTAGGTACAAGCCCAGGGGAGAAAGAACCAGGCCTATAACTCTCTTCTCCTCTCAGCCCTACAGGTCCCCAGCTTCCATACACTTGAGCCTAAGTCTTCTGACATAGAGTGCTGGTTCTTTTTCTCACACCACATGTTCCCTGAGCCCTCAGAATACTATAGCACAGAGAACAAACAACTCTATTCAATGCTCTCTTTAGGCAGCCACAGGCAGGTGCTCAATAAATGTTTGTTCCCTTCCCTTCCGTTTCAATGGAATTCAATTCAACTGAAATAGTCAGATTGATTCTGTGTCTTTTAAAAAATTGATCCTATTTACAGTTAATTGATTTTTCTGCTGGAACTGCCCAAGTCATCATTCTTTGTCTTTGAACTTAAATTCAGAAATGTAGCTGACTTGTAATGAGTTAGGATTAGAAATCCAGTTCTCCTGTTCATCACTGTTCTATTTTTGTGTCAAGGAAATCTGTTACCCTTAAAGGTTGGAGGTGGACACCGTGGAGTGTGGTCCGGTATCTTTAGACCACCAAACTATCCTTTTGAGGACGGCTGGTTTGTTATCTCTGTCCTGGCAGATACCACTGGACAAAAAACAATGAACGTTTCTTAGTCACCGGAGGAAAAGAGGGGGGGAGGGTTGTAGCCCTCATTCCTAATTTCCATCCAATCATATTATCTTCCACCTTTGATGCTGGTCTTCCTATTTTCGGTACTCCCGAAAGCTATACAAGAACTGGGGTCTTAGCTTAGCTGAGGAAGCTGAAATCCTACTTATCGGTAAATTTGCAGTTTAGTAATAAATTGATCATACTCAGTATTTTGTGCCTAGGTTTACCTTAATTTTAACTGTTATGCAACAGATATAAAAAGAGAAAAACAAAAGTCTCTGCCCTCTATGTATTTACATTATACTGGGTGGGTTCATCGTTTATGTGCTTGGCACACAGGAGGTGCCTAAATGTTGATTGATTGATCAAGGAAAACTTTCATGACTAAAGCCTTGAAGGAAAATAAACATTCTGAGAGACAGAGATAAAGGCAGAATCTGCTTTAGGAATGGGGGATAATGTGTGCAGATATACAAAGGTGGAATTAGAGTATCAAGGTCAGGGAAGAGTTAATATTCTAGTTTATTGGTCTGGCACAGGTTCTGGTCCCTCACCCTTCCACCTTACATTGGCAGGTCGGCTCTCCAGAGGCTTTAGGAATATCCCTGAGGGGCTGGGGGTGTCTAGTACTATCCTTTATGAGCCTTGGTCTGGTTGGCACCCTATAATATCATTCAATTCAATATCAGTTGCTATTTCCCTGAAATTCATTAACCAATTAATACCAATTAGATTTTTACAAAATGATATTTACTGATAAAACCTGTTCTTTGAGCATGCCGAGTTTATTTTACATGGAGCTTGGCTTCCTTGATTGGCTGTCTGTGTCTCTAAAAGCAGGGCCATCAAACTAGTCCTTCTCTTTCCACCATCTTCTAGTCCGTGCTCCTGGATGCTTCACTCAACGTGGTTGCTATGACTTGAGCCAGTGAGAGGGAATGGGACTTGGCCTTCTGCTTTTACCCTGGCTCCAAAAAATGGTGGGTTTTTTTCTGGTCTGTGTTGTTTGTCCTCAGGTTCAGGGGCTGGAGGTGATCTTCCTGGACAGACAGCTGAAGCCGCTGCAGCCTTGGAGCCAGGATTGCAGGCCATCATAGAAGCCCTGAGAATCATAGAAGCTCTGAGAATTCCTGGTGTTTGAGACTGAGGGTTATTTTGTGTGTGTATGGAGACTCAGATCTGGGCCTGTGCTCTGTGAAAACCAAGATAAACTATGAACCTTATGCCCCTTCCCTTCCCTAGAGACTGAGATGGTGCAAGAGGGGGAGGGGGATTATGCCTCCCACATGTTGGAGGGAGTAAATTTGTATATTTTGTGATTTTCTTTTGAAGTAAATATTTCCTTTGTATGAGTTCTACTGTATTACACTAAGAAGAAATAGTAAGAACTGAAATACAAAAATATCCCATTCAAACTGAGGGACTCACTCTCACCTTTGCATACACAAACAAACCCTAAGGAGAATAGACTCCAACTTAAAATAGTTACTACCTACTCCACCCTCCATCTGAGGGTGTCACAGTGGAGAGATCAGGAAGACCTGAATTCAAATCTAGCCTTAGACACTAACTAGCTGTGTGACCCTGGGCAAGTCATTGACCCTCTACCCTGGTTTCCTTAACTGTAAAATAGGGATATTAAAATGGGAAAAATAATAGCACCTACCTCTGAGGTTTATCTTGAGGATAAAAAGACATAGTAATTGTAAAGTGCTTTGCAAACCATAAATGCGTGGTGGTGGTAGTACTGGTAGTAGTAGTAGTAGTAGTAGTAGTAGTAGTAGTAGTAGTAGTAGTAGTAGTAGTAGTCATCATAGTCCTAGTAGTAGTTACTGTTCTTGGCTTAGGGATTTCTTTTTTTCCATTCCAGGAGTCCCACTAAGTTCATTTCGGGTATGGCATAGCTGGTGGACAAATGTATTTCTTTCTTGTAGAGGACAACGTGTCTCAGCTACCAGGTTGATTCAAAGCTGGACTAAATAAAGCAGGTCACAGCTGAGCCTGACTTCACCAGATTTGGCTGCTGTGGATGTCATACTGAGTTGCTGAAGGGGACCGTGATGACTCTTTTTAACTTTCAGAACTCATAGTCATAACCTGGCCAATCTATCTCATATACTCATTCACCTAAGATGAGGAAGAAATAAATACAACAGAGACAGAGAAGTAAAGGTATAAATGGTTCACAGGCATATGACCAAGTGGGAAACAGGGTCTAGTAAACTTCTTCTAACTGGATGCCCAGCAATTCTTATCTGGCCCTTCACCGGGAAAGAAAGAGACAGAGACTGGAAACCAGAAATACAGACAGAGACACAGAGAGAGAGAGAAAGAAAGACAGACAAAGAAAGAGACAGAGACAGAAACAGAGAAAGAGACAGGGAGAGACAGAGAGACAAAAAACACAAAGAGACAATGAGAGACACAGACAGAGACAGGCAGAGAAACAGAGATAGAGAGGGAGACAAAGACAGAGAGACACAGAGTAAGTGAGAGAGAGAAAGAGACAGAGACAGAGAGAGGAGAGGAGAGAGAGTTCACTCGGCCTTTGTATTCACACTCAATTTTGTCTCTATAATCAACTAAAAAGTTTTTGTTTTTGTTTTTGTTTGTTTGTCACAGTGCCTTAAGTCTCCAGGCAATAGAGGCTACCTGTGTGTTTTCCCAAGCAGAGCCAGGGCCCTTCATCCATATATATCTGGAAGTGGGATCCTCAAGCTTCCGTTAACATGCTTGAATGACTGAGTCCTTAGTAACCAACATCACCTCCAGAAAGTAGAGGTTGTGAAGGAGAATTGTAGGAAATAAAACTAGAAAGGGAGGCATAAGTGCTAGATTGTAAAAAGATCCATTTAACTAATCTGTATTTTCACAGCATCCAAAAGAGCATTAGTCATACCCCTCGTTTTCACATTCCTCATATAAGGCATAAAATAGGCTATTTGTGGCAGCTGCACTAGATTCCCAAGGACAGTATTAAATAAGGCCCTAGATCTTATTCCAGCCCCAGAAAGAGCCCTAACCCCAACCAGCTGTGTCACACATGTGAACCATTTATCACAAGGACTGTGAGAGAAAATATGTGAATGGCTTAGTACAACCCATCCCCACTGTTGGAGAGAGCCTAGAGCTTACATCCCACTGATAATAGATCAGGAGGGTCACCTTTGTGGAGAAAAAAGTCACTGGACTTATTCTGGAGGAGACAGAAGCTGATGACTTGCATAGCTCTGCCTCACTTAATTCACACGCAAGTCAGGACATCAACGCATGATGTCATTGGTCCTCTTTGAAAAGGAAGGATGAACAACAACAAGAAAAAGTGATACATCATGGTGTACTGGGGTAACATTTCTGCGGAAAGAGCACTGATCTGGAGAGGCGACTTGCCATCCCAGCTCTACTGCCTTCAATCCCAAAAGGTGGCTACTTTGTGCAAAGGAGCTGTCCTGCCACTGGGCATTCCACCTACCTTCTGGTTCTTAGTTTTCTCCTCCTTTAGGGTCCCTTCTGTCTTTAAGTTCTACGCTCCTTATTCTCTTTTTTTAAGACGAAATATTTTTTCTCAATCACATATAAAAATAATTTTTAGCATTCATTTTTAAAGTTTTGAGTTCCCACGTTTCTCTCTCCTTCCCTCGCCTGTGTCCCCACCTGAGAGGGTAAGCAATTTGATATAGGTTATACATGAGAAACCATAGAAAACATATTTCCATGTGAGTAATGTGGGCAAAAAACACAGACAAAAAAAGACCCCCCCAAATAAAGTGAAAAATAGCGTGCTTCAATCTGTGTTCAGATTCCATGGGTTTTTCCTGCGGAGGTGGATTCTGCGCTTTCTTCTCACTAGACAACTTTAGCGCCTCATTCCCAGAGCCGTTGTGAGGACAAGATGAGGTCGGATTTTTAAAGCCCTTAGCACAGTGCGTGGCACACAGGGGTGGGCGCTTTGTTTTTAAGTGATTTTTGTGGAGTTTTCTTCTTTGCCTTCTTTTACTCGTTATTATAAGGGATGGGAGGCAATTAGGGAGGAGAGAGATAATGAGAAACGTTGTTCAGTCGTGTCCTGCTCTTTGTGACCCCGTGGCCCACAGTGCGCCTTCCATGACACCAGCCATGCGTCTCATCCTCTGTTATCCCCCTTTCCTTTTGCCTTCAGTCTTTCCCAACATCAGGGTCTTACAGGAATCCCATGTTCTCGTTATACGACCAAAGCATTTAAGCTCCAGCTTCAGTATTTGATCTTCCAGAGAACAGACTGACTTAATTTCTCTAAGTATTGATTGATTTGAGCTCCTCGCTGTCCAAGAGACTCTCAAAAAATCTTCTCCAGCACCGCAGTTTGAAAGTATTGATCCTATGGTGCTCAACTTTCCTTACAATCCAGCCCTCACATTGCTATTGGGAAAACTGTAACTTTGACTATACAGACCTTTGTGAGCAAGGTGAAGTCCTTGCTTTTTAGTATGCGGCATTTAGTGTTTGCCCTAGCTTTCCTGCCAAGGAGCAAGCATTTTTTAATTTCATGGCTGCAGTCTCTGTCTGCAGTGATCAAACCAAACATCTCTAATCCTTTTCTGGCCCATTCATTCATTTAGTAGGCACCGACTGAGTGCCATTTCCTGATCTAGGTCCTGAGAGAGAAACCGAGTTGATATAAGACAATCTCTACCCTTGTGGAACTTATAGTCTAATAAGTGGAAAAGGTATTAATACATAAAAAGTCGATTTCATAGTTGTTCCTCTGCAGCTTTCTCTCCTACCATCCCCTGCCTACACTTGGGTATCTCTTGTAACTTCTGTCCTCGGTCCTGTTTTGTTCTCTTTGTACACTCTTCCCTGGCAATTTAATCCACTTTTATGTCTTTAACAATAACTCACAGCAGATGATGTTCAAAGCTCCAGTCCTGATCCCTCTCCCTACCTAAAGTATTTCCTTTCACAACGTTGATTTAGTAAATACTTATTATCTATTCTGTTCATGACCTTATGTTTGACACTTGGAGGATACAAAATCATGGATTCTCTGCCCCCAGATCCAGAGGGTGGTATGGATAAAGACATATATATGTACATATAAAACATAATAATTAATATATTCTATGATATATAATTATGTTAGCAATATAGAATATAATAAAACATATCAATAATCACAATCCATGGAAGAATCTGATAAATACATGAAGTACAAATAAATAAGAGCTTGTATGTTTACATAAGCATCTGCACAATTGTGAGAGGAAGGTAGTGTATCCTTTTCTATAGATGAGGAAACTGAACCAGAATCTTTACATCTGTAACTTTCCCCACTCCCTGGCCCCATTGCTCCTAATTCTTCCTTCCCTTTAGAGCCAGGAAGAATAAGCCTAATCCCCTTTTCATATGATAGTCCTCCATCTAACAAATAAGATAGTACTGTCTCTTTTCCCCTGGGAATATAAGGGTATAATTGATGTTTAAATTTTTACAGAAAAAATTAAAAAGTCCTCAGCAAACACTCAAACTAACACTATATCAAATACAGGACAGATTTAATTTAAGCTAACAGAAATGCAAAGAAAGGACTCCTACCCAAACTCATAAACAATTTCCCCAAAACTCTTTTTCCTCCCTTAGTGGACCTTCATCTTACCTAGAGACTGCCCTAGGCTTCCTCCCCCTATCCAAAGGACAAAACCTTTAAGGTCATTAGTGAATTGAGCCCTTCTACTTTTAATTAACCCTGCCTTCACAGAGTCCTATTTGATTTTCCTTTTATAATATATAAAAATTTATAATATATAATTTACAATACTGCCCTGTGATTTAAAGGTCCTCTCAAAGTAGCAAGTATTTGTGATCATTAAAAAATCAATTATTCTCCCCCTGGTAACTTCATCGTATTTTAGGGACATCCATATTTCCACTACCCAGGTTGAAGTGTCCCTGAACGATGAAAGAATTCAAGGTTACTATAGTTGAGGCTCCCCCTTTCCGATACTTGCACACACAAGTTGGCTCACAATATCGGTGAAGTATAAAGTCTGGATTTGTTCCATGTCATCATGGTTCTACCCTTTTTTACCCTGAGAGAAACTAGAGAATGAGAGATCTTTGTTTTGTTTTGTTTTTTTGCTTTTTTTTTTTTTTTGGAGGGCAGTTGGGGTTAAGTGACTTGCCCAAGGTCACACGGCTAGTTTTTTTGTGTTAAGTGTCTGAGGTTGGATTTGAACTCAGGTCCTTCTGACTCCAGGGCCGGTGCTCTATTCACTGCACCACCTAGCCGCCCCTGAGAATGAGAGATCTTTAAGGAGAGAAAGAGTCCTGGGATACAAAACTTATATGAGAAGCCACACAGCAGGGAGTTAGGGCAGCAGGAAACCACGTGTACTGAGAAGCAAGACTGGCCTAGCCTTTGCTGTCACAGTGGATTGGAAGCCGTGTGTAGTCCAGGAAGGTGGGGGATGGGAAATGGTAGATTCTCTTACATTCTAGAGTTCTTTCCCCCGTGGAAATGAAAAGAGTTTGACTTGTATGTGGGCCCTTTATGTGTTTTTGTTGCATAGGTAAAACTTGCCCTATATTCACCCGTCTTCTTAGCCTGAGTGCTTGCAGGGGAACTTAAGTTCCTTCTTGAAAGAATAGAATGAGCCAGATAGGGACATTCCCATTGAGGGCATGAACAAAAGTGTGTGTGTGTGTGTGTGTGTGTGTGTGTGTAAATGTACAAATCAGAGATTTTTATTCTTTGGGTTTGTTTTGGGGAGGTTTATTTTTTTTTTGCACGGGAATATGCATCAGAGAGACTTCTTCCCATGTTCCCCTACCGTAAATTTATACCTGTGTCAGGTGCATTCATGACCTGAGTTACAGAAGTGAACTTAGTCATCCATCTAGTCCAAGCCATATTGAACAGTCATCTTCTCTCTAACGTCCTCACCAAGTAGTCACCCTTCCTCTATCTGAAGACCTCCAGTCCTAGGGAATTCACTGCCAACTGAGGCAGTTTGTTCAATTTTATTAATAACAAAATTTTACATGAAATTTTGAAACTATCTTCTTTGGGGTGGAAATATTTCTCCTTTGGGGAGCAACAAAGGATGATTCTCTTGGTTCCTTCTCTAATATCTTTTCAGGTTGCAGTGGCTTTAAGCAGGTGGCTCTGTGCCACTTGTGTCCATTTGCACGCAGAGATACACAAAAATTTTAAATCCCCATAACGTGGGCTATATAGAGCATGTGCAGCTATTCGCTGCCTGCTTCCTTCCAGCTGACCATATGTGTGACTCAGCATTGGTGTATGCCAGAGATGACAAAGTCTCTGATTGCTTCTCACCACTTGTTGACCCAGCCTTGAAAGGACTTGATGTTTTGGCATGACACAGGAAACCCCGAGTGATCGCTTGGTCCTCCCTCTGCCCCATGAAAAGTCAGTTAAAAGAAAACTTTCCAGCTCAGTGACAAGTATTGGGCTGTCTCTACACTCTCCATAAGGAGGGTAGAGGAGCAGGGCTGTGTTCTTTCCCCTTACCTCGCTCTTCATTCCCACATAGAGTATGGATTCAACTATGTGAGCTTGTATGTGGGCCCGGCTGCCTTTTCCATTTTGTTTCCTTTCCTAAGTAGCTTACCAAACACCAGACTAGAAGTTGATATGTTCCAACATGGAGAGGAATCTTGTGAGTTTGAAAGCTCCAAAGGTACTGGGTCCAATGAACGGAGTTGGCTGGAGGCAAGGGAAAGTTTTGTGCTGGAGAAGAGAACATCAACAATAGGATTGATCCATGCCTTACCTGTTTTTATCAGCAGACATGTACCGGGACTTGTTTGGACAATGCAAATTCAAGGTGAAGTGTTTGGTGCCTAAAAAGCAGCCCCACAAACTGCTTCATATTGTAATTAGATTTATGTATCAGCATCCCAGTAGATGATAAAAGTAATTGTAAATTGTTACTGAATCCCATCTTTAAATCATTCTGTCAATGTGCTCTATGAGTCTTTCATACTTACCATATTTTTTTTAATAAATAGTGGTTTCATATTAATTTCATCCTCCCTTTTTGTAGAAGTCTAAGATAGTAGATTAAACCTCAGCTTTGAATAATTTGTCCCTGAGTCGCAGGGTAGGGTCTTAATATACCAAAGAATGGGAAAAAGGGGAACCTAGCCACCTCTTATTACACACCAGGTTCTCTTAGGCTTAAACTCAATATGGTATAATGTAAAGTACACTCAACTAGGAGTCAAAAGATCTGGGTTCTAGTTCTAGCTCTGCCCCTATCTTCCTGGGAAACGTTGATCCTGTCACTTGCTTTTTTGAGGCTCATTTTGTTCATCTATAAATCGGAGATACTTCCGCTCCCTAGTTCACAGACCTATGGTTAGTATTAAATGAGATTACAAATTAATCCATTTTGTAAACCATAAAGTAAATTTAAGGTGGTACATATATAATGCATTTATATTCATCCATTTATTTATTTATATGTGTGTGTGTATTATGCATGCACACACATATGTATGTTGTCATACAGTCATTCGGTCATGCCTGGCTCTTTGCGATACCATGGGCCATAGCATGCCAGGCCCTTCCATCCTCTACCACCTCTAAAAGCCTGTCCAAGTGAATACAGCACCGGCCCTGGAGTCAGGAGTACTTGAGTTCAAATCCCACCTCAGACACTTCACACACACACACACACACACACACACACACACACACACACACACACACAAAACTAGCCGTGTGACTTTGGGCAAGTCACTTTACCACAACTACCCTCAAAAAAAAAAAAGCCTGTCCAAGCTCATGTTCATTGCTTCAGTGACACTACCCATCCATCTCTCCTCTAAGATCTCCTTTTCCTTTTGCCTTCAGTCTTTCCCAATGTTAGGCCCTTTTCCAATGAGCCCCATCTTCTCATTATGTGGCCAAAATATTTAAGCTCCAGTTTCAGTATTTGACCTTCCAATGAACAGTCTGAGTTAATTTCTTTAAGTATTGACTAATTTGGTCTCCTTGCTGTCCCAGGGGCTATCAAAAATCTTCTCCAGGACCACAATTCAAAAGTGTGGATTCTATGGTGCTCAGCTTTCCTTATAGTCCAACTCTCACAGCCCTTTATCGTTACTAGAAAAACCATAGCTTTGACTATATGGACCTTTGGCAGCAGGGAATGTCCCTCCCTGCCTTTTAACATGCTGTCCAGATTTGCTGTAGTTTTCATTCCCACGAGCAAGTGAATTTAATTTCGTGCCAACAGTCACTGTCTGCAGTGATCTTTGAGCCCAAGAATGTCAGATCTGACACTGACACTTCTCCCTTTATTTGCCGGGAAGCAATGAGGTCAGTTGTCATGATCTAAGCTAATTTTTTCATATTAAACTTCAAGAGAGCTTTTACACTCTGTTCTTTCACCTTCATCAAGAAACTTCTTAATTCTTCACTTTCTGCCATAAGAATGATATCATTTGTATATCTGAGACTGCTGATATTTTTCCTGGCAATTTCCCCTTTTGATTCATCCAGCCTGGCATTGTGCATGATGTACTGTGCATATAAGTTAAATAAACAAGGTGACAACATACAGCCTCATCGTTCTCCTTTCCCAATCTTAAGCCAATTGGTTGTTCCATGTTCAGTTCTAGCTGTTGCTTCTTAGCCTGCATACAGGTTCCTCACAATGATCTGGTATTCCCATCTCTTTGAGAAATCACTATATTTTGTTGTGATCCACACAGTCAAAGGTTTTAGTATAGAAGTAGATGTTTTTTTTTTCTGGAACTTCCTTTGCAAATTCCTCATCAAGCAGCCATTTTGTTTTTTGCTCTTCTTTTTCACTGGAATGTTTTTTGTTGCTTCCTCCTATAAAATATTGTGAATCTCTGTCCATAGCTCTTCAGGCGTTCCCTCTAACAGACTGAATCCCTTAAATCTATATATCTCTTTCCGTTCATATTCGTAAGAGATACTATTTAAGTCATACCTGTTAGGTGTGATGGTTTCCCCTACTTTCTTCAATTTAAGTTTGAATTTAGTAACAAGAAGCTCATGATTTGAGCCATAGTCAGCTGCAGGGCCTGTTTTAACTGACTGTATAGAGCCTTGCCATCTTTGGTTTCAGAGTTTATAATCAATTCGATTTTGATACTGACCACTTGGTGATGTCCACATGTCACCTGCTGGCTTGTTGAAAAAAAGTGTTTGCTATGACCAGTGAGTTATCTTGACAAAACCCTTCTTCATTTGGTACTCACTCCAAGGACAAAGTTGCCTGCTATTCCAATTATCTTTTGATTTCCTACTTTAGCATTCCTACTGAAGTATGAACGTGACATCTTTTTTTTTTTTTTGGTGTTATTTCTAGAAGACATTGAAGGCCTCAGAGAACTGATCAACTTTGGCCTCTTCACTACTAGTTGCTGGAGCCTAGACTTGCATTACTGTGATGTTGAACTGAACTGCCTTGGATTTGAACAGACATATTTAATAATTTTTGAGATTATATCCCAGTTCTGCTTTTCTCACCTCTTACTGACTCTGAGGGGCTACCCCATTTCTTCTAAGGAATTCTTGCCCACAGTAATACATGTAATGTTGATCTGAATTAAGTTCACCCATTCCCATCTATTTAAGTTCACGCCATCCAAGACACTGTTGTTTAATCTTTCCATCTGTCGTTAGACCTCATCCAGCATTCCTTGGTTCAGGGATCTTCCATTCCAGGCTCCTATGCAATACTGATCTTTATAGCACTGGATTTTCCTTTTGTCACTAGACACACCTGCAGCAGAGCTTCCTTTAGACGCTGACCAAGCTGTTTCATTAGTATTGGAGCTACTTGGAGTTGTCTTCCATTCTGAGTCCCCAGTAGCATGTTGGACACCTTCCAATGTGAAAAGCTCATCTTCTGGTGTCATGTCTTTTATCATTTTAATACTTTCAATGGGTTTTTCTTGGCAAAGATACTGGAATGGTTTAAGATTTTCTTCTCCAGAAGGTCACTGTTTGTCAGAACTCATCTTCTGTGACCTGCCCCTCTTGGGCAACCTGGCATAGCATTGCTCATCCTTTCATTGAATTACAAAAGCCCTTCCATTTTGACAAGGCAGTGATCTAAGAGGGGAGGTGTATATAGGCTGAGATTTCAGGCAGCCCCTACCTATAAAACTTTGAAAGGTGACTTGAATCTAAGAGCTAAAGAAATAGGAAAAACAAAGAAAACAAAATGACACCTCCTTGGGGAGAGCCTTAGTTCCCCCCTTTAAGTTTCTAAAGGAGACTGGGATATCCAGGATGTACCTCAGGGCACATAAAGCTAGAGGCCAAAACAGAGTGGCTTTGTGACTGTGTGACCGGAGAGGAGCAACCAATCAGCCAGCTTGACTAGGGGACTTATCAGTGAGCCAGGCAAGCTTTTGGTTGCCTTTGAAGAGGAGACAAAGAGATGGGCCCAGAGGACCCTAGACTCGTGTCCCACAGATGCTATGGGAGACAATGAGTGGAAAAGCTACCGGTGACTTTTGCTACCCATCTGTGGGTGTGGCTGATGAGGAGGTCTGAGTCTTGGCACCCCAACTGTGTTTCTATAACTCCTGGACTTGTATTTGTCTATGACCTGGTAAAGGATTATCTGGGTCTACGAGAACCTGGGAGGGCACATCTCAGCCATTAGTTGGTTTTTGTTTTTAATACATTTCACTTTATTCCTTTTATTTCTATGGGCATAAATAAGGAGGTATATGTAGACAAACTGTATTTGATTGATCAGTTCCGTTTTACCATGCTCATGCAATTTGAGTTCTGGAAACACAGTAGATGTTCGTTGATTGGGGAATGGTTAAACTCATTCCAGTACTTGTATGTAATGGAATATTACTGCATAAAAATTAATGTCAAAAGTATGGACAAGCACAGGAAGACTTATATGAACCTAATGTAGACTGAAGTGAGCAGAACCAGGGAAACAAAGTGCACAATGACTGCAAGACTGTCGTCTGGAAAGATCAAAATGTCTGAACTAAATGCTCTGTAATTATGATCCCAAAGAAGAGTGAAGAGAATGTAATTTCCTTAATTTTTCTGCTGATGTGGGTGGCTATGAGTATGGAATGTTACTGTGAGACTTAGTTGATGTGTTGGTTAGTTTTTCTGAAATGCTTGTCTCTTTTTTATTTTATTTTATTTTATTTTATTTTATTTTATTTTTACAAGGGATAGCTATCTTGGGAGGGGAGAAAAGACAGATAAGTTTAGAAATGAAAGTGATGTAAAAATAAAATATATTATTTTTTTAAAGAAAAAAATCATGGGTGCCCTACTGGAGGCCATGTCTTGGGCACTAAGAGGAGGATAGTCATGTAGGGATCTTTGTGGAGGTCAAATCTTGGGCTTCTGATTGGGGCTAGATTGGGACCCTTAACAGCTAGGTCCAACCTATTCTTCAAGGCTTAGCTCATATTTCTTCCTTGAGAAACATGGTGCTTTAGCCAAATTGGATTCCTCTTTGTGCCCTGTGTACCTTCTGTGCATTCTTACCCCTGATCTATTGCTCATTGTTTTCTATGCTTATAATGGCTCCTTTGCAATCAATAAGTATTTATAAAGCATCTCCTAAGTGCCAGGCATTGTTCTACTTTCTGGGGATGCAGTTACAATATAAGGAATGAAACAATCCCTATGCATAAAAAGCTTACAATCTAATGGAGAGACAAGTACATATATAAACTGATGTACCATAAATACAAAGCAAATATAGTGTACAGAATTATTAAATACAAGGTAGTTTGAGAGAGAAAGCACTGGTAGTTGGGAGAATTAGGAAATTCTTTACGCATAAAATAATTCTTTTTTTGTTATAAACATTTTTTAAGAAAGTAGCTTCAGAAAAACAGACAAGAAAATAATCTAGACCATTTCTATACATATATATTCAACAATATATAAATATAAATAAATAATTAAATAAATAAATAAATGAATAAACAAACAAACAAACAAATAAATAAATAAATCTTTATGTAACCCTCATGCATAAAGACCCTGGGTAAAGCTGCTATTCATAGCAAGTACCTGACACCAGATACTCCAGTCTGTTATTTGGGATTTCCCATGGGCCAGCAGCCATAAAAATAATTCTTGATGCACGTTAAAGGAAGAAAAGGACTTTACCAAGTGAATTGAATACAAGATTGAAGTCAGGAAAACCTGAGTTCAAATCCTGCTTAGGCCCCTTACCAGCAGTGTGACCCTGATAACCATAAAACATCAACAAACATCAGTGTGACCCTGAACAATGAAACAACAATGAAAACCTCACTATACATACACACACACACACACACACACACACACACACACACACACACACACACACACATATATATATATATATATATATATATATAGCACTGTATAGGGCTGTAAAATTTACCCATCACCCTTTCCATACACTCCTAGAATGTCAGAACTAGAAGGTGCCTTACAACATTTATCCCGACCTCTTCATATTACTAATAAGGAAATTGAGGTGAGAAGAGCTAAATGATTTGCTTAGTAAGTGTCCAAGCTCTGGATTCAAATCCAGATTGAAGGCTTCTAAACCCAGTTCTCTTTCTCCTTTTCCATATTGTGGAGACAGAGGCCAAGTCACCCGAAGTTATACAGTAGATATTTTTTCCCTTTGGATTCAATTTAACAAACATTTATGGAGTGCTTATAATGTGACAGACACTTTTGCCTGGGCACTGAGAATATAAAGAAAAAAAATACACAGTCTTGCCCTCAAGGCTTGCTTTCTATTTTAACAAATATATTTATTTCATTAAATATTTCCTAATTACATGTAAACTTTTTTAACTTTCATGTTTTAAAAACATTTTTGAGTTCCAAATTCTTTCTCTCCCCCTCAAGAAGGGAAGCAATTTGATATGGATTATATGTGACAGGTGCAGCTAGGTGGTGCAGTGAACAGAGCCCCAGCCCTGGAGTCAGGAGGACCTGAGTTCAAATATGACCTCAGACACTTAACACACTTACTAGCTGTGTGACCTTGGGCAAGTCACTTAACCCTAATTGCCCTCCCCCCCCAAAAAATTGGAAAAAAAGGATTATACATGACACAGTGTCATGTATAATAGCAAAAACTCAAGAATCAGGACTCCTTGACTCCCACCCCAATTCCCTATATCTTTTTTTCATCAAACTCTCGCAGGGTATAGGTCTTATTTTCTCAGTTGCTCAGGTGAGTAAATTGAGGACTGGGCAGCTTACTGGCTTTGCCCAAATTCTCATAATTGCCAAATGGCAGAGCTTCTGATTTTTGCATTAGTGGGGATGGTAAATTTTGAGACAACTCCACAGATTTGCCCCCAGCCAACTCTTCCTATTTTGGTTAAATATTAGTAACAGGCATAGGTTGAAAGGAATCAACTTATCACCTGCACTATAATAAGTTCCTATTCCTATTAATACTCAATGGTCTGCTCCTTTAATCTCTGTTATCCGAAAGCAATCATTCTAGGCATAAACCTTTTCCCTTGGTTTCTGTTTCCTGTGCTCTCCTCCTTGTATTATGCCGGCCAAAGGAGACAACGTGAAGTACCAAGACCTAGGTGAAGTCTTTCCATCCACATGTAAACTATGAGTCAGAGATGACTGACTCAGAGCTGAAGACCTTGGCTATGTATGGTCTTGGCTCCCATACTTCCCATCTGTGTGACTATGGGCAAGACATTTTTCTTTTCTGGGTCACAGTTCCTTCACCTGAAAATACTCTTTGTATCTGTGAGAAAAGCACTTTGTCCTCAAAGCATTACAGAAATGGGTGTTATTGTTATTATTTTTCTTAATAACTAAGTTTGACCTAGAACAAAATATATTGAGGAAGATTTCATCGACCCTCTTGGCTCCCTTTCCAGGCCTGGTGACTGTTATAATTGACCCTACATTTCATTGTAAGATGTAGTTCTAGTGACCAGAGCATCATTCTCACTGCTGTTTTAGAATACTATTTTAAATTCAGCTCTGAGGTTTATCCAGATATGTGTTCCCACTGAAAAGTTGTTGCTTATAAGCCTGTTTATAGGAACCATGGGCTTTGGCAAGGAGAGCTCTGTCAAGCCAGTGCCTTCCTAGCAGACGTCAACACTGCTGACTCAGTCAGCAGAAAGACTTACTGACTCAGGCCTTTGCAGTGCAAGGGATGCAGCTAGAGCAGAGGGTTGCTCTCTCTGACCTAGAAAACAACGGGTCTTTGTATCATTTGCAGTGGGATCATTGTGTCACACTGGCTGGAGAATAGTACAACCCAGGCCTGGGACAGACATTCTAGTCTCTCAAAATCAAAGAGCAGTGGACTTGGAGACAGGAGACCTGAGTCCTGGACTGTGCCGCTAACTTCTAGTGTGACCTTGTTTCCTCAGCTATAAAATGAGAATATTGTTATTGATGGGGCTGTCGAATAACAGGTACTCTTATTCGTTGGAATGGAATCGCAAACTTGTAAAATATCGTTAGAGAGCAAGCTGGGGGCATGGGGTAAAATTTTATAATCATAGCTTATGACTCAATCATTCCATTGCTAATAAACTCTGAAATTATGACTAGAAAGGGATTCAAAAATTGTCCTAGCAGTATAATATGTGATTGTAAAACACAAGAAAACTCCATAAATCCTTAAAATTGGAAATGACCAAGCAATAGGAGGATGGTTAAATAAACTACAATGCATTAATATTATTGAATACTATAATGTCGAAAAGGTCAACAGTTATTTGGAAAGACTTTCATGGAATAATGTCTAGCTTTGAGAGAACTACTGCTGGGACTGAAGATATTGGGGACGCCGGTCTCTTCCTGTTTTGTGCTCTGCCGTTGCAATTTGTGGACAACGTTTAGTCCTGGGAAGCCTGCCTCTGATGAGAGTTCTGCAACACTGCTAATTAGCTGTATTATATTTCACCGTGGTTTGACATTATACTAACCACTCCCAGTAGTGGTCAAAACAATCAGGCTTAGATCAATTCTTTTGTTAATGGCCATTCTCACTGATGTAGGATCTTCTACTGTGATCAGTCACTACCACTTTGGGAACAAGATAGCCAGTGCACTCAAAGGTGTTCCAAGTCCTTCAGACCTTTTGAAACTCACAGTATCCCTACTGCCCCTGGATGTGTTCACCATGGGATACTCATCAGGAGAGAACATCCACCAAAGAAACTCAGGGACACATGGAAACCTAGTAGGAGATAAGACAATCACCACTGCCCCCACTGGACTTTCCAGGTGCTACTTGAAAAAAGTCCACATGTGGGGTGGCTTGGTGGCACAGTGAATAAAGCACTGGCCTCAGAGTCAGGAGTACCTGAGTTCAAATCCAGCCTCAGACACTTAACACAAAACTAGCCTTGTGACGCTGGGCAAGTCACTTAACCCTAATTGCCCTACCCTCCCTGCTCCAAAAAGAAAAAAAAAAGAAAATAGAGTCCACATGTGATGGAAAGAAAGAGAGGAAAAAGCAAATGGTATATCAATTTTGTATATCCATTACTTTTTGTATATCCTTTTGTATATCCATTAAGCTGTGTCTTTTTCCAGTTTGGCATTCAATTGAGAGATTCATCATCTCCCATTGCAAATCCATTGCAAACTGACTAGAAGTGTCCCCATCCTTCCCCACCCCCACAAGCCTCTTCACTGTCACCTGGAACCAGGAATAGTGACTGGACAGCTCCATGGTGAATGAGGAAAGTCTCCCATTACAAATGCAATGCAAAAAGAGAGAAATTGAATTTTAAAAAATAATGTTGATAAGGGACATTTTTGCTTTAATCCTGATCTTATTGGAGATATTTTCAGTATTTCTCCATTACAGATATATTTGCTCTCAGTTTTATTTTGATAATATTTGTTATTTTAAGAAATGGCCCGTTTATTCCTATGCATTTTTATGTATTTAACAGATATAAGTATTGTATTTTGTCAAAACCTTTTTTTGGTATCTGTTGATGTAATCATGTGATTTTTGTTGCTATTTGTTATTATTTTGGTCTATTATCTTTACAATTTTCCCAATATTGAACTAACTTTGCACTCCTGTCATAAATCCAATCTAGTACTAATATTTTTAATATGGTATTGTAGACAATATTTTATTAACTATTTTATAGCAATATTATTCACTAGGAATATTGATTTATAATTTTCTTTTGTTTTTTCACTCCTAGTCTAAATATCAAGATCATATTTTTCTCAAAGAAAGTTTTTGGTTGACTCTTTTGTTTTTCCAATTTTGCAAAGTTTATATAATATTGGAGTTAATATTCTTTAAATGTTTGTTAGAATTCACTTTTGATTCTATCTGGTTCTTTGGGAGTTCTTTTTTTTATTCAATTTCTTTTCCTGAGATTGAGTTATTTAAATTCTCTATTTCTTGTTCTGTTAATATGAGTATCTTACATTTTTATAAAAAAATTCATTGTTATGAGTTTTGTTGCCGTATAGATGGGTAAAATATTTTCTACTAATTTCGTTTATTTCCTATTCATTTGTTTTGAAGTCTCCTTTTCTTGATACTGAAAAATTTGATTTCCTCTCTTTTACCAGGTTAGTCAATGACTTATCTTTTTTTTAATCTTTAAAAAATTTACTGGTTCCGTTGATCAATTAATTTTTTGTTTTCAATTTAGTTTATCTTTTTTGATTTTCAGAATTTCTATTTTCGTGTGAAATTGGGAATTTTTGATTTGTTGCTTTTCTAGGTTTCTTTTTAGGAATGGCCATTTTACTTATCTGTTCTTTATCTTCTTTGTTGAGGAAAGTGTTAGGAGTTAATACGTTTTTTTCTGAAGGATTACTTCGGTTGTATCCCATAGGAAGAGGAAGGAAGGAAGGAAAGAAGGGAAGAAGGAAGGGTTCAAGCATTTGTTGAGGGCCTACTTTGTGCCAGGCACCATGGTAAGCACTTTACAAATTGATCTCATTTGGTCCTCATAACAACCCTTTAAGATAAGTGCTATTATTGTCCCTATTTTACTGTTGAAGAACCTGAGGTAAATAGAGCTTAATTGACTTGCCTAGGGTCACACGGCCAGTAAGTATCTGAGGTGGGATTTGAATTCAGCTCTTCTTGACTACAAGTTCCATGTTCTTTAGTCACCTAACTCCTTCCAAGAAAAACAGGGTTTTGTAGGGCTGGAGATGTGAGTTACCTTAGCCACATGTGATCCCTGTCTCTCTCCCAGTGAATTACATGTTTGTGTATGTTTGTAAAACAGTGCGCCCAAAGGTTTATGGGAGGGATGTTGTTCTTCCTATACCAAATCTGTAAGTGCTTTTTTTTTTTTTAGTTTAATTGCATCTGCTGACTGACTAATAAAGGTAAACTAGTCAGAGCACGTTAAGGATACACTGTCTACCATGCCAAGCATATGGGAATATTCTTATGACCCCAAGTGGGCCCAATGTTAGAGGAGAGGTTGGTGACAATTTTTATTTCACTGTTCTAGACCTGACTTCGTTGTTTTTGCATTTTAGTTTCTCTCTATGTAGACCATTCCACAAAAAGTATAACCAAGGTATGTATGCAGGCTAGAATTATATAGGTTAAATGTCTCAGTTTCTATTCACACATCTGTATTCAGTGAATGACAAAAAATTAAAGCAAACAAAACTACTCCCACCCAGACTGCTTTTTCATGAGAATAAAATAGTACATATAAAACCAACCATTGTCCTAAAAACACGGAGGAATTCAAAGTAAACGCCTTATCGCTTTCTGATGTTCCCCTTCCTTTTTAAATAGTGGATGTTTTAACATCAGTTTCTGTTTTAACGTCACTATCACTTCCCAATGACTCCCTCCTTCCACTAGAACTTCTCTCCTAACAAGTACAGTCAAGCAAATAAGTCAATACATTGGCATCCATACTCCACCCCTTCTCTGCTAAGCCCTTCCTGCCTTCCCCTTTTTAATGAATATGTCAGCTTTATTTCTAAAACTCATCCCAAGACTACTGTTCTAAGTTTCAGTTATTGAGGAGGAAGTACATTCCAGGAACAGGGTTTTTAAGGGTCAAGTTCAGGAAACAGCAGACTATAGTTTGAAGAGTTCAGAGGTAGCGTACCTTGATAGCATAGGAGCAGTACTCATTTCTTTGAACGCTGAACAGAGGCTAGCATCTTATGGGATGCTATAGTACCAAGGAGCTGACTGTGGTTACAAGTTAGTATCTTTGTCTATCTGAGTGTGATCTTTTTTTTTTTTAATCTGAGTGTGATCTTGCCTTGCTGAGTCTATTCTTGAGTAGGTATCTCTGAGTGATTCCCTAGCAAGGAACCATCAAACGCCACCATCTGGAAGTCCCTTAAAATCATGAGACTCAGAATGTCAGAACTCAAATGGGACTTAGAATCAGAACTACTGTAGAAGACTGGTTAGGGGAGCTCTTCAATTTGGCTAGATGGGATTATTAATCGAGCAAAGAATCATTTATTAAGCAGGCACAGTACTATGGCTGGGGATGCAAAGAAAGGCAAAAAAGCAAATCCTTTCAAGGAGTTCACAGTTACAGGGAGGCAAACCTCTCATATGGAGGGTAGGGACTCCTCTGTTGATTCACACCTCATTGAAGATAAGTGATCAAGTTTCAGTTATTGGAACGATTTAGTATCCAATAAAAAATGTTTTGTTGGGTTATTGTGGATCAGATCTACCTTTTTGTCTGACATCTATAAAAAGGAACTCCTTTTTGGAGCTACCCAGAGGGATCTAAGGAAGAGATCTGAAAGATGGGGTGCTTGGGATGTTTTGTCTGTACAGCCTCCAGGCACAAAATGATAAACTAATTTTTTTTCTTTTTAGAGGGGGGAAGGTAGGGCAGTTGGGGTTAAGTGACTTGCCCAAGGTCATACAGCTAGTTTTTTTGTGTTGTATCTGAGGCAAACTTGAACTCAGGTCCTCCTGACTCCAGGCCTGATGCTCTATTCACTTCACCACTTAGCCCCTCATGATAAACTCATTTAACTTCTCTCCACCCCTTCCCCCAGATGTCAGAGACGCAGTTGCAGAAATTCTCAGCTCAAGAGATGACTGTCATAGTATGGTGGACCAAAACCCAAGAACTTTGTCCTTCACTGCTACTGTGAGTTATTTAAACAGTGTAGGTCCAATAGTAAGGGGGACATCTCTAGTAACCCTGAATTTCTTTTCCTATTAAGAAAGGTTCAAACCCTCAGGCTTTTACTGTGAGATTGGAAAATTGTATGAGTCTCTGGGGTTATGAAAGAAATATTGGGAAATTATTTTTTTCAATGATTTGTTTTTCTTCCTAGAAGTTATAGAATCATAGATTTAGAGCTGGATGAGATCTTAAAGGTTATTAAATCTAAGTGTCTCTTTTTACAGATGAAGAAACTGAGGCAAAGAGGATTCAAGTGCTCAATCACACCGGGATACCTTTATGTAGTTCACACTACAAGCTATTTCTGGGAGTCTGGAGGACTATTTAGGTCCCTGAGGGAGAAAGGTGGAGCCACATTGGAGAGGAGGGACTGTTTATAGAGTATCGTGAGTGCTTTTGTACGGTGTGCCCTCTCGAAAAAAATCTCTCAGCTATGCATTATTACTTTGAGTACTTATGGTGATCGAGGCACCAGCTATATTCCGAAATTCCCAGAAAGAGGCTCTGGGTGAGGCCAAATAAAACACAGAGTTATGGTTTGGTAGCGACTGCCCCTATGATTGAATTCAGTCCCTTGTAAACCCAAAGCCTGGAGTCCCGTGGGGGTTACAGAACCCTGAATATTAGAGCTGGGAGAATATCAGACTGAGTGGAAAGGGACCATAGAGATCGTGTTCTAGTCTGAGCTCCTCAAGATCACCTTCGAGCCACAACTGGAATCCAGATTTTTTGATTAGAATAGCGCAAGAGAGTCATATTTTTGGCAACGATTGAATGAATTCATTTGTATTTGAAGTTAGGTGCTCATTGGTGAGTGCTTCTGGGGAACCCTAGAACAACAACAACAAAAAGATTGGCAAAAAAAAAAAGATCCTGCCAAACATCACATTCTGTACATGTCACTTAAATAAAATGGTGTCTAAGCCTCCGTCTCCGTTCTCCCTCCTCTCTGACCTCACCAAAGGTGATGGAAGTGCCTTCTATCCAAGCTTTCCCTCCCTCCTCTCCTTATTGAACTGGCGGGGGGAGAGCAGAGACTTTCTTTTGTTCTCTGTCCTTGTGGTCGCTAGGGCAACAGATGAGTGCTAAGGAGACACAAAGACACCTACATAGATACGGCACACAGACATGCACAGGCACCAAACGGATATAGGCACAGACTATACGGAAGCTACACAACAATACACACAAATGGCTGAGCACAGGCACCTACACCCACAAACGGGACCAACGCAGTCTCAGGACAAAAAAAAAAAGATATCAGCACACAGGGTTAGGAACAAAGGGTGGTGGTTCCCAGGGTCGGAATGAAAGCCATGGAAACGCCACTTTATTTTGGGCTCCCGCAGTCGTGACTCAGTGCTTAGAATTCGGTTTTAATGACTGATGGCAGCCAGCTGTCTTCACTGCATGGAGGAATCTTGAGGGACAAAAGATTTGCAATAAATAAATAGACGATACAACCCTCCAGCTAACGGCCCTTGAGAGGCATCGGACACAGTACTAAACCCTCCTCCTTTCTCTTGGGTGTCACCGTGGCAAAAGTGAGCAGGGTGCCTTTTTCCATTTCCCGGTGTACCATTCAGGCAAGCGACCCCATTGTCCCCTTTCCTGATGCCGGCGCAGAAGCTGGGCCTCGGAGCATCCAATACTCCAAGGCCGCCTGGAAAGGGCGCACGTGGTGACGGCGATGGAGGTGGGGCGCCCTGAGTAGTGTGGGGCTCGGTTCCAGCGTGTGTACGTGTGACAAACGCTGCCTCTAGGCTGGTCTCGGAAGGTGCGAGTTCCAGCAGTTCCGACCCCAGGCGCAGGGAAGGCACCCGACTCTGAGCCGCAGGGTCACCTGGACCAGCGGACTTTAAAAACAGACTGGGAAGGGTGGGATGCCCCGGGGACTGGGAGGAGGCGCAGCCCAGGAAATGAGTTTTGCTGGAAGCATGCACTGGAAGGGGGAAAGGAGATGGGGGGGGGGGGGGGAGGACCGGATTTATTCAACAAACGTTTTTAAATTTGATGCCTCGAACAATCTTAATTTTGTTGGTATCTTTTTTAGAAAACATCTTTATTTCCAAATATCGAAATATATTAATGTCCTTTCCCACCCAGCGAGCCTTCCCTTTATAACAAAGATTCTAAAAGCACTTCAAGCAAAATCAACCAACGCCACCACTATTGGGTGTGTGTGTGTGCGTGGGGGGGGGGGTGATTTTGCACACACAGTTAATAGTAGTTGCGTTGGTTGGTCTTGCTCGAAGTGCTTTTAAAGTCTTTCTGTCAGGCTCATCAGGACACATACACACAGACATACGTATTTTATGCGATAACCCACGCCCTCAGTCCTCCACCTTTTCTATGAAACGTGGGATCGATTCATTCATTGAAAACAACAGCAGTAACATTAAATACTTCGGTGCACTGTGCTAGGCACTGGAGGGAGCTGTATTCAGCCCTTCCCTTTATGGAAGCTAACAGTATGTCGTAAGGGGGATGACAACGGATAACGATAATACTCAGCTGTCACATAAATACATTAAAAAGATGCAACACGGAGCGCCGTAGGTAGGATCTGGAGGCAAGTTTGGGGGTAGAGAGAGGAATCCAAACAGGTAAGGCTTCCGGGAGGAGGTAGCATTTATCTTCTTCTAAAGACTGGATAAAAATTCAAAGATAAGTGGGAGAGGGACGGCAGAGGGAATTGCCTCCCGCAGGGATGCGGGGCTTGGAGATCCGGTGTTTCACCAGACTGGCATTCACTGGGATTAAGCGACTAAAAAGCGTGAGGGTAGGGTGGCGGCTGGAATACTTTCTTCTTCGTACGCTATTAATACTGGATAGAAAGAAGCTGGGAAATCATCTAGTTCTTCCCCCTCGTTTCTACGGATCAGTAAATAATGAATGTGCCTTCATTGGCACATCGTGCCAAACCATGATCGCACAGGTAGGAGAGGTGGAATTCGAATTCGGGTCCTCTCATTCTCAGTCCGCTGCTTCGCCACAATGTGAAAAGAGGAGCACGAGGAGACCCTTTCCGATCCCAGCTCCCGGAAGCACCCTTCCGTGACCAAACTTGGACTTGGGAGTCAGAAAACTTGGGTTCGAATCCTGACTGTCTCACAGGCTGTCTCTCTGGGGCTCTCCTTTTCCTTCAATGGGCGTCTCCCTTCCCTTCTCTGTCAGCTGAGGGGCTTGCACTCTGCGTCTCCAAGGCTGCGCCTTGGGATGGGACAGTCTGTGCACCAGCGGTCGTATCTCCCCACCTCCCCGTCCCGGGTCCTAAGGGCTTGGTCCCCGACCCCCAGCCCCCTAGCCCTCCCCACACAGCCGGAGTCGGGCCGGCTTAGCACAGAGAGGCTCCTGCTCCGCGAGTGCGCCTGCGCGCTGGAGCGGAGCCTGGCACGATGACATCATCGGGTAGGGCTCGGCGGGGCGGGGCGGCTGTCGCGGGGCATTCTGGGGCCGGAGGGAGGGAAGGGAGCGAGGGGAGGGGTATTGACGCCATTTTCGGCTGCTGACGGGGGAGCCGGGGACGCTGGTCTCGGAGGTTCGGGACGGGTCGGGCTGCCCGCCTCTCGGGACCTGCTTGGCTGAGGCCGGGAGCGCCGGGGGCGAGGGGGCCCCGGCCGAGGATGCGTCGGGGCGGCGGCGGCTGCGGCTGCGGCGGCCGGACCTGCCTCCCTCGCTAGTGCCTGCCTGACAGACGCACGGCCCGACGGCCCGACAGCCCGACAGCCCTCCCCGGGCGCTCCAGGGGCTTGACGGCTGCTCCCGAGCTCGGGGACCGGCGGCTCCGCCGGCCGGCCCTTTGTTCCCAGGCCTCGCGTCCTCGGCCCCCGTGCCGGCCGATCTAGGCGGCGGCCCCGGCCCCCTCCCTCCTTGTCAGCCCGCGGGGAGCGCGGCCACCGCAGGAGCAGGACGGTGAGTGGCGGCGGGCGGCGGGCGGGGGGCTGCGGGCGCGGAGCGCGGGGTCCGGGGCCGGCTCCCTTCCCCTTCTCCCCCACCCCCTCGCCGGGCTCCCTCAGCCTGCCGAAGTTTTGAGGGTGACAAAGCCTCCTCCTTCCCCGAGGGGTCGTGAGGTCGAGGCGGAGCCCCGCTTATCTCCCCATCTCCATCCCTGGCCCGGGTAGGCAGCGGGATGGGGGTGGGGCGGGGGTCACGGCGTGGCGCCGCGGCGGAGGCGGGCGGCACTCGGGGGCAGGGGGTTTGGTGGGTGACAAGTGCTGGGGGGGGGGGCCTTCCGTAGCGTTTCTCTTTTGCGTAGGTCGCAGGAGGGGGTGGGGTGGAGGCCGAGCGTCAGCGGCCACCCCGGAGCCCTGCAGAAGGAGGGGCGGGGGGCGCGGGGCGCGGGGCGCGGGGATGCGGCCGCCCCGGGAGAGCAGACAGGAGGAGGGATGCCCGGCCGCCAGCGCCGGTTCTGCTTTGTCCGAGTTCTGGCCTCTTCCTTCCGGGTTCCTCCTCGCTGCGGTTCCGGTCCCCCCCTCTCCTTCACCCGCAAGACACCGCCCAGGGAGGAGACCCTGGACCGAGGCCCTGGGATGAGCCATTTGTATCGGCATTCCTGGAAGAGGGAAGGTCAGCTTCCTCCCATCGGAGAAGAAGAACGCGGGCTTTAATGGCATCTTCTTGTCTTAGCCCATCAAGCACCTACTGACCAGGCTTCTTGGCTCCTCTTGTGTGATGGGTGCCCCGGTGTGTTTCCCATCGGGATGGGAGCTCTTCTCCCTAAACCGAACTTGGTCTCAGACTTAGAGTACTCTCTTCATTTAGAAAATCTGTTGAATTCTTGTAATAAAACCCAACACATTAACGATTGGTAGTAACGTGGTAGATTGGATTGTAGTATGTCAAAATTTCTGCCTTTTTTTCTAGTTTTGTGTATTGAGGCATCTTTTCCTGTCTTATGAGACTGAACTAAAAAAAGAATATCAAGTATTTTCATGAGGCTATCTTGCTAAAATACATTTTGGGATGTTAGTCATGAACATTTTTGCTCAGCTCTATAAAATAGACCGTGCTAATTACTTCATTCCCTGTTCCAGTTAATTGTGAATTACACCTGATCTTTCTATAGATGTAGGAATTACTCATTTCTTTTTAATGGGCATTTCACTGGAGACCAATGAAATGCCATTAGGAAAAATGAAACAGCCTTGTTATGTTTAGCAACCATAATGTTTACAGATTATTCAGGATTTTGAGGGACAAGAATCCTTTAATATGGTGGGAAATTTGGCTCATTGTGAAATTTATTAAATATCTTTAAGAGCAAAGTGATTTAAGTGTTGATGTGTTGCAGACTGCAGTATTCTGCTCTGTAGGATAGGTAATAGAAAAACCAGTTTCTCAAAGTCACCAAAGAATGCAACATCATTTCTGCATCATGTTGCAGTTGAAGTTTGGCAACCTTGCTGTGTTACTTTAGTGGTATGGAGAGAACTTGATATTGAACCTCACAGTGATCACAGGATCATATTAGGTTCATTCCCTTTAGAGATTTTCTTTGCAAGAAATAAAAAGAAAATGAAAGAAATGTCGACAAGTTTTGAACCAGTTATTGGGATAGTTCTAACCTTTAAGTATTGCTTTTAGAAGTTACGTGATATATCTGTATCTTTTGTGTGAGCTAATATTTTGTGAAGCAAATAATAACTTTATAATGGCTGTTTTGAAAAATATTAATATGTTTAAGTGCAATCTCCTGAGTATTGAACATGAGGCATTAGCAAGAGAAGCTATAACTTTTTAAAAAGAATATTGTTTAGCAGTTTTGAAGTGTCCAGGGTGAATGAAAATAATTTGATCTTTTTAATGTGTCTGAAATTAACCACATATTTGAGTGTCCTGGCAACATTACACTCAAAGGACAGATGCTAGCCCAAATGCCATCTGACATTCCTACTCAAAAACTTTAGGATTAGTATAGTAGTTCTGTTGTGTCTGTAACCTTCTGGTTATTGTGTCCTTGGATTTTCAAAGGAAACAATAAAATTAAAAGGTGAATTTCCTCTGTTTGACTTTTAGTTTCAGCATAGATTTAGAGACCAATGAATACATGGAGAGTTTAGGGTAAAGCCCAGTTTAGTGTGCTAAGAATATTGTCTAGAACAGCAGTTTTCAAAGTGTAGTCCCCCCAGGGGTCTCCCAGAGGGCAAGATTATTTTCTTAATATTAAGGCATTTTAATTTTAATACAGTAAATATTGATAAATGTAACCCACATAAACAAAAACTCCTTTGGGGAGGTCTCCAGTACTTGTCAAGAGGATAAAGAGATCCTGAGACATAGACTTTGAGAACTGGGCTAGAGAATTACAATAGTTATCACAAGTATACATACATACATACATATATATATATACATATATATACATATATATACATACATATATATACATACATATATATATATACACACACACACACACACACACACACACACACACACACACACACACACACACACACACACACACACACACAGTGGTTATGTAAGAGGAAAAAAGCTCTCCGTATCATAGCCTCAGTTATTTGTTTCTTTTCAGTAGCCTTTTATTATGTACTCATCTGCAAGTGCTGGGGAAACATAAATTTAAAAAAAACCCCTGCTTAGTGGGGAGAAGACCCAACATGAATACTGATAAATGTAATCCAGCATGGACAAAAGACGTGGAACAGATTTTTTTTACTCGAGCTATTCCAACAATTGGTTTTAATTAGCTCTCGGTTTGCTATTGCAGAAAGTCTGAACCACTCAGAAGGGCTTTCAGGGGCATTTGTAGTCAGGTTTTATGTTCCTGATCACATACTCAGGGCTTTTGTTAGGCTTATCTCATATGCCATGTTTTTAGGATCCCTCCTACCCTCTGTATCTTTACTCATGGTTTCCCCTTTTTCAGAATGCCTCTCTCTCTTATAGAGTTACTCAATTTTTCCCTTTCAGATCAAGCCATCTTTTTTTTTTGTCAGCACTAATAGCTCATATTAAAATTTAGCATTCAATAATGGCTATCTTGAAACTGTTTGCTATTGTTATATATAGTTTTGTTTTCCTCTAGCTAGAATGTAAGCCCTTTTAGGACAAGAACTATATATTATATATTTTTTCTAATTTTTGTCTAGCTTCAACTACTTATTAACTGAATCTCTGATTTTATAGTGGTTGTATTTACTGCTTACATTTTTAAAATTTGAACTTTCATCCTCCTCAAGTCCAGCAGTTATTTTAGAAAAAATTGTACATTTTAAGAAGTAGAAAAGCAATTAAAATGAAGATATTCACAGTGGTTAAAATGGAGGGTTTTTCCCTCATATTTTTTGGTTGAAGTGTCAGAAAATGAATTTTATGTTTAAAAAAAAGAATTTGTCATAAAGCTATTTTGGCTCGGTGTTTTCAGCATGTTATTTTCTTCTCAAGGTACAAATCATTCATAACACCTTTTTTAGTCTAGATAGGAGGTGACAACTCCTTAATAAAAAAAAAAACCTCTTCAATTTTAATAGAAAGATACTGACCTTTAAAAAGTTTTAAGTAACCTTCAGTTGTCTTTCTTTGGTTAGGAAAGGAAAATTATTCTGTTGATGAACATTTAATTATGAGTTTATCGTATTTTGTTGTCATTTCCCATGTTGAGTGAAAGTATTTCTGCAGCGAAATTAATAATACTTTGATTTGACAGTTAAGGTGTCTTGTGTCTCAGATTTTCTTATATATAGATTAACATATATTCTTTGCCTTCCCACTTAATAGTATTTTAATTTTTCCAGTTACATGTAAAGATAGTTTCCAACATTCACTTTGATAAGATTTTGAGTTCCAAGTTTTTTTCTCTCTTCCTCCCCTTCCCCCCCACCCCCCAGGATACAGTCTGATATAGGCTATACAGTACAATCATATTAGACATCTTCCACATTAGTCATGTTGTGAAGGAAGAATCAGAACAAAAGGGAACAATCACAAGAAAGGAAAAAAAAGAGAAAATAGTAGGCTTCTATCTTCACTTAGACTCCATAGCTCCTTCTCCTGGATGGGGATAGCATTTTGCATTGTGAGTCTCTTGGAATTGCCTTAGAATGATCATTGTATACTGAGAAGAGTATCTCTTCTATCCAAGTTGGACGTCACACGATGTTGCAGTTACCGTGTACAATGTTTTCTTGGTTCTGCTCACTTCGCTCAGCATTAGTTTCCAAGTCTTTCCAGGCTTTTCTGAAATTGCTTGCTCATTTCTTATAGAACGATAGTATTCCATTACATTAATATTACCATAGCTCCTCTTCTCTCACTCCTGTTCATTCATTCACTCAAGAGTGATTAGCTGGTTTTGCCTGTGTGAATTAGGTTTATCTTGAAAGAAGCTAAAGGTTTCTTCAGTGTCTTTTATGCTTAACAAGTGACCTCTGAAGCTTTCTCCAAGAACAGTGCTAGATTATTACTTCTGTTTTAGAAATCTTGTTTCTGGTTTTTTTCTTTTTGGAGGGCAGTTGGGGTTAAGTGACTTGCCCAAGGTCACATGGCTAGCTTTTGTGTCAAGTGTCTGAGGTCAGATTTGAACTCAGGTCCTCCTGACTCAAGGGTCAGTGCTCTATTCACTGTGACACCTAGCCACCCCCATTTTAGAAGTCTTAAAATAAGTTGATGCTTTTAGAATTAAAAGCAAACGTGTGAAATTAGTATTTGGAGTGGCATAGAAATAGACGTTTATGAGCAATGACTATTAGAAAAAAATCATGTTTATTTGTAAATTATTTTATTTTCTAACCATCAGAGCACATGCAAGATGGAACTGTTGAGAACAAATACACCTCTTTTCTTTATGGTGCTTGGAGATCCAGAATTAAACTTTGATACACACACATACATACGTATATACACACACTCACACTTTGTGAGGTTGTAGAATAAGTGATGTTTCTGCATGGCAGTTGACCTTTCATTCGACGCCTTTGCTGTGTAGATTTTTGTGTTTTCTGGGTTAGCGTAAGAACCTTGTAATTGAAAATGGAACAATCGTTGTAGTCTTAACTTTGAAGATTGCTATTAGTCCTGAGCCTTTTGAATGGAATACATAATTAGTCAATGGGAATATACAAACAACGTGAATATGTTCTACTCAACTCTTAATTGCAGCGGTCATTTGAATATTTGTAAAAATCATTAAGAACTGGAAGAAAAGCAAACAACAATGTATTTAACTTTAGAGAAGAGGGACTTTTAAAAAAAAATTACTGCCCTAATCTTTTATAATAAGAGGGAAGGATCTGTTATTAGTTACTTATACTTGTTGGTTGGCTGATTTGACTTGAGTCTTAGGTTGTTCAGTGTATTATTTCAGCCGTGCATTTTTATTTGAAATGTTTTTAATCCATAATTGTAGAATAAAAAGCAAACATAAGGAGTGGGGTTTTTGGGGGGAGGGGGAAAGGAGGAAGGAAAAAAAATGGTCTGGAGAGGCGCAAATGTCCTGAAATTTACACTATTCAATAACACACGAAGTTGAATACAGATTAGTTTAAGATAACTAGACATGGAACAGAACATGGTGCATTTCTATTTTTCTGGGCGTCTTTCCCCCTTTCCTTCTCAGTCAGTCCTCTGTTCCCTTGGTGAAGACCAACAGGTTGGTCGCATGAACTGCAGTGGCTGGGTAAATGGTTGTCAGAGTTTTCACATGGGACAGACTCCTGCTGTTTCTTATTTGTCACATGTCCATTTGTAGGCCACCTTTCTCTTAACTCTCATGGTGCATCTTTTTTTTTTCTTATTCTTTTTTTTCTTTAATTTTTAAAAATTTTTTTGCTTTTTGGAGG
This sequence comes from Pseudocheirus occidentalis, assembly GCA_028646575.1. Lineage (NCBI taxonomy): Eukaryota > Metazoa > Chordata > Mammalia > Diprotodontia > Pseudocheiridae > Pseudocheirus > Pseudocheirus occidentalis. The sequence goes on from CM053595.1 coordinate 8,745,093, forward strand.
GCAGTTGGGGTTAAGTGACTTGCCCAAGGTCACACAGCTAGTTTTTTGTGGGTGTGTTAAGTGTCTGAGGCCGGATTTGAACTCAGGTCCTCCTGACTCCAGGGCCGGTGCTCTATTCACTGTGCCACCTAGCCGCCCCCATGGTGCATCTTTTTTATAGAGTAATAATGTTACATTGATGTACCGCCATTACAGTGATGTACCGTTGTTTAGCCTTTCTCTAACTGATGAATATCCATTTTGTTTCCAATTTTTTGCTGTTATAAAAAAGAGCTGCTATAAGTATTTTGGGGACTTGCTCATCAGTGACTTCCTTGTATTGCATTGTCTGGGTCAGAGGGTATGGACATTTCAGTCACTTTATTTGCATAATTCCAAATTGCTTTTTCAAAATGGTTGTTCTTATTCACAGCTCCATCAACAAACGCACTAGTGTGCTTCTCTTCCCACAACTCTTCCATCTCTATTTCCATCATTTGTGAAATCCCTCTTTAGCTTTTTTGCATCTCTTATTTCATAATTTTTGCTCTATAAATTTTGCTAATTTTTGTTGGAGAAAAAGACAAACAGAAGTTTACAAATCATGTACTTTGGTTTATTTCCCAAATAATGATAGGTTCTAAATTGGAAAGAATTTCAGGGGCCCTAGCTTTTCTTGAAGATCCTTAGTTAGGGAGAGCCTACTATATCATGAGTCAGCCTCTTCTACTTTTGCATAGTTCTGGTTGTAGGATTTTTTTTTTTCCTTAATATCAGCCTAAATCTGTCTCTGTAACTTCCACCATTTGTTCCTTCTATGCTCTTGGTACCAAGAAGATGGCTTCCAAATCATGTCCATCCCTTCTCTTTTCCTCTCTTTCTTGTCTTCTCCAAGCTAAATAACCTTACTTCCTTTAGCTGATTCTCATCTGGCATGGTTTCTGTTCCTGTCATTATCCAGATCTACCTTCTCTGGACACTCGATTAGCATCTATTTAAAAATGTGGAGCCCTGAAGTTAACACAGTCTTCCAGGGATGGACCGGCTAGGGTAGAGTATAGCAGGACCTTCCTAAGCTTAAACATTTTTGCCTGTCAGGATCACATTAGCTCTTTTTGATGGTCACATCACATTCTCATTTATGTTGAGTTGACAATTGACTAAAATCCTCAGGGTTTTTTTTTGGAACTATCTCACTCCACTTCTTCAATCTTGTATGTAGGAAGCTGGTGTAGACAATTGAAATAGAAGTATCACGCATCATTCTGCACTATTAAAATATTTTAAAATTATTTAACCTGTAAAAACTTAGTACTTTGTGAATACACACAATAAAACTGTCTTCTGACGCTTTTTTTCTGTTTTGTCTCATTCTTTCTATGCAAGATGATCAGCACTGTTTTGGGGCGGCTGTGGGACAAAGTAAATAGGCCAGAAATGAGAGCCAGATGAGGCAGTAAAATACCCAAGTCAAATTAGAGATCATGGTTAGGGGGGTGCCAGGTCAAATTCATGATCGCCACCATTTCTTAGGGTGTAGTAATAAATTCCATTATATTCACATATTGTTTATCCATTTCCTGATGGATAGATGTCGACTTTGTTTCCTTTTCTTTACTACCACCAAAAGTATTGGTTTAACTCTTTTGGTATATGTGGGACCTTTTTTCCTTTCTTTGATATTTTTGTGTAGAGGGCCAGTACCAAACCAGTCCAGTCATAGGTAAAGTCTGGGTCAGGATTTCCCTAGGGGTGCCCCCCCCCCCCCATTGTTGCTCATTGTTGCTCAGGGTGATTGGCTCACCATCTTTCCTTGATTAGTAAGGGATCAGGGTGTGATTACCAAGAAGTGATTGCACATGCGAGCAATGGGGTAAAGTACTAGGAGGTTGGATACCAGGTGTAATCACTTTTGCTATTAGTATGTAAACCCTTCCCCTCAGCTTCCCTTCTGGCTCAGTCTCATCATTCCCACACTCTTTCACATTTGGCCCATGGCCCACTCCTCTTTGGTGCGGGCATCAATATTCCGGTGTATTCCTGGTGGTGAGGGTCAAAGTTATGGACATTTTAATCACTTTTTAAAAATCTTAATTCCAGATTACCTCCCAGAATGTCTGGATTGAGGCACATCTCCACCAACAATAGTCTTAGTGCTGTTTATCTTACTGTAGTTCTAACATTGACTATTATTTTTTGTCATCTTTGCTAATTTGGTGAATGTGAGGTGAAATCTGAAAGTTCTCTTAATTTGCATTTTTCTTATTAGTTATTTGCTTTTTTTTTTGGAGGGCAATTGGGGTTAAGTGAGTTGCCCAAGGTCACACGGCTAGTTTTTAGTGTTAAGTGTCTGAGGCCAGATTTGAACTCAGGTCCTCCTGACTCCAGGGCCGGAGCTCTATTCACTGCGCCACCTAGCCGCCCCTTAGTTATTTTCTACAATATTTTATGTGGTTGTTAATTATAATTCAAATCGAGGACTGTTGATCCCTTGATGGTTCATCTATTGGGAAAGGGTTATCATTCTTGTGTTAGTTATCTGTTTATCTTGACCATCAGGCCTCATCAAATATATTTGATGCAAAGATATTTTCCCCATCAGTAATTTCCATTTTTAAGCTAACGGCATTTATCTGTTTATCCAAAAGCTTTCCAGTTTCCCATAATCACAATGATTTATCTTTTGTACTCTCCTGTCTCTTATGGTTATGAATTTTCTCCCTAGCCATAGTTGTTCTTTCTGTTTTCTCCATAAAAAAACGGGACCTTTTGGCCATTTATCTCATTGTGTTTTTCTAGAAGACATAACTCTTAAGTTGTCTCTGCGCACCCCGTCCTCCTTGTGTGGAGAATCACGATTTCTTCTAATCTCACTGCTTTCTACGTCTCCTGAATCATCCTTCCGTCTCATGTATCTGCATTCCCAGTCAGTTACTAGCTTTTGTTTCTTTGGTGAGACTTGCAACTGAGGATTGAAGTTTTTCTATTTTCCTAATTATTTCTGTTGTGCAGCCAATAAATTCTACATTCACAATTCTCATTTCTCTTAAACCATGCAGGAACAATGGTGGTTTCATACTCTCATGGGAATCCACCAGGGTCCTCTGCCTCGCTAGGTGTTGATTCCTTTTCCTTTGTCTTAGAATACTCATTCATAGATGGCTGAACTTTTTTAAAGCCTAATCTGGGAGCCATATTTCTTCTATTAATATCTTCCCTTCTGATTTATTTGCTTTTGCTCAAGTTCTTTAATTGAGTTTTTTTTTCTCATGAGACCTTTGGTAGCTTCAGTCTTTTCTTCCCCCTCTACTTTCTCCTGTTGCTTACCTTCTGACTCCCTTCTCTTTGATGCTGCTTTCTCTTGGTGCTGGATGTCAAGAGTTTCAGGCTCCTATCTTGAGCAATTTGCAGTTCACTACTAGCCTTTGTCTCTTCTGACCTCTGGGGAACAGAACTGGACCCAACTGGATGCTGGGTTCTTTCAGCCCCAGTGGAGTGCTAGACAGCCATACACATTTCCTGCCCCTTTCTGTCTGTCAGTTCTCTAACTGAGCTCTGTTACAGCATCAAGAACTATCAAGTTGCTGTCAGCAGCCTTAGCAGATTTCTGCCTTTGGAGTTAGGGTTTCTGTGGCAAGGCTGAGTGCTGTTACAGGCCCTATGGTTTTAGTGAACAGTTGAATTCTCTTGCAAACCACATGGTTTAACCCTGCTGCCCACTTGGGAAGGTGTGTTGAGTGAGCAAGTTCTGGAGTTAGGGATTGGTATTTCCTGTTGTCAGGCTTCATTTGGATTGCAGAGAGAGCTGCAATTGCATCATCTTTTGTACATAATTTTGTATATAATCTGTAGCAGATTATTAATTTTGTACATAATTCCTATTTTGGAGAAGTTCAAGAGATCATGAGATTTGGGGGAGACTATCTAGTCCTCCATTTTCTTGGTCACATGACCAAGTTCATCTGTTTCAAATTGGTGGTGTATGTAGTGTAAGTTTCAGGTCTAAATGCATACTTTAAAAAAAAGTTTAAATACCCATTGAAGTGAGTCAAATTCTAGGAATTTTTTTTTTTGTCCTTTGAGTAAGCATATGATAGTATATGAAAAAATTAGGTTAAAAGAATAAAAGTAACCCATTACAGATATTCTGTGTTTCTGTGAAGGAACTCACAGCTTTGGATTGGAATGTTTTGAATATTCAGGAAAAATACTTTTATTTTGAAATTGTAATTTATGGTGAAGCCATTCACTTTATGACTCGGACATGGCTTTTCTATTGTTGCCAGTGATCTCCTTGACAGGGGTAAAAGTTAGTATTTCACGTTGATTTAAAAAATTTTTTTCCTGCAACTTTTGATATTGTATCACTATTTAATCTGTAGCAGGCACTCTGACTTTGGCATCCAAATTTGCTTACTTTTTCTTGTAGCTTTTAGGTGAGTTCTTTGTTGTTTTCAATCTGAGCCTTTCATTGTCCACTTTGACTATGGGATATTTCAGTACTCTGACCTTAGGGTTCTGCATTTCTTCTAATATCAAAATTCTTGGTCATGCCATTTTGCTCTCAGGGGTTCAACTGATAATAACAATTCACAGGTCTGTTTATTTAAATTAGAATTGCCTTTGTGACCAGTTCAGTATAGCATTTGGTAAAGCATTTGAAACAGGATTTTTCACTAAAACGTTATTTTTTTTTTTTTGTAGGGGGGGAGGGCAGGGCAATTGGGGTTAAGTGACTTGCCTAAGGTCACATGGCTAGTAAGTGTTAAGTGTCTGTGCTCACATTTGAACTCAGGTCCTTCTGACTCCAGTGCCACTGCTCTATTCACTGCATCACCTGCTACCCCTAAAACATTATTCATTAAAACAGAAATAAGTAATTTTTCCTCCATTAGATTTTTCCTTATCTACTTTCTTTACCATTATGGGCATTGGTACTTATTTCCCTTTTTCTCTTTCTTTCTTTCTTTCTTTCTTTCTTTCTTTCTTTCTTTCTTTCTTTCTTTCTTTCTTTCTTTCTTTCTTTCTTTCTTTCTTTCCTTTGCTTTGCTTTTTGGAGGGGGGAGGGCAGGGCAGTTAGGGTTAAGTGACTTGCCCAAGGTTACACAGCTAGTGTTAAGTGTCTGAGGCCAGATTTGAACTCAGGTCCTGATTCCAGGGCTAATGCTCTATTCACTGTGCCACATAGCAGCCCCTTGGTACCTATTTCTTAAATAAGTAGGTAATTTTCAGTTTTTTGGCTATCTTTCAAGAAAGCTTTTAGAATGTACTTCTATGTAAAAATAAATTATAAAATGTCATTGCTTCTGTTCGTGTCATCCTAGATTCCTATGTGTTTCTTAACCTGTTTTTTGGTTATGGTATAAATTTCTGTACTGAAGTCTTAGAAAGCACCTTTTCTTGGTACTTTTAACTCCTAGCTAGAGATTAATAATTGATTTATAAGCTAAAGTTAAAAGGTAAGAAGTTCTATTTGCCAGCTGGGCCTCAGTCTTCATCAGGGCCCTCCCAGAACCCTGTGGAGTTTCATTTGCTTCCTGACCATCATTTTAGTCCTGTGGTCTTCCCAGTGCCTGTGGGGATTAACTTGCCTCTTGGTCACCTTCTTTATCTCAGAGCCTTTCCACCTTCTCTGCCAGGCCTCAGCTTTTTCCTTTTCCCAGGACCTTTTTCCAATGCATTACACTAACTTTGTTCCCAGACACCCTGCTCTGCCCTTAT
>CM053595.1:8751292-8784141 GCA_028646575.1 Pseudocheirus occidentalis
TTTTTTTTTTTTTTGCTTTTTGGAGGGCAGTTGGGGTTAAGTGACTTGCCCAAGGTCACACGGCTAGTTTTTTGTGTTAAGTGTCTAAGGCCCGATTTGAACTCAGGTACTCCTGACTCCAGGGCCGGTGCTCTATTCACTGCGCCACCTAGCCGCCCCAACCCAGCTCTCAATTTCACCTTTTAAAATATTATCCCATCCTATTCAGTTGATCCTGTGCCCTCTATGTACACATATAAACACACACTCACGTATGTATTCATATGCATATATACCCTCCTGTATAGACATGTGTATGTATACATATATATACATTTATATTCCCTTCTACTGTCCTCATCCTGAGAAAAGTTTCATGAGTTAACAATTATTGTTTTTCCATGTTGGAAGCTTTTGGTGCGGGAGTTCTGACTGTGTTGTCTTCCTCCCATTCCATGCTTTGATCCCTTTTGTCCCCCAAAAAAGGAATCTAATGTTGGATTTCTGGGCCTGCTTCGTTTCCTTTTCCTGCTCAAGTTGCCAGTCAATTACTTGACTTTTAGGCTCAGTAGAACTCTGCTTCCAGAGGGAAAGCTCTGTTCCATATCACTGGAGTTTTCGCAGCTACCTGGGCTATTAGGAGACTGCTGTCTCTGCAGCCCCCACCAGTTTTGGCACATTGATCACACACCTCAGGACCACCACCCAAGACCACTATCCCGATCCAGGCTGGTTAAGGCAAGGGCACTTAGCCTTTGAATGATTGCTTGGCCTCCCTGGCTTCTGCAGTCTGGGATCTTAAGCAGCTATGTGGAGGCTGCTGCAAGGTGGTTGCTTCTGCTGCTTTCTTGCCCTGGGGGCAGATGGCTGGACCCACTCCTTTCCCCCAAATTTAGCCAAGTTCCACTGACCTTTCACTTTGTCCTTGGCTATTATGGGTTGATAATTATGGAAATGGCCACAGCTGCCGGTGATCCACTTTCCTGAAAGCTTCAGCTGTGGCTTGTTCTGATTGTTCTAGCACTCTAGCCGTGGGTTCGTGCAGTGATGGTCTGGGCTCCCAGCACACTGCAGTGAGCCCCTTCCCGTCAGCCTGCCTGGGTGCCTTCAGCGGGAGATTTGTTTCTCTGTTACTTTGTGGGTTCTGGAGCTCTAAAATTTGTTTAGAGTCATATTTTATAGGTATTTCAGGTGGTTATGGGGGGAGCCACAGAGTTCTCCTGCTTCTACACCACCATCTTGACTCTGCCCACCTAAAAAAAAAAATACTGTTGATATGAAATAGTTCTCTCATGTGTTTTCTTTTGGTTGTCCCCTGAAAGTAGTTAGAAGTATAACCAGAAGTTTTATTTCATTGAGGATCTTGGTTTATTTGGGTTTTGGTTTTTATTAAACATGCATTTAAATGTATTACTTGTGGGGCAGCTAGGCGGTGCAGTGAGTAGAGAGCACTGGCCCTGGAGTCAGGAGGACCTGAGTTCAAATGTGACCTCAGACACTTGACACACTAGCTGTGTAACCTTGGGCCAGTCACTTAACCCCAACTGCCCTCCAAAAAGCTCAGTCATTCAATCAATCAATGTATTACTTGGATTTGTCTCCCTAAGACTTAGTGTTTGAAGTAAAATCAACAGTTAGGCTTTTTTTGTTTGTTTTTGGGTTTAACAAAATGTAAATATGGCCACAGTGACCGCCTCAAATTATGACATTTAGTTATACATACTTGTGTTATAATGTAATATTGAAACTGGTAAAGATTACTTGTTTAATATACAAAATAAATATCCTAAGGCTTAGTGACTGTATTGTTTGGGTATGTCTCCTTGTAGCCAAATGATTTCTTAAATCATGTTATCTACCCCAGGTAACATTATTAGATATACTTTCAAGGTATAGGGGTGTGTGTGTGTGTGTGTGTGTGTGTGTGTAAGAGAATAGGAACAACTTAGAAGCAGCGTATTTTACTGGAGGAGTTTTTAGCTTTTTTGTGTCATGGACCTCTTTGGGCACACTAGTGAAACTTAGGGACCCTTTTTCAGAATAATGTTGGTTGCCTACATTCATAATTGAAGGAAATCCTCAATTTCAGTTGGAAGTTAGTGAAAATAGAGATATTCTTTTCCCCCATCCAAGTTCATGGACTCCATGAAGTCTATGTGCAGATCTTCATCTATGGATCCCATATTGAGCACCCCGGACTCAGTGGTAAAATGAGTGGATGTGGAGTCTTGCAGGACTGGAGTTTCAGTCCCAGCTCTTGCCATTTACTAACAGGGTAACCTTGAATTTCTCTGTGTTTCAACTTCCCCTCCGTTAAATGACGGTGTTTGATTAGGTCTCCTTTGAAGTATATTTCTTTAAATATATAATCCTCCCACTTAGGAATACCAACTTTTATATTAAGAGTCATCTGGACCATAGAATCAGTTAATCAACAAGAATTTATTAGGCACTTATTATGTGCCAGGTTCTGTGGCTACGCTGACAAACGAAGCCGTCTTTCCCCTGAATCTAATTCAGCTGTGGGGAGTCTACCTATATAAATGAGGATATGAAAATGTGTCCAAAATAAATATGAGGTGCATTTTGGGGCAGGAGGACCCTAGCTGCTGGAGGGATCGGAGAAAAACTGCATGTAGAAGGGGATGCTTGTACAGAGTTTTGAAGGAAATGAGGGATTCCTAAAGGCAAGTAAGGAAAATACTCCAGAATAATCACGGTTCTGATCACTTGCTTCACCTCTCTATGTTTAGCTTCAAAACTTTTTGCTACCACTTAGTCAGCCCCATTTTCTGCTTGCTGACCCTTTTTTTTTTTTTTTGAGGGGGGAAGGCAGGGCAGTTGGGGTTAAGTGACTTGCCCAAGGTCACATGGCTAGATTTTTGTGTTGTGTCTGGGGCCGGATTTGAACTCGGGTCCTCCTGACTCCAAGGCCGGTGCTCTATTCACTGCACTATCTAGCTGCACCGTGTTTGCTGACCTTTCAAGAGTAGAATTGCTCCTCCCATCAGTTTCCATTTTTCATTTTTCTTCCTACCTCATAGGGGTGTTGTGAGAAAAGTGCTTTGTAATAAACTGTAGAATACTATATAAATATGACTAGTTATTTATGTCTTGCTGTCTGTTCCTCCTAAAAAAACAATACCTTTTGAAGTCACTATACCATGATAAGAATGTTCTCTGTTGTGTTTAGTTGATGTCTAATTTTCCTCTCCCACAGATGAAAATAAACCCATTTGGATGCATGCTGAGGAGAGAGAAGAATGCAAAGTAAGACTGTAACATTTTTAGAGATTGTTCAAGATTTTCTTTACATGAGTTCAAGATTAATTGTTATATCATTTCTAATTTAGGGAAAACAAAAGGATGGGACATCTTTTGGGGAGTATGGTGGCTGGTACAAAGCTTGCAAAGTTGATAGGTATGTGTTCTACATTGGCATACAATTGAAGTTGTTGGAGATATTTCAGGCATAATATTTTCATCATTTCAAACTTTTCCTCAGCATTAAACTGGTGATTTGAAAGTCAGACATTGATTGCCCGCTATATATGAGGCATGAGGGATGTAAAAAAAATTGTTTTGGATTACTCAGTCCCTGCTTTTTAAGAACCTTTTCATTTTGCTGGGGGAATAAGAAGCATATGAATTTGTAGCATGTAGAGCTCTTCTAAAAATCTGTTCCTGGTACTCTGTGCGTCTGTTTCCACTCAAAATTAACCTGTTGCTTCCATTAATGACTTTAGTCTTAGTAGTCATCTGGAGTTCATGGTTGAAAGCAAAGGCATTTTATGAAACAGCATTGTAAACATTGTAGCAATGGCCATTTCAGCTCCTGCTCTGTTGTGTGGTGACTGCAAAGCCTCTCCGTAATAGGGGCAAGTGCATGCTGACAGCTCTTTAGTGACAGCTTGCTTTGAGCCACTTAGCATTTAACCATACTTAACAAAAATGCAAAATGCCCCAACCCAAGATTAACTTTCCTTTTAATCAGCAGGTTTCTTTAAACTTTTTGTGTCATGAAGTCTGTTGGCCGTCTGATTATGTTTTTAAATGTATATAATAAAACATATATTATAACAAACTGTTAACATAGGGATACATTTCTCAAAATGTATTTTTAAAAAATCAGTTTTGCAGTTCCCAGGTTAAAAACCCATTTTAACCCCTCAGGCACTGAAATACTTTATTATCTCAGACTATTGATTTAGGATTAGAAATTGCCCAGGTCCTTGGCTTGGTATGAAAATGAATTTAACTCAGAACAAAAGGTAAACAAAAGAGGCAAGACTGTTCTTTTCCATCCTCTTGGCTGGAATTTTTCCTTTTTTATGGATATCAGCAACAAACCCCTCTAACTTTGGTGCTGTCTTTTGGATAAATCCTTTGCAGTCACTCACAAGAATAATAAATACAAGGGAGTTAAGGAGAGATGGCACAAAGTACTCTTAGGAAATCTGAAGAGGTAGAGAACACTCTCCGGCGAGGGGCAAATTGCAGAGTGTGGCGGCACGCGAACTGAGCCTTGCAGGTAGATTCTAGCACTGTGGGTTTATGGTTTAGTTAGTCTTCAATTTTACAGATAATGAAGCTGAGCCCTAGGGAGATTAAGTGACTTGTAGGTAGTGACTGGCAAAGCCAGGATTGGAAGCTAGCGCCTGTGTCTCCAAAGCCAGCATTTTCCCATTGTACCACAGTGCACCTTAACAAGTCAGAAAGTCAAGGTTGAGGACGGTCTGCATTTCAGGCATGGATATGGGAAATAGCATTTGAGAGTTTGGGGAATGTCAGACGTCATAACATGAAGTAATGCTAGAAAAGGGGTCGTGAGTCAAACTTGTGGAAGGACTTAAACGTAAGTTAAAGAATTTTAATTTTTATCCTAGAGGCATTAGTGTAAGTGAAGACTTTTGAACAGGGAAATAACATGGGATTAAATCTGTGCCTCAGGAAGATTATTTTGACAGCTGTGAAAAAGGTGGCTTAAGAGACTGGAAGCAGGGAGAGGAGTTATCAGGCGTGGGGAACCTGTAGCCTTGAGGCTACATGTGGTCCTCTAGGTCCTCAAGTGAGGCCCTTTGAATCCAAACTTCACAGAACAAATCCCCTTAATAAAAGGATTTGTTTTGTAAAACTTGGACTCAATCAAAAGGCTGCATCTGAGGGCCTAGAAGGGCCACATGTGGCCTCGAGGCCGTAGATCCCGTACTCCTGATTAGGTTATTGCAGTAGTGCCCACTTGAGGACTGTTGAGACCGAGATAGGTTAGTGGAAATGTGAGTAGAGAAAGGGCGATGGGTGTGAATAAGGTGGAGATGCAATGTGCAGGCCTTAGCACTTGACTTGACTTGACAGGTGAGTTGGAGAAAAAAGAATCAAAGATGACCCTTAGGCTTTGGAGCAAGAGGAAGATGGTGGTGCCACCAGCAGAAATAGGGAAATCTGTCAGAGCAAAATTTAGGGGGGAGGTGATGAATTGATTTTAGACCCTGAATTTGAAATGCTAGAGAGAGATCCAGGTGGAAATGTTCAGCAGGCAGTTGGAGGTTCCATGATACTGGAGTTGAGGGGAATTAGAGATAGATATAAAGCTTTTGGAGACATCTGCACAGCTGTGTCCTCTGACACAGTGGGTGAAAGGAAACAGAATAAAGCAGGTACTGAGACAGTGTCTTGGGGGATATGCTCAGAATTAGGGGCAGGGGATGAACCACTGGGAGATTGACAAATAGTCAGGTAGGGAAGAGGAGAACAATGTGAGGCCATTGTTGCAGTGTAGAAGTGTCATGGAAGGCTGAGAACTTCTAAAACATTATTGCATCTAGCAACTAAGACATAATTGGCAGCTTTCAAGAGTAGAGTCAGAAAACTGTTGGGGTCAGAAGCCATATATCAAGGGATAGAGGAATGAATGGGTGATAAGGAAGAAGCAGTGAGTCTAACATGCTCTTCCTAGGGGTGTAGCAATGAAGGGAAGAAAGATGCATGGGACTTGATGTGATAACATAGTCAAGGGAAATTTGGTGGTGGTAGTAGTTTTAATAAATCACAAATTTAATAATACTCTCAGCAAAAGAAGTGTGATTAAGTTCAATAGTTTTCTTAATCATGGTAAAATTCAAATAAATATGCAGAGCAAAGAATAAAAAATCATTAGGAAAACCCTAAATTTGTTATATTGTACATATTGACAAATTATGAGCAAAGAAACAAACAAATCCATTTCGTCTCCCATTTTTTCTGAATTTTAACGAATCTGTAGACTTAATCATTTTTACGTAGTTGTAGTTAATGTTTGTCTAGTGCTCGTTCTGTTTCTTGCTTTTCATTCCTTCATATGGTTTTCCTTATTTCCTTGTATTCATGTTTATAGATTTTATGATATAGTGTATTGCATTACACATATCATTATTCAGTAATTATTGAACATAATAGCTTTTGCTCAAATCTTGCTATTATCAACAAAATGGCAGTATTATTTTTATGTAGATAAGTGGTTTTCCCCCTGTTTTCATGATATCTTTAAAGACTTAGCAGTACAATTGCTGGGTCAAAGGGTACAATTAATTTTTTGACTTGCTGTAATTATATTAGTGCTTTCCCAAAGTTAGTACAGTGTACTTTGCACCAAGTACAGTGTAGTAGAGTTCCTATTTATCTGCTGTTCTTTTAGTACTGAATTTTATTATTTTCTTCTATTTTTGTTTGGCTGTAAAGTGTTGGCATCTTAACTTTGTCTTGATTTGCATTTCTTTGATTTTAAATGAATTTGAACATCTTTTTAATGTGATTAACAATTTGTCCTTTCAAAATGGCTCATTCATTCATGTTCTGTAGGCTTTTTTTTTTTTTCTCTTTGGAGGGCAATTGGGGTTAAGTAACTTGCCCAAGGTCACACGGCTGGTTTTTGTGTTAAGTGTCTGAGGTCGGATTTGAACTCAGGTCCTCCTGACTCCAGCGCTGGTGCTCTATTCACTGTGCCACCTAGCCACACTGGATAAACCAGTTTTGAACCCACAAGCCATAAACCTTCCCGGGGAAGACATTGCCACATATGTTGTGGCTCTGCCCAAGTCTTTAGACCCCCTTTGTTCCAATAGTTTCCTACCTACCCTTAATTTCCTGTTCCCACCCTTGAACTGGCCTGGCCCACCGTTGTCTAAAACCATTTCATGGTTTTATCTATATTTATTTATTATTTTTCTATATTATTATTGTTGTTGTTGTTGTTATATTATTATATTTATGGTTTTATTTATAACCATAAAAATGAAGAGGGTGCCCAAAAAGAGTTAGGGCTGCCCGAGATCCCAAAATACCAACATGCCGGGTTCTGCAGAAAGAATTCCACTCAAGTCTTCTCAGCCAAAGAAAAAGTAAAGTTTATTGAAAGTTCAAGTTTGCCATGTGGGGTGCTAGGCCATTTCATGGTGCTGTCACAGAGCAAGTCTGTGTGCTAGGGCATTCTAAGGGTTCGAGCAACTGAGCAATAAATGTGGAGTGGAGTGAACTGAAAAGTTTACTTTCTGCCATCTAATGAAGATAGGCATTAGGAGGAGTTTGATATTCCACCCTAGTCAACAAGACCTAAGTTCTGCCAGTGTCATTCATTCAAGTCCTACTTTGGTGCTGCTTTGTGATATTAGAAGGAAGTCTGGGTTCTTCAAGGTTATGTCACTGGGGAACGGGTACAAGGTCTGGCAAGTTACAGCAGTTCTTTTGAGAGAACCCTAGTTCATATTACTAAGATTAAGTGCTCAGTCGTCGTTGACTCTTTAATCTCCTTCACACTGTATTCAGTTGCCAAGTCTTATTGGTTCTGTCTCCTTGTCACCTCTTATAGCCCTTAGTTGAGACCCTTATTGCCTTTTGACTAGATGATTATTATAGTTTTCTAAACTCCCAAAATACTGTTCATGAAATACACGCATGACTGTGTGAATGCCCTTGTCTTTTAGCATTAAATGTAAACTTCTCAGCTTCACATGTAAAGCTCTCCTCTACCTTTCTAGACATTTCTTTTATTCCTCCCTCACATCTTTCTTCCAGCTAAATTGGATTACTCTCCCAAATTCAGCACTCCAGCTCTCATCACTGCCTTTACACAATCTGTCCACGGTGCCTGCAACATATTCCTTTTTCACTTTTGCCTCTTAGAATACCTAATTTTCTTTATGGCTAAACCAAGGTACTATTTCTTAAACAACAATTTTTCTGGCCCTCACGTTGTTGTTAGTATTTTCTCCTTCAAATTCTCCCGTGTTCATGGTGTGTCTCCTGTAGTAGAATGTAAGCTTCTTGTAGACAGATACTATTTTGTTTCTGAATACTTTTTTGATCCCCCATACTGCTTCTGGACGTAACTTTGCTAACATCACTCAGCAGCCTTTCCTTTGAGCTTCACTCTATCCATATTTCTTATTCAGTCTACATCTTTGTAAGCCAATCATGGCGGCAAACCTGAGGACCACAGCTTAGAACCACAGCTTTGCATAATTTCCAGGGTCTAATTGCATAGTATAACGAACTCTGTTCATTCAGCAATAAATAAAGCATTCACAACATCATGACATTATAACTTATTACTAAGGTGGCCACATAATCTTAAAGCATATCATTCACTGTATCTTATAGTATTCCTCAGAATCATAATTGCATTTAGTAGCATTCCCCCAAATACTTGTTTACACAAGCAGAGGATCCCAGGCCAGGGTCTTAAGGGGGTAGCAGAAAATACAAACACCGTCTACCCCTAGGTCACATTAAGTCGTAATCTGTTCTGTCAATACAGTGTCCAAATAAAGTCCTCTCTCATCTTGACTTTAGACTGACTTCCAAACCCCACAGCTCCTTCTCCATGGACCACACCCAGGCAGCTCTCTGCTTCAGTTCCTTGTCTCAGCTCATAGGGACTGATCTACTCCAAGCTCTTCTTGCTTCTGCCTGGCAGCAGGCTCTGGGGCTCTTGCCCATAGCTTCTGTTTCTAGGAAGACAAAGCTTAACAGGGCTACAACAATATTTATATATATTAGCAGTATCAAGATCTCAATTCATTTTAACAGCTCTTAAAAGGGGCCTGAGAAATTAACACAGATCAACAGAGAGAGAGCCAGTATTACAGACATTCTTTCTGTTAGGCCTCTCCACAAGCAAATTCCCTCAGCCTGCTCACTCTCACTTCTCTCTCTTAGCTCTGCTTCTCTTTCTACTCTCTCTTCTCTTCCTCAAAAGCAATATGATAAATACCAGTCAAGAACTCCTGATTCAGTCAAAGGCAAGACTCAAATCACAGGCACTTGATTGGCTAAAACTCAGTCCAGATAAACAGCAAAAAATCCTACTTTGCTTACTATTACAATCCTGTAAGCGGTATCTACCAGTCTCTAAGTCATACTGCCTCCTTTCTCAAGAGTTTAATACCTAGGTCAAAATCTTCTGTCTTGTTTCCTTTTACACCCAAATATCCAGCTCCTTGTTCTCTTAAATCATGTGACCACATCTCAGCTAAACAAAGGTATAGCTATGCCCTTGGTCTCACCATCACCCATAAATGTTCTACTTCCACAGTCAAAAACTGAAATATTTTTACTCAAATTCATAACCTCTAATATTCCTTCTCTTCCTGTACATTCCCCTTCCTAAAACTATTTTTATCTTCGCCATGACTCCCAGTTTCACCATCATCTCTACTCTGACTTTCCTTTCATAATCTCCGCCCTTTTGTTAACTACTTTATTTTCAAATCCCTGCCCCACTTATCCTATTGATGCTAAATAAAAGAGTTTATATTTTATCTTCCAGCTATTAGGTGACACAGTGGATAAAGTGCTGGGCCTGGAGTCAGGAAAGACTTTGTCAGCCAGAGTTCAAATCTGGCTTTCAGGCACTTCCTAGCTGTGTGAATCTGGGCAAGTCGCTTCACCCTGTTTGCCTCATTTCCTCATCTGTGCAATGAGCTAGCTAGAGAAGGAGATGGCGAACCACTCACTGTCTTGTTCAGGAAAACCCTGAATGGGGTCACAGAATCAGACATGAATGGAAATGACTAAACAGCTCCATAAATATTTTATCCTTGAGGCAATAGGGAACCACTAGAAGTTTTTGTGTTGGGGAGTGACATGGTCAGATTTAACTTAAGGAAAATGACTTTGACGACAGTGTAGATTTAGAATGTGGATGGCTATACCTCTAGTCTTTTTTCATAAGCTCCAATTCTATGTCATAAACTGTTGAACATTTCAAATTGATATCTAGGTATCTTATCCAAAACTTATTACCTTTCCTCCATCCTTCTTCTTTTTTGAATTTCGTTATTTCTGCCAAGGCACCACCATCCTAATCCCATTGTCATCCATCACTCCAATCATTTCCAGATCCTATAATTTTTTTTTCACTTCTACAATATCTCTTTAATGTGTCCCCTTCTTGCTATTCCTAAAGTTACTACTATGGCTTAGGTCCTCATCATTTCTCACATTATAACTGTGGTTTACATTCATTCTTATTTGGGCCTCATAACCCCATGAGATAAGTAGAAGTATAAGTAATATTCTACAGCTGAGGAAATATAGGCTCAGAGGGTTAGGATTAGGGTTACACACCCCTAATGACAGAATAAGTACCCTAACCTAAGTACGTTACTCAGACTTGGGTGTTCTTTTCATTGTATAGCCTGTCCTTGGTTTCTGAGTCATGCTTTTATTTGGTGGTTAATGATAGTATACAGAGCAAGTTATTTTGTGTTATAAAAACACAGTGAAGTTTTATTGGTGGGGTGGGGAAGCATTCCAGAGCTTGGAAGTTCTCCAGCCTCCTTACCTGTCCCTCTCTAGTTTCCTTAAAATTTCAGTTCAAGAACCATTTTCTGCATGAGGCCTTTTTTGGTCCTCATGCAGAACCCTGCTCCATGTTCACTTAGCTACTAAGGGCTTACCTCCCAGATGATCTGCTATTTATTTTGTATTTCACACATATCTGTGTATATGTATACATATATAACACACTTACATGCATGCATATGTATATGTGTATGTGTGTGCACGTGTTATGTGTTGTGTGCACGTTGTCTTCTCTGATGCAAATTTTCTCAGTGCAAAGGCTGTTTCATTTTTATCTTTGTGTCCCTTGTGCCTTGTGTGTTCCTGGCACATGGTAGGCACTTAATAAATGCTTCCTATGTGATGGTCTGTGTTGTATGTTTGCTGAATTGATTTTATTTGACTCTCACGGTCTTGTATATAATTTAGTCCAAGAACCATTTTATATCCGAATTGCTTTGACGACAGTGTAGATTTAGAATGTGGATGGATATAGCCCTGGTCTTTTTTCCTAAGCTCCAATCCTATGTCATAAACTGTCTGGGTTATTCAAACATTAAGTAATAGTGTCTGCATTCATTAATTTTATATTCTTAGTATAAGAGAGGTCATAAATTGAATACAGCTTAATGAATGATTTTGATTGTTTTGCCAGTCATGCTGAGAAAATTCTTTTTTTTTTCTCCCCTTTGGAGGGGGGAAAGGCAGGACAGTTGGAGTTAAGTGACTTGCCCAAGGTCACATGGCTAGTAAGTGTTGTGTCTGAGGCTGGATTTGAACTCAGGTCCTCCTCACTGTGCTACCTAGCCACCCCTGAGAAAAATCTTAAGAAAAAAAAATCTGTTTAAAGCTACTTTATAATTTATTAAATATAGCATTAAGTATGATGGCTATACCCCACAACTTAGATCATAAATAGGCTTGAGTTTCTAGAGAAAGAAGAAATTTTCAAAGAACTTTACAAATTTTTAAATAATCCAGGAATAGAATTTTAGTGGTTTCCAAGTTAAATTTTGTACCTAGTCTTTAGAATTATATCCATGGCAGTAGTGACCTTACACTTTTTTTTCCTACTGTATTAATTATAAATCTGTGTAACACTTACCTTCCTACAGTCCAACTGTGACAACTACTTTAAAGAACCTTGGAGCACTTTATAGACGTCAAGGCAAGTTTGAAGCTGCTGAAACTTTAGAGGAAGCAGCCATGAGGTCTCGAAAACAGGTAAATTTTAAATCTTTCTCGTTTTTAGTTTTTATAATTACTAGAACTTTTAATTTAGGTGGGACATTGGCTAGAGCACTGGACCTGGAGTCAGGAAGGTCAAAGTTCAAATTGAGCCACAGACTAGCCAGGCAAATTCACTTAATAATTTTCTGCCCAAGTTTCTTGATCTATAAAATTGGGATAATAATAGCACTTACCTCACAGGGCAGGGTCATCGTGAGGATCAAATGAAATAATATTTGTTTAAGTGCTTGGCAGACCTAAATATTTATTATTATTAATAACATAAATTATATCTTATAAAAGGTCTATTTAGAAACATTTATCAGAGTAAAATGTCCAATATTTGATGATTATTTTAGTTTTTATAATTATATCATAGCATCATAGAATACTAGAACCAAAAAGAAATTTAGAGACTACCTGGTTCAATGCCTTTATGACACAAATGAAGAAACTGAAGCCCACAGAGAGAGTGACTTTGCTGAGGCCATGGAGTCCGGTGGTGTCACCAGTGCTTTTTCCCTTATAACATGTATTCTCTGGAATGTTATCTTGTCTGTTCAAGTTGGAAGAATCATTAAGATTTGTGATTCAACTCTGACTTCTTAATTATCTTTGAAAATCCTCATTTAATATTGAGGCTTATTTCTGGATTTTTTCTGACATGCTATTCTCTTCCAAACATACGTTTCTTGGGAGGAAGAAAGTTATTCATTGAATTGGATATGATGAAACATTTAGTCATAATTTGAATCCTGATTTTTCCATTTTTCCCACAAATTGCCAAAGTTCTCCAGAATTTTTCTAATTCCTTACAGAAAGAGTACTCTTAGATAAAATCGCCTAGAAGCAGGTGGGATGACTTATGCTACAAATAATATGAGATGTAGAAACAGTGTATTGGACCTGTGTTCTATTTCTGTGTCACTGTGTGACCTTGGACAAATCATCTTAACTTTGTTCTTTTAACGAAATAGGAACGTTGAATTGTATTGAAGTCCCTTCTACCTCTGATATTCAGTGATGTGATCCCATAATTTATGAATTGTTATGGTTACTAGTAACATCAATCATTAAATCTAGTATTCAGTAAATATTTGTTACTAAGTGTCAGCCTATTGTAGTAACGATTCCAGTATTACTCGTAAGATGAATCAACAAAGTTATACAATAGATTATGGCATATACTTTTTTTTATTGAGATCTTTTGTTTTTATATTACCTTTGATTCCTAATATATTCCCTTTTTTAGTACAATATCTAGAGAAATAGCTAGTCATCATATGTTTTGTCCTTTACAATAAAGAAAAGCAAAAGTTGTATTAAAATAGATAAGCGTCATCTTTTATATAAACTTCTTTGAGTTAAATTCCATTTTATAGCTAAAACAGTATCATACAGATTATAGCTAATAAAGTACAATTCCATTAAAAAATCATCACATGTAGAATGAACATTGCTTATGAAAGTTCAGAAAAATTGTAAAGCTGCTATTAACTGAAATGTAGATATGCATTTGTTTTAGTCTTATTTTACTAATATAGTTTCTTCTAGGAGAATTAATTTATATTATTTTACTATAAACTGAGCTAGTTAGGCATAAGTAGCACTCAAATAAAAATGGATAGATGACATTTCTAAAGGCCTCAGTAGTTAAAAATGCTTCATATTCATTCTCAGTTGAGCCTGATAACTCTCGGAGGTAAGTAGAAGTACAAGTAACATTGTACAGATAATGAAATAGAAGTTCAGAGAGATGAAGGGTCTTGTCAAGGTTACACATCCCTAGTAACAGAATAAGGATCCTGCTTCAGGTCCATTACTCAGTCAGATGTTCTTTTCATTATGCCACATGCCCTTGGTTTCTCAGTCATGCTTTAATGTGGGTTTAGTGGTACAAAACTAGTAACTTACCGTGTGTTGTAAAAATATATTGATTTTTTTTTTTTGATAGAAGTTCTAGATCTTGGACATTTTCCAATACAGTTTTAGTGCTGAAATGTCAATCCCTTTTCCCCTTGCCTGGCTCATAGGGTCTTGACAATGTTCACAAACAGAGAGTAGCCGAAGTGCTAAATGACCCTGAGAGCATAGAGAAAAGAAGAAGCCGAGAAAGTCTCAATGTTGATGTGGTAAAGTACGAGAGCGGCCCTGACGGAGGGGAGGAAGTGAGTATGAGCGTAGAATGGAATGGGGTAAGTACAGTACACAGTTTACAAGTGTCGTGCAGGCAGTTAACGGCTGTAGCAGAATCTGCTTTCTTTATAGCCCTCTTTCCATGAGCATTTTTCCATTCGTTTTTCTAGCTCATTTATTTTGGATTTTTGTCATTGTTAAAATCACGTGAGAATTAAGAAAATAGAAGATCCTGCCTTTTGCTAATTAACTCTTGCTATGATTTCCGATTTTTTACGCATTTAAACCTGTTTGAAATGATCATTTTGTTTTTAGGAACTGAAAGCTTGGCCTTAACTATGAGCCTTTAAATGCTGATTGAGTGTCCTGGTTATCTAGCGTACAATACATAAGTGCAGGTTCATTTTAGTGTTAGTGGGACAGTTGGCTGATGCGCTTTTATTTACTCATTTTTATCACTAACGTCAGTGTTTTTATTTTATTCCTTAGATCGCTATAGTTTTTGTCCAGGTGAATCACCTCATTAAAGAAAAATCAACTTATCTATCAGTGACAATTGTAGAAATGACTCCTTTTTTCTTTATACATGTTCTCAATATAAGAATACTGTTTGTGTCTCCATCTGAGAGAGGAGGATATCCAGAATGGTGCATTTCTAGCTTAAAAGGAGTTTTATTCATGTTAACTCATTGATTCCCCACGTGCCAAGTCCTCTACTAAAAGTGTTGTGGTGCCATTTTAATCCTCTTAATAAAGTTAGTCTTAGTTTTTGTCTGTTTTTAGAAGATTTCTAAAAACTCAAACTTGAATGTCATAGATAAATCTCAGATACTAAACGTGAAGAATGTTGCATGTTCGGAACCTTTAATATCTGTGGAAAGCATTATGAGACTTGGAATTGGTTTTTACTCTTTGACATCACAGGTCTGTATTCTGAAAGAAGCCAGATGGGGCTGTTCATATGCTTCTTACTTGGTGAATGCTTATAACACGAGCAGTTTGAAGCTACACCTAGCTCTTTTTGAGTTTTATTTGCACCAGGCAGTCTTCCATTTCAGGATTCGCTAGAGTGCATCCAGCTGTTTTCTTGATGAAGAGCTGCATTGTAGTGCTCAGGACTTTGCACGTTCAAGAACAGGGTCACAGCTTAGTTAACTGCAGTTCCATGAAGAAGTTTGGGCCACATTGGTTTAGTGATGGGTTCTCATTATCTAACCATTTTCTCCTTTTGATTTAGCACGTTAGCTTGTTTACTACACGAACCTATTTCTTTATCAAGACTTTACACATCTGTGGCTGTTTCATAGAAATTATTCTAACAGACGTTTTTGTAATGTCAGTCACGCTGCAGAGATTGCAGGGTGAGCCTTGTCATCATTGTCTAAAGCTGGCATTCCCTTGGCCTTGGTTTTCTCAGTGCCCAGACAGTCAATCAGCATCCACTTTGATGCCCTTACATCTGTCATATGGTGGCCCCAAAAGAAAGCATTTGAGGAGTTTGCAGTATTGTCCATATTGTCCCTATCGGAACTGTGTACTGTACTCTTCCCTATAATACGCTGTTTTATTTGCATGCTTTTTTTTATGTGCTGGCAGTAAATCAAATTCTTTGTACTTGTTAAAAGTAAGTGTGTAGATTTTGATATTCTTAATAGAAGTTCTTGAGGAACTCTTGAGACGGTATTTCTAGGTCAATATATTTGCCTAAAAATCAGCTTATAGTCGCTGATAACTTTAAGACTGGAAATGACTTAATTTAGGATAGTTGGTTTCATTATTTCCGTCAGTAGTCATCATCATCATCATCATCACTGTTTTGTCTTATACTGAGACTTTTCCTCTCTGGAGGAGTGGGCTACAACGTCTTATCTGGTAGTTGGAATTTCAGGCTGGAAATGATGCATAATTTACTTATAATTTTCAAATGAGTAAAGGAGTGGTTATCTTCTAAAATGGATTCCTATTTCCCTCCTATTCCTCTCAGACTTTTTCATTCTACAACTTAGGACTACTGGCACTACAATATTTGGATGTTATTTTCTCTTTTCTACAAACTCCTCTTATTAGAAACTAACACAGTGTTTTTCTTTTCAGAAGAAATATTCTTGACCCCTTAATCTCTAAGTGGACCAAGAGCTTTGATAAAATCCATTCCAGGTGCTCTGTACTTTGGGTTAATTCACTTTTAGCCACAGTAAATACCATTATGTTACTTGAAGATTTCCCGATAAAAACTTGATATTGTCCACTGGGTCAGTCATATTTTGGTAACATGGCTCCTCCCCCAATAAAGGTGATGAGTGCTGGGATGTGAGAGCAGAGGGAAAGATCTGTGGTAGGAAATGATGGGATATTTTAAGTCTTAATAATATGCACATTTTTGAGCCCACATAGGCTGTTATTCACACAGAATGCAAACATGGCTTTTGCATGTTCAAAGAATGGAAATTAGAACAAAAATTAATGTATGTATGTGAATACCCTTGATTCCACCTATTTACAAAAAGAGGAATTATATATTCTTCAAAAATATGAAGAATATCACTGAGCAAATTCTGAGATTTAAACCCAGATTTTTAACATTGTAATAATAGTTCCTTTGTTTAAGAAGGTACATAATCTCATTCGGTGAGAAATCTCATTATTGAGTTGAAAGAAAATGATTTTTGAACTTAAGATTATAATTGCTTATTTAAAATGTAACTTGTTGGAAAGAAGTTCTGAAAAGCAGTCACTTAAAAAGACAAGTTTCTTTTGCTTTTACAGCATCCCAGGTTTCTGAACCTGTCAGAGCAATATGTAAATAAATATTTTTGATTCGAGTTACTTTTAAACTCTGAATGTAAAGTTGGACTTGTTTCTTGAAAGGGGAGTTATGTGTTTCACATAAAATGTGAATGTGCATGCATGTCCCTGACCCTTATATGTACTAGAAATATGGGTGGTTCATGAATAAAATTGAGTGATCATGTTTAAAGCTTCCTCTTCCAGAGGTGCCTTATCATGAACATTAGACAAATAATTACAATTGAATATGTTGAATTCTGCAGAAAATATTCTACATAAACCAAAAGTGTTGTCTTTCATCTAGTTACCTGAATTGGAAGTTAAAGATCCATGATTTCCTATTTCCATTTCCTTGTGTAATTATCTCCTTTGGGAGGAGGGAGGGTGGAGCACCTAAAATTCAAATTTAGTGCAGTAGAGATCCTAATGCCCAATATGATCTGGAGCTTGTTTCTCACTGAATATTTTGGTTAACAGACTTTTCTTGTTTTATTATTTTTCTAGATAGATGAAAGACAACATTTCTAGAGTTTTTATTTAGAATTTGAGGTATTTGGTTGTAATTATCCGGTATTCATTAACATCACACACACAGAGCATAACTTTATAGATATATGTGTGTATGCAGAACATTTTTATATAGGTGTTATACTCATATGTTTGAGTTGGAATAATTGTTCACATTCCTGTGGTGTTTTCAGTTTGTAAAGTACTTCCTTGAAGGCTCTTCAGGACATCAGTTATAATTATGTTTTAAATGAAGTGCCAGTAAATAGACATTTGCAGGCCACAAAATGCTAGATAAACTGACTTTATCATAGGTCCTTTACTATTAGCCTTAGATGTAAGGCCCCAGATATAAGAAACAATAGCTTCGTTAAAGGATAGGACCTGTTATTGATGTTTGTGAGAAAATGATAGGGTGGTACGAGGACACTTCACCCAAGACTGCTGAGAGCCTTTCAGATTAACACTTTAGAAACACCAAGTCCTTTTCTCCCAAATGGAGTGCTTTTTCAAATGAGGAAAACTCACTTCACTTACTCGGTTGGACACATCTAGTTCTGAAATGTTAGAAACAGAATTACTTCAAGATTCAGTTCTTTTAAAAAGGTGACTGAATTAGAATGAATATTGTTTCTATAATACTTTTCAATTATAGTAGAACTTTTTTCCTGATGAACAGCAAGAGCTTTACTTATGTTTCTTGTCCTCCCAACATCCTTGGGGAGTTGGTAACAAGTTTTATTTTTCCATTTTAAAGATGAGGAAAATGAAGCTCGGGCTGGTTAAATGACTCGCTCAACGTTCCATGGTGAGTCCGAGCTGGCAAATGAATTCAGGTCTCGACTCTTTCTGGGGCTTTTTGCCCCAGACTGCCTTGCTTCCATTATAGAGACCAATGACACATTTCTTCCTTTGGAAATTAATTTCATAGCTCACTTTATTAGTTGTATGTTCAGCTTTTAAAATGTGCCCTGGATATTCAGATCAGTGGAGTTTGGGTTCCTGGACATGTCACTTTACCTGTTTGTTTCTTAAAGAGTTATAAATGCTTTTTGTTTACAGAAGAAAAAAAACATTTCTCCCTTGTTGTAATTAATAGGCTAAGAGAATACTTCTGAAAAAGGTTAAAACTTAAATGGATATACCTTTCATATGTTTAGATTTTCATTTTTTTAAATTAGAGGGGTTTTTCATTCCAGAGTCACTCTTTAAGTATGATCGTTTGCAGAACTTTGTTTTAAGAAAATTTTCTAACATACATCGAAATGGTTTACTTTAATTTTCATGTTAGGACTTAACTAATTAAAACTATAAACAATAGCTTGCTTAGAATACCTGTTTAATTTTAAAATATCAGTAGTAGGTTAAAGTAATTCCAAGTTACCTTTTCTTTTTAAAAAAGAATCAAAAGATTTTGTGACCTAGAAATACTGTAAACAAAGCTGTTATAAGTAGAAAACTAGTGAGAGCAATTTGTCAACAGTTTCATTCAGATTTTCTTTCTTCATTTCTATCTAACAGGCCTAGATGCCTTTTGTGATTCTTATACTGTCTCCTGCATGACGGGCGTGCTCCATCGGCAAGCTTTAACTTCTCTCTTCAGTACTGACTGCTGTGCTTTTAGCAAACCTCTGTGATTCTTGTCAGAGCTACACTTCTGTGTATACTGGCCCTTCCTTTCAGTGCTGTTGTTCTCTTTGGAGGTTTATTTCTGTACATGTGTAGCTTTGCCAGATAGGTATTTAGTGCTACAAAATGTGTTAATAAAACCATTTACTGTGTAACATGATTTAAAACAAAAAGTCAGAACGACTAGCTGTTCACTATGAAAAAAAGGTAGTTAAAAGTATCACACAAAGTATTATTCAAATGGCATGATGGTGACCTTTTGAGAATTACTAAACTGTAAAAGTAAGGCATGTGCTCCAAGTGCTTTAAATTGTATTTAGAGACCTATAACTTGGTTAACATCAATATGGAACTCTGGATGTCTTCACTTAGGATTATTCTAAAGTAGCATTGCTGTTTAGTCTTTGTGTGAAATTTTGGCAAATATGCTTTTCTCTACTAATCTTTAAGTGTTCAGTGATTTGTGTATCTTTGTCTTTCTAACTTCTAATAAACTCACTCCAACTGACCTGCGTCTTGGTGTCTGTCTGCTTCATAGTATTCCTCCTTCTTTTCCTGCAAAACTGTATGGCTTCTAGAAGTAGCAGATAGTTACGGCTGAAATGCACTAAATGATTGATTTTGTGAAGAAAAGTCAAGTCTTGGCTATGTGGTTTTGATTCCCATACCCAAAAGTTAGGGGATAATAATGCAAGTTTAATTCTACAAAAATGTCTAAATTGTGATTTCTAAAGCTGAATTCAGATTTGATCTTTACATTTATGTGAAAGCTAATTTACTGTTCATATCCAGAATGAGTTTTTTGGGGGACGACATTCATAATCTATACTCAACAAAATCATTCTGTAAGGTTCACTGAGTGAAAAGTACACATGAGATGAGTATTGTATTTGGATTAAAGTGTTCAAAGTAATTTGATTATACCAGGCCTAAATGTCTTAGGTGTTACATCGTTTGCTGGACCAAGTGACTACATTTTAATTAAAGTGGAACTTTGTTTTGATGGTATTCCTAGAAGCTTCCTTATTTCTTTTATAATTTTTATGTATTGTCCTTTCTGTCTTAATACAGAAATGTCCTTAATTTTTCTCTTTAGGTGTCATTATTTTGGTGTGAATGAGCTTTTTTATGTTATAGTCTTTTCAGGATCATGGATTACCTGTAATCACTTAAATAGCTAGATTTTCCAGTTAAAAGTCTTATTTGCAAATGAAGTAAATCATTTAGAAAACTGATAGGAAATAGTGACTATTACTAGCAACAACTGAGAACAGCTCAATAGTGGAGTGAAATATTTTCATTCAGCTTTAGCTGTGGGAGGCTTGGAAGGGTGGAACCCTTGGCGGCTTCACATTTGTTCACATCTTTTTCAGGATGGCACTGGATCTTTAAAGCGCAGTGGTTCCTTTAGCAAACTTCGGGCTTCAATTAGACGCAGCAGTGAGAAGCTGGTTAGAAAGCTGAAGGGAGGAAGTTCACGAGACAGTGAACCAAAGAATCCTGGGTAATTATATTTTCCTAGCTATGCTGATACTTGCCCCCTTTTATCCAACTTGTAAGCTAAACAGTGGCCAGCGTCATTTTGGGGGGTAGATTTCTCACAAACTTTCTCATGTAAAAACATCCCATTTTAATTGTTTCTGTATTAACTGAAAGGTTTTAATATTATCTATCCCTGTGTAGATTGAGAAATATTAAGTTGACATCCTACTTTAAAAATTGCCGATTTAGGTGGTTAGAGAGAACAAGTCTTTGGAAGGATGTCATAAAAAATAGTTTTTGGCCATTTACGTTTAAAAATACATACATACGTACAAACACACATACAAACATACATACATACACACACATACATACATACATAGAGCTTTTTGGAAGTGGGAGGGCAGGGCAGTTGGGGTTAAATGACTTGTCCAAGGTCACATGGCTAGTAAGCGTTAAATGTGCCTGAGGCCAGATTTTGAACTCAGGTCCTCCTGGCTCCAGGGCCAGTGCTTTATTCACTGTGCCACCTAGCTGCCCCTAAGTTAAATATTTAAAATAATACTTATGCCCTTTAATTTTAAGCAGTGAAATGCCAGTTTAATATTAGGATGCTTGAACTATTGTTAGCTTATTATTTAAGAAACCTGTTTCTTTAGGTTTTATCTTTTTTATCATTAGCCTGATTTTGATGGTAGTGTATCTCCCCACATATATTGTGATTTAATTCAAGTTCTTATGTAGCTACTTACTGCCACATAGCACGTAATTGAACTTCTACTTTAAAAAGCAATATAGCACACACAAAATGGATTCAGAGGGAAGGGGGTGGTGGTGGTAGAGGGGGTTTAAGCTTTGATTGCAGGGTGGCATGCTGGAAAATTTTTCTTGGGGATTCTAAAACCCATAGATATTTGTTTCAAATGCATAAGTAGCATTATTCCTGAGAAACATGCATTTCAGAGGTTCCAGCTCAGTTGGAGGACAAAGGCATCAGATGTTTTTGAGTGAAAAAATTCAGTTTCATCCACTGGTAGTCTTAACATACTGTGCTTTAGCAGGTAATTAAATTTGTTGTTTTTCTTTGATGTTCCCCAAATTAACATCCTTTCCTTTGTAACTGGTAAATTGCCACATGACTAGTGTAACTTACCATGTTTTCCAAAAGGATTTTTCAGGGAAGCTCTGTTTATCATATTGTTCTGTTGTTGGTAATTTATAGTTTTAGCATCTTCTATGATGATCGTCTTGATATTTTTATATTATTTTCTATGGAGATATATTTAGCAAGTTAATTCCCATCTTAAGCTAAAGATTATTTAGATAAGCAAAAATCAATAAAGGACCATTATTATAATTCACTCTGATGGATTAATTAGTTGTTTAGCCAATTAAAAAAAAGAATTTTCAACCTGATTTCTCTTATTGGCTTGTCATTCTAAACTTTCAGAAGTGAATTTAAAGTGAATATAAAGCTAATCTGCTAGTTTCCATTCTGTCAGTATGGAAGACAATATAAATTTAGCCTGCTTTTTAGGTAAAAGTGCCTTGATTGATTTGGGAGTACTCTTCTCTGGTTGGTTGGTGATGTACCCTGGAGAATGTGATTTCTTTGAGAGATGATGCTGTATGGGAAATCTGTTTGTGAACCCTGTTTTTCCTTAGAATACTTTCTGCTTAGGGGCTCCAACTTGAGGTGGCTCCTAAACTTGTGTTTTGGCATATTTTCTTTCTTGTTCTCTTCCCTTACTAGAAGAATGTATAGATGGTGGTAAGTGCTTTAATTCTGTCTAAGCTGTTCATTCTGCTTTGCAGAGATAACCAAAGCGTTCTTTAAATAGCATAGTATGAGCTCTTTATAAATATCTTCAGGTAGAAAGAAGTGAAAAGAATCTGTTTTCAAAATTTTCTACTTTTTGGTGAAGGCCACGTTTGGATTTGTGCCTCTTTTCTTTTGCAGTTTTGCATGTTTTCCCTCTGAATTTGGCATCTGTGCCATAAGGTTATAAGCTAAAGAAGCTGATGTTTAAAATCAAGTTTACTTATTTTATTTCTAAATGCCTACAAACATTTAGGACTCAAGTGACATTTTAACATCAACCTTTTTGTAAATGACGATTATCCTGTGTAACTACTTTTCCTAAGAACTGTTTGGCTGTTTGACATAGCTTTGAGGTAAATTGAGATCATCTACTTCTGATGTGAGTTTATTTGTAACTTCCTCAGAATATTAGGAAGTAAAGACTGTAACTTTAAATACTTTGTGCTGAGTCTTTGTTTTACCTTGATTTTGAGTTTTCTTTTTTTCTTTGTTTTTGTTGGGCAGGGGGTGTTATCTTTTGTTTATGTGGAGGGAGGAAGATGGAGAAAGGCTTTTGTAGTTTGGGCATATTTGTTCTCTTTATATTAGTGAACTTTCTCATGGCTTTTGAATGTATACTTTTAAAAAGTAACACTGAGAGCATTGTCATTGTGCTTGCTATTTTGGTTGTTGCTAACCTTCCAAAATGTGTGTCCTGTTTTAAAGCTACTGACTTAAACTAATTGAATTGAAAATAATTTTACTGATAGCTTATATTATTATACCTCTTGTTCAGAATTTAAGGCCCCACTTTTAAACATTTAAGATCTTTAATATCAGCTTATTCAGACTTTAAATAGGTAATGGAGGTTAACAAACTAAATATAAGATACTGCTTTAAAAATATTAAAGATGGCCTCTAAAACACTGTGTTTAAACAGATAATTGTTTATAACAATGACTATAAAACCGTATAGATGATTTTATGCTTGGGAGAATGTTAAAGTAGATAATATATTTTCAGAGTGACTCCTAATAAATGTAACACATCACGTAATATGACTTGAAAGTATTTTGAATAATAAGCTTTGAATTTCTAGTTAGAAATATTTGGAATTATTTTTCATAGCCACTATATGAACTGTTCCAGTTTTCCTGAAACAGGTGTGATTTGTATAAAAAGAGAATTGCTCCTCCCACAGGTGAGAATGAAATGAAGCCTTAAAGCAGATGTTGCAGGAAAATTTTTTTCAGAAACATTGAAAAAGCTTGGGAAAAATAAAGGTAGTTTATAAACCTCACACAGAATAATATGGCTTAAGACATTTTCTGAGCCTGATTGGCAGATAGAGTTTTGCAAAGTTGTTTCCAGAAAATAGGCTTTGATCAGACACGGCCTGCTTTTGTAAGCTAAGTCTATTTTGAAGGAAGAATAAAATCGCTAGCAAACAAACTTTATCAGGGCATAATACTGAGTGTAGATTCACTCTCTGACTGAATGTAAATCCCGGTCTGCTCTCGGGTTTTCAACAGATCATTAAAAACAAGTTATATGCCAGTCATTGTGCCCTATATGTTTTTTTAATTTCAAGTGTTGCCAGTGACGCTTAAACCCTGTGCTGTAACCGTGTTTTGCTTGTGTTTGAGCTTCGATTTTTCCATTGTTCTGATTGCTTTATCCTTGCATGTCTGGCGTCCTGGTTGCAGCATGAAGCGTGCCAGTTCTCTGAATGTTCTTAATATGGGTGGCAAGGCTGCTGAAGATCACTTTCAAGTAAGGAGCTCTAAAATAATATTCTGAAATGTTTAAATACCATCAGCAAGATCTGGTCCCCAGATATTTAACTAGAGAATTAATGAAAGGATTATTGTACCTTTTAAATAATTTTAAAGTTAGAATGTTTTAGAAATTAAAAACCCCTTTAATTCTTAGGGAAATTAGCAAAATAGCTAATAAGGTTTGAGTTATGTTTTTATTGTCTTGAAAAACCCTCACTACATTAATGAGAAGTGTTAAAATTTGAGGGAATAATTAAACTGTATCTTATTTATTGCTTTGTGTAATTATGTGCATCTAAAAAGATGATTAATATATGTGTTGTCCAGTTAAGGTCTTATACTGCCCAGCATTTTACTAATATGGTAACCTTTGACTAACATTAGCCTAGTAATGGTTTTGAGACTTAACACTTTGTTGAATTGCCTCAATCTCCCACAAATGCTCTGCATCGTGTTTTTCAGTTTCCTGTCTCAGTGTATGTACCGTGCATCTTTTCCTGCACTCCCATTTCTTTGAAATATTTATTTTGTGGTCTGAATTTTTATCATAATGTCATCAAAGCAATAATACTGCTTTTAAAAGATTTTGTAGAATTGATACAAGCCTAGTTTCTGGTTTCCTGTGAGTGACTGGGAGTCTAAATTGGGAATTACAGCCAAGTGTCTTAAGTTAAAGCCAATCATGGTCCAAAAAATCATCATCATTTGAATTTGTCCTTATTGTGACCTGGCAATATAGCTCATTTGATCCCTGTCCTTACCAAATCACTGACTTTCTTTCTGGGAAAATAGGCTGCCCGTATAAATACTAAATGTTAAAAATATCAAGCCCATTTTTTTCCCCCTACTATTAAGGGCAGTAAGCCCTCTACCTACATTGGTGCATTGGTTTTTCTGTTCACCATAAGGGTGACAGCCCCCATTAATTTTAAAATGTCCCTAAGGTGAACAAGTAAGTAGAGGCACATTTCTTAACCACAGGTCTTCACATTAAAACCATAATTTTTGGATTTAGATCATGTGAGTTTCTTAGACCACATCAAAATCCTGCTTTAAAAGAAGTAAAATAAAACAACCAGGTTTTGTTTTTGTGCTTTTTTTTTGGAGGGGGAAGGCTGGGCAATTGGGGTTAAGTGACTTATCCAAGGTCACATGGCTAGTAAGTGTTAAAGTGTCTGAGATTCAGATCCAAACTCAGGTCCTCCTGACTCCAGGGCCAGTGCTCTATTCACTGCGCCACCTAGCTGCCCCCAAGTTTTTGTTTTTCTAATAGTAATTGATGCCTCTTAATATGACATTAAGTATATGTAGATTTGAGCATAAGGACTATCAATTTTAGATTTATGTGATTACTAGTAGTATTTTAAGATCACTTGAAGCATTTTATTTACTTGAATCATTTGAAATTCTACATAAAATGTAACTCTTTCCCATTTTATTTTCATGCAGGAACGAAATAATTGTCTGACAGACTCGAGAGTTCTGAGTGCCAGTCACACTGACTTAGCCCATTGAGGTGCTGGGACTGAAGCTAGCTATTAATGAAGCACTGAGACTCTCAGAACTTTGGTTCCTCATCACTCTTGTTAGGAACACGTAGATTAGAGGTCCCCTTGCAAAGGACTCTGATTTTTATATTTCTAAAAAGTGACTTTTAAAATGTAGTGACTTTTTCCTTCTTTTAAAGAGACTGTAGGTCTCTGCTGTCTTCTGTGCTTATACTGAGCTTTGTTACGAATAGTTTTTGCTATCACAGTAGCCATGAGTTATAGAGACAGTGATATTTCAGATATACCAACATAAGAATGAACAGGATGGTCTCTAGATTCAGGACTAAAACACAGCCAATCAGGTAACTCATTAGCTCTTTACTGTGGCATGGTCTAGGCAGGTTCCGCTTGCTCCACTGTGACAGCCCAGCTGGCTGTCCCATTTATACACGGCGCTTAGAGTAGATATTGAAAGTAGTGTTTAAATTAGGCTTTCGAGGTACATACGTAAGGAGCCTTCATCTTATGCCATTGCAGGATATTCCAAAAGTCTTGGTCACGTTTTAAGCCATGCTTAGAAAGTTGTGCTTCTGGGACGCTTGTATAACCAAGATTGAGTGAGGGGCCAGCAAGCAGCGAAGATGGTGTCGCGCTTCCCTGTAATCGCTAACTGCACTAAGTTATGTTGACTTTATCTCATTCGTTTTTGGCCCACTTCTCAGTAGTTCTTAGTTGGCATAAAAGGAAATGAAACAATTGGTTCAGGCCCAGATGCTTCACAGAGCTAGAAGAGGGATAGAGATGGAGCCCTAGTCCCCAGATTGCCCTTTCCTGTGTCACAGTCTTGGTTGGTGTGTTTGGGGACCTCAGCCGCTTATATTAACCCCAAGACAGGTTCTAGCTGGATGACAAGTGGCATTCTATTGTCTTCCTCTAGGCTTCACTAGAAACGAAAGTTACACCTGGTAGAGAGAACTCACCTGCACCACCTCGTGCGGAGAAGTTCTGTTAGACTTGGAGGGTGCAAGTCTTTAGGGATTAAGCAATGGCGAAACAAAAAGGAAAGAAAGAACTGAATTACTGAGGAGATCACAAAGATTAAGAGGAAAACAACTCTCTGACTTGTTGCTTGTGAGCAGGCCAGAAAAAGATGACCATGGTTATTGTGAAATGCAATAATGAAGCCATCTGTGTATGAAGTGCACTGAAATGTTTCCTCTAAATACTCGCCTTGTCACATCTCTAGAGAGAACTTGTCTGAAGTTGGAGATTTAGTCGGTGTCTGATGTAGACACTTTACACACAGTGATACTGCTGCTCATTTCAGTTTCTCACAGTGTACCATATTTTGTTGGTGAATTTAAGAGAACAAACTTGGGGATTATTTTATAGCAATTTTCTTTTTCAAGTTAATGTGTTTAAAAGTCTTTATATAGTTATTAACATATTGTAATAGATTGCAAAGATTATGTTATGTGTATGAGGTGCAGATGCCCATTTTTTTTCAGTTATCTGCATAGACTTTCAGTATCAGAATGTCCATTGTACATATGCTCTATAGAAGATTCCATGTCCCGTGATCGTCAGCATTATTGTGAGATCCCTGTTTTTTCAGCGTGCTGTCCAGTCTTCTCTTACTGCTTTCCTTGACGACAAGACCTCGCTGCTTCACAAAGCTAGAGACGGAGCCTCCGAATTGCCCTTCTTGATAACATTTGAGCCTGCAGGTTCCCATAGAATTAGAACATATACTTTGTGTTTATTTTGCCTTGAAAATTTTATAGAGAAAGATGTACTGAGAAGATTTCTATCAGGCTGCAAGAAAATGGTAGAGACTGGGCTAGCCAGTTTGGTTTCATCACTCTGTGAACCCCCTTTTTAGTGGCCAGCACTAGGGAGATGTGTCTAATTTACATATAAAATACATGATTCATTACGCATGATGAAGTGACAGGCGCGTGGTGCAGTGGGTAGACAGCTAGTGCGGGAGTTAGGAGTACCTGCGTTCAAGGCTTGCCTCTGACAAGACTGATGGTGTTACCCTGGGCACATAATTTATCCTCTGAGTGCCCTAGGCACTTCACTAAAAAGACAGTAGGCGTAGTGCTTACTCCTTCCTTACTCCTTCTCTCTAGTCACATCCTAAAATTCTTTCCTTTGCCTAATTAAAACTGATTTCATTATATGTGAAATGCAATCAGTAACCTTATGCCTGATGGTCCAGTTTAATCTAAGATAACAAAACCAAGGCCCAGGGTGGAAGGAAACAAAGTCTTGAAAGTAGAATTTCATGTCAAATTTCCAAAGTTATTAGGCCTACTTTCATATCTTTGTAAAAGAATCTAATTTAGGTTAGTCTCAGTTCTCTGAAGATATATAGTTATGACTTTCATCTTTCAATAATTTGCTGATTAGAAGTTGTACAAATGGATTTTATAACACTTGAGACCATAAGAATTAGAGAAGCATCTCTAGTGAAACCAGGCTGAAAACTAATTTCCCTTTCGAAAACTTATGATTGCATTCTTTTGGGCTGCATTTCAAGATGACAGTTTAACGTGGAAAATTCTGCTTGAAATCCTGACCGACCGTTACATTTTCATAACAAGGCAAACAAGTTAACCAGTGTGTTGCTATTTTAATTGGGTTTCTGAAATGAAATTGCCTTTTGTAAAAAACATCCAAGTAGATGTCTTTTTATATTCACGCCTATTTGTTTCTTGGAAGCCAGTGTTTGGCTAAGAAAGATTTTGCCGCCGGCATTGAAGAGAAAGGAATCCTGCACACATTTTTATGTCTTTGCACTTAAGTGCAACTTGTGCATGACTAGTGAGCACCAAAAGGTTGTTACTGTGGACCAGTACTATGCTCTCACACCTAAAACTGTCCTCTAATGAGTTCCTCAGGAAAGAACCCATTCCCTCCAGGGATGACTAGCTCCCAGGGAGTATATTACTGTTTTTAATGAGATAATGAATAGGACTTTAGGTAGACCATTTTCATAGTGTTTTGGGTTTTTTTTATCATTCTCTTCCTCACTTTGAAAGGTCAGTGAAAAATCACAGAGCCAAGTTATTTAAAGTTTATATATAGGTTGATTAATAAGAAGAATGTTAATGGGTTTACACAGCCTACTAAACCGTAGGTTTTTAACATTTGATTATCTGAGTTTCTCTTGTTGAAAATGCATGTTAGCACTTGTTCTTGTGTATGTTTACAATATATGATAGAGTCACATGTACAGCTTAGGTATGTTTTTGGTAACTACTCAGAGTGCTGCTAAAAATTTATCTATGTTAAATGTAATTGTTAGGTTTATTATTCATGGAGGGGAGCACAGATACTGCTACAAACTTATGAGCGATTATGTTAAATTATGTAGAATAGATTTTTGAAGGTTTACAACTCCCTTAGAGATTGCTTTGTTAGACATAGACCTACTTAGGAAACTAATTTCTGAGATGATTGTTAAATCTCTGCACTTAATATTTTCAAGAAGTTTACACTGATTAGCTTCAAAAAAAAAAAGAATCATGTGGGGCTCTCCCCTACAGTCAACTGTACCACAAAGGTCATTTGGTCAGTGGCGAGTCTAGGCCGATATACATAGACACTGTAACTGTTTAATTCCTCAGAATTTTGAGGAATGAGTTAAGTATTTGATAAGGAAATAGGTAGTTAGACATCACAAATCTCACCTGGCAGACTTAAAAGGTCAGAATGGCTGATGGTCTTGGATAGGATGAGAATTTTAGCACAGTTCTTGTGTTTGAGGTCTGGCGTGTGTCTGATAGCTTTCCAGGATGATAGTGTTTTAAACCAGGCTATTAAAGCTGATGACTGTATCTGGGGAGGTCAGCGAGTTGATGTTTTGGTAGCACTTTTGACTCTATGATGCTCTTTTCACTTTTACATTTTCCCTTTTAAAGATACTAGCTTCGCCCAAAGAGTAGTTTGACAAAATAACATTTTACAAAATGTTTACTGTGTATTTCAGAAGTTTAAGAAACGTTTGCTTCCCTACTGATGAAAATGATGCCATAAAGTACATGTTGTTCAGTGTACCATGTTTAATACTTGCTCTGGTTGTTAGGACCAAAGCTTTAGAAACGTATTCATACGTGCAGGGAGAGGCAGCAGAGGGAGCATTGGGCTCTGCTGAGCTTGGCTCCTCTTTAGGTGCTTCTCAAGTCATCTTTATAAACTACATTTTCTTTGTTGATGGTAGTGTCCACGCTGAGTGTTCACGTTGATTCTGGGATTTACTGCATGTTTTCAGAAGCGTGTGTCATTTCTATTAAAGCTAAGTGCTGCATCTCAGTGCCTTGGTCTTATTTTTAAATGTACTATTTATCTGACATAGAGGACCCGTTGGCATTTTTCTCAAATTTGCAAAAATAAACTTATTTGTTCAAAGTCAGTTAATTGTGCTTTTGCATGCTCATAAAACACACCAGACATACTGACCTTATTTATTTTCCTTAAATTTGCAGGCTGACATTTCTTTGTCATAAGTTGTTAGATTCTTCTAGAAAAAATGAGGGGCCCACCAGAAAAAGGACATAATAGGCCTTTTAAAAAGTGAATAAGTACTTAGATAAAGTCTTCAAAAAACTGGATTTGAAGACTTTACCCAAGTATTCACTTTTTAAAAGGTCTATTTTCCCTCTCTCACCTCCCCCCAGCAAAAGTTAAGACTTGTTCCCTTGCACAGTAATACTCTTTTCAGTTATCTAATTATGTAAATATTACATAATTGTTTTCATATCGATAAATATTTAACATTTCCTGTCAGAATCTCATTTCCTAATGAGTAAACTACACCAGAATGAGTATGACAGCATTTGAGACTCGGGTTCAGATTTTTATCCAAACCCTGC
Organism: Pseudocheirus occidentalis; assembly: GCA_028646575.1. Lineage (NCBI taxonomy): Eukaryota > Metazoa > Chordata > Mammalia > Diprotodontia > Pseudocheiridae > Pseudocheirus > Pseudocheirus occidentalis. The sequence goes on from CM053595.1 coordinate 8,781,811, forward strand.
CTTTACTAGCTACATAACTGGGCAAGTCTCTCTTGTTTTTTCATCTGTCAAGTGAGGATAATACTAATGGTAGTTGCCATCTCACAGGGTTATAAGGATCAAATGAAATGTGTCTATAAAGTGCCCACAACCACGTGAACTGCAGCTGTGAATGAGCACACGGGAGAAGGAGGACCGTGAGGTACAGGATTCTGCCCCAGTCATTCACGGCAGTACCACTTCTTATGGAGGCCCAATAATGAAAGATTTGTCCTCTTAATTGTCAAAAGTTTGAGATGAAGACCCACTGCTGACCTTTGAGAGTCCTAAGCTGAACTAGCTGGTCTTATTTCTCCTTTCTATCAAGTATTTTTCAGTGTTTCACTGTTTTATTAGCAGATTGATTCATTCCATTTAAAAACATTATTTTAGCATTTCTTCAAAATCCTAGACAAGATATGTCCCGAAGGAGCTTAATGTAGATGAGAAGACAAGATGGAACGATCCTTCCAAATAAAACTAGCATAAATGTGTGTCTGGAAAGTCACTTACTTATTGGGGGCTCACCTTAATTAGAGTTAAGAATGGCCATTTTATCTTACATGACATTTAAGAATGAAAGGACTGGGAAATTTCCTCATCATACTTGTATTCTGAGGCTTGGCTAGAAGTGAGAGACAAAGGTTAGGTCAGACCGTAATCGAACTTTTTCGGCGTGTAGTGCTAAAGAAGAGCCGATTGCAATTTCAGATTAGATTAAGGTGAGTGTAATATCCACATCTGAACAAGTTTTAACACATTATCTTTGAAGGGATTTGTCATAATGGAATTTTTTGTGGCACCTCCACCTAAGCTTTCTGAAGGGTAAAAATGCTCATTATTCTACCATTTTAAAAGCTGAACTCCTAGGGAAATGTTTCATCAGGAGCTCAAAGGAGGAACAGTTGCTGACACCCAGGGATTCTCTGAAATCTTAGAGCCAGTTTCATGTCGATGTTCAACTGACTGTCTAACCTTGGCGAGATGTGTCAGTTAGAATGCTCATTGTTCCAGCTGATGTAAGCTTGATAGAACCTAAAGCATCAGTCACTGACACTATATATTTTTTTTACTTTTTCTTATAATATTTTTTAAATCGACATTTTTTTTGGTTTCATATCTGGCTCTCTATTCCTTCTTGGTTCTCTGCCCAGTAAGCTATCCCTCACAAGAATGAAGGAAGAGTTAAGCAAAACCAGCCAATATTATGTTCCATGTCCATGGCAGGTCCTTGTGCCCTAGGAAATGGTTTTCTCATCTCCCAGGGCCAAGCTTAGCCATTTATGATATGCAGTATTTTCATTTTCAATGGTACTGTCATCATATATATTGTTTTCCTGGTTTACCGTATTTCAGGCTTCATTAGTTTTTCTTATGGTCGCTGAAACAAAAAGGGCAAGAGTTTTGAGAGAAGCTAATTGGGCAATTTTCATTTCCCATCAGAGTGGGAAGGGTTAATGTAGATTAGAGCACACCTCAACTTCAAGTTAACAAACATGTTTTAGCACCTACAGTTGTTCAAGGCACAGGGGCAGTAATACAAAGGTAAGAGAACAGAAGAGTGCCTGTCCCCAAGGAACTAACAAGGGGGAGGCAAGAGGGATGGAGCTTTAACGTGTACAGGTAAATACATGGGGCTGAGGAAGAACACTAATCAGGGAGGACAGAGATGGAGGCTCAGGAAGAGTCTTGCTTATAATGGCACCTAACTGGAGCCTTGAAAAGAGTTAGGAATTCAGTAAGGAGGAAGGAGAATATGGCGATAGCCTGAACTGAGGCACCAAAACAGAAGAAATATCATTTATAGAGAGGGCAGGGAGATATCAAGTGGACCAATTTGGCTAGAATGTAGAATGAGGAATTGATGTGAAATCTGGAAAGCTAAATGCTTTAAATGCCAAATAAATATTTTATCCTTAGAAGCAATTCAGAGCCACTAGAACAGTGGTTTTCAACCTTCCTGACCCTTTAACACTCAGATGTAATGTGGGCATATGTGGGTGTATCTGCATGTAGGTGGACCTACCTGGAAATAGAGGGGCAGTGCCTTAGTTCCTAAGACCATTGAAAATATGTGTTTTCCGATGGTCTTAGGTGACCCCTGTGAAAGGGTAGTTCAACCCCAAAGGGGTTGCAGCCCACAGGTTGAGAACCGCCGCACTAGAATATTCTTTACTATTAAGTACTAGTTTAAAGCTATGGGGGCTAAAAGGCATAATTCTTATTCTAGGCATCTGATAAAATTTCTTTCCTCAGATGCAAATAGTTCACATTTCAAGTAGCCTCTGCCCTGATAGTTCTCAGCTCTCCAAA
>CM053595.1:8784241-8795098 GCA_028646575.1 Pseudocheirus occidentalis
AAACTGCAGATTAAGAAAGGTTTTCATGGACAGTATTTCTCCTGCACTCCTTCTAAAGTGCCGGCACTGCGGTCATTCCCTTACTCTGCTCCTTTTACACCCTCTGCATTGACTGTGTAGTGACAACAAGACTGGGGCAGGTGTGGTGCAAAGATAACGCTCAGTGTCCTAACAACAGTTCCAGGAGCGGAGGCATCTGTGTCTCTGGAAAACTCCCAGGATGGGCGACTCACCATGAGCCTCATTAGTAGTTGATTGGACCAGGTTATTCCAAGTGCTGGAGAAACTCTCTCAAGTACACTAAAGAACAAGATAGGAACAGTTGGTCACTGCTGGGGTTGCGTACGTTCATCTTAAAAAATAAATACCCCCCCAATACATTTTCTGTCTGCTGTCCGTTTTTCTTTTTTTTGGCTGAGTGCAGCCTTCTGTCTAGGAGATTCTCTTCAACTGGGCCAGCTCAGTTTAGCTTTCATAGTTTCCTATACCTCACCTAATGGAAGGATAAGCACCCTTCACAAAAACGTCCAGTAGTACTTACTCCAGATGTGTGCCAGCAGGCCTCCTCTCATCCACTGTATCAGTTATCTGGAAAACACAAAGTTGGGTTCTGCCCTGGTAACTAAATGTTTGAAAGGCTGGTAGGTGAAAGGGCATGACTGTCCTTGATGATGGCAGGGAGCATCTAAGCTGCTAATAGAATGAGGAACAGCTAGTGATCTGGGTATCATCTACTGTGGGAGATAGTGGAATGAAGGATTCCCCCATTAAGACCCATCTGATAGCACTCTTTGATGTTGTGACCAAGGGGCCAGACTGCAGTACTGTCTACCATTGACCCTTTCTTTAAAAAAGAAAAAAAGGCTTCCCTTTTCAGATATTGAATATCTTTCCTTGAGCATATTTGTAGGTAAAGTAGGTTCATACCTGATTAATGCACAATACTGGGCTCTGGAATTCACTGCTTAATTGGTGCAACTTTGCTCCGAGGGTCTGTAAGTATTTGGCTTTCGTAATGGAATGCTGGATGCCAAATTCACAACGAAACAGAGCAGCAATGGAGTCAATGACAATCAATCGGACCATTCCCCGAGATAGCAAGATGGGAGCCCTCTTAGTAATGCATTCAAACAACGTATCCTGGAACCAGAGTGGGAGAGCAGTGGGAACATGCACTGTGACCCATACATAACCCAGCCTTAAGCAGTAGGCCTTAGTATACCCTTGGCGGATAGCCTAATACCATTTGACATGCATATTCACCATAGGTAGCTTCCTTCAGTAACTGAGGATGGTATCAGACCTCTCTATTGTGACAGTAGGAGGTGAAATACAAGTTGGGATCATAGAAAGAGGCTCCACTAGTGCAGTTTTCTAATCCATTTGCATAATAATAGCTCACTGATAAGACACTTCCCTCCATTTTGCTCTAGACAGTTCCCAGAATAGTGAAAGTAAACACATGGGAAAACAGGCTGGGAAAATGGAGCTGAACAAGTTCAAGGTGAAGTTGGTGTTTGCCTGTCACTGGCCCACCTGTGTGGCTGAGCCTACTAAGTATACTCTGAAGTATACAGTGAAATGTGATCATGGCCAGTGCAAGACAGTGGAGGTGGGGAGGGTAGCTGGGATTTAAGGCAATGTGGTGGTAATGCCCATGAGGATACCAGGCATCACGGAGAGAGAGAGCGAGAAGGCCTTGCAGTTGGATGGGCCTCACCTTGATTCTCGGTAAGTAACCACCTCTCTGTATCAGGCAACTCGCAAGCAGGGGCTCTTCACGTTACATGGGCAGTCTGGTGAAGCCTATGAACTCCATCTCAAAACATTTTTAAATGCATAGAGTACATAGGATTATAGAAGAAAGCAACTGTACTAAAATACAGTTGTTAGAATATTTTAAAAATAAGTCGATAGATTAGAAACAAGGGAAAAAGTCTACAGACTCCAGATTAAGAACCCTCCTCCCCTTTCTTCTGAGGCTGGACCAAGAGGACCAGCTGATCTGTAGTAGTTGAGGTGTTGGTCTAGAACTCTAGGAGCTTCCAGCTTGGTGGGGGAAAAAGCCCTACAGAAATATTTGCAAAGCACCTTACACACATTGTTTTACACAGTCCGGAGAGGTTAAAACTTGCCCAGGGTGATGGTGAGCATTAGGGTGGGATTTTATTCTAAACACAGGCCCTAAAGTCAGATCCTTTCAAGAGGTTTCAGTGAGGAAGAAGAATGGTGGTGAAACAAAGGCCATCTATGGATGTTGGAGGTGATTCTCCCTGGGCTCAGCTTAGGAGATGGGAGGCTCAGGGAAAGCAGTGCCCTTTCCAGGAGAGCCCTTTGCCTCCCTTAAAGCAAAATGGCCCATCTATTCAGCCAATGGGAATGGCAGCAATTAAGAGCTGTCCTTGTCCCTCTGAATCTCTGGGCTGTATTGTTCTGAAGGGCAGAGTACGGCATCTGCAGGTAACAGGGAAGGCTTGGTACTGTATACTGTGCCCATTACTCAGAAAGCCTTGAGCTTTCTGTTCAATGCTATTGTAGCCTGATTTGAAAGGTGCTCAAGTGTTGACAAATTATCTGTTGTGTCTGTCTGGGTTGATAACCCCATTAATTGAAATTAATTCTTTGTTTAAATCTTCAGGGTGTCTCCAGTAGAACCTATTTTTGTCGAAAATGATGGCAGCAGTAGTGGTTTAGAAGATTCTTCCATTAATGTGAGTCGTCTACCCTCCTGTCCCTGTTACTGCCCTGTTATGTGCCTTGTTGCACATACATACTTAAGAGAGTGGGGCGTGGTTAACGTTGTCAGAACTTGCAGCAAGTCTGACCCAAGACCAGCCAAGCACACATCCCTTTAGGATGAACTTGAAGTCAGAGTCTCTGGAGCTTAGCCCAGGCTCCCCCATTTGAACCTGTGTCTAAGTGATTAAAGAGGGCACCAAGCATGGTGGCAGTGGCAAGAGCCAGCGAGGACCCCCAAGGACCTGGCTTTTTCAATCACTGAAGCATTTCTTAAGCACCTACTATGTGCCAGGGCAGGGGTGGGGAACCTGCAGCCTCAAGGCCTCACGTGGTCCTCTACATTCTCAAGTGCAACCTTTGACTGAATCCAAACGTCACAGAACAAATCCCCTTAATAAAGGGATTTGTTCTGTAAAACTAGGACTCAAAGTCCAAAGGCTGCACCCAAGGACCTAGAAGGCCACAGGTTCCTCACCCCTGGCCTGTCACTGTGCCAGGTGCTGGGGACACAAGGTCATCAGGAATGCAGTCTCTGACTTTCATCTCTGGGGGGAGACAGCACGCACACCTGCAAACACAGTCGAGGTAGAAAGCAAATTCACGTATGGGAAGATTAAAGATACCTGGAATGCTTGTACCCCACTCAGAGCTGTGAGGACTGCACTTTATGGCTCCTCCTATTTCAATATTTCAGAGAAAGTAGAGGAGCACAGGGAAGGTCTGCATGTGCTGAGCCCAGAATCTCTGGAGCAGATGCCCTGCCACCATCTGAGACACTGAGGTCCTTTGAGGATTTGCAAGAGCTTGGGTCAGTCACCATCACTGTGGTCCCTACTGCAGCAGGAAAATGTGAGACCAAATGAACGGGCAGGGCTAGAGCAGATCACATGAAACCTCAGAGGTCTCTCAGCTTAGCCTAGCAATAGAAAAGGATCAGGTTTAGAGCTGGAAGAGGCTGTAAAGGCCAGCCACACGCCCTCCTCGCTTTACAGATGAGACTAGGCCCTGATAGTCTGTCTCTGTTGATGGCAGGGGAGCACCCAGGCTAAAAACAGATTGTTGAGGGGCAGCTACAGTGTTCTTTTAGCAGGAGAAGGGGAAATAAAACAATTTGTCCATGTCATCTGCTGTGGAATACAGCAGAATGAAATCAGATTCAGCATGAAAAAGACTTTTCCCCTGTTAAGACCCGTCTGCTGGTGCTCTTGGAGCATTACACTAATTTCTGCAGGTTTGTAAACCACAAAGCATTCCAGAAATGTGCTTAACATTTACAGTGTGTTGGTACAAACATTGTATGATCTCTCATACTGTGATCTCATTCACAGAAAACAGGGTGTGGCCTATTCTAATCTAGAAAAAGGAATCCTGTCCATTAGTCCCTAAAACTTCCTTTTTAGTGTTAGCTTCAGGTTTACCCAACTGATCCTTCTGTTAGAGAAGCCAACCAGGCACAGGACTGATTTGAGAATTACTCCTTTACTTTTACAACCCTGCTCACCCCTGGAAACACTATAGGCAGTGAACAGAAGGGAATAAGGACAGTGAAAGTCCAAGGGATCAGGGCAATCCGCAGACTGGATAGTCAACCCCTTAGTATGTCAAATATGAAATAAGAGATACTTTGAGCATTTAGGATACGGTGACTTATCTGTGGGGCACCTGGATGCTGTAGGCTTTGGTTCTGGCCACCCAAAGGCTGTGAGGAAATCTCTGCTCTGCCAGCACTGCTGCAGGGCTTTCATGTCCTCAGCTGGCCCCCGATCTCTCTGAGAGCTTCCCAAGACCTTTTTCTCATAGGCCTCTGAATGCACCGGCAAAGGCCTGTTGGGGTATGTTTGGGGGAATTTTCAGGAATTCTAGATACACAGACACACACGACCATTTTTCTCGATGCTGTCTTCTCTTTCAGTGAAGTTTCCACAGTGACTCCCCGTCAGAAGTGTCCACGTTCTCCTGGGACCCACAAAGGACACAGCTGCTGCCTCTACCTTCTCGCTGCTGGGAATGCCATCCCATCTGGAGCCAGTAGGGCTGTAGTCAGGGCTTGGGGCAACCACCTGGGAGCTGGTGGTGATTTAACAAGGTTTCATTATGGCTATTCTTGCTGTGGGACTTGCTACTAATCCTTGTATGATGTGTCAGGATCACACAGGACTGTGACCTTTGCGAGTCTTTTGAGGTGACAGGACAAACCTGGGGAGCTGGTCAGTGTCCCTGAATGCCTGTGTATATTTCAGCCTCTCCTCTGAAAAGAGAATGCTGCTCATTTCTTCCGTTTCCTCATTTATTCCCCCAACTCTCCCAGAGACTCTTGTGGGGCTGACTGCAGGGTTGAAGTCTGTGGCTTTGCCATGTACTGAATCTGCATTGGAAAGGTCTGTGCCTCTGTGTATAATATCCTGTTATGTTATTTCATTTGGAGCAGTGTGTGTTAATGTATTTTACTGTAAATTTTTTAAAATTAAATTTTATGTGCTCTATACCTTTTTTGTTTTATTGTTTTTTGCTTTTTGGAGGAAGGAAGGCAGGGCAATTTGGGTTAAGTGACTTGCCCAAGGTCACACAGCTAGTAAGTGTTAAGTGTCTGAGGTCGGAGTTGAGCTCAGGTTCTCCTGACTCCAGGGCCAGTGCTGTATTCACTGCACCACCTAGTCGCCCCTATACCTTTTATTTTTTTAAATTATCTTTATGTGGCGATACCTTTAAATTAAATGAATCCCTGTAACAAGGACCCACCTTTTAAAATCTCTTATTCTGTCCAACTGATGAGCAGAGCCAGAGATGAGAAAAAAATCCATGCACATTAGACTCACTACCCAAGTTTATCCCAAACTCAGCAGATGACTGTATTCAGGACTTCTTGCCCCTTCTCTTAAATGTTCTCTCTGCTTCTTTATTTAAACATCAGACTTGATGAGTCCAGGATCCCAAGACTTGGCTCCACAGGGTATCAGGGCTGGGGCCTTGGAGACCAGTTAGACCACGCCCCCCCTCTGAAGGCTCAGAGATGGGAAGGGATTTACTTAAGGCCACAGAATGGCAAGACCAAAGCTCAGGTCTCTCAGCTCTCACCTCCAGTCAGGGTGGGGAGGGGTGGATTTCCCTGGTGGCACCAAACGATCAATCTGCTTCCAACCTTCCAATGAGCTGAAGCTGCTCACCCTGTGCTGAAATCTTACATCTCCAATGACAATTACTACCCAGCTTCCTTTTTTCACACTAAATTCTTATGAAATGTAACTTCTGGGGATGATTTTGTACAGCACATCATATATGTAATAAAGAAAAATACAACCGACAAGACTCACTTCAGGGAGTAGAATTTAAAATTATATGTACACACACACACACACACACACACAGAGTAACAATACAAACTCATCGTACTGAGAAGGAAGTGGTGCACTGGACTAGGCCTGTAGTCAGGAAGACGTGAATTCAAATCCAGTCTCAGATACTTATTAGTACAGGGTGACTGCACAAGTCACTTGAACTCTGCCTCAGTTTTCTCATCTGTAAGATGTGGACAACAGTCACACCTCCCTTCTAGGGTTGTTGTGAGGAGCAAATGAGGTAATTATGCAGGCCTTAGCACAGCGCCTAACACGAAATAAGAGCTACCTGGGTGTTAGCTCTTAGGATTATAATCAAGATACTGGATCCAAAAACCAGTATAAATATCTCAGCCCAGCCAGCTGACATGTTCTCCCAAGACCCCCATATGTACTGCTTCCTGTTTAAATGGAGCTGACATTTGGATGAAAAAAGAACAGCATTATACAGGTAATTGTGGGGACTACAAAGGATCCTGGGTAATGCAGATAATTAAAGAAATAAGACCGCCCTTTACAGCAGAGGTTGGCAAACTGGCCAGAGGGCCAAATCTGGTATTCTGCCTGTTTCTGAACAGCTGCATGCTAAGAATGGTTTTAAGTTTTTAAATATAATAAAAACTTTATTTAAAAATGTAAAAACCATTCTTAGCTCAGGCCATACACAAAAGCAGGCAGTATTTTGCTGACTTCTGCTCGATACCACAAAACCCATCACCCTGATTATCCCCGGGGATAGAATTTCAGTTCTCCCATTAATCCTGAAACCCAGACTCATCAGACCCTCCCCCCATACACTGCTGGTACACAGGGCAAGAATACTCACTATGTCTGCTGCATGCTCAATGAAGATAGAGTCGCCAAACTGAATTTTCTTGATGATCTCTCCAGGAACATCTGTCCTCAGTTGGTGCTGCAGAGCTATAAGCTGCTGTAAGCGCTTGTCTGGGAAAACATCCTCTGTACAAATGTAGATCACACCTAAAAAATGCGGAACTAGGTTTCTTATTGTAACTAGATGGATTCCACAGCAATTGGCCCATATCCTCTACCTGTCACCCCCAACCAACAGTTTTTCTATTTCTATACTTTCTTCTGTTCCTTGTCATCTTCCACTGGAGTTCTCTGCTGCCTCATTTTGGAAAAGAAGTGACTTCGTTTTTGAAGTGGAAAAGTCTTCTCTTTATGTCTATTGTTCTAAACCACGTATAGATTCATGTCTGGTTACCAGGTGCTGACTTTGCTCACCACAGCCCCTCATGAAGTCCCTTTACTAAAGGGTTTAAAATCTGTGTTGTAGAGACAGCACCCACCACAATAAAATCAAAAGCTCTTTTTGAAATGCTTTTGCTGATCACACTGGGAAGTGTGAAGGGGAGGAAGGCTGGACAATCTTCCAAAACAAGCCTTCTTGCTCTAAAGGAACTTCTGCCACAGATATGACCGGGACTCTAAAACTGGGTTCATTGGGGCTGTGCATAAGAGCAGGTGCCCACCCATCTGTATTTCCATCTCCTTGCCAGTTAGAAGTCTGTGGGGCCACTATGCTTGCCCTTGACCTGTTCATACATCCAGGAAGCTCAATCACCAGCTTTGTTCCTGCATCATCTAATACATGTGAGCAGACTTCACCCTCATCTGGGTCAGTGCCCAAGAACTGTGCCTGTGGTGTGAGGCTAAAGGTCCTGGAAAGGAGGGTACTGACAGCAGCACACCTGAAGGACTGACACAAGGTCTGTGAGCACAACTGAGGTCAACAGGAATCTCAGGCTCATTGATGACTACACTGTAACTTTGGGCGAGTCACTTAACCTATCTGGGCCTCAGTTTCTCCACCTGTTAAGTGAAAGTGCTTGAATAGAAGGTCTCTTTCAGCTATGGATTTATGATCTCATAAAAAATGTATCATTTTTCAAAACACTTTTCTCATCCATTGACTCACTTAATGACTAGAAACTTCATGAGGTAGAAAAAGTAGAGATTATCACCACTTTTATGGATGGAAAAACGGATGGTTAAGAATCATCCACAACTGGACAGGCCAAAGTGGCAAAGAATGGACCAGTGCCTTGCTCTCAGTTACATTCCAGTGTCAGCAAGCTGTGGCCCTTGGCACTGTACTACAAAGTTTATACAAGACACCGTTACTACTTTTACTTACATAATAACTAAATATAATAGCAAATAATACAAGAGGAGGACTTCAAGAGAAGTATAATCCTAGTTCTACCTAAGGAAAAGTAAACGGGATTAAGAAAGACTCCTCAGAGGTGGTGGCATTTAAATTCTGGGCCTTTACACAAAGCTGCCAGGCAAGAAGGCACATAGGGACCACGGCTTAGATTGTTTGTCTTCTCCACAGGCCTTAGCAACATGCTGTAATCATAGCCTAGACTTAGTGCCAACTTGTTGGAAAGCCAAGGATCAGGGCACCAACTTTCAACTCCAACTTCTGTAACCTTGGGTAAATCTTTAACCTTTGGGTTTCAAATTTCTTCATTCATAAGATGAGAAGATTAGATGATCTTAAAAGATCTCTTCTGTGTCTAAGACCTATGATTTAAGAGCCATTAATGGACAAATTGGGTCTCTGTACTGGTACTTAAGTCACCAATTTTATGGGTATCCATGTAAATGAAGATCCCAACTAACCCAGCCCACAACAATCTCAGTCCTCAGACATGGCTTTGCTGTGCATACTGCCATAGGCTGTGTTGAAGAGGGATCACAGAAGGAGTTAATGGAATGGACATCACCTGGCCTTTTGTGCTTCTCTGCAATATTAAGGCACCGTGATGATGCCTACACTGAGACCTATGCTCTATTACTAAAGTGAGCTTCAAAATGCAACCCAGACAAAACATTCTCTGACTTTCATGTTGCCCAACTATAAGTAATTTGACTTTATGTGTAGGAATTCTGAAATGTCAGCAGTTTTTACTTCCCTTCTCAAAACTACAGTTTTCAGGGGGAAAGTTTTTCACAATGCTCCAGGGTAAATTTTCTTCCAAAAGCGGAGCCTCTAGGTCTACCCTAGGCCACTTGGTCCCTTCTGATCCCTTGCCAGAGCTCCTTGTCCCAATGTTTCTTATTACCCTTCCAGTGCTCCTAGGAAGAGATAGGATCTGGGAGGAGAGAGATCATGAAATCATAGATTTAGAGCTGGTAGAGACTTTAAAGGCTGGAGAATAAAGGACTTATCCCAGGCCATTAGACAAAACCAATTTCCTCACTATGTCCAAAAGGAAGAAAAAGTTACATACAAAACCATTTTATTCTGTACTTGAGTCTTAACCTATCCGGGCCTCTCAATCAGGAGATGGATAGCATGCTTATGATTAATCCCCAGAATAGTAGCTGCCTGTTATATTAATCAATGTACCCAAGTCTTTCCAAGCTGTTTGTCTTTACAATATTCAAGTTATATGAAGAATCGTTCTCCTGATTCTCTCCTGGTTACTCTGTTTCCGTTCATATAAGTCTTCCAAGTTTTCTCTAAAACCGTTCCCTTCATCATTTCTTACATCTTATATAATTCCATCCCATTTATGTACCATAACTTGTTCAGTCATTCCTAACTGATGAGCACCCTCACCCCAGATTCCAAATTCTCTGCCACCTCACTGCTAAGTTTTTTGGGGAAGGGTCATTTTGTCACAAGAAAATATAATTATAAATTTTTCTTTAAATAAAAATAAAAGGTTTCAGGTCAGAGGGTAGCTTATCATTTATTGTTAACAAACACTAAGTGCCTACTACTCTGGGTACCAGGGATAAAAAAGTGAGCCAGTCTCTGCCTGCAAGGGGCTTACAATCTAGTGGCAGTATACACTATATCCATAAATCAGTAAATCCGAGACAGACAGACAGACAGACACACACACACACACACACACACGCACACACACTGGGATTGGGCAAGAGAGTAATCACTGGAGAGAGTTAGGAAAGGCCTCTTTAAAAAGGTGACACTTCAGCTAAGTCTTGAAGGGAATCAGAAGTCCTAAGATGTGGAACTGAGGAGGGAAAACATATCTGGTTTTGTGGACTGTCTCTACAAAGACAGAGGAAGAAACAATATTCATATCTAGGAAATTACATGTGGGTTTCTTCCTTTTCCCCCATTCTAAATGTACCACGTAATCATTCATTAGAAAAAAACATTAGCTTCTAAGTAAGGGACTGAAATGAGTAAGAGAAACTGATCATTTCTGAGCTCCTCAAACTCAGAGTGCTCTCATTTCATAATCTCCAATGAGAGCCCCTAACCTGGTGAATTAAATCAAAGGACTAATAGCAAAGTATTCTCACCCATACCATTCACTTAGAGCAGTGGTTCTCAACCTTCCTAATGTCGCGACCCTTTAATACTTGTATGTGGGCATATCTGCACGTAGGCGGACTCACCTGGAGACGGACAGAGGAGCAATGTCTTGGTTCCTACGACCATGGGAAATACGTGTTTTCCAATGGTCTTAGGTGACCCCTGTGAAAGGGTCATTTGATGCCCAAAAGGGTAGTGACCCACAGGTTGAGAACCTCTGAGGCATTGCCCCATTCAGTGAATGAACTCCAAAAGAAGTGAGTCAAGGGATGGGCCCTTTCATTAGAAAAAAAAAAATCAAGCTGGGAGGGGAAGACTCCCAAGATTGCTGTTCCACAAGATTTTCAGTTTCAATTTTTCTCCCCATCTTTCCTCTGTCCCCCACCCCCAAAATGGCAAAAGTACTGAATATTCCTTCTCCAATCTGTTCTTTCTTATATTCTACCCCTCCCCCCCAAC
>CM053595.1:8795598-8811024 GCA_028646575.1 Pseudocheirus occidentalis
ATAGGGGGGGAGGATTGCTGGTAGTACACACTTCTGTAAAGGGACTGGGACAGGGACAGGGTAGAGAATAGAACAAGTAGGGGGCGGGATAGGAAAGAGGGACACATAATCAGTCTCACAATATGCCCAATGTGGAGATGTTTTACGTAATTACTCACGTACAGCCTGTATTGAATTGCTTGTCCTTCCAATGGGGGTGGGTGACGAGGGAGGAAGGAAAAGAATCTAGAATTTAAAGTTCTACAATCAAATGTTAAAAATATATGTATGTGTATACATATATGTGTATATGTGTGTGTGTATATTTATAAATTATTATTAACTACATCCAACTGGGAATTAAGATACATAGGCACTGTAGTAGGGAGATCCATCCTGCCCTACTGGAAAGTCAGAGGGGCAAGGGGGAGAATATAGGAGAGAGCAGATTGGGGGAGGGATTATACAGTGGGATAGCTGTTTTGAGGTGTTGGGTAGGGGAAAGATGGGCAGAAAATTTGTAACTCAAAATCTCATGGAAATGAATGATGTAAACAGGAAAATAATTAATTAATTTAAAAAATTCTCAAGGAAAATTGACCTGATATTTTAGAACCAGAGGGCAAAATAGAAATGGACAGAATTCACTGATCACCTCTTGGAAAAGACCCAAAAAAGAAAACTCCCAGGAATATTATAGCCAAATTCCAGAGTTCCCAGGTCAAGTAGAAAATATTACAAGCAGCCAAGAAGAAACAATTTTAATATTATGGAAACACAATCAGGATAATACAAGATCTGGCAGCTTCTACATTAAGGAATTGAGGGCTTGGAATATGATATTCCGGAGGTCAACGGAGGTAAGATTAAAACCAAGAATCACCTACCCAGCAAAACTGAGTATAATGTTTCAGGGGAAAATATGGTTATTCAATGAAATAGAGGACTTTCAAGCATTCTTGAACAAAAGCTAGAGTTGAATAGAAAATTTGACATACAAATACAAGAAGCAAGAGAAGCATGAGAAGGTAAACAGAGAAAAGAAATCATAAGGAGCTTATTAAAGTTGAACTATTTACATTCCTATATGAAAAATGATCATTGTAACTTATGAAACTTTTTTCAGTATGAGGATAGTTGAAGGGAATATAAGTGTGTGTATATATGTATGTATGTATGTATACATACATATAGATGTTTATATAGGAAGGTCTATATGCATATAAATACATATGTGAGTGTGTGTATATATGTGTATATGTTTACATAGAGAGAGGGTGCAGGATCAGTTGAATAAGAAGGGATGATATCTAAAATAAAATTAAGAGATGAGAGGAATATAATGAGAGGAGATAGGGAAAGACAGAATAGGAGAAATTATCTCATATAAAAGAGGCAAGAGAAAACTGTTACAATTGAGGGAAAGAACAGGAAGGCTAAAGGTAATGGGTCAACCTTAGTCTGATTGAATGTGGCTTAAGGAGGGAACAACATACACGCTAGATTGGGTATCTTACCCTACAGGAAAGTGGTGGGGAAGGGGATAAGAGGTGGGATGATAGATGGGAGGGCAGATGGGGGAAGGGTAGCACACACCTTTGAAAAGGGACAGAGTCAAAGTAGAAAATAGAGCAAGTGGGAAGCAGTATAGGATGGAGGGAAATATAGTTAGTCTTTCACAATATATCCACTATGGAAATGTTTTGCATAACACATGTACAACCTATATTGAATTGCTTATCTTCCCAGTAAGGATGGGTGACGAGGGAAGAAGGGAAAGAATCTGGAATTCAAAGTTTTAAAATCAAATATTTAAAAAAATTTTTAAAAAAGAATAAGTATAGTTGATGCTGAGGACAAGAACTAAACTATAGGAATTGTGTCAACTTGGGGAGCTATTATCCTTCTCATTTGTCATTATATTTCCCCACATAAATACTATATAATAGCAATAATAATATAATAAATCATATGTGCATGGCAAAGATAAGAATAAAAAAATATCATTTGTAAGAAGATAAACAGTTTAGCCTTATTAAATCCTTTATGATTTCTTTACTGTTTATCTTTTTATGCTTCTCTTGAGTCTTGTATTTGAAGATCAAATTTTCTGTTCAGCTCTGGTTTTTCATCAGGAATGTTTGAAAATCATCTGTTTCATTGAATATCCATTTTTCCCACTGAAGAATTATACACAGCTTTGCTGGGTAGTCATTTTAGCTCCTTTGTCCATTGGAAGATTATTTTCGGAGCCCTCAGATCCTTTAATATAGAAGCCACTAAATCTTGTGTTATCCTGACTGTGCCTCCATGATACTTGAATTGTTTCTTCCTGACTGCTTCCAGTGTTTTCTCCTTGACCTGGAACTCTGGAATTTGGCTATAATATTCCTGAGAATTTTCCTTTTGCGATCTCTTTCAGGAGGTAATCTGTAGATTCTTTCTATTTTTACCGGCTTGTTCTAAAATATCAGGGGAGTTTTACTTGATAATTTCTTAAAAGATGATGTCTAGGCTCTTTTTGATCATGGTTTTCAGGTAATCTGATAATTCTTAAATGATCTCTCCTGGAACTATTTTCTAGGTCAGTTGTTTTTCCAATGAAATATTTCATATTTTCTTCTATTTTCTCATTCTTTTGTTGTTTTATTGCTTCATGATATCTCATGGAATCATTAGCTTCCACTTGCTCAGTTCTAATTTTTAAGGAATTATTTTATTCAATTAACTTTCAGATCTCCTTTTCCATCTGGCCAATTATACTTTTTAAGGAGTTCTTTTTTCTTCAGTGAATTTTTAATTTTTTTTCTCATTTGGCCATTTCTTCTTTTTAAGGCATTCTTCTCTTTATTGTTTTATTGTGCCTCTTTTATTTGTCCTACTTTGTTTTTTAAGGTGTTCTTTTCTTTTTTAAAAAATTAAATTGGTTTATTTACTTTTAGTTTACAACATTTAGTTCCACAGTCCCTTGAGTTTCCAATTTTCTCCCTTCCCCCCTCCCCAGCCTCCCATCATGGTGGCATTCACTCAAATATAGGATCTACAAATATTTTCACATTAATCATTAGTCAGGTTGTAAAGAAGGATTATAACTGATGGAATGATCAGTGGGAAAGAGCAAACAAAACAAAAAGAAACAGAGCAAGTAGTTTGTTTCAATCTGCATTCAGACTGCATCTCTTTCTCTGGATGTGGATATCTCTTTCAATCATGAGTCTTTTGGAGTTGTCTTATAGCCTTGCATTGCTGAGAGGAGCCCAGTCTATCGAAGTTAATCATCACACATACGTTGTGTCTATGTTTATATACAAAATTCTCCTGGTTCTGCTCCTCTCACTCAGCATCAGTTTATAGAAGTCTCTCCAGGTTATTATGAAGTCCATCTCCTCCTCATTTCTTACAGCACAATAGTATTCCATTACATTTATATACCACAACTTGTTCAGCCATTCCCTGATTGATGGGCATCCTAAGGTGTTATTTTCTTTAATATTTTTTGTGCCTTCTTTGCCAAGCTGTTGACTCTTTTTTCATGATTTTGTTACATCACTTTAATTTCTTTTCCACATTTTTCCTCTACCTCACTTATTTCATTTTTTAAAATCCTTTTTGAACTCTTCCAGAAATCATTTTTGAGCCTGAGACCAATGCATAGTTTTCTCTGAGGCTTTGGATGTAGCAGTTTGACATTGTTGTCTTCTTCTGAGTTTGTATTTTGACCTTCCCTGTCACCATTGTAACTTTCTATGGGCAGGATCTTTTTTATTGTTATTATTTGCCCATATTTCCAGCCCATTTCTTGGCTTTTGACTTTATGTTAAATTTGGGCTCTGCTGCAGTGTCAGCATGGCAGCATGCAATCAAGTATAGGATCTGCAAGCTCTTTCACATTGGACATTAGTCTGGTTGTATAGAAGGGTTTTAACCAATGGAGTGAACGATGGGAAAAAAAAGAAACAAATCCAAACATGGAAAAGAACAATAGCATGTAGATTGCTTCAGTCTCCATTTAAACTCTATTCTTTCTAGATCTTTCTCTGAATGTAGACATCTCCTTCCATCTGCAGACTTGTAGAGTTGTCTTATACCTGTGCATTGCTGAGAAGAGTCCAGTTTATCAAAGTTGGTTGTCACACATATGATGTGTCTGTCATTGGGTAGAAATTTCTCCTGGTTCTGCTCTTCTCACTCAGCATCAGTTTGTATAAAGCTCTCCAGATGAATATGAAGTCCATCTCCTTCCCATTTCTTATAGCACAATAGTACTCCATTACATTCATATACCGTAACTTGTTTAGCCATTCCTCAATTGATGGGAATCCCCTTAATTTCCAGTTTTTTGCCACCACAAAGAGAGCTGCAATAAATATTTTTGTACATATGGGTCCTTTTCCCACTTCTATGATCTCTTTGAGATACAACCCTAGAAGTGGTATTACTGGGTCAAAGATCAATTATTTATAGCTTTTTGTGCATAGTTCCAGATTGCTCTACAGAATGGTTGTGTCAGTTCACAGCTCCACCAACAATGCATTAGCGTTCCAATTTCTCCACATCCTCTCCAGCGTTTGTCACTTTCCTGTTTTGTCATCTTAGCCAATCTGACTGATGAGATGTGGTACCTCAAAGTTGTTTTGATTTGCATTTCTCGAATCAATAGTGATTTAGAGCATTTTCCCATGTGCTTATAGATATCTTTAATTTCTACTTCCGAAAATTGCCTGTTCATACCCTTTGACTCTTTATCAGTTGGGGAATGACTTGTAGTCTTATAGATTTTACTTAATTCTCTGTATATTTCAGAAATGAGGCCTTTATCAGAGACACTGGTTGTACAAATTCTCTCCCCAGTTTCCCACTTCCCTCTTAATCTTGGTTACATTGGCTTTGTTTGTACAGAAACTTTTCGATTTAATGTAATCAAGATGATCCATTTTGCGAGGTCTGTACATTTCCGGTTCTTCCAAGGTGGTATGATGTAAGGAGAGGTGTGTTTATTCCTGGTCTATGGTCTGGTCTGTGAGCAACCACACTCTTTTCTCCCTTGGAACTATGACCAGGGTCTTCACTCCCTGTAGCAACAAGCTCTGATGTGCTGGTGCTCCTCCTGTGACCCAGGACTACACGCCAGATCCAAGTATGGACAATGCAACAGAGTCCTACACCTAGCAAAGAGACCCCTGTAATTTCCTTCTGACCCGCTGTGGGCTGGAAAGTCTGGCAACAGCTCCTGCCTCCACTGTTTTAGTCACCACCCAGGGCCTGCCACTGGTTTGTTGGGGGCAGCCTTCACTGTGTTTCACTCTCATGTGATAGACCTTTCCTGATCACCTTCCACATTGTCTTTGGGCTAGA
Source organism: Pseudocheirus occidentalis (assembly GCA_028646575.1). Lineage (NCBI taxonomy): Eukaryota > Metazoa > Chordata > Mammalia > Diprotodontia > Pseudocheiridae > Pseudocheirus > Pseudocheirus occidentalis. Next base: position 8,800,933 of record CM053595.1, read on the forward strand.
AAATTGGTTCACCCAATTCTTTTGTGAGTTCTGTTGTTGTGCAGAAAATAAGAGCTAGCCAAGACCTGCGTTCAAGATAAATTTAGATGTGGATTTATTAATTAAGCGTGTGACTACCCGAGTGTATTCACTCAAATGAGTAATAATTTTTTTGGAATTATAGACTTGATTATAAAGGCTAAAACCACAAAAACCACAATCAGGGAGGGGAGCTAGCAGAGGCCATGACGTACAGAAGCAAAGAACAGCCATCGGTTAGATCCATAGCTCAGGGCTAATTTGGGAATATGGTGCAAGGGTACAAGGGTGCAACCTTCCTGTGACATGGGGGTCCCTCCTAGAACAGGGTGGAGGGCACAGGGTGGAAGATTGTAGTCAGTGCTTTCCAAAGCAGGGTGGAGGGTCATGGGGTAAGGGGGACTGGAATTCCCCACAACAACCCAGGGTTATATTCTGGGCGAAGAGGGTGGGGTCCTGCTTGATCAGTGGGACAGGACAGGGTGGTCTCTGGATAAGATCCTTGCACCATAATGAACCTTGTACACTATATGATTCAAGGAGAATATAAAATACTGAATAGGGAAGGAGGGGTCAGGGAACTATGCCTTGAACAATATGCCCAGACATGCTTAAGCAGTTTTAAGCTATGATAAAATGTGGGATAGGGACAAAAACAGAAATATGGAAGGGGCTTCATGGTGGGCCACAAATCAGGTGGTGTGTAGTGACCTGGGATTTGGGTTTGGGGTACAACATTGTCACTCCAAAATGTGTTTGGGGGTGTTATTTAAAGTTGTTTGTAAGGGAATTTGGAGGAGGAAGAAAAGGACAAGGCAACTTTCTAGCAAATATCTGACCGATATTCTGCCTCTAAGGGCACAGAGAAGGAGGAGCCAAGGGGTAGATAAGTTTCTAGCTCAGACGTTTTCAGGGAGGTTGCAGGCCACAAAAAGATAATCTGTTCCAAGAAAAGGCTTCACCAAAGGTAACTTGTCCCAACAAAGGCTCGGACCAGAAAACCATAAGAGATTTTCTGCAATATTCAAGTCCATTTTACCACACATACATTAAATTGAAAGGTAGCATCCCTGCCCCTTCCCAAGGCTGAGGAAGAGATGTCTGATAACTAGACACGCGCATAACTAGCACATGCATTTTTTTTAAAACATCTATTTCTCACTGTTTTGGGGGGATAATGATAAAGTCACTCCCTATCTCCCGGCCTGGCAAGAGGAAATAATTTGACCTTGAAGACACCAGAGAAAAGAATAGTAATTAAAACCAAATAAAACAAAACAAAAGCTAGCTTTTGGAGCCAGGACAGAGCCCGAGCCAGTGCTCACATTCTGAGATTTTCCAGGATGGAATCCAGCGCTGGCTAAGAAGCTGTTGTTCCCAAGAGATGAGCCCCAGGTGCCGGGGACATACTATTCAGAGTGTTAACAGAACTGGTGCCAGATGGGCAAGAAGCACTAGGTATCTGTCAGGAAGACAGCTGGGTCTCTCCACCCCCAGCACTGCTCTCCTGGGACACAAGACCAGCTTGCCTTTTTCACTCATCTCGACAGAGAAGAGCTTCTCAAACTGGGTTCACTGCATGTCTTTCCCTGCAAGGTATCTGACATTCCCTCCCTGAGGTATACTGGGAAGCTAGCATCTAGAATGATCTCTTTAAATGGTGTTGTGGGGTTCTTGTTATGTGTTTAAAGCTATTAAAGCCAAATAGCTTTTTGTGTCTGTGCTAGTTGTAGTTAATGAGGAGACTGCAAAGAAGGGAGGATGGCCCAGGAGGGAGGGTATCTAAATAATGGAGTTTGTGAACCTCATTTGGACTCGGACGGTGCAAAGTAGCTGAGGATGTAGAGCCACATATGTATTACAGATGAAAGTTTATGAGAGAGGGAGAGAAGCAGGGGAGAGAGGAGAGGGGAGAGTTTTAGTGGGTCATGTCAGGGAAGAGTCCTTACAGGGCTGACCGGTCGTGAGTGGACTGAGAATAGTTAGACATTGGTTAGGTATTCAAGAAGAAAAGATTTCAGTGTACACTGTTTTTCCTAGAGGTCCATTAAGTATGAATAAGGTTTTCTTCATTCAGGTAAGTCTGGAAAAGACAAATTAATTTCTTTTTAGTTCCAAGTAAGGGAATTGGGAGTGGGGTGTGGGTTGGGGAGGGGTGCTTTAAGGTGCTTCCAGATATTGTTTATTTGTGATGCTGTGAATTGGTCCAATCATTTTGGAAAACTATTTGGAATTAGGAATTTTGTGCAAAAGTTTTGAAACAGTTCACATCCTTTAACCCAATGATCTCATAACTAGGCATATAGCCCAAAGAGATCTGTTATAGAAAGAAAGGTCTCATGTGCTAAAACATTCACAAAGCAGGTTTTATATTAGTGAAAATACTAGGGGGTGGCTAGGTAGTGCAGTGAATAGAACACTGGCCCTGGAGTCAGGAAGACCTGAGTTCAAATCTGGCCTCAGACATTTAACACTTACTAGCCATGTGACCTTGGGCAGGTCACTTAACCACAATTGCCCTGCCTTCCCCCCTTCAAAAACCAAAAAAAAAACAAAACAAAAAAACAAAAACCCTAGAAAGAAATCAACAAATGACTAAACTGTAGAATTAAAAATAATAATAATAATAGCATTTACAAAGCATTTTTAAGTTTTCAAAATGCTTTATAAATATGTCCATTTATCTCCATAACACAGGGCAGCTAGGGTGGAATAGTAAATAGATCACCAGCCCTGAAGTCAGGACGATCGTCCTCAGACACTTAGCTGTGTGACCCTCGGCAAGTCACTCAACCCTGATTGCCCCCAAAAAACATTATCCCCACAACAACCTTAGGAGGTAAGTGCTGTCATTGTCTTTGTTTTACAGATGAGGAAACTGAGGCAGACAAAGGTTAAGTGCCCTGGGTCACGCAGATAGTAAGCATCTGAGGCAGGATTTGAACTCAGGTCTTCCTGACTCCAAGTCCAGCACTCTATCCACTGTGCCACCAAATAATGGAGTCAATTTTATTATAAGAAACACAATTCCCTCCTCCTAGGAGGGTTATCCTAGGGTTATACAGGTACAGAATGTTGCATGTGCTGTCAGACACGGTTGCTGGATCAATGACTTTTACTGAACTGTTTTCCTTTGTTGTAAAGGAGGGTTCAAAGGATGGGTGATATTAAAAACGAATAATGTAAAATAAGTAGCAACAAACATTTTAAAATTTGTTTAGTTTTCATCGTATCTCCAGAAAGCTGCTGAGTAAGCATGCATTACTTCTTTCTGTCAACAATCATTTTAAAAGTGCAAAATAATGTATTATAAGAGATATATTATAATATACATAACCAACATTTAGGCAGTTTTGCTTTTTGTCTTCATGGAATATACTTTGCAGAAAGGGTTGTTTGCACATTTGTTGGGAAGTGTCTCTCGGGGCCCCCACCCAAAAAAAAGAAATCAGTAAAAATGATGAATTTCTAAAAAGTATGTTGAGTTTTGCTTAGCAGATAATTCTGGCTTAAAGGCCCCATTTTTCTTTTTCATTCCATTTTCTCTGTTCTTTATCCTCTTTGAAATTTGCCTGAGTAAATTTAATTTTTAAAAAAATCTAAAGATACAATTTGTCTTGGGCTTCTCAAAGCGGTTTCACTGAATTTCTTTTCCTGTTTTTGTGGCTTGAGCAAGGGATTATTATTCCCATTTAACATATAGGAAACTTCTCTTTTATCCGCTAAACCTATGAAAGAGAGAGAAACTCACCCTTCTTTAGTTTTGTTCTCATCCTCTAACCTCAAACAAATCACAAACCAGTGAGCCGGAGAGTATCTATCCTGGTGTAACAGAACCTCATTATGGTAGTGAGATTCCTAATCTGAATCTGAATTTTTGACTAATTAGAAATTTAGGATAGTCTGGCCAGGGATAAAGGATACCTTTATGGAAGCAAATCTCTTCTTTGTAGTTAGTGAAATTACTCGTCTAAGATGATTGCAGGGATAATAGCATTCTAAAGTGTCTCTTTCAGACCTCAATGGATCTGTGATCTTGCCACTGTAGACATACCCGCCAGTGGTACAGACCACAACTCATTCATGCCTTCTCATCCTCTGTGACTCTGGTCCATGTCCCCCTAAAAATCCTCGGGGGGGGGGGAGTGAGGGAGGTGGGGAGAAGCTCAGTGTGTAGGAGGACTTCAATTAGATCAGAAGAGTATGTGAACTTCTCACCAGCCACTCCTTACTTGTGGGGCATGACCAGCTCACCTCCCTTCCTGATGACTACCACATGTCTCTCTGCTGCCCTGGGGTTGACCTGTAGCTGTAACACTTCAGAGACTGTGGTATTTAATATTTCACAGTGTTACACCATCACTGGAAGACAAGTGAAGTTATAAAAATGAGCCTTTGTTTCAGGGAGAAGTTTGGGGTTATTTGAAGTGCTGTACAATTTCTTTTTGGGTCCTTGACTCTACTGTGTAATCTGCCAGATATCCCTCCCAACTTTTGTGTTTTTCTTTTAACTTTGAACTTAACAAATACTAGTTAAGATGAACATTTTCGTATAGGAAGCAGAACTGGGAAAGAGAATAGTCCATGAAACTGTGGGTCTCTATTATATATGCCTTAATTTTACTTTAAGTGTATAATTAATTCAGCATGTCAGTTTCTTTTTTCTTTTAAGTATTTTATTTCCCCCCAATTATATGTAAAGATAGTTTTCAACATTCATTTTTGTAGGTTTTTGAGTTCTAGATTTTTCTCTCCCTCCCTTTCTTCCCCCCTCCCCAAGACAGCAAGCAATCTAATATAGTTATAGATACATACACATATGTATATATATATACGTATATCAATATCATGTTACATAATAAACATATTTCCACATTTGTTATGTTGTAAAAGAAGAATTAAAACAAAAGGGAAAAACATGAGAAAGAAAAAACAAAAAAATTGTGAAAATAACAAGCTCTGTGTTCAGACTCCATAGTTCTTTTTCTGGATGCGGATAGCATTTTCTGTCACTAGTCCTTTGGAATTGGATCATCAACATGTCACTTTCAAAGCTCTCCTACTTGTCTGGGTCTTTTCTTTCCTTCTGTTCTTTGTCGCATTTTTAAAAAATGCTTCAATGACTTTTCTCTTTTTTTTTCCTCTTTCTTTACAACCCTACACTAAGCTCTTTGTCTTGCTTTCCTTATATCTCCCCAACTGAAAAAAAAAAAAGCAAAAGTCTCATAACAAACACGTCTGGTCATCCCAACATTGACCATGTCCCAAAATATTTGTCTCTTTCTGCACCCTAAGTCCGTTATTTCTCTGTCAGAAGATGGGTATCTGCTTCATCATCTATTGGTCCTTTCAGATCATGGTCATTCTTTGCATTGATCAGAGTTCTTGAGTCTTTAAAAGTTGTTTTTATTTATAATTATGTTGTTAGTATTGTATAAGTTGTACTCCTGGTTCTCACTTCATATTGCATCAGTTTATACAAGTCTTCCCAGGTTTCAAACCACCACTTTTGTCATTTCTTATGGCACAATGGCATTCTGTTACATACATAATTTGCTCAGCCATTTCCCCAATCAATGGGCACCCCTTTAATTTCCAGTTCTTTGCTCTAACAAAAAGCTGCAAAGAGATTCTCTTTGTGTTCATAATACTTCCCAGCTTTGTGTCTTCTATGGAACTACTAAGCTCACCATCCACTCATTTATCCAAGGTAACTATTTTTTTTTTAAAATTAATTGATTTGTTTATCAATTTATCAACTGAATCAAGATTCAGTTCCACAATCCCTTGAGTTTCAAGTTTTCTCCCCTCTCTTCGCCCCTTCCCCCCCCCCCATGGAGGCATGCAGTCAAGTATAGGATCTGCAAATACTTTTACATTAGACATTAGTCTGGTTGTATAGAAGGGTTCTAACCTTTGGAATGGACAATGGGAAAGAGGAAACAAAACCAAATACAGAAAAGAAAAAGAGCATGTAGTTTGCTTCAGTCTCCATTTAAACTCTGTTCTTTCTAGATCTTCTCTGAATGTGGACGTCTCCTTCCATCCTGAGTCTTTTAGAGTTGTCTTATAAGCCTGCATTGCTGAGAAGAGTCCAGTTTATCAAAGTTGGTCGTCACACATGTGTTGTGTCTGTCATTGTGTTCTCATTTCTCCTGGTTCTGCTCTTCTCACTCAGCATCAGTTTGTATAAGCCTCTCCAGGTGAATATAAAGTCCATCTCCTCCCCATTTCTTATGGCACAATAGTATTCCATTACATTCATATACCATAACTTGTTCAGCCATTCCCCGATTGATGGGCACCCTCTTTGTTTCCAGTTTTTTTGCCACCACAAAAAGAGCTGCTATAAATATCTTTATACATATGGATCTTCCTCCTACTTCTATGATCTCTTTGGGATACAACCCTATCCAAGTTACTATTAAAAAGGTTGAGCAGCACCAGGGCCAGGGCAGGGCAGGGCCAGATCCCGATCCTTCGATCCCTCAGGTGTTCCAAAAGCGACTTCTGCAGGTTGATATCTACTCACCTCTTAATCTCTCACCTTCTGGGTCCAGTCTCAGTATTTAACATAATAACTAGCACATAGCATGTGCTTAGTAAACACTTATTGATTGATTACTAAACCCACCAGCAATACTGTCATCTGTGTTGCTCCATCTTACCCACAAAAATGAGATGGGAAACACATGCGATCGAAGGATTCTGTTTCTAGAAGTCTCCTAATTGATCAGTCTAGTCACCTTGTCAAAAATGGAGATGGGCTGAGTATGCCATGACCTGCTCTTGATTGTATGATATTATGGGTCACCATTTTCCATCTTAAATACTCATGAACAATCTCTTTAATAATATGGCTTAGAATTTTCCCAGGAATTAAAATACAAGTTCATCAATCTATAGACTAAAGGCTCTGTACTCCTCCCTGTTTTCAAAGTCAAGATATTTTCCTGTTTCTAATTATGTAGCACCTCTCCTGTTTTTCTCAAATGCTTCAAAAATTCTCTCTCCTCTTGCTTCCATCAGAAGCTTGCCTCATTGATGGGGAAAGGGAATAAATAAGCACTTGTTAAATGTTTACAGTGTGCCAGGTATTATGCTAAGAGCCCTATGAATATTATCTCATTTTCCCCCATCAACCTATCTAGAAAGGTAGATGCTATCCTTATTCCCATTTTATAGTTGAGGAAACTGAGGCAGATAGAAATTAAGCGACTTGCCCAGGGTCACACAGCTAGTAAGTGTCTAAGACCAGAACTGAACACAAGTCTTCCTGTTTCCCAGCCCAGAGTTCTAGCCACTGTGCCACCTTTCAGAGACAAAGTCTGTCTCTTTCTCTGTCCCCCTCTCTATGTATCTCTTTCTCTCCCCCTCTCTCTCTTTCTGCCTTTACTGTCTCCAGTCCAGCCTTCACCCTGCTGCCAAAGTAGTATTTCTATGGCTTTTTAAAAAAAATTGTCTGTAGGATAAAATACAAACTGTTTAACTGGGAATTTAAAGGCCTCTTATCATCTGGCTCCAAAAAATGTACTCTTCTAGACCTTCTTCCAAATTATTCTTCATGTAATGTAGATTCTAGCTACTGTTTTCCCCACCCGGCAGGCTGTTTCCATTTCCATACCATCACACAGAGCATTTTTCTTTCTCTCCTAGTTATCTTCACCTGTCGGAATCCTTCTGGCTCCACTCAGGTGATACCTGTGCTGTTTCTCTGATCTCCCAGCTTCCTCAGCTTTCTTAAAGCACCTTATGCCTTAGGAAGGCTGCAACATTTCACCAACAGAGAATTATGCCATAGTTAACGGGTGTTGTCAGAGACAGAATACTGCGGAAATCGTATCCATGCAGTCCAGCTGGGAAAGGGAGCAGCCAGGCATTTTCTCTTGCTGGGGCTGGGAGGAAGCTGGGGTGGGGCCTGACTTATCTTCAGTGCTCTTGGGGTGAAAGCCAGCCTGCTCCCTCCTGTTGCCCCATCTCCTAGTAAACTGTTTTTCCCCTCAGGTGAAAACATTCTTGATCATGCCTCTGAAAAGAAGCTGTCCTAATAACCCAGATAATGCATCCATGCTTATTAACTAATGTTGCCTGAAAGTGACTACATGATAGCAAATTGGAGGAGTTCCAAACCACTGGGAGCACACAACTGCTTGCTGAAATAACAGTTCATGTTCCTATTGCACATTGAAGTTTACAAAGTTATTTCCTTACAATAGGCAGTGAGGGAGAGTGTATAAAGATTTCCGGTCTGGTGAGACTTTGCTTGTTCTATAGCCTCTGTGATTTACTCATAGGCTGGGGTGATTCACAGAGAAGCAACAGCAGAACAAGGGCTAGGAGGCTGCATGGGCACTTTTCCCCTCTCTGATTTCCCTCCCCAATTTCAAGACTCTCAGGGATCCCTTTGACAACGAGCTAGACTGAATGCTGTCACATAAGCCAGTCAACAAGGGGTCAGCAAGCATTTATTAATTACTGTGTGCTAAGAATGGGTAATGCAAAGGCAAGCATACACACACACACACACACACATAGGTATGTATATGTTACCTGCCCTCAAGGAGCTTATATTCTAATGGAGGAAGACACCACACAAAAGGGAGATAAAGGATGGGGGGGGAGGAGAAAGTGCCCAGTGCAGGGTCTTGATGGAGAAGTCCAGAGGAGTACAACCAGATGGAAATGCAGAGATGGCTGAAAAATGAGATTTTACCTACTTATGAGGGGAGTCAAGGTCGCTGTTCCAACTGTGCAAAGCATAAATATGCACCATTTTGGAGACTCTTGGATGACTGTCATCCCATCAATTAGGAAAATATTTACAATGCCTGGAACATTGTGTTGGGCTTATCCTGGAACAGAGAGGAGGAGCAGTTTCCAGGAACACTGTGCTTCATAAACAATTTCTGTAGCTAACATTGCTCACAAGGTCACTTTGCTAATGCAGCTCTATTCAAATGTGGAATCAGTCTTGTTCTCCATTTCTCCCTCTGCGACAGCAGCATGGTCAAAGACAGGAGTAATACAATGCTGTCTGTGTTGGTGAGCTCTTTCGGTTATTCTGGTCATGAGGCAAGCGGCACCAGGGATTGCTAGAAGGGACAAGATACCGCAGAACCAAAATCAGAGTGTAAGGAACGCAAATTATGAATGAATCCCATTCTCAACCTTGGCAAACCAAGAAGGTATTTTCTTTCTCCACATTCCTTTATTCCTGAGAAAGGAAAGTGGCTGCTGTTTCCCTCCTCCAATTTCTTTTACAAGACATGAGTGTGTGCATGTGCTCAGTGGGAAATTTCCTTATCCACACAGGAGATGTAGGGAAAAGAAAAACCATGAAAGAAAAAGATGGAGTTCACTTTGGCTATCTTTGATGAGGTGAGGCAGAATTTTTCCTATTTTCATTTCAGTTTAGGTATTTCAATTGCTGTGATCAGATACTGAGGATCTAATTACATGAGATAGTCCAATGTCACCCCAAAGAACTAGTGTTGAGAGCCAAAATGTAATTATGCTGCATGATTTAATGTTTCATTTCATCCTCCACATTAGGACTTGGCACAGCAAGGAGTTAAAAGGTTGCTTTGGGGTAAAAGCAGCTGCTGTTATTCCGGTACTAGTGGAAGTGTTTCCCAGAATATTCCTTTATCTCTGTTCATCTTCCTAATAAAGCTATTCAAAAGTGGAATGAGCAGTCCCATGAGGTAGTGAGTTGCCCATCATTGAGGGTCCTCAAGTTGAGACTGAATAACCACTTGGCTTCTTGTCAGGTTACAGAGAGGATTTCTGCTCAGGTAAAGGTTAGACTAAATGCCTTCTGAGATCCCATGACTTGTCCAGGGCCATCCGTTAATAAATATTTATTAAGTACCTACTATCTGACAACCACTGTGCTAAGTGCTGAGAATGCAAAGGAAGGTAAAAGACAATCCCTGCCCTTCAGGAGTTCCCAATCCATGGGGGGAGACAACATGAAAATAACTATGCTGACAAGTTACAGACAGGATCACAGAGGGAGGGCGGGGTCCCTCTGAGTGGGGCTTAGATCCAGTAACTCCAAGACCAGGAGTGTCT
>CM053595.1:8819860-8839963 GCA_028646575.1 Pseudocheirus occidentalis
CCTTCTGAAACACTTTTATCAGCACTGTGTTCTCCTGGGCCAAGATAGCTCAGTAAATGGAATTCATTTAAACAAGTTATCAAAGAACATTCACCCTGCTGAATTCCAAGCCTATCAATAGCTGCACCCTGCCTGCAATGGGAATAGCCTCACCCTGCTAGCAGTTCCACCTTACATTTCTTGCACTTCAGTCAAGGGAGGTAGGTGCTCTTGGAGGTGTTGCTGTCCTGCACTTTATAGATGTACTCCATGAAGACTACTTAGTACTGAACACCTTTCTTTCTGTACATTGCCAATAATACCCAGCAGGAAGAGAGAGAGAAGTCCCATTCAAAATAGCTACAGAGTGTATGAAATATTGGGGATCTTATTTTCCAAGATGCACAAGAATATTCAGATACAACTATAAACCATTCTTTACAGATATAAAGACAGACCTAAATAACTACAGACATTAGTTGCCAAGATAATAAAATGACAATACTATTTAAATTTCTTTATTTATTCAATGCCACATGCATCGAGCCACCAAAGATTTATGGAGCCACGAAAAATAATGATGAAATTCATCTTGAGGAATCACAAGTCAAGAATTCAAGGGAAATCATGAAAAAGGGGGGAAAGAAAGAGGCTGAGTAGTACCAGATCTCAAACTATACTACCATAAAAATGAAGAAGTTCCCAAAGAGGATTAGGGCTGCCTGAGACTCCAAAATCACTCAAACTGGTAGTATTTTGAAAACAGATCAATCAGTGGAACAGATTAGGTACACGGTGTTCAGAAACAAATGTACACACTAGCATGGAATTTAATAAACCCAAAGACCCCAGATACTAGAGTAAACACAGTGTGTGACCAAAAATATTGGGAAAACTGTGAGTAATTATTGAGAAATTCAGAATCTAGATCAATATTATATACACTACATACTAAGATAAGCTAAGAACACCACAATGAGATTAGAAGAGCAAGAAAGAAATTAACCTTTTTCTTTTATAGGTAACGGAAGAATCTGTGACCAAACAAGGAATGGAAAGGATTACAGAAAATAAAACAGATCATTTTAATTACATATAATTTTAAAGTTTTTGTGCAAGCAAAACCAGCTAAGAGCAGAAAGGAAAGAGTTAGCTGGGAAAAAAATTCTTTACAGCAAGTTTCTCTGATAAAAGTTCATATTCAAGATATATAAGGGACTGATTAAAACCTAGGAGTCGAAGAGCCATTTCCCCAATAGACTAATGATCAAAGGATATGAACAGGCAGTTTTCTAAAAAAGAAATACAAGCTATGAATGGCTATATTTTTAAAAAATGTTTCAAATTATTAGGGAATATTTTAGATTATAGAGAATATAATTATTATAATTTAGAGATATGAAATTAATTAGAGAATTAGAGAAATGAAAATTAAAGCGACGCTGAGGCTCTTCTTCATACCCATCAGATTTTTGAAGACAAAAGTAGAAAATTACTTATGTTGGAGAGGTTGCAGGAAACCTGGCACAATGAGACATTGTTGGTGGATCTGTGAAGTGGTCAAGCCATTCTGGAAAGCAATCAGCAATTAAACCCCCAAAGTCACTAAACTCTGACTGGGTGATACTCCTACCGGGCCTATGCTAGGCCTATATCACAAAGAGATCAAAAAAAGAGAAAAGGATCCCTATGTACGAAACTAATTGTAGTAGTTCTTTTTATCGTAGCAAAGAACTAGAAACTAAGGGGGCACCAATCAGCTAGGGAATCACTGAATAAATTATGGTTTATGAATGTAATAGAATGTCATTGCACTGTAAGAAAAGACAGAAGAGACAGTTTCAGAGAACCGGGGAAGACGTAAATAGATACAAAGGAAGTGAGAACCAGGAAAATAATTTATACAGTAACAATAAACAATAAAGAAAAACAACTTTGAAAGACTTAAGAACCACGATTCCAACGCATAATGCCTTCAATAGAAGAAAGGTAACAGACTTAAGATGCAGAGTAAGACATACATTTTTGGAGCTGGCTAATAAAAACATTGGTTTTGCTTAACTATGTATGTTTGAGGGGCAGCTAGGTGATGCAGTGAGGAGTGGGTAGGTGGTGCAGTGAATAGAGCATCAGCCCTGGAGTCAGAAGGACCTGAGTTCAAATCCAGCCTCAGACACTTGACATAAAAACTAGCTGTGTGACTTTGGACAAGTCACTTAACCCCAATTACCCTCCAAAAAGAAAAAAAAAAGCTATGTTTGTTACAAGTTTTTCTTTCCTTTTCAGTGGGGTAGAAGGTGGAAGGCAAAGGGCATCTAGGGTTAGGATTAAAAAAAAAATGAGAAGAGGACAGAAGGTCAAAAAGAATTGCAGTATACAGGAAAGGTTTGAAACTTACATTTTGAATTTATTATATATTTCTAACGAAATACAACTTTTAAATAATAGATTCACAGTTTCATGTAGAGAGTGCACCAAAAATCTTACTGCATTTTAAAACATTAATATTTAGTAATACTTTAAAATATACTTAATAGTATTAATAAATATTCATCCTTCAAAAGCACTAAAATTTTGAGGGCATTTTGGATAAACCCCTTTTTATGTTCCACAACGGATATGGGAATGCTTGTTTTTGGAGAATGTTTGTCAAGTTTAGAAAAACAATTTTGAGAGGATATCTATTTTGTTCCAGGTGGCGTCCTGAGCTTTGGAGAATACAGCAATGTCTACTAAGAGCCTGAAGACCAGTCTTACATTTTAACCCAGTGATTCTATTGTTAGGGCTTTGTCCTAAAAATATCATGAAGAGGGTGGGGGATGAACTATCGTTACAAAATACTTAAGTTGTTTTATTTGCAGCAGCAAAAGACTAGAAACATCCTTTATCTCCAGTGATTGGAGAAGAGCTTCATTTCTAGGGAAGGACCTAATTCCTTATCAATTAATCCATCAATAAAGATTCATTAAGCACCTACTGTGTGCCAGGTACTGTACTGAGTGCATTTCTTAGAATGTCATGGGTAGAAAAAACAAATCTAAACATGATGTAGAAAGGCATGGAGCAGAGATGCTAGAAAGAAGGAAGGAGAAAGGCAGAAAAGTGATGCACACGAAGATTAGAGGTGCCTTCCAGGAACAAGTTCTAGGCTGCTGCCTGGCCAGCTGTGGAGAGCCAGAGGAGAGGCAAAAGATTATATAAATGTAGAACACCATGTGCAGCTTTGGGAAGTTGCTGAATGTGTTGAAGTCAGGAGCAGTGGAAGGAGGATAAGAGTAGAGAGGACAGCAACCATAGAGTAGGGGCAGACATGACAGAGAGGCAGAATCTGTCTGCCATGGAATTAGAGATTGCAGAATACTTAGGACAGTAGAATTTTCCTAAGACTTTCCCAATGGGTGTTATGAGTTTGTAGGGCCTAAGATGATTCTGGAGAAAGGGGAATAAGATATTGTATTCATCTAGAAGTGAGTTATGTTAGCTATTTTTTTGCTAAAGGGGAAAAGAAGAAATGAACCAAATTCCATGTTCTCAAAGAGATTCTAGCAAGGACATGACACAAGGAGAATGAGAACCTGGGTCCCTCCTAATCTAGAACCCTGATGCTGGATAATGATTAACGTAAGTCTTTATAAACTGTAGCAATACAGGATTCCTGTAGCATAATCTGCAACTCACCTTGTAGATCTGAAAAAGACAAGGAAAGAAGTTCTGGGGGATGTGGAGAAAGTCTTCTGATTACACTGAAAAGAATATTTGAGATTGTTTGTTTGTTTGCTTTTTGGTGGGGGCAGTTAGGGGTTGTGGCAGAACAGATAGGTACAAGCCATGCTCTATTTGGTGTCCTCCAAAAATTCTGTAACTATAACTTGGCACCGAGGTAGGGAGGGTGGGCTACATTTTACCATTTTCTTCTTCAGTCTAAGCTTGGCCATTATAATTACACTGTTTCCAGTTTTGTTCTTTTTTGTTTTGTTGTGCTGTCCATTTACTTTGATGTGCCTACTGTGTACAGCTTTCCTGGTTCTGCTTGCTTTACTTTGTATCAGTTCGTACAGCCTCCCCCATGCTTCTCTAGGTTCTTCATTGTTTCTTTTGGTTTAGTAACAGTCCACTGCATTTGTAACGGGGTCCTGGGAAATAAGTTCAGTCCTTATAAGCATGTGCAGAGTGCTTGGCTGATACAATCCTCATATGCACTCAAGAACATGTATGTGCTGACATTCTGAACCTGATCTAAGGACTGAGTTCATGGCTAGTCCCTTCTTACACATTCATATACCTTAATTTGTTTAGCCACTCCTCTTAATAAATGCTTTTTCATTCATTCATTCATTCATTCATTCATTCATGCATACATGCATGCATTCATTCACACATTTATTCCTTCTCTTAGGGTTGCCTGTATTAGTGTTACTGGAATTCTGGCAGTCAGTATTTTTGGACTTATCCTAAGATTCTGTGGTTCTTCTGGCTCTGATGTTTTATGGTTCTGTGATTATCCAACCATTGTAGAGAAGATCCTCATGTAATAAATGATCAATCCATTCATATACAAACTACTTAAAATATAGCCCAACCAGAACAACAGGAAATAAAAGGGCATGACTTAAACTGAACTAAAATTTTCAGAGAGTAGAAAAATAAACGTCCCAAAGTTTTGTCAAACATTTTGCTACCTTATCATTTTCAAAATTACTGGAATAGATCTAAAGCAACAGAATGACCTCCCTTGTTTTCTTCTGTGTGGATATTTCTGGCATGACCCATTCTCATTAGAAAATTTGACCTCATCCCTGCCCACTTCCTTTGCAACTGGTTCCCCCACTCCCCCAGTGGGTCATTACATTCCATAACTACTGGTTATCTTTTCTGCCTACAGGGCTTATGAGCCTTGCCAGATTTCTTCTTCATGCTGACATACAGATGAATCTAAATGTAACTATACTTCCTGCATTAGGCCAGGTGGGCTTGGATTGCCATTTCCTGTCCCTCTATGGGGCCCCATACTCTAGAGTCGTAGAATGGCAGAGCCGAAAAGGACTCTGGAAATCATCTGCTCCAGCCTCTTTATCGTGGTCAGGTCTGCTCACCAGACTGATTTGGTGATTCAAGTTTGGGTTTGAAACAAAAATGAGAGAATCACAATCACAATCACAAGGGGGTCTACTTGACCCTAGCGTGGAAAGGATACTCAACAGTTCAGGTAGATGTCTCTCCATCATAGTTGAGGTTATGTTGACTCAAAGGGCAGTGGAACACCCATAAAGTCTGAAGGCATTGACTCATTAGTTTGCCTTTTCATGCCCTAGGCCATTGGGAAGTCACATCAATGGCATGAACCTTAGTCCCTAGGTCTCAAAGATAACTTCATTGTCTTTTAGGAAAAACTGGCCCAGCCTTTGGGGCAGGCCTTAGGAGAAATAAGCCCAGCCTACACTTTAGGGCCTTGGTAGATAAGGTTACTACTACAGTCTTTATCTCACAGATGAGAACACTCTCTTAAAATGAAGACACTGAATGTCACAATGAATCTGTGGTACAAGCAGAACTAGAGTACAAGGCTCCTAGTTCCCATTCCTATATGTCCCCCACCACACAGTTCTAAGGGCAACTAGGGGGCACCATAGTGCACAGAGTGCTGGGTCTGGAGCCAGGAAGACTCATCTTCCTGAGTTCAAATCTGGCCTCAGACACTTACTAGCTGTGTGACCCTGGGTAAGTCACTTAACCCTTTTTGCCTCAGTTTCCTCATCTGTAAAACAAGCAGGTGAAGGAAGTGGCAAACCACTCCAGTATCTTTGTTGGGAAAACCCCAAATGGGGTCATGAAGAGTCAGGCACAACTGAAAAACAACACAATTCTACTTGTCTTCCCTTTTTCTTCTTTCTCTTTTCTCTCTCTATCCTTTCCTTTTCTTCTCCTTCCTAAAAAAACCCCAAAACAAAAAAAACAAACTATGGGAGAGAGATGAGACTCATTCTGCTTGACTCCGTAAGGCAGAAAGAAGAGTTATGCCAGCGAGGCAGATTTTGACTCAACAGAAGGAAAAATCATTAGTATAGCCCCAAAGTGGCATGGGCTGCTACCGTAAGAGGGAGGGGATTCCTCCATCATAGAGGCTGGAGGGTCATGTATGGGGAGGATGGAGAAGGGACTGTTGCTCAGGTACCAGCTGGAGCAGAAACGCTCTTCAGATCTCTTCCAGCTCTGTGATTCTGGGATAGTCGCACACGAGACTTTGATACGGACTCACATCGTTTCTGTCCATAAGAATTCTGTGGCTGTTCTCACACATAGCTTTCTTCTGCATCCGCTTCATCTACGGGTCTACTGTGACTGAGTGGGACACTCACCCCGCTGAATCAAAGCAATCTACTTGAACTTTCGCCAATTCAATACCTAGGAGTCTTAATTCACTTTCCAGTCCTCAATCTTTGGTCACAGTTATCAAATTCTTCCCATTTGTCTACTACCAGCATCCCAGCTCTGCCAATTCCTATGAGACCTTGGCTCAGGCCCTTTACTTTTTTGGGTTTCAGTTTCCTCATCTGTAAAGATTTAGGTTTTGTTTTTTTTTGTTTTTTTTTTGCTTTTTGGAGGGGGAGGGCAGGGCATTTGGGGTTAAGTGACTTGCCCAAGGTCACCTGGCTAGTAAGCGTTCTGTGTCTGAGGTCAAATTTGAACTCAGGTCCTCCTAGCTCCAGGGTGGTGCTCTATTCACTGCACCACCTAGCCACCCCCTCCTCATCTCTAAAATTGTTCCTAAGATTCTTTCTAGCTCCAAATCCCATAAAGTCCCTTAGATCTCTAAAATTCAGTGATTCTGGGTATAACTTTTGTCTGACCCAGGAGAATGCCATTGCTAGCAAGTCACTAGGAAAGCAAATTACCCAAGAAGCATTCTTACCAGTCTCCCAGTACAGTGTATAGTGTCTATACCAGGCATGTAAGCTTGAATCGAGGACTCTTAAGGGAAAGCTGGCAAAGCTTTTCCAGTGCACAGCCTCCCAGAATATTCTCATTATGTACCCTAGAGGCCCCATTCCTTTCAACTCGTGTCCTTCAGAGAGAAACTCCTGGATCATCAGAGAATCTGGGCTATTTCCAAAGCTTTTTATCTTTGGATAACAGAAAATAGATGAAAAATGCTTGTTCCCAACACAAAATTATGGAGCTGAGTAAATGATATATGTGCGTATTCGTATGTATGTATATATTTTTATATCTTTATATATGCATGTATAAATATGTATATTGTACACTTACATTTTTATTTTATTGTCTCTATCTGGTAGCTGTCCAATATATAACACAACTAGATAGTTGGATTAATGCATTCATTTAATACATATCATACTTCTCTCTATGTATGATTTTTTCCATATATATACTCATTGTGTGCATATATAGATTTCTGTATATAAATGAGATATTAATATATATCTTTACCTACATGCATGTATGTATGTATGCATGCATGTATGTAGGCATTTAGGTGGCACAGTGGATAGAGCACTGGTCTTGAAGTCAGGAAGACTCATCTTCCTGAGTTCAAATCTGACCTCAGACAATTACGAGCTGTGTGACCCTGGGCAAGTCACTTAATCCTGTTTACCACAGTTTCCTCATCTATAAAATGAGATGGTGAAGGAAATGGCAAACCATTCCACTATCTTTGCCAGGAAAACTCCAAATAGAGTCATGAAGAGTCAGACCCAACTGAAATGATTGAATAACATTTTGCAAGTATATTTATGTATACACAAATGTATATAAAAAGATGTGTGATATGTATTACCTATGTAAATACATAGATATGTCTATATATATCATATCAATCTAGCTATGTTATATTTGGGACATAGCATAGTTGAGTTGGTTTTAGAAGTGAGTAGAAGAAAGAAACAAAGATTCGATTCATTTGGGAAATAGTGCAGAACTTTGAACGTTCCCAAGCTGTTCAACATTGGAGGCAGGGTATTGAATAGTAAAATGATCAATTACTCAGGGCCTTGTGCTCTGAGGTCTCTATCTAGGGATGCCAGGATGGTAAAAGAGTCATCCACGACAATGTCTTCTGAGATCCTTTGTTTATGAGCTCGTTTATTCTTTGTTTACTAGGTAGCTTTTTTATTGAACCTCGGTCAGCATGTTTTGGGGTGCAAAGCCTCTGTGACAGGCCAGAAGCCTCACATGGCAGAAGGGGTGAACCTTGGGCTCAGGACCTCAGTCGAGCCCTGGTTCTGATGAGCTGAACAAGCTTGGGCAAATCGGGCCTCAGCTGTCTGTGTAATGGGAAGAACTGACGATACTTCCTCTACCTCCCCCTCAGAGTAGTTGTGATCATCAGCGGAAGCAATAAATGTAAAGTGCTCTCTCCAGAAACGGGAATTATTTAATTTCTATAATGAATTTCCCCCCAACCCCCATCGATGCGGCCAAACCGCAACATGTTCCCCTGAAGGAAATTGTGAACGGTTACTTAGATCCCATTAAAGTGTTCATCTGAATGGTTACTTTTCTATTAATCTCATCTGATAGGCCTTTATTCTGCAAGTGGCTATGAAGCAGCATGTCTAGCTTTGGATCCGTCTCTTTTTGTAGGGGGCTTGAGAAAAGGAGACATTTTGTTAAGGGGAAAGAAAAAGGACCAGAAATGGGAAGACCCGGTTTCCAGTCTCAGCTCCCGTGACTCGGGCTGAGCAGGTTGCTTTGCTCCCCAGAGCCTGAGTTTCCATACATAGAAGATGTGTGAGTTGGGTGAGGTGTGGGGAGAAGATTGGATCTGAGATCATCTCTAAGACCCTGGACGGTTCTGATGTTTGTTCTGTGTGCGTCCTTCTAGACCTATGGGCCCCGTCTCTAAGGGTCCTACAGATTATTGCAAGGGCTCTGAGTACCCACGTATGACCCAGGCACAGTCAAAACGGACAGCATGACTCCGTATAAGAAATAAGCAACCTTCCTTCTGTAGAAATATTTACTGCTACTGTTTATAGTGCCTTCTCTAGGCCAGGCACTGTGCTAATGGCTTTACATGCATTTCATTTAATAAAAGGTAGGTGCTATTATTATCCCCACTTTACAGTTAAGAAAACTGAGGCAGACAGAGGTAAGTGACTTGCCCAGAGTCATGCAGCCTGTGAGTATCTGAGACTGGTTTTGAACCCAGGTCTTTCTGGTTCCAGGCCCAATGTCCTATCTAACTGGGCCACCTAGCTGTCTTTACAGTTGGTAGTGATGGGGGATGGAACCTGGACCTGAAAGGAAAAGATCTTGTCTTTGCTCCCGAACTTTCCCACGTATTTCTACCTAGATATTCAATGATCTTTATAACGTCCTTTCATTTTGACCCAGACCACTTAACTCTTTTCATAGCCTATACCTGGCCTCCCTCAGACTACCAGCCACCCCTTAATCCCATCCAGACCTTTCTGATGACCCTTTTCCCCTTTTTCTGTATAAAAAAAGTATCATTTTCACCTCCATTAAATTGCAAAGATTTACTAAGAATCTGGTCTGCTTCTATTGGTAACAAAATAGCAGATTTACTAGAAATAAACTTGCTACTTGTACTGGAAGACTTGAGTGATCAAATTCTTTCAAGGTAGACCCTCCCTGTACCCTTGCATTTTGGGGTTCCTAGCACCCCAAACTGCAACAGTAGTGGTCTGTCTTATACATAAATTATTATCTTTCAAAGCTATGTGCATATGACCTTGTGATGAATAAAATATAAATTCACTTTAAAATGTTTCTGAATTAGGGGCAGCTTCCCTGGATTTGGGAAGACCTGAGTTCAAATCTAGCCTCAGATACTTACTAGCTATGTGACCCTGAGCAAGTTGCTTAACCCCATTATCTCTAATTCAAAAAAAAGATTCTAAATTCATAGCAGTTTTTTTCTTGTTATATATTTCCTCAGTCAATGGATGATAACTATTCTCATGCGGCGGTCCTCCTCCTAAAAGTTGAAAACCACTGTTCTGTGTTCTAAGGGGCCTGTCAGCTCAGATCATTCTCTGCTCTATGGCTCCAAAACACTACCCCCCAATCAGAAGACAACTTGGTTCAGTTCATCCACAGACATTTATTAAGTACCTACCTGGTACCAGGCACAAAGCCCTGCCCTCAGGGCCCTAGAGAAAGATTTAAACTGCAAGACTATGTGACCTAAGCAACTTCCAGGGAATAAAGAAAGTGCGTGAATTGTGGGAAGGGAAGTAAAGAGTTTATTTTGAAGTGTCCGAGTTTTAGAAATTATTGGACTCCAAGTCTAGTCTTGGGTTAAAGTTCCGTTCTACACCTGGGCCACCCAGCTTTTAGGCCTATATGGCAGACAGATTGACTTAGTTTCCTCATTTATGAAAGGGGTTTAATCCTGTCTACATTGTACCTCACAGGCAGTTACCGGGAAAGCGCTTTGAAAGTCATAAAATGATACAGAAAAAGCAGCTTTTAATATTAGGTGGCCCTGGCCTTGTGGACTGAATATTGAACTTAGAGAATCCAGGAACACCTGGGTTCAAATCTTCCTTATACACGTAGCAGCTATGAGCCTGTGAACAAGTGGCCTCGGCTCTGTTCCTTTAGTTTCCTCTTCTGGAAAAAGGAGATTATAGGACCTCTAGTGCTCACCTTGTTTATCTGCCTATTGTGAAACTCAAACACAATAATGTACGTCAGGTGCTTTACAAATGTTATACAAATCTTAGTCATTATCTGTCAGGGAAGGCTCCTCAGAGGAAGTGGGTTTCTCATATTTCTCAATTTTATGATATGATGTAGTTTCTCTCTCTCTCTCTCTCTCTCTCTCTCTCTCTCTCCTTCCCTCTTTACTGAAGAGAAATTCTATTAATAACCATTTTCTTCCTCCCCCTCTTATATGATTCACTTACCCTCATGATCCACAGTCTCTACACTGATTCACCTTCAGCATGAATCAGGAAGATGACCAATTTAATTTACAAACAGCAATACAGACATACACATACACCCACACACACCAGGAGTTCCCATAGGAAGGCTCTGAGGAAGTGTAGGGGCAGGTTTGAAAGACTCTTGGTACAATGATACACTCTCTCTCTCTTTCTCTCTCCTCTCTCTCTCCCTTCCTCTCCTTCTCTCTCTCTCTTTCTCTCTCTCTCTCTTTCTCTTTCCCTTTTTGTCTCTCTCTTTCTCTCCCTCTCCCTCCTTCCCTCTCTCTGTCTCTGTCTTTCCTCTCTCTGTCTCTCTCACTTTCTCTCTGTCTCCCTTTCTCTCTCTCCATGTGTATACGCTTATACACATATACATAGACACACATACAAACAGACACACATATACATGCATGCACATATAACATACTGTACACGCATGCACACATATATACAGGCTTACATGCTATGCAATGCAGGTGTACTATGTGTACATATAAAATGTACATCCATGTGCATATACATATAGGTGCGTATGTATACAGCATACATTAGCATATGTACACGACCATCCATGTGTGTACTTTGCGGCAAATACAGATGTGCACACATGTGCAAGTGTATACACATCTGTGCATGTACATGCATGTACCTGTGTATCATTGAATGGCAACTCCATATATGCACCAAGCCCGGCTATTTTGATTTTTACCTCCTTTTCTCCTGCAAAGATTTTTCTTTAAAAAAAAAAGTCAATATATTTCATTTTATTTTTGTGATTTCTGTGATTTCATTGGTGGGGGGACTTCCTGGTGAGGAAGTCTCTCCATCAGTGCTGATCTACAGCTATTCTGCAGTTCAGTAGTCTGAGAGCGTTGCCAGGGGCACTTGAGAGGTTTCTGGCTGGTCCAGGGTCACGAAGCTAACATAAAAATTATGATGAATTCAAGTCTTTCAGCCTCTGAGCCTGGTTCTCCATCAGCTCAGCACACTTTCTCTTAAAGTAATAAAGAATTATATATACTTTTTTTCCTCTCCTGAGAACAGGAAGATGTTTCCTCTTAGGTGCTACAGGACTAAAAGTATCATGAAAATGTATGAGTTCACCTGCTTTTTACAGAACTCAGGCCTGTCCAGTCTTACAAAGTCTATCTCTGGTTTCCAAAAGCTTCTCTCCCTTCTCATTCTGAGGAGTCTTCATGCCAGGAGGCAGAGATGAGGAGGGAAAGAAGTAGGCACGGGGAAAGCCAGTGAAAATGTCCGGAGTCAAGAGGTGGAGGATTGTGCGCAGGGAGCAGCCTCGGGGCTGGTATAGCTGGACTGCAGATTATGTGGAGGGGTGTGATGTGAAAAAAACTGAAAAGATTGGGTGGGGGAGGTTATGAAGGGCTCTGAGTGCGAGGATCTTATGTTTGATCCTGGAGGTGATTGGGAGCCGCTGGAGTTTATCTGATGAGGGTGAGTGACAGGGCCAGATCTACTCTTTTGGAAGGTCACTTAGCTGAATGGAGGAAGGACTAGAATGGGAGAGATTCGTGGCAGGCAGACCAACCAGCAGCCTGTTGCAGTAGTCTAGGTGCGGGGTGAAGAGAGCCCGTGCCAGGGTGGTAGCCATGTTAGAGGAGAGAAGGGAGCCGATGCCAAAGATGTTCCAAAGGAAGCATCCAGTTGGGGGAGTGAATGGGACTAAAATCAGGAAGACCCGACTCAAATCCTATCTCAGGACACTTACTAGTTCTGCCTCAGTGTGTGACCTTGGACAAGTCACTTCCTTCTCTTTGTCTCAGGTTCCTTATTTGTAAAAGGTGTGGGATGAGCTAATGATCTTTCAAGTCCCTTTTAGTTATGACCATCTGCTACTCTGTAATTTCCTGTTTGTCCGGAGGCTGTTGGGAGAGAGAGGCCGGGACATTCCCACTGCGTTTAGAGAAAGATAAGAAAGCCCACATTGTTGTTGTTGTTGTTTTAAGGCACTGGCTTCAGCCTTTCTTTCCACTCTCCTTAACGTGCTCAGTCTTCCTAGCTAAAGGACTTGCTTGCATCTCATCTCCCAACTTCAATGACTTTGCACAAGCCATCCCACTGCCTAGAACATCCATCTTTCCCCTTGACTGTCTCTGAAACTTAAGCTTCCTTCGAGACTAGAAGGGATTGTATGGTGATGTAACTAACAGGGGGAGATAAAACAAGTATCCCTTTAGAACCTTAATATCTTCAAAGGGTATGGAGGGAATGAAATCAGAAAAGCAGAGAGCCCGGGTGTGGATGGTTCTTTTCTGAGCATCTGCAGAAGGGAGAAAGGAATACCTTAGTGCAGAAAGGAGGAGGGAGGAGATAGAACTTGCTGTTTCTCATAACTGAGGTTGGGAGATTATACAAATAGGGAGGAAGGGGTGAGAGGTGTAGGCATTAGATGAATCTCACTCTCATCTGAAACAGATAAAGAAATGTCAAACGCACACAGTTTAGTGTAGAAATACATTTGTTCTGCAGGGAAATAAAGAAGGTCTGGGAGGGCGGTTAAGAGAAAGGATAATACTGAAGAGGAAATAGCTAGAAGCAAAGTAGACTTCCTGACCTTGAGGAAGATATTAAAAAGGATAAAAAGGAAAACGCAGAACTGGAATCTGAATGTGCATGTGTGGGAGGAAGGGGGTAGTGCCCATCACTCGGAAGATGGTTGTACAAATTGTGGACTACGAAGATAATTTCTCTATAAGATTTCTGGATAAAGAGATGATTTCAGAGAATCTTGGGTAGGACTAACTGATCCAGACTGAAGAGAGCAGAACCAGGAGAACAGCAATATTGTAAAAAAAACAAACTAACTAACAACTTGGAAAGAATTAAAAAGCTTCACTGATGCTATGAATGACCAGCCATGACTCTAGAAGATTCTAGAGGACTTATAATAAAGTTACCATCTTCTGACAGAGAGGCAACACACACACACACACACACATATGTATAAAGAGGGGGAAGGGGGAGGGACAGACAGACAGACAGACTGATTCCACCTTCCAGAGGCTGGATTTGAACTTAGGTCCTCCTGACTCCAGGGACCGTGCTCTATTCATTGCACCACCTGCTGAACTATATTATATGTATTTTAAAAGCAAAGTAGATGAAATGAGAGTCAAGGTTTCACATGTAATTTTTTTGTGTTTTATTCAGCTCCAGTGTCACCTTCTCCAAAAGTCCTTTCCTCATTCCCCATCAATTAATCCCCCTGACTGTATATTGATTTCAAAGATAGACTGTACTTATTTATCTGTGAACACATCCTGCCTCCATCAATAAACTGTTAGTTCCTTGAGGGCAAAGAGTGTCTCATTTTTATGTATGGACCCATAAGGAAGGGAAATAAGGGAATAATAAATTATCAGGGGCCTACTGTGCGCCAGTCACTGAGATAAGAGGTGGGTGCTATCCCCATTTTACAGCTGAAGAAACTGAGGCAGAAGTTAAGTGCCCAGGGTCACAGAGTTAGTAAGTCTCTGAGGCTGGATTTAAACTCAGGTCTTCTTGATTCCAGGTCCACTGCTCTCTCTATCTAGCTTACCTAGCTGTCCTAGTACCTAGTACCTGGCTGGTGCCTAAAGGACATGGTGGCACGGTGGATAGAGCACCAACCCTGGAGTCAGGAAGATTCCTCGTCCTGAGTTCCAATCCTGCCTCAGACACTTAGTATCTCTGTGACTCTGGGCAGATCACTTGCCCATGTTTGCCTCAATTTCCTCATTTGTAAAATGAGCTGGAGAAGGATGAATGACAAGCCAGTATTTTGCCAAGAAAACCCTAAATGGAATCATGAAGAGTCAGACACAAATGAAAAACAGCTGAAAAATAAAGAGGTGGTCAATGTATTTAGTGACTAAGGGAGAAAGTGATCATGAGGGTCCTGGAAACCCTTGTGGGGAGAAGAGAGGATGTGCTTCGCCAGCTTCTCAAATTTTTTGTCAGTTTACCCCTGTGTCTGTGGACAGAGTTCATGGTGGAGCCCAAGTTTGGGTCTGGATTTAGAGGAGCTGGGGTCAAGTCCCAGCTATGGGTGCAGCTTGTTCTGTGGCTCCCCAGCTCATACACAATCTCTCTGAGACTCGGTTTCTTCTGCTGTACAATGAGAGACTTGGAATGGAAGAACTGTAAGGTGCCGTCTGGTTCTTCCTTCTTGGACCCCTCTACGTTTTCTATATCAACTGCAGATATAACTCAGTGAAGTTGTGAGGCTGCTCATGGAAGGTGGGAGATTTTCTGCCTGGGAAGGCTGAGTGGGTTGGAGTGGAAAGATAACATTGGTTAGATGTGGTAGCTGTTACTAATCATGATGTCACTCCACCAAGTGGGTTCTGTTGAGGCAGTTTTCCAGCTTAATTTCTCAGGCTCCAGGCGCCCAGCTTTCTATCACGTGCTA
Source organism: Pseudocheirus occidentalis (assembly GCA_028646575.1). NCBI lineage: Eukaryota > Metazoa > Chordata > Mammalia > Diprotodontia > Pseudocheiridae > Pseudocheirus > Pseudocheirus occidentalis. Next base: position 8,835,174 of record CM053595.1, read on the forward strand.
TTCTGTCATCCACAAGGAAGTCAAAGCCTGCTCCGACCCCTTGTCATCATCCTCCCTGCTATTACCCCATTTCTCCCCATGGGAAATAGCCATCCAGATCTGGAGACCATGCTCCTTTCCTGAGAGAGTTACTTTATTCAGCTTTAGTGCCCTGGAGCTAAACTGTCCTGGTCGATTACCCCTACACACTTGGCCATGTACTGACCCTGGCCTCCTTTCTTTTCCTGCAGCAGGACTCTCCATCTCCTGACTCTGGGCATTATCACTGACTGACCCCCCCTGCCTGGAACTCTCCCCCTCCTCTTTGCTACTTCCGAGCTTCCTTCAACCTTCTACAGGAAACATTTCTCAAATGCCTTTCTACGGCTGACTAACTCTTTTATTCTGTGTATGACTTGTTCATAGGTAATTGTTTGTGTGCTGTCTCCTCCATTGGGGTGTGAGTTCCCTGATAGCAGACTGTCTTTGGCCTTTCTTTGTGTCTCCATCACAGCACAGTGCCAGGCACAGGGTTGGCACTTGTTGATTGACTATTGACAGTTTGGAAGGTGAGGGAGTAAAAACTCACCTGATTATCTGGCTATATATCTGGCCAGTCCCAAACTATACTTTACATGCCACCCAGCTATCTACCAGGAAACCAAGGCTTACCCTGGCATTTTGCCAACTGCCCTATGATTGTGTTTACACACACACACACACACACACACAGAGTCTTCCCCTGCCTCTACCTCTTTTTCTGGGAACAGTAATTAAATCAATGTAATTGCTAGTGGCCTCATCCTCCTTGTGACTAAAACTTCCTTCTGAAGATATTTGTAAATCATGAGTTTTAGGGAAGTTGGAGGAAAGATAGAAAGATAGATAGATAGGTAGATAGATAGATAGATAGATAGATAGATAGATAGATAGATAGATAGATAGATAGATAGAAGGATGGATGGATGGATAGATAGATGGATAGAAAGAGGGATAGATAGGTAGATATACATAGATAGACAGACAGATGTGGCACAGGGTGAGTAGAATATGAAGGAATGATATCTAAAAAATAAAATTAAGAGGAATATATTTGGAGAAGGAGAAAGGGAGAGATAGAATGGGGTAAATTATCTCACATAAAAGGGTCAAGAAAAAGGTTTCACAATGGAAGGGAAGAAGGAGGAGGTGAGAGGGAATGAGTGAGCCTTATTTTCATCGGATTTGGCTTAAGAAGGGAATAACATACACACTCATCTGGGTATTTTACTCTACAGGAAAGTAAGGCGGAAGGGGATAAGGAGGGGAATGATAGAAGGAGGGCAGATTGGGGGAGGGGTTAGTCAGAAGGAAACACTTTTGAAAAGGGACAGGGTCAAAGGAGAGAATAGAATAAGTTGGGGGCAGGATAGGATGGAGGGAAATATAGTTAGTCTTTCATAACATGACCATTATGGAATTGTTTTGCATAACTATACATGTATAACCTATACTGGATTGTTGCCTTCTCAATGAGGGTAGGTGGGAAGTGAAGAAGGGAAAGAATTTGACACTCAAAGTTTAAAAACAAATGTTAAAAAATGGTTTTTACATGTAACTGGGAATTAAGATATACAGGCAATGGGGTACAGAAATCTATCTTGCCCTACAAGAAAGTAAGGGGGAAGGGGATAAGGTGGGGGGTGATAGAAGGGAGGGCAGACTGGGGGAAGGGGTAATCAGTACACTTGCCATCTGGGGTGGGAGGGAGGGGAGAGATGGGGAGAAAATTTGGAACTCAAAATCTTGTGGAAATGAATGTTGAAAACTAAAAATAAATTTAAAAAGAAAAAAAAACCTTCTTTCCCTGATTTCTACTCCCCTTTGCCATCTCCCCCATTAAAATCTACCTCCTTAAGGGCAGAGGGAAGGGACTGTCTCATTTTTGTATTTGTAATCTCAGTGTCCAGCAGAGAATAGGTGCCATACAGATGCTTTTCCATTCATTCATCTAACAGCATACTACAGTATTTTCTGCTGACTCTCAATGTTCCTTCCTGGGTTTGGATTCATGTTGGACTTACGTCTAACCCTTTTTCATTACTATAAAAGTTTTATGATTCCATTAATATGTATCAAAAGTTACAGCACCTCCTCTTTGAAGCCTTCCCTAGTTACTCCAATCTAGTCAACTCTACTCAGGGGTTTGCTGGTAAATGTTTACTCTCTAAAAAGAAAAAAATTAATAATCAGCCAGTACAAACTAATTCCAGCAAACCACTCCTTCTCTGAACTCCTTGACAATATGTGTGTTTTCCTCTCAACTAAACTTTGATCCCCTAGGAGACCAAGACCGGGTCTTGACCTTCTCTTGTCTCAGGCTCAGCCTGCTGGGTAGCTGTGGGTTGGGTTTGGAGCTGACCTACTTGCTGACAGAATAGGAAATGAGTACAGGAAAAGTTCTGGAGGAGCTAGCAGCCCAGGGATTGTGGGTGCGTCTTAATGAACAGCCCTAGGCAAGAGAATATGGATTTTCAAACTCAATGATGACCTAATAGGAATTTCAGGTTTGGTTTACATTCTCCGAGCTTCTATTTTTATATTTACATTTTCCACTTCTGAGTAAAAGCCAAACATTTCCCATCCGGGCTGGGAATTTCTCTAAGGGACTAAAAACAATCAAAGACTTCTCTACCTAGTGCCATTTCTCTGATTCCTCAATACTATCCCTTGGGCAAACTTCCAAGGTATGACGTTTCTGAATGTGGAATGTAGAATGTAGAACACGAGAGGCAGAAAGCAGAAAGAATTTACCTTCTTTCTTGGGGGAGCCATGGGGATTCCTTGTACAGAAGCACAGCAAAGGAACTTCCTGTGCTAGGAAAGTCATAACCAGCTGAACCTGGCAGGGGGAAGGGGGAGAGGAAGGAGGCATCAGGAAAGCCTCCCAGGGAGGCTGACCTCAGTTGGAGCTGCCCCATCAGCAACGATTAACTATGCTTCCATGCCCCAGTCTGCCCATCCCACCTTGATTACCACCACCCAAGCCTAGCCTCAGTAGTGGGGTGGGGTGGGGAGAGGAGAGGAGACAAAGGAGGGGAGGAAAGGTAGAAAAGTTAGAGATATAAGGAGGGAGAGAGAAGAAAGATGTCAAGGACAGTAAGGGAGGAGGAGAGAAAGGGGAGAGCAGAAGAAGTAAGGAGAAGGAAAGCTCTGGGGTAGGGCTGTTTCACCTTGCTGTCCAGGGCTATGTAGACCTCCTAGTGAGAAGCCAACTTTCCAGGGTTCTTCCTCCTTACTGAGACTCACACCCCTACTCCCTCTGCCCATCTTAGACCCTAGAGGAGGGTGTTTCCCAGACCAAACTGGCTTTTTGGAGAGAAAGACGATCCAGAGGGGCACTATGTGCCCCAATGTCGCCAGTGGCATAGCAGAGGCGCAGGATTGAGGGAATGACCAAGAGCAAGATCAGATCAGAAAACACAGCAGCTTCCAAATCACTTTTGTCAGGTCCCCTTTCTGGAGAATTGAAGCCTAATAATACTCAAAACTATGTCATTTTGAGGATCAGAGGAATTTTTTGGAGACAATAGAAACAAGCTAAAGGACTCTATAATGGAGAGGAAGGAGAAGACTTGTTCTGTGTAGACCTAGGGGGTAGAATGAGGAGCGATGGGTCGAAGTTTGGGGGAGGCTGGTCTAGGCTGGATATAAAGAGTCATTTCCTAACAATGAGAGATAAGCAGCAGCAATGGACAGGCTACTTTGTGAAGCAGCCGAAGTCCCTCTTACTTGACGTCTTCAAGCAAACACTAGAGACTCCTCCATCAGGCACATTGCAGAGGGGATTCCCGTGTGACTTTAGCCAAGACCCTTCTCTTTTCTGTGACTCAGATGACTCACCTGTAAAATGATAGGATTGGGCTCTCCAAGGTTCCTTCCAGCTCTAACCCTAGGAAACCTAGGGAAGTTTGGAAACTCTGAAGCATTCCCTGGATGTACCACAAGGTCCAGACAAAAAATTTGTTTTTTGTTTTGTTTTGTTTTTAAGTTAAAAATTTTTTTTTCAATTTATTTTTTCTCCCTCCTATATTACCCACACACAAACTGAAAAAAGGAAAAACAAAAACTTTGTAACAAGTATTCATAGTCACACAAAACAAATTTCCACATTGACCATCTCCAAAAATGTATGTCTCATTCTGCCCCTTTCATCAATCCCCTCTGTCAGGTGAAGGTAGCACGCTTCAGTATCCTTCCCCCAGAATTGTGATGGGTCCTTGCATTGATTAGAGTTCTTAACAGACATAGAATTTTAAAGTAAGAGAGAAGACAGGCAGAGAGTTACAGTCCTCTGTACTTTTAATTTTTCTTTTTATTTTTTTAAAAGAACTGACATAGAGACTAGGAAAATGATTTCCCTTTCTTGTCACTTTATCATGCTGGGAACAGATGCCTGACCCTTTCTCTGAGACTTTTCACTAAGTACTAGCTACTAAACCAGAGATTCTCAGAGGTCCCATTCCATATCATAGAGTACTAGAGTTGAAAGGGATCAGCATTTAGCCTAACTCCCTCATTTTACAATTAGGGAAACTGAGTCCTAGTGAGGAGAGATCTGTCCAGAATCACACAGCATGCACTGGTAGACCTGCGGCCAGGAGGGAAACCTTTTAGTTCCCAGTCTAGTGACTTTCCCATTGTTTCCTCTTCATCAATATAACATACTAAGCACCAGTAACAATAGCAAAAACAATGACTAGCAATAATTTATATAATATTTTATAGATTACAGAATGCTATGGATACTTTTTTTCCGTTACTTTTTTTTT
>CM053595.1:8840463-8891226 GCA_028646575.1 Pseudocheirus occidentalis
CTGAGAAGACCTGAGTGGGATTCTTTCCGCAGGACCCAGCATCTTGGTATTTTGAAGTCTCAGGCAGCCCTAACCCTCTTTGGGCACCCTCTTCAATACCAGCAAAGTAACAGAGGGCTTCTTGCTGGGGATATGATAATAAATATTTAACAACCAGCAGCCTGAAAAATATACACACACAACACACTTTTAAATTTCATCGGCATTACTATTATTTTTCTACGTCAGTTTCTTTATGTCTCTAGCCCATCAACAAAACAAGTCCTGAACTGCAGTGTTTGCTGATTTCTGAGGTGTAAATGCCCAGTTGAACATTGAAGGGCTCTAGCACACCGCTGGGTAACTGGACCCAGAAAGAGGAGATGCTGGTCCCAGTGGGAGTGAGATAAAGGGCAGCAAGGGCAGGAGTCATGATCGGGAGGAGGAAGTCCATACTATGCCCTCCATTGGCACTCTGAATAATGTGGTTTAGGTGCAGGCTGGGTCTTAATCCTCCAGCAACCCCAACTGTTTAACCCTTTCAGAGCTCCCCCTCCCCCACCTAGGATAGGTGTTCTGCACTTGGAGTCAGGAAGACCTGAGTTTGAGTCCTCCTTTATATACTTGCTAGCTGTGTGATCCTAGGCAAATCACTCAAATTTTCTCAACTTCCGTTTCTTATCACTAAAATGAGGAAAATAATAGCACTTATACTACTGTTAAAGGACATCTAGGTGGCTCATGGGATGGCCCTGGAGTCAGGAGGACCTGAGTTTAAATCTGGTCTCAGACCCTTACTAGCTGTGTGACCCTGGGCAAGTCACTTAACCCTGTTTGCCTCAGTTTCCTCTTTTGTAAAATGAACTGGAGAATGAAATGGCAAACCACCCTAGAATCTTTGCCAAGAAAACCCCAAATGGGGTCATGAAGTAAATAGTAAAGGCATGACTGGAAAAAATGACTCAACAACAAAAATAACAACAGTACTGTTGTTATGAAGATAATTATCAGATAAAACATTTTAAAAACCACTTTGCAAACCTTAAAACTCTATAAAAGTGTTGGTTATTACAGGTATACATATATAAATATTTGTTTTTCTGTGTTTATATATTCAAATTTATAAATGTTTATTCATAAAATGATTTATGTATGGTAATTAATGTTTATATATAAATGTACATTTATATAAAATATATTTACTAATATAAACATAAATAAAATATCTATAAATGAATCTCTTTTTAGAGTCCCACTTCCTCAGGCATGTGTACAATTCTTCAGTTACAATAATAGTAATAATAATATTTTTATAGTGTTTTAAGGTTTGCAGTTTTGCCTCAGAGTTTGACCAGAGTGACTAAGAATAAATAAGGAAACTGATTCCAATGTCCTCTTTTCCACGCTTCCAGAGGAAGGAAAGAATCCACAATAGTCCAGAATTTAGGGATAAGGAAACATTTCACAGCTCAAGGGGCCTTCTAGATGATAAAGGTCAGTTTCCTAATTTTATAGAGAAAGGACCAGAGAGGCCTAGACAAGAGTAGGGACTTGACTGGTAAATTACTAGCAAAGACCAGGCTTTGACCCACATCTCCTGACTTTTGGTACGATGCTATTTCCATAGCCCTGCCTTGTCTGTTCCAGACAGGATAACTCACAAACTGGCTCGTCAGGTCCTGGAGAGCAGGGAGGTGGTTTCTGCATTGGTCTCATTGTATGGAGCATGACTTGGAAAAATAACACCATGGGAGGCCCCTCCCTGAGGAAAAACAAGATCAGATGGAGAGCAAAGGAATAATAAACAGAGATTGGCAGGCACTCTGAGCCAGCCAGGAATTCCCCCAGCTCTTCACTCTCTTGTGCTGCTCGTCTGGGGAGAGAGGCTGTTGTGGAGCCTTTCCCACGCAGAGACCCTAGACTTGTATCCAGAAGACCTGGGTATGCATGGTAACCTGTGCCTGATATGGGCAGCTAAGTGATAGAGTGGATAGAGCTGGATCTGGAGTCAGAAAGAATGTCTTTAAATCTGACTTGTTCAACGTGGCATAAGTAGGGGACAAAATTAAAACAGGCTAAGCTTCTTTGGGCCACAGATAGAATTTAGCAGCTCACCTTCCAAGTAAAGGCATAATTAATAATTAAACTATTTTGCAAATAAACTGTGTTAAAAAGGGGAAATTTCAATCAATATCAGTTAATAGCACTTATTACTTAAAATTTTTGTTCATCATGAAATCACATTAATGTTAAAAAAAATTACTTTGGGGCAATTAGGTGGTGCAGTGAACAGAGTACCGGCCCTGGAGTCAGGAGGACCTGAGTTCAAATCCAGCCTCAGACACTTAACACAAAGTTAGCTGTGTGATCTTAGGCAAGTCACTTAACCCCAACTGCCATACCTTCCCCCCTCCAAAAAAAAAAAACCAAAAAACCCCAAAAATTACTTTGCTAAACAGTACAAATTTTAATATATTTTTCAGGTTTTCTTACTGTTTACATTTAGTTAATGAGACATATTACACTTCTTCTGAGCAATCAGTTTATCGCCCTTCAGAATCATGTTTGAAAATTGATTTCTTTAGAAATCTGAAAACTAACCTGAGTAGACACTTCATTTCCTGAGTTTATTTTCTTGAAAAACCATTGTTCTCCACTGAGATTTTTCAGCATTCTAGATGTTTTAATTTGTTTTTCATTGGTGTCCAATTTGTATAAGCAAGGATGCTTTGATTCAAAATGGCAACAAAGATTACATTCCATCAAAATGGCTCTTACTTCTCAGCAAGCAAAGCACAGTATTTTGTTTTTCTTATAAGTAGGCAAGTACCTATATGTCTACTCCAGATTAAGCACTCATTGTTCTGACCCAATCTTCTATTTCTTTTTATCACCCATTTTACAAAGTCACCCCCAAAACTTGACTGTTAGAACCACAGTCTCCACAGCAACTCCTCACATACAAAGAAATACCAAACTGAGTGTCTGACCTTGGAGAGATCACCAGACACTCATGTAACTTGGAGGGTGGTAGCTTAGTGAAGGAGAAGAAGCCTTCTCGTTTTTGTCTCTGTTCAACACCAGTAACAACAGAAAACAGAAAGAGAAGATATGACTCTGGCTTCTCTCAAACTAGACACAGACTGACCATGGTTGGTTGCCGAGGATCACATGACAAACAGAGGGTGCTCAGTGGCAACCCATCCAAGTTATGCGATGGGCACAATAGTGACTAGTGGAAGGAGGGTTAAGTGGGTCACGGACAGAACATTCGTTACATCTTTACTTTCTTTAACATCCCCTACATTTTTTTTTTTTTGGTCACCTGGCTTTCAATGATTGGCCAATAATAGGTCCCAGACCAAGCCTTACTTGCTGATTATTTGGCTTTCAATGGCTCAGTGTGTGGGCAAATAGTGATTCTGTTCTGGCCAGAAACTCTAAGGGTCTTCCCCTTCTGGACTGATTCTTTTATAAAGGCTACGTAGGCCATCTTTGGCCTGAGTTCTTACCTACCCTTTAATTACTGAACTGGCATTGCCTCAAATAAACTGAAACCTGGGAAAGACTTTAGTTTAAAAAGGCCAAGGTCTGCTGTTACATCCGGGGCCATGGCCAGGTATCCTAATTTATGTCTTGTCGCTGGATTCTAATGAGTCTGGATGACCGAGCAAAGCTCGTGACTCTGCCTCACTTAAATCCAATTGACTTTCAAGTCAAGATAACACCCTGCTGATGTCACTGGTTCTCTCCGAGAATGAAGGACCATTCATTACCACCACCAGCACCAGCACCAGCACCATCAGCTTCACTGCCATTCCCAGCTGCTACTAATATTATTGTCATTTACACTATATATATAATCTTAGATGTACAAGTTATTCATATATTGTCTCCCCCATTAGAATGTGACCTCCATGAAGACAGATCATCTTTGTCTTACTTTGTAACCTTCATGCTTAGCACACTGCCAAGAATACAGTAATATTTGTTGACTGACTGAGGTCTACCTTCCTCAATAGAATCTCTGTTAATGACTTCCTGTAAAATCTTAGGTAATCACTTAACCCCTATGAGTGAAGTTTCCCCATTTGTAAAGTGAGCATAATACTCCCTCGCCTTCCTTCCTTCCTTCAAGCCCTATTATAAAGATGCCAAGAAATAGCAGCTATCAAGACCCTCGACTGCTGTAAACATGTGAGCTCTTAGCTGTATTTATTGTAAGCAACGAGGGGTCGTGGAAAGACCCTTGGCCTTGGTGTCGGGAGGGCTGTGCTTAGATTCTAGCTCTTTCACTAACTCACCCTTGTGCTCTTGGGCATGTTACTTAGTCCCTCCAAGCCTCAGTTTACTTATCTGCGAGATGCAGATAATCCCTGTCCTATTTCCCATTTTCTAGGGCTGCCGTGAGAGAGATGCTTCCAGCAACTGTAGCATAAAGGTGAGAATTGTAGTTATGATCATCTCACTTCAAAAAGCAAGCCCTGATAAATGGGGAATATGCACATTCTTTGGAGTTTGTTGATTCAAGCTTTATCAATCCAAAGGTAGCTAACAGGGATTTTTTTCCCCTTTGTCCAAGATAATGACTTCTGGGCTTAGATCCCAAATACCAACTTGAAGTCAAAGACCAACTTTCCCAGTTAATGATTAAACTTTTAAAAGCCTAATTTAGAGGGAATACCCATGGAGATTTTCTTGCCAAGGCTACAAAAGGGGACCCTGGGAGGTTCTGGCCTCTGGCCAGTTGCCATCGGACCTTTAGCTAAGGCCTCATCTCCAGGGGTGGGAGAGGGCCACTCCCCTCAGCAGGGGAGAGGAAACATTTGATCACCAAGGATAAGTCAACATTGTCTCATTCCAGCACCCAGAGCCCCACACAGAGTCTTCACTATGTGATAAGCAGGCTCTCTCTGAGCTCAAGCCAAGTTCCACATGAGTGATGAAGTCATGGGAGGGAGGGAAAGCTGAGGTCTGGATGAGCAACGTTGGAAGGAGGGGACATCCAACAACCTTATCATTTACCAGTACCTAGAGGTAGCAGGGCCTCCCTACTCCGCTTGGAGGCAGAAGCCAGGATTTAAATCCCACCTCTGCTGTGTCACTGGGGGTAAACTGACTGTGGCTGCCACCTCCCTCGGATCGAATAAATTACGGTGGCTCATAAAAAACCTCTGTTTGGCATTTAAAGCCTTTCGCAACCTCACTCCTTCCCACCTTTCCACACTTTTTACACATTAATCTCTTCCACTTACCCTATGACCTAATTGCTGTGCCCTTTACACGTCCCTCCATCTCCAGTCCCCGGGCCTTTGCAGCGGCTGTTTCCCATCCCTGCAATGCTTTCCCTCCTCTACTCTTTCTTAACTTTTCAGGCTTCCCTCAGGATTTCAGCTCCCATCCTTTTTCTGCATCTTTCCCGCCCCCTTTCAGGCCTGTTCCACTGCCAGTATGTTCCCCTTAGGGGTCACTTTCCATGTCTTCATATCTAGTTATCAATATGTTGTCTCTTCCATTAGAATCTGAACCTTAATTTCTGCCTTTGTTTCTATCCCCAGCACTTAGCATAGTCCCTGGCATATCTGGCATTTAATAACTGCTTTTCAACTTGACCCTGAGCCTTAATTTATCTGTAAAATAGGAATATTAAAGCCTGCTCTGTCTCCCTCCTGGTGCTTTTGGGAGGATGAAGCAAGAAGGTGAATATGTAGAGCTCATAATCAAACGAGTTATGATGTATTATTATTTTTATTAAGAGGAAGTAGGTTGTTTTTCAGTCATTTTGATTGTGTTTGACTCTGTGACCCCATTTGGGGTTTTCTTGGCAAAGTTATTGGAATGGTTTGCCATGTCCTTCTTCAGCTCATTTTACAGATGGGGAAACTGAGGCAAACAGGGTTAAGTGACTTGCCCAGGGTCACACAGTTAACAAGTGTCTGAGGCCAGATTTGAACTGAGGAAGATGAGTCTTCTGGACTCCAGGCACAAGGCTCTACCCACTGGGCCATCTAGCTGCCTAAGAGAAAGCATAGAACACTAGAGTAAAGCCTGGATTTACAGTGACAAGAATGGGCTGTGTTGTGTGACCTTAGGCCAGTTGTTTCACCATAGGTCAGGCATCATCTCGCAATACAAGGATAATAACACAGTTCTACCTTCCTTGCTCACAGGATGTTTGTGAGGTAAGAGATTTTTGAAAATGCAAGAGTATTGCATAAATATAAATTGTATTCATTGTGTCTTCAATACAACCTGTGTGATCTGTGAAAGGGCTTCAGCTTCCTCATCTGTCGAATGAAGGGGTTGCGTCTGGTGACCTATAAAGCCCATTCCAACCCTGAATCTATGATCTTTGGACATCATTGTGGGAGCTCTTGCCACCAATCCAATGTAGACCCCAACCCTTCCTGTTTTAATAGAAAGTTTTGCAGCGGCTGTGGCCAAAACAATTCATTCCCTCTTCGTGACCAAACCTCTCCTGATGAGTTTCTCAATAATTACCCAGTGTGGGTGGGTGTGGTGCAAGGAATGGTTCACTAAGGAGTATGAGGGCAGAGGAAACAACAGAGGTGGCATTAGGCTCAGAGCACACAGAAAATTGTCCTAGCACATTGCGCCAGCACTGGGCTTTGACAATCAGCTGATACTGGGTTAAAAAAAAAAGGCATTTCCAACAGGGTATTTTAGAGATCAAGATATTTGAAAAATGATTGGTGTGTGTGGGATCAAACTGGCCCATAGGTCAGTCAGTCAGATAACATTTATTCAAACCCTGTGCTAAGTTTTGGGAATACAAATAGAAGTAGAAAAACAGGCCCTGCCCTCTGGAAGATTACATTCTGATGAAGGAAAACAGTGCATGAAAAGGGTGGGGGGAGGGCAGAATCCAAAGGTAGGGGACATTGTAGAGGAAGTAAGGGGCGCATCATACAGAAGAATGAGACATGGTGGGCTTGGGAGCCCTCCTTAAATGAAGGCCCTGGCATGAACTGTCCAATCAAGGCAGGAGGGCTGGAAGGTCCTTCTAATATGTGACTTCTAGGGCTAAAGTGAACCTTCAGGATTTAGAATCAAGGTATGGTGTAGCCTTGGGGCAAAGATTTGGGGAGCAGGCTGGAGAGAAGGAAAAAAGCAAGTGCCAGGTAAAGACAGGGTAAGGCTCAGAGATACAGGGTGTCCTCTGCATCTATTGTACTGGGACTCTTTTCTTGTAAGAATTAGGACTGGAAGGAACTTCATTTTCAGGTTAAGACATAGGCTTAGGGTTGGAAGGGACCTCAGATGTCATCTGGTACAACTTTCTCCTTTTACAGATGAGAAAACTGTGGCCAAGGGCGTTCAATTAACTTGTCCATGGTTATATAGGTAGTAAATAGTAAGAATTCGAAACTGTCCTCTGGCTCAAAATTCAGTTGCCCTTTCTGCCTCCATTATGGTGAATGGAGGCATTCGTGGTATCCCTGTTCACCGGCAATGGGTAAACTTCCATACTTCCTCCCAGAAGCAGTAACGCTCCTCAAAGGACAGTTCCAATGACACCTGAAGGACTCATCCAGAGTGGGCCTGTCCTCTACATCACTGCATACACCTCTCCCTGGTCCTCTTTGTTATACCCCCTCCATCAAATTTGCCTATAATTGTGACTACATAAGTATTTATGTTTATTTGGGATCCCGGCTGATGCTGTACTGGAGCCCACACAGCCAAAATGTAGCAGAAAGGACAAACTGTGGTCAGATCCATCTTAGTGCTTCTGAGATGAATGACTGAGCTCACTCCCTCTATTCCCACCTTTGGCAACAGTCCCCACATCAGTGACACAACCCACAATGGACTGATAACAAGAAAGCCCGTTCTCAAAACTTTTTCATCTTGGTTGGGCTCTGTGATGATTAAAAAATCCCAAGAGACATAGTTTCTGGGTAATTTAGTCATTTTATTCAGAAGACCAGCACATTTGTTAATAAACGGATGATCATTTGACTGGCCCACTTAGAGCAAAGAGCCCTCACGGTGGTGAGTTCACAGCTTATACGCCCATTAGGAGCAGGTTAACCAATCGACTCTGATTGGTTAACAATTCATGAGAAAATGAATATTACAATGCAAGGTCGGGCTATGTTACAATGAGGGTCTTGGGGTTCTGACTTGGGTCACCCAAATCTTGGTCAGTGTGACTTATCGATTTTCGTATCACTTGGCTGACTGAAGAGAGAATCCACATTTCCCCAGACCTGTCTGGGTAAACACAACAGAGCAGAAAAGGACCCATTAGCCTAAAATTGCCAGTTCTTTTACTGCCTTTGATTAGACCTTAACCATCCGGGCTGGCTAAGTATTTCAGAAAGCTTTCCCGCTGCTTGCTTTCTGGATGGGGAAGCAGAAAAAGGGAAAAACCTCGGTCCTAATACAATATTTAGTGTTTAATTAGGAGAGAAATAGTCATTTCAAACAGACCTTAGATGTTGCCTTCCCAGATGGCACAGACTTCCAGATGTTAGAGTTCTTTCTCTGAAGTGATGTATCAGCGAAGTCAATGAAGGTTTCAGATGTAATAGAGGAAATTTTCTTTTTAAAATGCTCTTGTTTAACAGCACTTCTAATACATTCAGCAGGTCATAGAGTTAGAAGCTCCCTGGGAGGTTATCTGGCCCAACCCTCTCATTATTACAAGCGTGTAAAATGAGGCCCTCAGAAAGCAGTCGACTTCTAAAGTTCCTACAAGGTAGTCAGGGGCAGAACCTGGAAATGTTTATTTGCAGATCACTAATGCTTTGAAAAGAGGGGGAGAGTGGAGAAGTGGATGGAAAACAGGCCTCAGAGTCAGGAACATCTAGGTTAAAGTCCCACCTCTGACGAAGCTGCTAAGTGAAAACTTCTCAGACTTTACTTTAAAATCTAGTCAAGCTTTTCATGGGAAATAGGCCCAAGCTCCCCTTCCCTGGAGACCGCACGATTTACAAGGACTCAGAACTCAGAGCTGTAGGGTCCTCCTCTTCTCGGTGACACCTCAGCATAAGACATGCCAAATAAAGACAGAAGTGCTTTCCCAAATGTACATTGAGTGGTCACTGTTTCCTTGTTCCAGTACTTGAGGTGGATCGCCCAGCTTAGAATGTTCACCTGACTTCCAGCCAATGGGAGAAAAGGGTCAGCAGGGGGTAGGGGAGAATTCCGTGTTAGGGCTTTGTAACTTCCCCATTTCCTTTTGTAAATTGCTTCTCCTCCCTGACCATTTGTCAGAAGGTGGCCCTTTCTCGAAAGGGTAACAAACCATTCTTTTCTGCTTCCTACCTTGAGAAACCGCTAAGTATTATTTGGGTAAGGATTTCTGTTGCACACATTTTTGGGGTGCACACAGTACTGACTGTATACCCCTGGATAAATTGAGCTTTTAATGCACCAGGAAACTCTCTAAAACCACACATTGCAAAGACTACAGGTCACAACAATAGATGGCATTTCCTCAGTAGGAGAATTTTACACCTATGTGATGATAAGACCCCCCCTCCACACACACAAAAGTTAGAAGTTATTGGAGCTCCTGTCTACTGCAGATGGGTCAGAAATGAAGATTGAGCATGTAAAAAAAAGTTTTTTAAGCCGGCTAGTCAACAGGAAGATCGTACTCAATTCACAAAATGTCAAAGTCCCTAAACTCTTCCCTGATACAACTATTGCAAACAAGTGAGGCTCCCCTGCATCCGTATCAACGGCGTGGGACAGAGTGAGGGGAATGGGAACAATCAGGCCAGTTACTTAAGCATGTCCTTGTAGGCCTGGAGCCAAGCACTTGTTTGACTTTCTGTGGGATAGTGTGCAAATGTTCAGGACCCGGTTTAACCTCTCATCTCAGGCCTGACTGGCCAAATAAACATTTCAGAGTCTCAGCTCAGTGCCATGAGAATAAAGGGTGCAGAGATTCTGACATCCAGGTCAGAGGAATACTTAGGCCCAGGTCTTCATCCCTGAGACTCACCTGAGGAAACCTCTGCATCACAGAAATTCAGGAAGGGACCTTTGTGGTTGTTCAATTGTTCTAGCCGTGTCTGACTCTTCCTGACCCCCTTTTAGGCTCTTCTTAGCAGAGATACTAGAGTGCTTTGCCATTTCCTTCTCCAGCTCATTATACAGATGAGGAAACTGAGGCAAACAGGGTTAAGTGACTTGCCCAGGGTCACACGGCTAGGAAGTATCTGAGACCAGATCTGAACTCAGGAAGATTCATCTTTCTGACTTCAGGCCCAGGGCTCTACCCATTGCATCACCTAGTTGCCTCTGGAAGAAACCTTAGAGGCGAGTTATTCTAACACATACTTGACTTAGAATGCTGCTTCTTCTTTTTTAAAATTTGTTTTATTCTGAATTTAAGAAATAAAACAAGCATTTCCATAACAGAATAAAAAAAAGATGACTGTACATGAAACAGCAAATCTATTATGTACAACTTGCTATTCCTTTTAAATATATAATTAAATAATAATAAATATGTAACTTTCTTTTTTCCCCTTAGTTTCTTCCTTCCCCACCCCTTCCAGATGGCATAAATATGCATGTATGTAAAACCATTCTATATGTAGTATTTATTGGTTCTTTCTCTGGATACAGATGGTGTCTTCCTTCATCTGTCCTTCATAGTTCATTTGGGTATGTATAATAGTCAAAGAATGCTTCTACAAAATCCCCAAAAGTGCTTGTCCTGCCACCACTTGAAGACATCTAGTAGGGGGAAACTGACCATCTCCCAAAGCAGCCATTTTATTTTTGACAATTATAATTATTAGGAAGTCCCCCCCTTTCCCACCCCCCTTATATCCAGTCCCAATCTGCCTCCTTTCAACTTCCACCTTTTGACTGCTAGTTCTGTCCTCTGGGGCCAAGCCAAACAAATCTAATCCTTCTGGCACCTGACAGCCTTCAAATATTTGAAAACTGTAATTGTGCTCTCCCCTAAACCCTTTGTTTCCTCCAGGATAAACATCCCATCCCACTTTCCTTTAACTCTTCCTTTTAGGGTTAAACATCCCTAATTCCTTCAGGCCAGTCTCAGACTGACCACGGTCTCCAGTCTGTCAGCATCCTTCAAGTACAGCTCCCAGAAGTGAGACAGAACTATCGCCTCCTTTTTTCCTAGACTTAATGCTTCTTTCTATCAGTTCTGAGACGGCTGCATCGCACTGACCCGATTTGAACCTAGAATCCAGTAAAATCCCCGATCAGGGTAAGGAGAATGGTGGTTTTGCCACTCCACCCACATTCTGTGTTTGAGTGGTTGATTTCTGGAACCCAAGCGTAGGTGATTAATCACTGTAGGATTGTTGGCTTTAGCTCCTTGTTATGACAGAATGTAGGCAGGGTGTGCTGCTAAATCTTTAACGATCGGCTCTCCAAAAAAACATACACAGGTAACACTTTTGAATTTAATCTACATTAGTAACATTTTCTCCGTCACTTTCTTAAGTCTAGACAATCAACAAAACAATAAATCAAGCTCTGATTTACAGTGTGTGCCGATTTCTGGATGCTCAGATGCCTGGTCCTCAGGAGTCTTTTCGGCCTGGATCTAGGCCCTGACCGTAGGTCTGGAAACTTAAGCCGAGGTCACTTAGCTGCCCTTCTAAGCAGTATGGTACAGTGGAGAAGGCGTTGGTTCCCCTCTCAGCTAGGCCTCTGCTTTACCGTGTGTCATTTAAACTCTCTGAGCCTTAGATCCTTCATGGAGAAAGCGAGAGCAATCATATTTGTGCTATGAGGGGGCAGTATATAGAGAAGTAGCTTCTGACTTCAGAAGGCATGGGTTCCAGTCCTCCTAACATATGTTGTACGTATGATTGAGGGCAAGTCAATTAACCTCTCACTGCCCCGGAGAACTCTGAAAAGGACTATAAATTTTAAGACAGGTGGACAACGTGCATTAGTAGAGGGCATTCACTCGCTGGAACTTCCTTATACTAATGAAATTATATCTGGAACAATAACAAAATACTTGTACCTTCAATGATCATTGTGAGGAAAATATATTTTAATGAGTTTTTTTTCATTCTTAACTTGACAAACACCAATATAAACATCCCATATACATATTACAGAAAAAGAGGACAAAATATGAAACTGAATCTTAATTACATACAACTTTTTTTTTTAAAGAAGTATATTCTAAATTCAGGACATCAGTTATAAAACTGTCCTATTTGTGTTTTCCTCTAAACCTATTTCCTCTAAACCTTTTCTGGGCATTTACAAAATGCTTTGTTGAACTATTTTCTTTCTTTATGTTGGCATCATCATTACTAGTCCCTTCCTCCCAATTTTTAAAAACCTTCTCTTGTAACAAGTTAACATAGTGAAGCAAAACAAATCGACACTGGTGATATTTGACATACACGTGTCATTCTGTACCTCTCTAGTCCGTCATGTCTTTTGTTGGTTGATTTTTTCCAAGGCAGCCAGGGGTAAGCGACTATCTCCTTTCCTTTGTTTATCATCTATTTCCTGACCCACTCTGTGCTGGGAACTGTGCTAGGCACTTGGAGGAAGCTGACAAATGTTAGATCAGGTCTTCGGCCATGCAAAGATCATATTTTAAGGGGAGAAACGATTCGACTGTCCTAAAAGTCTTTTTTATTTTCCTTGGCATTTTAGATTTTAACCTTCCTGTTCTAATAGATTTCTCAATGTGATTCTCATTAAGTACCCCTAATGGACATTATCTTTTTAAAATAAATATCTATTTTCTTTAGCTCCCTCCCTTTTTTCTTAGGATTGTTGTGTATCCTTCATTTTCAAAGAATTCCAATGACATCACGGGGTGATGTCGTGTCTTGCTAGTGAATTGAATTTAAGTGAGGCAGAATTTTGAAATGTTATGAGTCTTATTCCCTCTTCCTGAGTCATAGATGTCCAGTGGCAGGACAGAAGTCAGGATGACAGGTGAGCGCCCAGAATGTGGTGGATGACCTTGAAGTCTTCAATGTCTGACTAATCTCTAAGTGCTCCACAACACCTGCTCTAGCCACCTTCATGGCCGTTGGAATAGGTTGTTCTCATCTCTGCCTATTCCTCCAGGAAAGTCTTCACATACTTGGGGTAGACATCCCCGGAACTCACTGATGTGTTTCACTGACGTGTCTGCTGAGGGCAGTTTTACTGGGTTGTAGACACCACTCATGTTAGAACTTCTTGGAGCCACAGGTGAGAGTATTCATGGTTGGACAGTCACTCAGCATGTTAACTCATCAGACTCTAGGCCAGGGGTGGGGAACCTGCAGCCTTGAGGCCACATGTGACCCCTTCGGAGGTCGAAAGACCCTTTCACAGGGGTCGCCTAAGACCATCGGAAAACACATATTTCCAATGGTCTTAGGAACTAAGACACCCCTCCTCTATCCATCTCCAGGCAGGTAAAGAGTCCTGCCATTAGGAAGGTTGAGAACCATTGTTCTAGGTCCTCAAGTGCAGCCCCATGCTAGGCATTTAATAAATGCTTGTTGAACTGAGCTAAATCAGATACTGTCTGAAACCTAGGTGAGTGAAGTGACCTACAAGGAAGGCAGGGCAGGAATTATTTTCTCTATTTAACAAATGAGGAAACTGAGTCTTACAGAAATTAAAAAAGATATCTTCCAGTTATCTAATATTCATTATTTAAATTCTATAACTAAATGTATTAACATTAATGATATCTTCTTGATTAAATTTTAATGATATCTTTTGCTTTTCTATCACCTACGTTTCTTGCTGAATCCTTTCCCCTACCTCCTCAAAAAAAGTCTTCTTTTTTGGCAAAGATTAAACAGAGGAAGAAGATTTTTTTTTTAAATTAGCAAAATCAATTGACTCATGGAAGAGGTCTGACGTTCTATGCAGTGCTCTAACCTATGCCCCTACCCCTGCAAAGGAGTCGTGAGAGTTGTCTTTTTCTCTCTCTCTCGTTTTTTCCCAGGAAGACCTGAGTTCAAATTTGACTTCAGGCACTTACTATGTATGCCCCATGTGGGCAAGTTACTTGACTTCAATCTGCCTCAGTTTTCTCAACTGTAAAATGGGCAACAGTAATAGCACCTACCTCCCAGAGTCGTGAAGGTCAAATGAAGTAATATTTGTGTCTGGAACATGGTAGGGTCTTAATAAATGCTTATTTCTTTTCTCCTTTTTTCTCTCTCTTCTTGTTATAATTTCACAGCATTCTGTTTTGATTGTTCTGTTGTGTCGTTCTGTCCATTTAAGGTATTATGGCCATTGTGACTCTGCTTACTTCGCTTTTCATCAATTCATATACGTCTTTTCCTGATTCCCTGTACCTCATAGTTCTAATTTTCTGTAATTCTAAGATTTGCCCAAAGTTACAGAGCACAGTTGTCCCTTCCACATCACAGGGTTTAGGGGCACAAAGGATGCCCCTGCAATGTGGAAAATCCAGATAAAAATTTTTAGCCTTCCTTTTGAACCAGGGAAGTCTGAATTTTTTTCTTTTTCACTTATGGGGTAAATACACCATATTTGGGTTAAGTATTTGGTCATAGGGTATATTATACAATACTGTACATATTTTCTCCATTTCTGAGTTTCTAACCTTTTTGTGTGTGTCTTCTGCTAGCATTCGTGTGTTGTCTATGGCTTCTGCAAAACTCCCCTGAATTCCCATTTAATTTCTGACCCATGATATATTGATCCTGTGATGTGGAAAATCATGATGTTGGAAGGGATAACTGAACAGTAGTCGTCCCTGTAATAGCATTCAATTGCACTAAGATTTTTGGGACACCCAAGTGTCACGTACTAAATTCCTTCTTCCATCAAATCACTTTAATGATCTTACTGATCTGTATCTGGCCACTGGACTCAGATGGCTCTGGAGGAGAAAATGAGGCTGGAAGCTTTGCACAGCCTCCCTCACTTAAATCCAATTCACTTGCACGTCATGATATCACCTTCCTGATGTCATGGTTCTCTTTGAGAACAAAGGACAAACAACTTCTGCAGTCATCCATACAGAAAGAATTTAGTACATGACATTTGAGTGTCCCAAAAATCTTAGTGCAATTGAATGCTATAAAAGCTATAAATTGCGCTAAGACATTTGGTATACCTTTTTTGAGAATCGGAAGTAAAACAGAACAGGACATAGAATTTCAGAGTTGGAAATGTCTTTAGAGTAAGAGAATCATAGATATCAAAGCTAGGAAGTGGCCTTAAAATCATGTCCTAGCTTCTCAAAATTCTTGACTGCATAATGCCTCAGAAGTTCAATCTTCTTAGCTCTCTATTCAACTCTCCAACTGAGCACCATCCTCTTTCTAGCTTCATCTCACACTGCTTCTGGCCGTGTACTTTCATTCATTGCTTTTGAGTTTTGCCTTCTGGACGAGTCTAATTTCTCTTGTATGACTATCCTATAATTACTTAAGAGGGCTATCATTTCAACCTTAAGTTTTTCCTTCTTCAGGCTAATTATCTTCTCCCTGTCTGTCTCTGTCTGTCTGTCTCTCTCTTCTCCCTTCCAACCCTGACTCCCCATTTCCCTTTTTTGCCTAGTCTGGAACTGCTGTGACCAATTAGGGGCCTAATCCCACTAGTGATTAAAATGATTGAACTTCTCTGTTTCTTACCTGGGCCATTTTGCCACTTCTCAGCTAGGGGGCTTGCTATACTGGTGCCAGACTTAGTGTAGATACCCAACTGACTTTAAACTCTGCTGTAGCTCAGAACTCCTGAGCCTAAGTGATCCACCAATTTTGGTCTTCCTAGTAGAAGGGATAAATGAACCATCACACCTACCCATTATCATCACAATCTTTGGATTTGCTCCAAATTATCAATGTCCTTCCTAAGTTGTGGAACTCATAACTGAATATAATAATCCAAGTGAGGTAAAGGACATTGGAACTATTGCCTCCCTCATTTTGGACTCTACAGGTTTTTTCCTTAATTCAGCCTAAGATTGCCTTGGTTTCTTTGGCTACTACATTGCAGTTAACTAGCACTGAACATGGAGTATACAAAAATTCTTAGATCTTTTTGCCAGTTATCTAACCATGCTTCTTGGACTTATGAACTTGTTTTTTGAACCCATATATAAGATGTTAGGGAGCTAGGTGATGCAGTGGTTAGAGAGCCCAGCCCAGCCTGAAGTCCAGAACACTTGTGTTCAAATACAGCCTCAGTCACTTACTAGCTTTATGACCCTGGGCAAATCACTTAACTGTTTGCCTCAGTTTCTTCATCTCTAAAATGATCTTGAGAAGAAAATGACAAACTACTCTAGTATCTCTGGCAAGAAAACCCCAAATAGGATCATGAAGAGTTGGAAATAAAAAGATTCAACAACAACAGATGTTATCTTTGTCAATAAACTTCATTCAATTAGATTCATTGCATTATTATACTCTAATTTTTGGTATGATGTGTTGTGAGTTCTTCTTGAATCCTTATTTTGTCATGTGATATACTATTTATCTTTTCAAAGTTAGTGTCATCTTCAAATTTGATTTTAAAAAAAATGCACTTTATGCTTTCCTATCAGTCATGAAGATTTCTGAGATCTCTGCCCCCTCCCAGGGGCCCAGATCTCTCCCCACCTCCTCCCAGGATCTTCCTTTTATTTGGTTTGGGCTATTAGGCATTGTAATTGTCTCCCCATTGAGATCACCACACTGCTTATCTAATCTTTGAATCTTCCCCACATCTAGTACGTCTAGGAGTCTAATTAATGTTTGTTGAATGAATCCCATCATGTGAATTGAATTCAATTGACTTGAAACTAGTCCAACGCCACAGATCTTATAGTTGAATAATGAGGCTTGTGTAGTATAGTTTTTATGTCACATAAAATTAAAGTCTGGGTTCGAACTGTGGTATTAATTAATTCAATGTTTTATGACCTTAGGCAAACCATTTCCTCCTTCTGAGGCTCAGTCTGCTCAGCTGTAAGATGAAGAAGGTGGAGCTAATGACCTCTGACATCATATCTCTGATATGACATGATTTTAAGGAGGTACTTCAATATATGAGTAGTCCTGTGATCTCATAAATGTAAGTATTCCTGACTTAAACACTTAACGGTTGTGAAACCACGAGCTAGTCAGTCAGAGATGTGCTAGGAAATGTTTAACAACTAGCTCTCTGGGAAAAAAAACGCTTAGGCAGGACAATACTCTTGTTACTTTCTCTATCACTTTCTTATGTTTTGACGATCAACAAAGCAATAAATCAAACCCTAATTTGTAGCATTTGTTGATTTCGGAGGTGTAAATTTCATATTGGAAATTTAATGAGTAACCCTCCACAGCCCACAGTCACTTAATCTCTCAGAGAACTGGTTTCCTCATCTGTAAAATGGGACAATTAAGTCTTGCAGCACTTCGTGTTAGGGTCGTTGTGAGGAAAGAGTTTTGCAGATCTTAAAGTGTAATACTAATGTGCATTATTATAATTATTATTCCCTCTGTAAATATCACAACCCATCCATGTTCTCTTATCCTGTCAACAAGCACTTATTGTTTACTCTATACCAATTCTAGATGATTTTTGTCCCTATTCCCCCATAGATCCCACATAAGTTCTAGTCAATGTACTGGAGACCTTCTTCTGGGTCTTTTTGCATTTCCTGATTGTAACGTGCATTTCATTCAGGCTCTCCCTCTGTCATACCTGGCATTTATCTCGTATGGCTTAGTAAAATGCTTGACGATTGTCTAAAAGGCGAAAAATTCTATGTGTAACATTCTATCATGTGTGCCTGTTTCTAAGAGGAGCCACTTTCATTAGGTCAAAGTTGATGCAAAGCATCATCAAAAGAAATTTGCCAGTGGGTGGGGTCTTAGGTAGAAGTGGGGGATAGAAGGCCATTGACTCTCTGGTGGCTTTAGAGAACAAGTGGCTTACTCAGTCTTTCTGTGCCCACTGGGCATGTGCAAACTATGAGGCAACCCCCCCACCCCCTTCCTCTCAGTGAATAGTCACTAGCAGCAATTGATGCTGAAAATAAGGGTTATTTAAGCCTTTTGTTTTCACATTTCTGGATATATACCCACAGCCCAACTACCACACCAGAACTGAACGCTGCTTCATAAGAAAGAGACATCATTAAGCCAAAAGAGCCAACACAGACCCTTTCCTTCTATCATCTCTCTCTCTCTCTCTTCCTATCATCTATCTGTCTGTCCATGTCTCTTTTTCTATCATCTATCTATCTATCTATCTATCTATCTATCTATCTATCTATCTATCCATGTCTCTTTTTCTCTCTATCATCTCTCTCTCTCTATCTATTTATCTATCTATCCATGTCTCTTTCTCTCTCTCTCTATTTATTTATCTATCTCTCTATCATATCTCTCTCTGTCTTTGTCTAGTTGTCTTATCTATAGATAAGATATAGATCTGTCTCTACAGGTAGACAGTCTATCTTTGTTGTGATTCAGTTGTACTGAATTTATCTTGACCCCATTTGGAATCTTCTTCCCGAAGATACTAGAGTGATTTGCCATTTCTTTCTCTAGTTAACTTTACAGATGAGGAAACTGAGGCAAACAGGGTTAAGTGAATTGCCCACAGTCATACAGCCAATAAGTGTCTGGGGCAGGATTTGAACTTGGTCAGGTCTTCCTGACTCCAGGTCTGGTGTTCTATCCACTGTGCCACCTAACTGCCCCTAGATAGTCTATCTGACTATAAACAGATAGATATAGATCTATCTATCTCTAGATAGACAGACATATAGACAGATAGATGATAGATAGATATAACATTCTACTCCTAAAATCACCTCCCATACTGTCTAAATTTGGGTGTGAACCTTGTAGGGTAATGCAAAGAATACTAATCTAGGAGTAAGAAAGGCTGGGTTTGATCCTTCCTTGATTCCATTTCCCTGTGGGAACCTGGGCAAGTCATTTCCCATTTCTGGGCCTCAGTTTCCTTCCCTGTAAAATAAAGGGGCTTAGAATCAATCATCTCTAAAGCTCCCAACCAGTTCTGACATTCAGTATTCTTTGCTATAAAGGTTCTTCCTACAACCATTCTATGCTGTAGCTGTAACAATGTATTGCAAATAGTAGTTATTCAATAAAGACCAAGCTTGGTTGGTTGACACTTAGCCTGGAGAAGAGAGGATATGGGGGAAAACATCTGAATGATGGACTTTAATTTGAGAGGAACCCATGAGGAAGAGGGATTAGAAATTCTGCTTACCCCTAGGGGTCAGAACTAGGAGGAATGGGAAGCAGATTAGAGGGAAACAAATATTTTGCTTATTATAAGTAATATTCCATGTCAGAGCCATCACAAGTCACAAAGGAGTGACTTAGGAAATAGTGAGTTTCTTCCCATCACTAGAGGTTGGACGACAACTTGTGGGAGGTTGGACAAATTGTTCTCTGAATTCCTCTTTAGCTCCAAGACTTTAGGAATTTATGACTAGGTTTATTGAATATGTGGTGTTATGGGAAAAGCACCAGTGCAGGACACCAGAGTTCTTGTCTTAGCTCTGTCATTAGCAAGCCATTTCCCCTCTCTCGGACTCATTTTTTATCACCTGTAAAATGGGAATGATGATTCTTGTTTTAGGTCTCTCCCAGGATTGTTACAATCGTCATTGCTGGAGTTAGCATTTGCTAGTGGAGTGGGGCTTCTGGGGGTAGTGGTGGGAAAGCCTTCAAAAAATTCCTGCCTACCCACCAAGTTTGCAAAACAAAGCTTCATTTGAGTCCAAAATGATGGCAATATTAATATTTCAAGCAAAATAAGAAAACAGAAAAGGTCATTGACCTTGTCTGAGTGGTAGACTAGAGGAGAGGCAGATTAGTGAGAGGGGAAAAGAGACATCAAGAAAGGCTCTGCTGCTAAAAGCTTGCTAACCTCACCACGCTCAGCCTGCCTAGCAGACCTAGAGACCTTGCTGGTCTCTGTGTAAACTCCAATGTTTGACAAGGTTTGCTGTTTCCTGAGAAGGACAACCCATCTCAGGCAGTGTGCCCAAGGGAGGAGGACCCGCTTTAGTTTCTTTTGCCATTCATCCAACAAGCATTTAATATGTAAAGAATTGTGGGAGAGACCAAGATGTGCAAGATCCTGTTCCAACCCTCAGAGAGCTCATGGTCTGGGGGAGACAAACAAACAGCACTCTCGTTTTTAATTTTTTATTTGTTTATTTTTGCTTTTCGGAGGGGGGAAGGTGAGGGTTAAGCGACTTGCCCAAGGTCACATGGCTAGTTATTTGTGTTAAATGTCTGAGGCTGGATTTGAACTCAGGTCCTCCTGACTCCAGGGCTGGTGCTCTATTTTCTGCGCCACCTAGCCACCCCAAACAGCAATCTTAGGGCCCAGGCCCTGCCCTCAGGTAATTTCCAGAATGAGGGAGAGAAAGGAGAAGGCCACACTATCTGTAGGATACAGAGATAAATAAAATATATTCCCTTTGCTCACACAGTTTATAGTCTATTAGGGGGGTACAATTAACAGCAATCCCAAACAGTACTACCCAGAGGGACAGGCACAGGACTAAGGGTATTCTACTGAGAAAGGCAGAAAGATCAGAGAAGGTTCTCTGGAGGAGGTGACAGTTGTTGGGATTTGAGAAACTGGAGCTGGATAGAGAAAGATGGGCTGAGGAGAGAAGGCCGAGGAGAGAGGGCTTACCAGTAGGGAACAGGGCAAATGACAAGACAGGCAGAAGTCTGAGGGTTGAATACAGGAAATGCGAGGGCATAGTTTAAAGGCTCATAGAATTTAAAGCTAGTAGAGACTTTGTTGTTGTTCAGTTGTTTTAGTCATGTATGATTCATTAGGATCCATTTGGGGTTTTCTTGACAGATACTGGAATGGTTTGCCATTTCCTTCTCCAGCTTGTTTTACAGATGAAGAAACTGAGGCAAACAGGGTTAAGCGACTTGCCCAGGGTCACACAGCTAGTAAGCGGCTAAGTCTTCTAGTAAGCACAAGTCTTCCTGACTCCAGGCAGGGTGCTCTATTCACTCTAGTCCTTTATTTGTTTGAGGAAATGGAGACCCAGATTAGGGAAGTAATTTGGGGCAAAGGATATATGGTTCTTCAATAGTAAAGCTAGACTTTGGACTACAAATTTCGTATTCTTTCTGCTATGCCACTGGTCCTCTTCAGTGTGGGAATATTTTACAGGATATTCCCTAAAATCTTAGTGCAGTTTTAAGCTATTAAAGCTTAAACTTCAATGTCAAATTAACATTTTATAATACAGTAAGGCTTATTTTAATATTAATATGTTAATATTAGTGTGATAATATTAATGTGTTAATATAAATTAATATTTTATTTAATATTAAAGCTGAAATTTAAAACTGGCCCTAAGATTTTGGGGACAGCTTGTACAAGTAAGAAATAGGGTAGCTAACTTTTAATGGGGGAAGAATCTAGAATATTTGGAAGTGTATTTGGTGGAAGTTTGGGGGTGGGTAGGGAAGGCTTGAGAGGGATTTATACATGTGGGAAGGTTCTGGATGTCTAGTAGCCAAAGACATCAAGGTATCCCCAGGGGAAGTAACTGAGAAAGACCCCAGGTCCAGGGCAAGTCTAACCATTCCTGGGTTATAAAGTAGCCAGCTACCACATAATTGTTACACTTGGAGATCAGAAGGAGGATTAAACATATTCTTTGTTACCCTAAAAGACAGACTGGACCAATCAAAGGAAGTTAAGGGGAGACAGAGTAGCTCAATAGAAGGAAGTACTTCCTAACAATCTGGGTTCTCTAACAATGGAACAGGCTGCGTTGAGAGATAGTGAGTTCCCTGTCCTTGGGCAGAACTGTGGAGTTTAGAAGGGATGTGCTGTGCACAGTGGATCGGACTAGACAATGACTCATATTTTATACAGGGTTTTCATCCAAAAAGTTTCTAGTAGCTTAAGACTGCGCTAAGACTTTTGGGACAATCTGTACAGTGCCTTAAGGGTCCAAACTGCTTTCCTTCTAACACCATAAGGTAGGTAATGCAAATACTATGATCCTCAGTTTACAGATGAGGAAAAGAAGTTTTAGAGTTTAAAGTGCAATGGTCAAGGTTACATAGCTAATTAGCGGTAGGTTCAAACTTGAACCCACATTTCCCGATTGCAAGTCTAAGCGTATGGGTCCAAATGTATGCTGCCTTAGGCGCCCTCTAAAGTCCCTGTTAGCTCTGAGATTCTTTGAATTTATGGCATAGAATATACCTCCCGGGATTCCATTCGGGGCTCTCCTTCCTGGGCTGAGTTATTTGCATCCACCTAGACCGCTCCAGAGGAGAAAGTGAGGCTGGTGACTTTGCACAGTTCCCCCTCACTTAAATCCTATTTACTTGCATGGCCTGGCATGGAACTCACACTCCTCTTGGAAGAGGAAGAACAAGCAACCACCATCCTGAGCTGAGTCGCTGGAGGCTGTGGGGGCTACACTTTTCTAGAATCATGGAATCATTTAATAGGAAGGAAGGAAGGAAAACAGCCTTTGTTCATTGAGCTCCTGGCTTCAGCAGGGCCTGAATGTAGGGGAGCAGGGGAAAGAGCACTGGGTTTGGAGTCAGCCAATGTGGATCCAAATCTGAATTTTACAGCTTATACTTTGTCTAACTGGGTTTCGTGGTTTGGTCATTTAAGTTGTTTCAGTTTGTGACCCCATTTGGGGGCTTCTTTGCAAAGATACTGGAGTGTTTACCATCTCCTTCCCCAGCTTATTTCACAGCTGAGGAAACTGAGGCAAACAGGGTTAAATGACTTGCCTAAGGTCACACAGCTAGTAAGCGTCTGAGACCAGATTTGAACTAAGAAAGATGAATCTTCCTGACTTGAGACCCAGCGCTCTATTCACTGTACCAACCCAGCTGCCCCTAACCAGGAAAGTCCCTCCATAACTCTGGGCTGAGCTCAGTTCCTATAAAATGAAGAGGCTGGCTTTGATGGCCTATAAAGGACTAGAGAACTTGCAAGTGCCATATCGGTCTGTAATGTAATGTTGCAGTCAAAAAAGCTAATGTGAGCCTAGAAGAAAGCCTTCATGTGGAGGGAGCTTCATGTGTGGTGAGCCCACCATCCTTGTGTGTGGCACCAAGGGAGGCAGAATAGAACATCTTTAGCCTCTTCTACAACTGCTGTTCCCCAGGGAAACTTTAATTCCTTCCAGGAGGGGAAGCAGAAAGTTGGGGTTCAAGTCACTCTACTCAGAAAGAGAGGATACCAGGCTAGAATTAAATCTCTCTGCTCCCTTAAATATTGTTAGTCCTGGGGATATGACTGGATTTGAGCTAACTTCTGATCACTTTGTCATTTTTGTTGGGGAGGAGGACCCTAAGTTCTATATCCAAGGCTTAACCTCTTTCCCACCAAATGCCAGTTCTGCAGTGAAGACATAGAACAAGTAGTAAGTAGACCAATTCACTCAAATTCCTAGCAAAGTAGAATCAGAGAATAGAACAGGTACTAGACAGTGCAGTGTGAAGGCGCTCTCCCATCAGGAGCACCGTAACTCAGCTCAACAAAGACAAAGGGTCCTGGATCTCAGCCAAGAGGAAACTCCCCAAAGCCTCTAGAGTAGCAAGCTGGGAACAGGGACATGAAGGAAACTGTTATTCTCATATCTTCCTCTTCCTTTAGCAACCCGAAGTGGGGTTGGCCTCTTTCATTTTCTCTTTCAAAGCTGGCAGCCAGGAGCACCCAGAAAGTGAATCAATGCTCAAGGAAGGCTTGAAGCTTGAAGAATCTTGAAGGGGACTGGCCAAGGCTGGTGCTCTCTCATCTCCCCAACCCTCCCATGCAGGACAGGGCATGGCGTTTATCTCCTATGCCAATGGGCTTTGGGGCAGAGGTTACATGGATTTAGGCTGCATTCAGGGACATGGCTTCCAAGAATGACAATCCTTCTGTATTCTGCCCTTGTCTGACCTCATCTGTAGTAATGGGTTCACTTCTAGGCGCTATGGCTTGGGAAGGTCAATAAACTAGAGTGATACAAGGATACTTTCAAAGTCTCTCTGAAGAACTTTGGAATCAATTGTGAGACATGGGAGACACTGGCACAGGACAGCTCAGCGTGGCTTGCCCAGATCAAAGAAGGTGCTGTGCTCTATGAGCAAAATAGAATTGCAGTAGCTCAAAAGAAAAGTGAGGAGTGCAAATTTGGAGACCTCTCCACTTCCAACGTTCACTTGGACTACTTATGCTCATCCTGTGGTAGAGCCTTCTGAGATTGTGTGGTCTATTCAGCCATAACCAGACACCCTGTACCTTGACCCCAACAAAGGGATGTCATTTTGTTCTTCTTTGAGAATGAAACAGAACAACCAGTAAACTAGAAAGGAGGACAACCATGATAGTGAAGCACCTGGAGTTTCAGTCACCTGATAATCAGTTGAAAGAATTGGGAATGTTTAACCTGGAAAAGAGAAGACTTGGGGCAGCTAGATGGCACAGTGGATAGAGCAGTGGCCTTGGAGTCAGGAGGATCTGAGTTCAAATGTGGCTTCAGACACTTGCTAGCTCTATGACTCTGGGCAAGCCCCTGAACCCAGATGGGGGTGGTAGTAGGAGAGAGAGAGAGAGAGAGAGAGAGAGAGAGAGAGAGAGAGAGAGAGAGAGAGAGAGAGAGAGAGAGAGAGAGAACGGGAGGAGAAGAGACAAGATTCAAGGGAGGGCATGTTAGCTATCTTCCATTATCTGAAGGGCTACCATATGAAGGAGGGATTAGATTTGCTCTGGTCCCAGGGGGTAGACCTAAGAGCAAGTGATATAAATCACAAAAAAAAGTTAATTTAGACTTGACATCAGGAAATATGTTCTTACCATTTAAACTGACACAAAGCAGAATCAGCTACCTTGAGAGATGGTGGGCCCCCCCTGACCACTTGTCAGGTATGTTATATAGTATAGACAGCTGTGGAGGTACTTTCTCAAAATTCTGCAATTCTATCAAGTCTCTTCCAATTCTATACTGATGATCTTAGACTCTCCAAAGTCCCTACCCATTCTAAACCCTAAAACCTTCTGAGTAACATTGAAAATTTTGTATCCATGTGAACGTGTGTTCTAGGATGTGACCACAGCATCCCAGGCTTGGCACTAAAGAGGCTGAGGGAGTCTCACTGAGCCCAGGAGAACATTTGGCTATTTGGTTTGTCACTATACTCGGTCCTCCCAATGAACAACTTGTATTATCTGAAAATAGTTGAGCAGACTCCATTATCTCTGTATGTTTCTTGGCTGGCGCTGTTGGAAATTAGCAGGAGTGTGTAGAGTAGCATAGACAAGGTTAGGTAGCAGTTCAGAAAAGAGCCAGACGAGATTTAGAATGAGGTTTTCCAAGGAGGGAGGGGAGATGTTGAGGAGTCACCTACCACGACTTCCCCTTGGCAGATGGAGCATAAGAGAAAAGGCCACAGGATGTCATTACTACCTGTGAGAAGAAAAGGTGAGAAAATGGATTTGGGCAACTATGGCAACATATCATTATTGCACTGCCCACAGGATGCCAGCTAGAGGATTCTGGCTCCCTTCCTGACTTCTGCTGTCTGTGAAGAGAATTCAAAGAAAGTGACTGGCTGTGTTGTTTAGTGTAAAGAACAGAAGAATTGGGGGTGGAAGAGGGGAGGTATGATAGCTGCCCTCAGGCAGTGAAATGTTGGGGAAGGAGCCCTGGATTTGAGGCAGAAAATGTGTCATTCACATCTTACTTTTTCTGCTTATTAGCTATGTGACTGTGGACAAATCCCTTAACTTTCCAGGGACTTAGTTCCCTCATCTATAAACGAGGGGATTGGATTAGATGTTCTCTAAGGTCCCTCTAGGGCAGCAGTTCTCAACCTGTGGGTCGAGACCCCGTTGAGGGTTGTATGACCTTGTATTTGCATCCCCAACACATATTTCTGATGGTCTTAGGAACTGAGACACCTCTCTAGGGGCAGCTAGGTGGAGCAGTGGATAGAATACCAGACCTGGAGTCAGGAAGACCTGAGTTCAAATCCAGCCTCAGACACTTACTAGCTGTGTGACCCGGACTAACCACTTAACCCTGTATGCCTCAGTTTCCTCATCTGTAAAATGAGTTGGAGAAGGAAACAGCAAACCACTCCGGTATCTTTGCCAAGAAAACCCCAAATGTGATCACAAGGTATTAGACATGAATGAAATACAACAAAGTCCCTCTACATCTAGTTATAAGATCCCATGATCATATAACTCTGTTGAATGACACTGTGATTCTAGTCTGAACCACCCCTCTTCTCCTCCCCCATCCCATACTACACACACAGCTGGGTAGGCTCTCAGTGAAGACTTGTGCAAGCAAGACTTTTGAACAGCAAATACAGGAGAAAGGCAGGGAGTGGTACTGTTTCAATTAAACAAACACTTATTATAGGCTCAGTATGTTCAGAGCCTGGGTTCAGTGCTGGGGACACAGAGATTTAAAATGATGCAGGAGTAGATAGAAGAGAAAAAGCAATGGGCTTATTAGCAGAGTTGTGAGGAGGGTTCTAAGGCTACCTCTGCTGTTTGCTATCTGTGGGATCTTGGACAAATCTCTTAAGATCTCAGTTTCCTCAAATGAAAAATAATCACTCATACTTTTATACAGTCATCTCAATATAAATACACTGGGAAGGAGGTGTGGCTATCATATTGCAATTGATAGAGGAGGAAATTGAAATTCAGAGGAATCAAGGGACATGCTCGTGCTCACACAACAGGTATAACTCTTGCCTCTGCTCCACTGGATGTAAACTGGGAAGCTCATACGACTTCTTTTTCTGGTTTGTTTGTTCTCATCTAGGTGACCCTTGAAAATCAGTGTATGGTTCTTACTTAAAGGGTAAGCTTCTACTTATAATTCCTTAGGTTCAAGCAGGTTTGATTTATGCCATTGGTGTTTGTCCTTTGTTCTCAAAGAGGACCACGACATCAGGGGGGTGATGTCTTGACTTGCAAGTGAATTGGATTTAAGTGAGGCAAGGCTGTGCAGAGTCCTCAGCCTCACCCTCTCCTCCAAAGTCATTGGAGTATAGTGGCAAGACTTAGGTCAGCATGACTGGCAATGCCTTGATTTATGCTGTAGAGAATACAGAGAGGACTTGCACATGACCCCATAGACAGTCAAGAAAACCCTTCTTGTTTCTGATGGGTCTTTCCCTCAAGTGACCTATAGAACTCTTTTAACATACAATGGCACCCTGGATGTGGCTTCCAGGAAAGAACTTAGGGTTCACTAACCAGTTGAGTAGCCCACTGGTTCAATGAGTTAACATTCTCTAGGACCTGCACAGTTCATATGACTTGCAGTATTACCCTGGATGAAGTCCTAGTGAGGGATACAGTCAGGGTTTGTGCCTTTCTCTCCCTCAATACAGTAGCTCAGCTAGCTGCTTCTCACTGCATTTTGTCCCCTGCTTCTGTCCTTAGGTGATCCACGGACATTGTGCTCAGTTAGACTTCACAGTTCTAGTTCCCTGCCATGGACTGCTCTTTCTCCTGAACTCTAGTTCCTCATGGATTGGACATTTCAAAGTAGATGTTTCCTGGACGTTTCCAAGCAATGTCTCCTAGGCATCTCAAACTCAACATGTCCCAAACAGAGCTCATTTTTCATGGAAGTACCCTTCACTATGTACTTTGGGATTTCTCTGACTGACTTTTCCACCATGCTTCTGGAATCACATTACTGGGATAACCTCATCATCTTATACGATCACTAGCTTCTACCTCTCTGATAGGAAGGTGGGACCATGAACTCCAAACCTCCTTCAGGGAGAGGGCTCAGCTCAGACATCCCCTCACTGCTTACCTGTGTGTACAACTTCGGGACTTCTCTGACTTCTTTCATATATCTTGATCCCTTCCTCCCCGCCCCACCAACACTAGCCTTTTTGCCTTTCAGGGCAAAGACTATTTTTTGTATTTGCATCCCCAGCACTTAGCACACAGCCCAGCACACCATAGGTACTTAATAAGTGTTAATTGGTTGATTATCTTTCTTACCAAACCTACCTCTCACTTCTGAACTTCCTTATTAATAATAATGAGTAACCGAGACATCTACCCTAAGCAAGTGAAGACTTCCCCCAGCGGAACGGACAGATGAGAACAATTTGTTCCAATGTCCACGAAAGCGGCTCAATCAGGCATTGTAGAGCTTGGTCAGACATCAAGGACACCAAAGTTATCCACTGCCTCCCAGGCCATAGCCAGTAGTCTTAACTTTTGTCCTGCTACTGGACTCCAATGACTCTGGAAGAGAGAGGCTGCAAGTCTGCCTCACTTAAATCCAATTGATGTGCAAGTAAAGACATCATCCAGTGATAACATTAGTCCTCTTGGAAAGCTTTGCTATCACTGTCAGTAGCTTTGCTTGCTCTGACTGCCTGCTGTGGAAACATACTACTCCATCCTCCCCCAAGGCTATATATTAAGAAAAAACCTTCGGACTACTTGGTTGTTACTACTGTTCCTTGCGATGACTCTAAAACTGCTACCCACATTCCGTACCCTTGTTTAATCTTGACTATAGAATTCTGCCTTTTTTCTTGAACTCTACTGGGTGTGGCTTGAAAGAAGAGATAAAAGGCACTCCCGTCTCACCCCTTTGCAGAGGTTCACAAGGATTGAACACTGCACATTTTTTTTCCCCAGACTTTTAGGATTTGTTGGTTGGAGGATGGTTATGCTGATTTTCCCTCTTTTTTTTGCCTTTAAAAGTAATATTTGTTATATTGAATGGCTCCTTTGGGAAGGGAAGAAGAAAGAACACCAGGGAAAGTATGGTGATATAAAAAAATTTATAAAAATGTATATTAAAAAAGAAAATGACTTGGGTGGAGAGATTTTTTTTCTCCTAAAGTGGAATAGAACTCTTTCCCTTTGGATTTCTTTCTCTCTAAGAAAGAAACTTAGATTAGCTAATTAATAAGTGTGTTCCTGAGAGACCAATGCCAAAGCACAAAGATTTTCTTCTATACTGTACCTCTAAGAGAAAATGGAATGCAACGGAAGGTTCTTATACAGATGTAGAGGGACTGGTCTTGGTGAGGAGAAGCTCATCTCCTTATCAGAGACTAGAGTGAAGGAATACATCGGAATACATTGTGGAAGATGATGTCAAGTAGCTGTGAGATGAAGAGAAGAGAAAAGGAAAGTCATGGTGAATGACCGAATCTTTTTGGCAAAGTTTGACACTAGGTCCTTGGCTATCAGAGTGGAGCAAGGGAGGTTGTGGGGAACTTGAGAAACTTTTTCAGGGAGGTCTAGGGGCGGGATAACTCTGGATCATCTAGCCTGAATTTCACTACCCCTATACTCTACACGTGGGCTGATGTTGGAATTTTTTTCTTGTTTGTATCATTCATCAAACATTTATTAAGTGTCTACTCTATACCATATATATGTATATATGTATGTATGTATACATACATACACACACATATATAAATAGAGAGACAGAAGAAGGAAAGAAGGAAGGAAGGAAGGAAGGAAGAAAGGAAGGAAGGAAGGAAGAAATAATAAAGAAAGGAAGAAAGAAAGAGAAAAAAAAGAAAGAGAAGCTTCTTGTTAGCGCAGTGGATAGAGTGCCAGGTCTGGAGTCAGGAAGATTCATCTAAGTTCAAATCCAGCCTCAACACACTTATTAGTTGTTTGATCCTGGGCAAGTCACTTAACCCAGTTTGCCTCAGTTTCCTTGTCTATAAAATGAACTGGAGAAGGAAATGACAAGCCATTTCAGTATCTTTGCCAAGAAAATCCCAAGCAGGGTCACAAAGAGTTGGACATGACCGAAACGACTTAACCACAACTTTATACCAGGTCCTGTGCTAGGCACTTAGGATACAAAGACAAGAAAAAAATGCTACCATCCTTTAAAGAGTTTATATTCTCTTGTGGCAAACAACATGTATGCAAATGCAAAATATATTGAAAGCAATTTCAGGGGGCTATATCATTTGGGGAGATTAGGAAAGGTCTCATGAAAAAAATGTGGCATTGCTGCTGAACTCTGAGGGAATCTGGGGATTCTTAGAGGCCGAGGTGAGGAGGACACGCTTTCCAGGGACATCTGCCTATGCAAGAGCAGGGGAATGAGAGATGAAATGTCAGAGGAAATAGCAGACTGGCCAATTCAGCTGGAACACAGAGTTTGGGAAAACGGAGAGCAATGTGTGTAACCCAGGCTTCCCACTAAGTCTGGGACATTTTGTCTGCTTCTGTTTCTTTGTGACTTCAGATTGGTTGAGAGAATGCTGACCCAAGGCTCCACATGAGGGACAGAGTTGGTGTAAGAGTTTTGGAGAGGAGAGAATCTCCCTTGAGAGGGAATACATGTGGTGCTAGACTCTCTTGGGAACTGATTGCAAATGTGGGGAAGAGACAGACTTTGCAAGCTGCAGATACATTTGGAAGCTATGGAAGTCATCTCCTCAACATGTCCCTGATTTCCAGCTTGCCTCATAGAGACTTTGGGGAATTTTTCTTTGGATGATTTCCATGAAAGGTAGGTTAGAGTTAGATTGTAAAGGATTTGAAATGTCAAGCAGAGGACTTTGTAGTTTTATTCTAGGGTGAACAGTGAGGACTCCACTGAAACTGTTTGAGAAGGGGAGTGGCATGTTCTGACAGGTGCTTTAGGAATACAATTTTAGCAGCTGTGTAGAGAATGGACTGGAGATAAGAGAGATGGGAAGCAGAGAGACAAACCAAAAGGCTATTGTAATAGCCTGGGCAAGAGCTAGTGAGAGCCTGAATTAGGCTGCGGCTTGTAAAGGGACCCAAGAGGACAAGTGTATGATGTGATGGTTGAACCAACACTTGGCACTTCATTGGAAGAGTAGAGAGATGGAGAGAGAGAAGAAAGAATCACGGATGATACTGAGGCTGAGAACCTGGGTGACTGAAAGAATAATAGTGCTCTTGAAATGAAAAGGGGACACATGAAGAGGAATACGTTTGCGGGGAAAGAGAGAATGAGTTCTATTTTGGACACACTGAGTTTCTGATGACTATGGGATAGCCTTTTGGAAATGTCTTGTATGAAGTTTGTCAGGAGAGAGAGCAGGGCTGGTTATTTAGACCTATCTGGAGTTACCTGCATAGAAATAATTGAACTCAAGGGAACTGATGTCACACCTGAGAGAGAGGCTGTAAAGAGAAGAAGGGTTAGGATATAGGCTGGGAGATCATGCATTGGTTAGGTATCAGGACACAGATGAAGATCCAGCAAAGGAGACTGAGGAGGAGGAGTCAAGAACTGCTGTCAGGTAAACTCATGCTGAATCCATCCCAATTTCCTTCACCTCCCTCTCCCCCCCCAGTCTGGTCCTTGTCAGTCAAAGGGCCACACTTGGGGACCTAAAGGGCCTCATGTGGCCTCAAGGTCACAGATTCCCCACTCTCAGTCTGGGCAATGTGCCTCCCATCCTTTATGTCCAAATGAGTAGGGTTTTTTGTTTGTTTGTTTTTATATTCAAGAATAGTGTTTCTGTTTATTTTCCCTTTGACCTTCCTAAGTGGCAGCTGAGATTATGTCATTCGCTCCAGCACTCCTCCAGGCCTCTCCAAAGGTGAGCTCCTTTGGATGTAGGTACCTGCAACTGAGGTGGGAGGGTCTATGCTCAAAGAGGAGATTCATTCAGATCTTATTATACAGGGTCCCCTAAAAGTCTTAATGCAGTTTAATAGCTTAAAACTACACTAAGACTTTTGTGGTCCCTGTATAAATATCAGAGATAAGATCTTTTAATCTACTTCTCCTGACTCCAAGTCCACTGCTTCTTCATGGATATCATGCTGGGGATAGGCTAAATGGTCTCTAAAATCCCTCTGAGCTCTAAATACCTCTAATGCTGGGATTTCTGACACCTGGGAATTTATACTCTTTTTTTTTTTGGAGGGGGAAAAGCAAGGCAGTTGGGGTTAAGTGACTTGCCCAAGGTCACACAGCTAGTTAAGTGTCAAGTATCTAAGGTCGGATTTGAACTCAGGTCCTCCTGATTCCAGGGCTGGTACTCTACCACACCACCTAATTGCCCCAATTTGTACTTTAATAAAGGAAATAAGATTCATAGGTTGCATTTTTATGGTTCTTTTAAGCTAAAGAGCTTTGAAGCTCTTTCCTCACAATACTTTGAAGTGAATATCACAGATATTATTATCCCTGGGTTTTGTTTTTGTTTTTGTTTTTGCTTTTTGGAGGGAAAGGTCACATGGCTAATAAGTGTAAGTGAAATGACTTGCCCAGGACCTCTTAACCATCACTTTTTCTGTGCATTTCCCCTCAGGAGTTTGCTTTTCAGAATTAACACCTTAAATTCTCTCGGTCCCATTTTCTTCTTTGTTTTGTTTTACAAGCTGGGGTAGTGGTGGACTAAATTATGTGGGAAAACCCTTATATCTCCTATATTCTATAAAACCCTGAGTGGCAGAGGTGGAGGCAGGGACATTCTAGGCATAAAGAAGGACACGAGTAAAGAAGCACAGATGGAAGATCATAGGACTTGTTTACAGGAAGTAAGCTTTGTCCAGTTTGGTGAGAAAAATGTTAGTAACAACAGCCAGAACATAAAATACACACACACACATGCACATATAACATATAAATGATATACACAATACATATATGCATACATGCACATGTACAACACATGCAATATATATTATGTTTGCCACACACATATGATTTCTGATATATAGCCTGTATATACTGTTCTATGTATATTGTATATTATGCATATATGTGAATTAATATTAGTTGACATGTTACAGTACATCATACTAGTTTACATTTACACATAAATATACATACATACACATAGGTACATGTGCACGATGTGTATGCACAGCATGCACATGCTATTATACATATGCACACATACATGTGTTTGATGCAGTGTTGTATGTGTGCATATTATACATGTATTTGTACATGTGTAAGTCACTTTAAGGTCTGCAAAAACACTTTACAAATATTATCTCATTTTAGAGTATAGTGTCTACGGAGAGGAGAAGAATGAGATGTCTGGAGGAGCAGAAGAGAGTTTGTCTCTATGGTAACACGCTATGGAGGAATGAGCACTGGACCGCTATCTGGAATCAGGCACTTAGTCTCCCTTAACCTTCAGTTTTCCCATCTGTAAAAAGGACGTACCTCCCTCACAGGATTGTTGAAGTATATAAGGTACTTCATAACCATGAAAGGAGCAGATAAATGCCAGCCATTATTGTCCTACCAGTCCTTGAATTCCAAGTGAAAAAGTTTGAACTTTATCTTGCAAAGCCACTGGATCTTGATTGGGAAGAGGGAGGGAGACGCTGATTAGAGCAGTGTTTTGGGAAGATTAATCTGGGAGTCACGCGGCTTCTTAGATGCTCTGTGATGTTTTTAGCTCCTCTACAGTGTTGGCAAGATTAGCACAACCTGTTCCATTTTGGCAGGCATTATTTCAGCTCATCTGTCTACTTTAAAAGCTGTCTGCATCAGATTCTTGGCATTGTCCTGCGAGCCTTTGACCGGGGCTGGTGTTTTAACTATGGCAAAGATTGCTTTTGCTTCAGGCTCCTTTGGCCTTGCTCTTTCCTTTTGGTATTGCAATGCACCTAAATTTGGTTTCAATTATTTTATTTGAGATTTACTCATTATTTAGGAAATGTATTTGGGGATGTAATAGGAATGGGAATCTGAAGATCTTCCCTGCCCCTCAATAGACCTAGGGGGGAGTTTGAAGACCTTTCCTACTTTGAAAGCAAACTCTGCCCCCTAATAGGCTGAATGGAGCCTGTGATGGAAGGAGTTTGCTAAAGGTGCAGCAGAGCCCACAGGAAGTTTCCCTGTTGTAAAGATAAGCTTTGCACCCTAGTAGACTACATATAGTCACATGGAGCCTGTAGTGGGAAGAATTTGGTGAAGGGAAGCCGAGCCCACAGGAAACTGGGAGCCAGAGCCAGAAAGATGGTGAAGGAAAGAGGATGCTCAGGCAAGGAGTCAGATAGCCTTGTGAGTAGATATTGATCTTATATTGGTTTGTGGGAAGGCTAAAGGATGCTGCGGTTCTCAGTGTTATTATGACTTCTGAATATCTTTGGTACTATGATAGAATCAGCTTACTGGTTTTGGGATTGGGTTTTCTGGCATCTAAAAAAATGCTTCAGTTCTGTCCTCTATATGGGGAGTTTGGTATATTTTGCAATCAAACATCCTGCAATATTTATAGTCACAGTCTTTATTGTGATTGTAGGTGCTGTAAATATTACAATGGTGCTACAGGGAAGAAGGCTGTGGTTGTTTTTCTTTGTTTATAACTCTAATATTGAGCAACCTCTTCTAGGCTTAAGGGCCTTTCACCCGCTTAAGGGCATTTCACCCGCTCCCTTGCCTCAGGTAAAGTCCCTATTCTAGACCTAGAGCACTGTCTGTTCTTACCTGGTTTAGTCCCGGGGGACTAATGAGAGAAGGGGTTTAGCTCCCTTTACTAATACTAGTCAACTCATTAAGTGCTGACCCTGATGTTCTGGGGTGCATTGATTAAAGATTAAGGTTGTACTACTTTTTGTTTTTGCTGATATCAAGTTCTCCCCAAAGGGGGAATAGAAAAGTATTCAATGTACAATGTAAATCAGATATAGGACGGGTATTTACTTCCTACACACAAAATAAAAACTAAAACAAAGACTTTCACAAGTGCTCATTGACACAATGACTAAGAGCTCCTCTTTAGTGACTTAATTTATAATTATAGTTATAAACTATCTGGAGGCTGCTACGTAATCCTCATTGGAACATAAAGCAGTTTGTGGGCTTGCTGCTTAGGCATTTTACATCTCACCTCAGCTCTGTCCAAATAACTCCTGATACACATCAGCCTGTTTAGTGGCCACATTCTCTGAAAGGGAGATGTTGCTCCCTCTCAAACCTATAGGCATTTCCAATCAAAAGGATTCTCTATTTTTAGACCTCTTGAACTCACTAGGTTGCCAAGCTTAAGCTTGGACACATACATCTCTAGATGAATCCTTGTTCATTTAAATCTAGAGAAGAAAACCTGAAGCAGAAGAGGCAGATGGGGACCCAGGTAGAAATGTAGTCATGGTCACTATGATTCCTGGGGTAGGGAAGGGTCAATTCTCCCCCTCTTACTCCCTCCTTTCACCTTGAAATCTTGGAATTATATGAATCTAACTGGAGGCTCAAAAGAAAAGGAACAGGAAACCAGCTCTTCCCATTAAGTAACCAATGAGAAGATTGTTTAGTCGTTTGAAAGCACCCAAATCATTGAGTTTTGAACCACCACATGAAAGTTTCCAGCAGGGATCTAGGCCTGCCTTCTCTTTGGGCCAATTCAGCATCTTAAACACAACATTATTGTCATACCAGTGGGCATACAGGTAATCCTCTCACTCCTCATTCATGGGGAAGCCCAGAGTACATATTGACTACTTCATGAGATAGCCCACTCATTGATCCCTTGTCAATGTGGATTTATGGTGTTAGTTACCCTTGCATACTCAATAAACATTTATTCATCAGCTACTGTGTTCAAGATAACGTGCCAGATACGGGGGAGATGAAGTCTAAACAAACAAAAAAAATAGTTTCTGCCTTTAAGGAATTTGTATTCTAGTGGAGGAGCTTCATTCAACTGGTGTGTATAAGTTGTATGTCCCCAACCCAATGACAAGCTCTTCAAAGTCAAGGGCCTTGTCATAGATTATTTTATCTCTGCTTCATGTATCTCTGCATACATAGCATGGTGCCTTACACACAGCTGGAGTGACAGTTGTGTGAGATAAAGACTAGAGATGGGTGTCACTGATTGAGAATAGTCCCTCACCCTATAAATATCCTCTCTGAAGAGCTGCTGAAAGGGGAGACAGGTATAGCAGAGGGACTCAGAAGTATACTGCCAAAGGATTCCAAAAGGGCAGTTCCCACGGCAGCAAACCTCTCTCCCCTCCCTCTTTGTCCCAGGCATTAACCTACTAATATTACTCGCTTCAGGTTACTAATCATTCTCTTTGTTATTATTTTCTGGCTTATCATTTCAGGCTGGATAAGGAAAACTATTGAAAAGTGACCCCAGGATTGTGATGCCCCTGGGAAGAAATCATTATTCTGCAATCTTCCTTCTCTTCCTCCTTGGGAGGATCAGTCCCTTACTTAACTCAGAGGAGCAAGAAGAAGAAAGAAGACAGGGATGGATAGAATGCCTGATGAATAACCATATGTGTAGCCCCTCATTCTAAGGGAGTTTTGCCAACCTCTACATTTGATCTGTTTATTGAATTAAGAAGACCTAATTCTCTTTGTCTACGTCAGGATGCAGTGACATGGCCCCCAATGTCTCCAGGCCAGGCCAGTGGTCAGGCTGTTTATTGAACAGGGCTGACTTTCTGGGAGCTATTCCTGGGCTAGACAAAGGGAGGGACCCAGGATTTGGCAGTGAAGCAAATTCAAACATTTTCTTATGTTCTTTCTGCATGAGTATGTCTACAAGGCTGGCATATTATTAAATAAACCCTTAAGTTAGCTTAGGGCATGCTGGTCTTTTTGTTGAACACCCAAACCTGACCAACATGCTAAACCAACTAAAATATTAGCTGTTCAAAGTAAGAGAAACTTAAACATTATAAATCATGCTGTAGAGATTTCAAATGCCATTAATTGGTTGTTGTTTTTTTTTTTTAACAAGAAAACCTTTGTTCACAGGCATTAGGTCTGATGCGGTGGAAAGAACCTTGATTGGGAATCAAGATTTGGATTTGAGCCCCACATTTGCCTATAAGAACTTGGCAATTCATTTCTCCCGGGAGATTAGTTTTCATATCTGCAAAATGAGTTCAAAAGCACCTGCTAGCTCTAAACCCCATGACCCTTATGTGTGCAAGTATTACTCCTATCTAGCAAAAGAAGAAAATAGGTCTCAAAGAAGGGAAATGACTTGCCTAGGGTCACACATCCAGGATATGAACTGACATCTTCTGGCCACTCTTCTAACTCTGACGGACCATGTCGTATATGCTAAAATACCTACTAGAGCTGACATTCTATGATTCTAAGTATTTTGTGGAAGATATAGTGGAATGATATAGTAAAAAGAGCTCTGAATTCATAGCTAAAAGACTTGGGTTTGTGTTCAGGTTCTGCTACTGCCTATCTGTATGTCCTTGGACAAATTATTATTATTATTATTTTGCTTTTTTTTTTTGGAGGGGCAATTGGGGTTGGAAAAATTATTTAACTTCTCTGGGTCTGTTTCCTCATCTTTAAAGTGAGGGGTTTGGATGATGGGATCTCTATCAAGATCTTTTTGGCTCCAAATTCTATGAGGCTATGGATGAATATGTAAAAGGGTTATCCATGGAATTTATTTAGTGTTGCCCTTCCGGGATCCAGCTGATCAGGTTGGAGCTTTGGGACCTCATGGAAAAAGGACTTGGCATTTTGGTGGAAAACCTTGACCCTCCCCCCCCCAACCCTGTGATATTGGCAAGGGGGCAGAAGAAGGGGGCTATGTCAGAGGAGACAGATTTTGGCTTAGTCTCCTTGCTTCCACTCTCCCATGTGGAAAATACTGTGCTGCATCTCCAGGCTTTCTATGAAGTAGCATGTAAATAAAGCCTCTGCTTCTCTTTCTCCCTGACTGTTCCCATCTAGAGTGTGGACTCAATTAGGCAAGCTGGTGCCTGTGACCCTGACTGCCTTTTCCACTCTCTGATTCCTTTCCTGAATAAATTACTGAGCATCAGCTTCAAGGTGGATATGTCCACTCTTAGAGATAATCTTTGAGTTCAAGAGGCCAGGACATCCTGGGTCTATTGAGTGAAGCTTAATAATGGCAAAGACAGGCATTCCTGGAAACTGCTTCTATGCTCTTAGAGGAAGTGACCACCAACAAACAAGACAATTGCACAAACTGGGTCATTTTACCAGCAGACATGTACCATGAGTTACTGGACAATGCAAAACCAAGATGAAGTGTGAAGTTCGAAGTTAACAATCCTTCACACTGCTTCACACTCTCATGTGGCTTTAGTGTTGCTCTCCTTGCTGATTATATCAGTAGTTATAATCCTATTTTAAGTTTGTTTTTGTCAAATGAA
Organism: Pseudocheirus occidentalis; assembly: GCA_028646575.1. Classification (NCBI taxonomy): domain Eukaryota; kingdom Metazoa; phylum Chordata; class Mammalia; order Diprotodontia; family Pseudocheiridae; genus Pseudocheirus; species Pseudocheirus occidentalis. The sequence continues at coordinate 8,878,516 of CM053595.1, forward strand.
CATTTATGAGTATTCTTCCTTTTTTTTGCTTTTGGGAGGGTGGAAGGCAGGGCAATTGGGATTAAGTGACTTGCCCAAGGTCACACCACTAGTAAGTGTTAAGTGTCTGAGGCCACATTTGAACTCAGGTCTTCCTGACTCCAGAGCTGTGCTCTATTCACTGTGCCACCTCGCTGCCCCGAGTATTCTGCTTTTAACATTCTTTTTGTGTATCGGAAATGAATACGTGCTTCATCCCCGATTCATATTGTAAAGTGAGTACTTGTCTGCTCCCCAGTTTGGGGGAAACCCTAGACACAATCCATCATTTAATCTATAAATACATTTTCCCCTGGGATTCAAGGTTAGTGGTTTAGCTGAAGTATGTTTACAGAAAGGAGCTTAACCTCTCTCCTTAGAGGCCAAGCTCCTCCAGGACTGAACCTAATCCAAACCACATGCATAGGCCTCAGGTTTCTCATCAATAAAATGAGGGGTGGGGTGGATTAGGTGACACTCAGGTCCTTTCCAACTCCGTATGTATGAGTCTTATGATTCCTATACTTCTATAATTTAGAATAGACCAGGCCTGTACAACCTGTGGCCCGTCAAAGAATTTTATGGGACCTGTGACAAAAGTAGAAGAAAATGTGGAGGAAATCCTTTAGTGAGACAGAGGTGCAGGCCTGAAATAGACCATCTAATTCAATCCTCTTATTTTACAGAGGGGGAAACTGAGGCCTGGAGATAGGAAGGAGCATGCCCAAAATCTCACAAATATCAAGTAGCAGGATCAGTATATAAACCCAGCAGCTTTTAGTCTATATTCAATGTCCTTTCCTCTACATCAGAGGTGTCAAACCTGTGGCCCCTTAGCTGCATATGGCCCATTGTCCTCTGACATATAACTTGAACCTGATAAAAATGTAATTGGGAAATATTTAACAAAATAAATATAATAAAATAAAAATACAATGTTATAACATAGTGTTATATGATATTATATATACAATGTCATAAAATTATACTACATTATATAAATAAAAATATAGTAAAACATCAATAATATTAATATGTAGTTTTCTAAGTCAATATGCACCAGCAGGGATCCTTATATGTGGTTTAGTGGCCCCCCATTTCTAGTTGAATTTGACACCCCTCCTCAACATCCAATTTCTTCCCCTTAGTATTCATGAGCTCTCTTACAAATTAATCAGCTTCTTAAATTTATTTTAACCAGGTCTGTGATTTCATCACTGTCATTTCTTTCTAAATTTATGATGAAAAATTTCAGATCCCTAAGCAAAATGCTCTAATGTTCAGTGATATTATCTTCAAATTAAAAAGGTCTCTAATTCTCAACCAGCTGCTTGCTTTCACACACAAAAAAAGGAGAGAGCAGTCTGTTCCTTCCACTTGTTAACAGCTGCATGGGGGAGGCTGGGATCAAGAAAGAGAGAAAAAAATGCCACTGGTTACATTGATGGGGTTTTAGACAAGAGCTGGAGATTCCCACAGCTTTCCAGGCCCTCCTGCTAGATCAGGCCAGGGTCAGCTGAGTCCAGATTGGTGAGGACTGGCCCAGGAACAAGAAGCCTTTAAGAGACATTGTAAACACTTTTGGGTTGTTTTCTTTCAGAAGAACTGTCTCTAGTTAGTTGGTTTCAGGGAATGCAAAATGGATTCCTGAGTTCAGAGAAGTTCCCGCGGCTAAAGCCTATTCTTCATAGTGACCTTACAAGGGAGCACTGGTACTGGATTGAGAATCAGGAGACCTGGGTTTGAAACCTAGCTTTTTTTTCTTAGCGGCAGCATGACCTTGGGCAAGTCACTTTGTCAATCAGGGCTTCAGTTTCCTATCAGCAAGAAAGAGATGGTTGAACTAAATGGTCTCTATTGATCCATCCATCAGTCAATCAATAAGCATTTACTCAGTACTAGGTACTGAAAATACAAAGACAAAAAAAAAATGTAAGTCACTACCCTCAAGAAATTAACTTCCCCCTTCTCCCCCCCAGATAACATATACATATACAAATATATACAAAATGAATATGGAAATGGGATGGGGAAAGCAGGTGGCAATCAATCAGGAGAGGTTGACAGGTAGAGGCACTGGAACTGAGAGGTGAAGAAAACAGGAATCCTAAATGGTGGAGGTAAGGCATGAATAGATCCCAGGCATGGAGAACAGAGAGCAGATAGATGAAGAGATGGGAGGTGGAGTGTCATGGGAGAGGAACAGGAAAAGAGCCCATTTGAGTAGAATACCTGATGGGGATCAATGTATAATAAATCTGGAGAGATAAGTTGGAAGCTTGAAGTGAAGAGTTTTAAATGCCCGGCAGAGGAACTTGTATTTCATCTAAGAGGTAATGGGGTGAGGGGGCACTGAGCTTTTACTAAGCAGAGAAGTGATCACTTTAGCTACTGTGTGGTGGGTGGAGTAGGGAGGGTAGAAACGGGAGACAAAATCAATTGCAGCTGTTCCAGGTGAGAGGTGGTGAGGATCTGAACCTGGGTGGTGGATGTGTGGGTTGTTGTTGGTCCTTGGTTTTCAAAGAGGACCAATGACATCATGAAGGTAATGTCTTGACTTGCCTGTAAATTGGATTTAAATGAGGCAGAAATGAGGAAAGTTGTCAGCCTCAAGAGAACAGATGGGAGAGCTATTTTAGCCACAGAATGGACAAGATTTTGTAATTGGACAAAGAAGGAGAGGGTGGTATGCTGAGGGAGAGCAAAGAATTGAGAATGACTCAAAGGTTGTGAACCTGGGTGACTAAAATGGTTGTGTGCCCTTGGTAGGAGTAGGGAAGTTTGGGAAAGGGGTGGGTGTAAGGGAAAAGATATGAGTTCTGTTTTAGACCATTCCGAGTTTGGGATATGTGTGGGACAAACGGGTTGAAATAATCAATAGGCAGTTCTTGATATAAGACTGGAGCTCTGGAGAGAGATAAGGGTTGGATATGTAGATATCTGAGTCAACTGCATAGAGATAAGTAAACCCATGGGAGTTAAGAGGTCATCAAGTGAGAGAGTTTAGAGAAAGAAGAAAAAAGGGCCCAGAACAGAGACTTGGTAAACACCCCCAGTTATGGGGAAGGACATAGATGATTCAGCAAAGGAGACTGAGAAGGAGCAGTTTGACAGGTGGGAGAACAAAGATGGAGCACTACCAGAAAGATCCAAAGAGAAGTTGGTCAATAGCATCCAATCCTGCAAGGGGGTCAAGAAGTATAATGATTGAGAAAAGGCCATCATAGTTGGCAAGTAGGAGACCCCTGGGAAGTTTGGAGAGCGAAGTTTGAGTTGAGTGAGGGGACTGGAAGTCGAACTACAAAAGACTGAGGAGCAGGTTCTTTCTAGCTCTAACAACGGAATTAGAAGACCTGGTTGGAATTCCAGCTTTGCAGTACGATGGAAAGATCACTGCATTTTCAATTTGGAAAATCCAGTGTTCAGATCATGTCTCTGCTCCTTATCATGTCTCTCAGCCTCATTTTCCTTATCCATAATGAGAGGTTTGGGCTTCGCTTCAAATTAGCCCAGAAGGTGATGTGGACTCCTTAGGAAATGACAAATTCTCATTCATGGAGATCATTATATAGAATCTGGATCAACTCTAGTCAGGGATGTTAAAGACGGGTCTAGGTACAGATTGCCTCAACAAAACTATAACATTGGGGAAATAGATGAGGAATTAAGAATTAAGAAATAAAACTAAAGTCTAATACAGATAGATGTGTACTGTACAGCATACAGTGATGGGAAACTTCAATTATCCAAACAGCTGCTCAAGTTCCCTCTCTGCAAAAGCAGATAACCCTTTTTTTATTCACCTTGATGATAATTTAATTCTTCTAGAGGTGGAGAGACCAGCAAGAGAATATTCTATGACCTCATTCTCATCAAAGAAGGGAAACTATTTTCTTGGGTACAAATGATAGAAACTTTATGGCTCCATGTTTTTTTCTACCTTAGAATCTGTGATAGAGGGAGGCAACATATTGTAGCAGAAACTATGTCACATATGCACCCAGCAAAGTCGCGTAGTGGATAGAACACTGAGCCTGGAGTGAGGAAGACCGGAATTCAGATCTGACCACAGATACTGACCACTACTGAGAGCAGCAAGTATGACTGTAGGCAAGTTACTTAAGCACTGTTTGCCTCAGTTTCCTCACCTGTCTTTCAGGGATATTGTGAGGATGAAATGAAATAATTGTAAAGCACTTTAGCACGGTGCCTAGTACAGAGGGTATACGAATGTTTTTTGTTGTTTTGGTTGTTTTTGACTCTTTCTGACCCCGTTTGGGGTTTTCTTGGCAAAGATACTGGAATGGTTTGCCATTTCCTTCTCCAGTTCATTTTATAGATAAGGAAAGTAAGGAAACAGTGACTTGCCCAGGGTCACACAGTTAATATGTGTCCAAGACCAGTTTTGAACTTGGGTGTTCCTGATTCCAGGTCTGGTAGTCTATCACTGCACCACCTAGCTTCCCCATAAAAATGTTACTTATTATTATTATTATTAATTACTTGGAGTAGTATGACATAAATTTAAATTCTAGCTTTACTACTGACCCGTTGGGTAAGTCACTCAATCTCTTTGAGGCTCAGGTCCCTAATCTGGAAAAAGAGAATGTGGGACCAGATGCCCTCTGAGGTCAATTCCAGATGTAAATCTGTGAAAGAGAAAGAAAAGAAGAGGAAAGCTAAGCCTAATCTGACCTGCATCCTATATTTTGGGAGAGCAGAATTCAAAGGGTTCTGAGAAAGAACAGTTTAGGTTCCCATGGACAAAAATTCTACAGAGCAAGTCAGTCTAGGAGAGATTTCATTCTTTCATAAATGAAACCCTAAAGACACAGAGAGCAACAATTCCAATGAGGAGGAAAAGGGGAGATGCCTAAAGATATCAATGAGGGTAAAAAGGGAACTCACTAAGCAAGTTAGACATTACAAAGACACACAGATGATGAGAACAGGGCCAGGAATAGAGGATGAAAAGAAAAAATCAGGAACAATAAATTGCTGGGCTTTTTCTTTAAAGCTGTATTGGAGAAAAAGAAAAGATGAAAAAAGGAATAGATGGGATGGTGAAAATGATGATAACCCATGATGAAGAAAAGGTAGAAATGCTTAATTCTTGTTTGGCTTCTCTTTCTCCTCTAAAGAGAACAACCTTTGCATTGGGAATAAGGACAAATAGGGAATGGTCAATAGGGAATTGAGTCCCAAGATAAAGTATTCTTGATGCATTCCGATCACCAGAAGTCAAATAAATCGCATTTTTAGGAAATGAAAATATTAGTGGATGAGGTTTCTGAGCTACTGTCATCTCTGTTGGAAAGATTAGGGAGAAGTATCTGAGGACTGAAGGAGGGCAAAAATCTTGAGTTTGGGGGAGGAAAAAGGAGAGAGAGAGAGAGAGAGAGAGTAAAGGATCTGTAAACTAGACCTACAGACCAGCACACTTGATTTTTATTCCTGACAAAATTCTAAAACAATTTCTTCAAATTTTTGCTAATAAAATTGTAAAAATGAGAAACTTTTAAAACCTTAAGACCTCTTGTCAGCGCCATGACCAAACATGATTCCAGAGAACCAACGATGAAGAATGCTACCCCAACATCCAGATAGTGAGGAGGTGGGCTCCATATGCAAAAAGATACAGATTTTTAGACACAGCCAATGTGGGAATTTATTTTGCACAACTGTGCATATTTATTTATTATTTGGGTTTTGGTTTTTCCCCCTCTCATCCTTAGTAGGGGAAGGTGGGAAGGAGAGAAAATAAATGCTTGTTAGTTGAAAAAAAAATTAATTAAAAAACCAAAGTGAACATTTAGTAAAGAAAATAGTTATGAGAAAGGGCTATGGGATGGCATCAAGAAATAGTCATGCCACCCCCTTCCTTTCTTTGTAGTGATGGATATGAAACAATGCATCTTTACCTCGATTTGATTTATATATTGATTAGTTTTGCTGAACTGCTTTTCCCCTCTTTTCTTTTAAAAGATTCTTTGTTATAATCTCTTTGGATAGTAGTAGGGTAGGGATGTATTTTGAAATAAAGATGAGATAAAAACAAAAGATACCAATAAAAATTTTAAAAGGGGTCATACCAGTCTAACCTCATTTCCTTTTTTGACAGGGTTATTAGGCTGGTATATTAAGAATGCTGTCAGTATAATATACATCGCTCCCAGCAAAGCATTTGACAAAGCTACCCACAGTATGTTAGTAAGGAGGATGAAGGTATGTGGACTAGACAATATTACAATTTGGCAGATTTGGAAGTGGTTGTGTGGCTGGGACCCAAAGTGTAATTTATTAATAGTTCGACATTATCTAGAAAGAAAGGCTCTAGTGGAATGCCCCGGGGATCTAAGTTTGGCCTTGTGTTATGTAACATTTTTGTCAGTAACTTAGATAAAGGTTTATCAAAGATTTGCTTATCAAATTTGCAGATGACAGAAAGCTGGAAGCAATAGCCTATGCATTTGATGACAGTCAGGATTAAAAAGTATCTCAACAGGTATCTTCAACATTAGATTGAATCTATGAAGATTAAAGTTATGAAGAAATTATACTTGTACTTGAATATGGAAAGATCAAATTTCCAAGTACAAAATGGGAGATGGGTGGCTAGTCACCAGTTATCTGAAAAGGGGTTTCAGTGCCCTTCAAACTCATTAAAAATCCATAATGTGATATGGTAACCAAGAGGGCTAATGCAATCGCAGACCACATCAGGAGCATCATAATGTCCTAGACTAGGGAGGGAAGAGTTCTGTTGTTCTCTGCCCGGTCAGAGCACTTCTGAGTACAATGGTCTCTTCTGGGTGTCTCATTTTAGGAAAGACTTTAATAAGACAGAGAATGGGGGCAGCAGATGAGGGCATTTGGGATGGTGAAGAAAATCCTTCAGTTCGTGTCAAATAATGATTGGTTAAAAAAGTTGGGAATGTTTAGCTTTGGAGAAACAAAATCTTAGGGACTTGATAATTGTTTTTATTTAAAGGACTCTCATGTGGAAGAAATATTAGATTTGTTCTTCTTGGACCCAAAGGGCAGAACTTGGGGAAATGACTAGACGTTCTGAAAAGGAAAATTTAGGCCTCTCCTTAGGAAAATCTATATAACAACTACAGCTATCTAAAAGTGGAATGGGGCATCTAGGTGGTACATTGGAAAGAACTCCAGGCTTAGAATCAGAAAGATCTGAGTTCAAATCCAGAATCAAATGCTTACTAGCTATGTGACCCTGGGCAAATCACTTAACCCCTATTTGCCTCAGTTCTTCATCTGTAAAACGGGGATATACTGCAGAAGGAAATGGTAAACCACTCCAGTGTTTTTACCAAGGAAACCCCATGAAAAAAGTCCACGGAGGGCAACATAGACTCAGACAGTACTGAATGAACAGTAACAACAAAAAGTGGAATAGGTTCTTTTGTGAGGTCTTAAGTCCTGCCCTAGTCTCGCCCAACCTCTACTCAATGTCTTCAGACAAAAACTGAGTGATAAAGTGAGTGATAAAGCTTGTTACTCACCAGAAGAAATCCAAGAGCAATGAAGATGAGGCCACATGTATGAAACGGGGATGAAGAGCAAGGGTGTGGCTAGGAGTAGGAAGTGGGGAGATTTCTTATGTAGGAAATAACAGGAAAGGAAAATTGAGAAGCCTATTGTGGCTGCTGATGCTTAGGGGATATGAAAGAGAAAGCTGTGAGGAAAGACTGCTTGCAGACCTTGAGGAAGACTTCCTGCAAGAGGCAGCATTGGAACTGGCCTTCGACGGCTGGGGAAGATTTTGACAATTTGAGAATGGCAGACGAAGAGGAAAAATATTCCAGTAAAACAGACCAAAATTCCAGAAGCATTTTAACACCGTATCAGTGTGTTCAAGAAACTCAAGAGCAGTGATTCCAAGACTTCCTATTTGATAAAATGGACCAAACAGAGTGAAGGATTGAGGGTGGAAAATCTGGGACACGATCAAGGAATAGTGAACAGTTCAATTTGATTTCAGTGTAGAATATATATGGTGAAAGCTGGGTAAAGTTGATTGGAGCCAAGCTGTGAGAGGCTGAGAAAGCCATGCTCTGGTGAATGGACTGTCTCTAGTAGGTAATGAGGGGCCATTGATTCATTCATGCATCCTTGCAACAATCACTAATTTTAAAAATACATTTTATTGGTTTTTTTGGTTTTACATCACCTAAATTTCACATTTACTCTCTTTCCAGAAAACCATCCTTTATAACCAATTTTTGAATGGAAAAGAAAAAAGAGGGGGAAAAATCTGACAATAATACCATGTAATGTTCTACACCGACAGCAGCTATAGAGCCCCCACCACCCAACACACACACACACTTTTGCAAAGGAGTAGGAGAGGGAAGTATTTTCTCATACTTCTTAGACTCCATTAAGCACCAACTATATATAAGACCTTAGGGAAAATAGACAAAGAATGGAGATATAGACATCAGACTTACCATATGCACAAATATGCAACATGATGCAATCTATATACAATTATTGTAGTGTAGAAGAAGAGAGGTACAAAGTGTATGCAAGGAGAGAAAGAAAAGAATGCTAGCATTTTCCATAGCCAGTTTCAGCATAGAACAAGCTGAGCTAAGGAGGAGAGGTAGGGAATCTGGGGCATTTGGGGGGAATGGAGAAGAGTCCAATTTGGCTGGCAGGCAGAGTGTATATAGATGCAGGTCTAATAGCAGTTTGGAACCTGATTGATTGTAGGACTCTTAAATAATCTTGGCTCATTAGAACTAGCTTGGCCCTTAGGGATCATTTAATCCAACTCTTTCATTTTAAAGTTTAGGAAACTGAGCTCAGTCTATGAGCCTAAAAAGATTAATCTGGGTACAGGATTTGTTGGGAGGAGGGGGAGGAGCAGAGCAAAATGGGAGGCTCCTTGTCCCACATAGGACACAAAGGACCCCTTTTCTTCTTTATAAATCTGGCAGATGTGAGTGAATTTCACCCCTTGTCACATCCTTCCCACATCCCTCCTCTCACAGCATTTCCAGAGAGAAGCAAAATAGGGGCTCTTAAAGGATCTTTGGGGTTAAAGCAGTGGTGAGATGGGGTGGGAAGCAGGAGCACTGAACCACTCCTGTTTGCCCCGTCCGTTCATTCTCCTACTGACTCATTGCCTGAATGGATTTCCCTTTAGCTCTCCATCTCTGTTCTGGGAAGTGGTATCACAGTATCCGCGGTCTGTTCTGTCTCTCTCTGGGTCTGTGTATCTCTGTCTTTGTCTATCTCTTTTAAACTCTGAGTGGAAGTCAGAAGCACAGCCCTTTCTTCCTCTTCTTTGGGACTTTTACCTTCTCATTGACTTCTGATTTCTAATAAATACCTCCAGACTAGCAAAGACCTGTGGTTAACACAATTTATAAAGACAAACATTGAAAACAAAGAAAGGTAAATAAAATTCACCATACTCGGAAAGAAAGGTTCTCAGGTATCCTTGAGGAGTCCAAAGGGAGAAAAAAAACAAAAAAGGGCGAGTAGGTGGAGAAATGGATAGCATATCAAGTCTGGAGTCAGGAAGTCTCACACTGGGCAAGTCACCTAACCCCGTTTGCCTCAGTTTCCCCATCTGTAAAATGAGCTGGAGAAGGAAATGGCAAACTATTCCTCTATCTCTGCCAAGAAACCCTCAAGTGAGGTCATGAAGAGTTGGACACGACTAAAGTAACAACTCAGCAAGGGGGCAGCTGTGTGATGCAGTGAGTAGATTACGAGCCCTAGAGTCAGGAGGACCTGAGTTCAAATCCAGCCTCAAACACTTAACACTAACTGTGTGACCTTGGGCAAGTCACTTAACCCCAATGGCCTTGCCCTTCCCCCTCCAAAAATAATAATAATAATAATAAAAGAAACAGCTTAGCAACAACAACAAAGAGGGAGAAAAGGGGGATACAGAATACCTGGCTTTCCACAACACAGTATCTGTTGTGATGCTCCTCACACCTTGTAGCTTCTGCAGCCTGGCTTCCAGTCTTTTCTGTTCCCTGCGCTTGGGCAGCTATAGCCTTCGACATTCAGTCTTCTATAGGTAACCCATGGCTCACTATTCTCTACCTGCGTGCTTTTTCTGAATTTCTGAGTGGATATCTTTGAGTTTCCCTCCTGAGCTCACTGACTTTTCAAGGTCACCTTGAAAGTGTGACTTATCATTCTTGTAATTTCTGATTCCCTCAAGGAACCTCCTAAAGGGATCATCTGGTGTCTCTTTGTCCATTTTTTCACAATTACTTTGTTCTCTGGCACCTTACCTGTGGTTAGGGTTGCGAAAGGCCAACTTCCTCATGCGGAGGAAGAATGTTCCACTTATAGTTAGAAGATCCTGGGTTTGACTACTCCCTGATCTTTCCTACTTTGTAACCTTGGGTAAGCTAAATAGAATTCTAGATCTTGAGCTGGAAAGGACATTACAATCAATTCTTTTCTCTGATCTTTAGTTAATAATGTGTAAAATTCATTTATTGAATTCATTTATTCAACAAACATATCTACTCATCCAAGCCACCTTGATAATACTAGGAAGATAGAAAGTTTAGCTAAGAAGCAGTCCTTACCCTGCTGGAGTTCAAAGCCTAGTAGGAGAATCAGGTATGAAAACAGTTAATATAAGTACTAAGGGGGCTCTAAAGTGTAATGGGAAAAGTACCAGTTTAGAATTGGAATCCCAAAGCAAGAGATTTTAATTCTCGTTGTTACCACCTACAAGACTTTAGGCAAGTCACTTCATAGTTCTGAGCTTCAGTTTACCCCTTTGTGAAATGGGCTGTGGTGGATTAGGTGTCTCCTGAAAGAGTCTTTTCCAGCTCTAACATTCTGTGATTTCCTTTTAGTCTCCTGCATAACTGATAATGGCATCAGTCTTGTCTAAAGGACGAGGGGGAAACTGAGGCACATAAGAGTCCCACTTCTCGCCTTGTATCCGTGCTGCCCATCGGGCATGTTGGATATTTAGCTATATTTAGAGTTGTGATAAAAGCAAAATGGAATGATTAAGTGATAAAATGACATCGATGGTATCTGAAGTGATTTAACCAGAGCACCGGCCCTGGAGTCAGGAGTACCTGAGTTCAAATCCAGCCTCAGACACTTAACACAAAAACCTAGCCGTGTGATCTTGGGCAAGTCGCTCAACCCCAACTGCCCTCCAAAAACAAAAACAAACAAACAAAAAAAACCAAATAAAGTGATTTAACCCCCAAGGTCACAGAACCAGCAGTGAGCCTAGGATTCAAACCAAAGTCTTCTGGGTTGAAGTTGAGTGCTCTTCATTCTATTTCACTCAGTTCAACAAGTATCGGGTGACTAGTATGTTCAAAACCCTGCTCTCAAGGAGCTAACAATCTTGTATGTTATTGATGAGATTAATCAAAGAAGGAGTTCTTTCAGGAGCCATCCTCCTTAGCTAGGGAGGGAAAGGGGAACTCGTGTCAACTCAGCATAATTCATAGAACCACAAAATATTAACCCTTTAAGAATATAGATCATGCTTTGGAATTATTCTCCAAAATGCTATCTATATTGGCAGAACATGGTTGCTGTGACTACTTAAGGTTCTAGGGTTAACCCTGAAGGATTCAAGAGAATGGGTATTTTTATTTTTCTAATGAGCCCCCAGCAGTGTGCTTTCTCCTTCAATGTTTATCATTTATTGTGAATGACTTAGTTATTTTCAGTGAGACAATCGTCCCGGATAATTTCAAAGGACTCATGATGAAAAATGTCATCTGTAAGGAATACGTTTTAGAATGTCATCAATCTGATGTGAATCATGTAAATGTTGATAATATGCCCTGTGTTTATTATACATTTAGTGTTTCAAAAGACTCACTTATTGCCTTTTTGCCCACCTATATTATGTGGTCAATTTGCAATTGTCAAAAAAACAACATTAAAAGAATAAGTTTATGGATAGAAACAATAATAGATGTTAATTGCCTCCCAATCTGTATTTACCGGTGTTAGTTCAGAGGCTTTTGCTAGCAGCAAGAATGAATTATCAGAGTAAAAACATATTTGTAAACTGTATCAGAATTGAAGATTAGGAATAAAATCATTTTCTTATTAAAAAAATGTCATCTGCTTCTGGAGAAAGAACTGATTGAGTCTGAATGTAGATTGATTGAAGCCTAGCATTTTTCACTTTTCAGTAGTTTTGATTTTTGGTCTGTATCTTTTTTCACAACATAACTAATAGGGAAATATGTTTTGCATGATTGCACATGTATAGCCTACATCAAATTGCTCATTGTCTTAGGGAGAGGTGAGAAGGAAAGAATTCAGAACTCACAATTTTCTTTTCTTTTTTTTTGTTTCGTTTTTTCTTATGGTTCCTCCCATTGATTCTAATTCTTCTTTACAGCGTGACTAATGTGAAAATACGTTTAATGTGAATGTATCTGTAGAGCCTATACCAGGCTGCATGCTCTCTTGGGGTGGGAAGAGAAAAGGGAGGGGGAGAAAATTTAGAAATCAAAATCTTGTGGAGGCGAATGTTGAAAACTAAAAATAAATTAATATATATATTTTTTTATTCTGGAAAACTCTTTATTGTAGGTGGAACGGGACACAGCTGGACACAGTAAGTTAGATGATTCCAATTTTGTTGGCAACATCTAATGCATCGTAGTCTGGAGCAAGACAAACATAGGCCTTCTTCTCTCCATC
>CM053595.1:8891726-8902444 GCA_028646575.1 Pseudocheirus occidentalis
GGGAAAGACAAAATGGGGTTAATCATCCCATTTAGAAGAGGCAAGGGATAACTGTTACAATTTTACCTTCATTTACTCTCATTGAATTTGGCTTAGGGAAGGAATAACATAAACTCTAAACTGGGCATCATGCCACACAGGAGAGTACGGGGCATGGGGATGAGAGGGGGGATGATGGAGGGGAGGGCAGGGTCTAGGGGAGGGTTGCTGGAAGCACACACTTCAGTAAAGGAACAGGGACAGGGTAGAGAATAGAACAATGTGGGGGCAGGATAGGAAGGAGGGACATATAATCAGCCTCTCACCATAGGTCCACTGTGGAGATGTCCTGCATAATTAAACATGTACATGAATTGCTTGTCCTTCCAGTGGGGGTGGGTGACAAGGGAGGAACTGAAAGAATCTCAAATTTAAAGCTCTATAATCAAATGTTAAAAAACTAAACAAAACATATATATACATATATGTATATATAATCATTATTATTATTATTAACTTCATTAAACTGGGAATTAAGATATACAGGGACTGGGGTAGGGAGACCCTCCCTGCCCTACCAGAAAGTTAGAGTGGTGTTGGAGGAGGGCATAAAAAAGAGCAGATTGGGGAATGGGCTTTATAGTAGGATCTCTGTTTTGGGGTTGGGGTAAGGGAAAGACGGGGAGAAAATTTGTAACTCAAAATCTTGTGGAAAGGAATGATGTAAACAAGAAAATAAAAAAATTTGATTATAAAAAATGGGAAGAACCATGAATTTCAGGTTTAGAAGCACAATTAGCATAAAAAATGTTTAATCTGAAAGTTGCTCAGGATTCTAACTTGGCCACAAGAGAAGTATAAACCAGTTCAGAGTAGGGGGTATTACTAACAGTTGGGCAATACCTGGGAAAGCTTCATAAAGAAGGCAGCGCCTGAGCTGGGATTTGAAGATAAGTGAAATTTTAATGAGTGGAGATGGGAGGACATTCCAGTTAGAAGTGAAAGGAGGAAAGGAAGGAAGAAAGGAAGGAAGAAAAGAGGGAAGGAAGGAAGGGAGAAAGGAAGAAAGGAAGAAAGAAAGAAAGAGAAAGAAAGAGAAAGAAAGAGAAAGAAAGAAAGAAAGAGAATGAAAGAAAGAAAGAAAGAAAGAAAGAAAGAAAGAAAGAAAAAAAGAAAGAAAGAAAGGTGTCCCACTGCATCTTGGGTCATCTCTACTCATCATGATCTATATCTTGCCAGATGACTGTGAAGGAGAGAGTGAGGCTGGTGACTTTGCACAACCCTTCCTCATTTAAATCTAATTCACTTACAAGTCATGACATCACCTTCCTGATGTCATTGGTCCTTTTCAAGAGCAAAAGACAAACATGAACAGCTAGAGGAACAAAAGCAGAGGCAGAAACATAGGGCTATATTTGGTGAAGAGGCCTGCTGGCCCCTTATAAATGTATAACAACTGGGTTTTGGTCATGGTGTGAATGTTGTGTATTCATACATACTTTCAGGTTCAATCTTCATTATTAATATTTTCTTAAGTCTGGATAAGTATTGGCAAACTACAGCGAGTCCTTTGGAGGACCAGGTCTGGCCATCCCTGTTTTTGTTAGATGAGAATGTTTTTTTTTTTTATTTAGAAATAGAGGTTTATTTTATTTTAAAATGTAAAAACAATTCTTGGTTTTCACGAAGCACAAAAACGGGCACTGGCCAATGGTTTGCTAATCTCCTAGTCTAGACAATTGAAGAAGCACTTAATTAAGCCCTGCTTTGTACAGATTGCTATTTCAGAGGAGTAAGTGTTCACACTAAAAATTTCACAGTGGGCTTGGTTTGAGCTGGCTCCAGCATACTTTGGGGCTGGGAAATCATCACCAGTGCAGTTTGGCTGGAGTATAGAGGTGGGAAAAGTAGGTTCAAGTTAGATTTTAGTTTTCCTTTAATGCTGTGTTGAGGAATATGGATCACCGAATTAACATATTTTTAAAGATATGAACCAAGGTCAGGTTACAGGATGAATAAAAGAGCGTAGCACATTCCTATGAGAAACATCAGGTTTGCTAATCTTCACAGTAAGCTTAGACAGGCAAGTAAAGCCAAGGTCAACAAAAATGTTGGGTTTTGTTGTTCTTGGTGGTATTTTTTAAAGTAGCTATGATGGGGAAAAGAAAAGGACCAAAGTGGGGTCCAAAAACCTGCTGCTGTTCAACATGAGGTGCTCGATTCTAATTTAGCTTCTTTTTTTTTTCTTCCAAGGAGAATGATCTTTGGACTGTAAAAGATGAACAAAAATGACTAATAAGAAGTTAAAATCTAAGATGTAGCCAGAGATAGTAAGAGAGAATCTTTGTTGTTTTTTTATTCCATCTTGTCCAACTCTTCGTGACCCCATTTGGGGTTTACTTGGCAAAGATAGTGGAGTGGTTTGCCATTTCCTTCTCCAGCTCATTTGACAGATGAAGAAACTGAAGCAAACAGGGTTAAATGACTTACCCAGGAACATACAGTTAGTACATATCTGAGGGCCAGATTTGAACTCAGAAAGATGAATCTTACTGATTCCAATTCCAGTACTCTATCCACTGTGCCACCTACAGCGCCTGCCTGCGCTTGAATTTGAATTCAAATCATGAGGCCTAGATGAATAAAATATCAACCTACTGAAAGAATTGGGAGATGTTATTCTTCTACCACTGTCAGCGACCTTTGGAAGATTCAAGCAAATCAAAAAGGGGCAAAGGCCTTAATTTTATTTTAAAGAGGTAGAATTTGCAAACTGGAAATTCTTAAATATGGTAAGTGGTATCCACCAATAAGAAAAACAATATAGAAATGCTGACCAATATCTTTAAAGTTTTATTTTTGTCTGTTCATTATCTTCTTGGTTTCATTTGTAAATGCTGTTGGCATAATTTGGCATAGTTGGGCCTCACACCAAGCTTTCTGCTGAATGTTTTTTTCCATCCAATGTTCTATAGTGTTTTATGAGGCAATATTTCTCATTAATTTTCCACCATCCTCCTCAGCAAAGTCTTGCAAATGAATTATATTCTAAACTGCTATTACCCTTGGCTGCTTCCTCTTCTCACATTGCAATGAGACAGAATGTTTGGTAACTAAAACTATTTCTGGTTCTTGTTCGCCTAATCTGTTGAGGAGACTTGTTTAATTACTAAAGTAATCAAAAACAATTTTTTAACAATCGGTTAGAAACATTTTCGGGAACAGGTGATAAAGACTGTGTGGATGTCTTTTTCTTTATGCATTTCTTGTTTCTTTGGGCACCAACAGCTCTTTCGAATGTGATGATGCTTGTGGCAATTGAAAATGGTCTTCATATCTTCAGTCTTCTAATTTTGTGTGTATTTTGCTCTTTGTTCTTGTAAATCAGTAATCTGAGTGTACACAAATAGTTAATAGGGAAATGATTCCCTCATCAGTAACTGGTCATTCTTGTCTTTTAAGAGCTATTCAATTTCATGTTTTATGGTGTTTTATAGTGTCATATAAAACATCACAAACATTGTTGATCTTCAATAAATACATTAATACTATATTATATATACCTTCAGAAGATCTAATAATATATTCTAGAAGTTTGTCAGGAAACCTAGATCAAGCTCATTGGTTTTTATTTTGTAGATTCCGTTGTTTTCTCTTTCCTGAAAGTCTGAACTTTTATTTCCCTCTATTTCTGTGGCATCTCTACTATTTTCTGTCCTCTTTGGAGGGTCATGGACGGTGGCTCTTTAATCACCCCTGAAAGTTCTTTCATTATAAAGGTTGTAGTCTGTCCGGGCCTAATGACTTGAACTCAGCTAGTCACTAATTTTATCGTGGGGTTTAATCCCATATTAATCATTTTTCTTCTGATTTTTCTAATCCAAAGATCATTCCTCGTTACAGAGAAAAGAGAAGCAAATTAAAAGTTGAGTAGTTCTGCCTTCTCTATTTGTCGGTCATCACTGTCCCATTCAACCAAAGCAGTCATTTTATTTCTTCTTTGAGGCTTTTCTTTTTCCCATGCAGCTTTAAAAAAAAAAGTCCTTTTTGTTGATCTTAGCATTAACACCCTCAGTTCATTCAGAACTTTAGAGTTGCCATTATTCCTAGAAGATCAAGTCATGCTTTTGTAGTCATCCTGTTATTTGCTTTTGCTCTCATTTCCTGTATATGTAAAAAAAAAACCAGACGTTTATTGTTGTTTGTTTTTATACCACCTAGATTTTCCTCTGCATTCCTGCTCTACCCAATCCCAGAGAACCATTCTTTATAACACTTTTTTTTAAAAGAGGAAGAAAAAAAATTCAATAAAACCATTTTTTAACTTAAAAAAAATCTGAGGTTAATATGTAACATTGTACACTCATGTTGTATGATACAGGATCAGGGAAAGTATCTTCTCATCTCTCTCTTTTTTAATTAATTAATTTTATTTTAAATTTATGGAATAACACAGATATTTCCATAATATTGTACAATAAAAAAGATGATTGTACATGAAATTGCAAATTTACTATGCACAACTTGCTATTCCTTTCAAATATGCAACAAAATGATCATGTAAGTTTCTTATTTTTTCCTTTTTGCCTTTCTGTCCCAACCCTGTCCTAGAGATGGATACCATCAGACATAAATATGCATGTATGTATGTGTGTGTATACATATATTATATGTAATTATTCTACACCTCCTTCTATTATTCTTTCTCTGGGTGCAGATAGCATCTTTCTTCATATGTCTTTATACTTATTTTGGGTATTTATACTAGGCAAAATAACTTATTCACTCCGAGTTTTTCTTAAAACAATATTGCTCTTCCCTTCTATCATTTTAGCCAATTTGATAGCTATAGGTTGTTTGAATTTGTATTTCTCTAACCAATAATGATTTAGAGCATTTTTTCATGTGAGTATAAAGGGTTTTGATTTATTCATTAGTTCATATCCTTTGACCATTTATCAGTTGGGGAAAGACTTATTCTTGTAGATTTGATATGTTTTAGATATGATGCCTTTATCTAACAAACTATCTATAGACATTTTCCCTCAATTTTCTTCTTTCCTTCTGATCTTGGCTACATTTATTTTATTTGTACAAATACTTTTTAATTTAATGTAATTGAAATTATCCATTTTATGCCTAACTTTGCTCTCTATTTCTTGTTTATTCATTAATTGTTCTCCTATCCGTAAGTCTGATAAGTAACATGTTCCATATTCTTCTAATTTTCTTGTAAAAATTTCTCTTTAAATCTCGGTTATGTATCCATTTTGATCATATCTCAGTAAATGGTGTAAGATATTGGTCTATGCCCAGTTTCTGCTATACTGCTTTCTAGTTTTCCCAACAATTTTTACCAAATAATGAATTCTTATCCCCAAATCTTAAGACTTTGTACTTGTCAAATATAAGATCATTATGTCTATTTGCTGTTGTAAATGATATACCTACTTTATTCGGCTGGTTTACCTTTCTATTTCTTAGGCAGTACAAGACAGTTTTGGTAATTACTACCTTATCATACAGTTTAAGATCTGGTACTGCTAAACCTCCTTCCTTTATACTTTTTTTTTGTTATTTCCTTCGATATTCTTGACTTTTTGTTTTTCCAAATGAATTTTGTTATTATTTTTCCTAATTCACATTCAAAGTTATAATTACCATTTGTGAATCTCCCGCCATCTCATCTCTTTTTGGATGATATATACACACACACATACACATAATATATCTTCATATTTCTTCTTTGGGGCCATACCGATTCTTCATAATTTTGCA
The DNA here is from genome assembly GCA_028646575.1 of Pseudocheirus occidentalis. Classification (NCBI taxonomy): domain Eukaryota; kingdom Metazoa; phylum Chordata; class Mammalia; order Diprotodontia; family Pseudocheiridae; genus Pseudocheirus; species Pseudocheirus occidentalis. The sequence continues at coordinate 8,897,484 of CM053595.1, forward strand.
CTACTCAGTTTTGTTGGACGTGCCTTTAAAGATCTAAATTGGTTAATTAGTTTCTTATGTATCACACAAGTTTCTCTAGATTATCTTTTTCTTTTCTTCCTCATTGGAATTATTTTGGTTGAGCTCTCCAGAATTTCATGTTAGAGAGTTTTCCATCTATGTTGGGATGAATTCCTCACTATAATTTTTACAGACTCAAAGAATTTTGAGGGTTGGAAGAGACTTCAGTGGTCTTTTAATCTGACCTATATGACCTATAATCTGACCTATAGCTGAAAGTAATCTCCTATATATCATATACAAAACAAGTGGTCATCCAGTCTCTCCTGATAGACTTCCAAGGAAGGGGAACTAGATACTTCATAAGGTAGCCAGTTCCACTTCAGAACAGCTCTGATTTTTAGGAAGTTTTTCCTGATATCTTATGAGAAATTAGCATCTTTGCAACTTTCAGCCATTGTTTGTGATTCACAGGACATCCCCTCTTGTATTTTTGTAAATTTGATTGCATTTTCTATATATTTTAGAAATGAAAGCTTTATCAGAAACACTGGCTGTAAAAATTGTTTCCCAGCTTTCTGCTTTCCTTCTAATATTGGTTGTATTGGCTTTGTTCATGCATTTTTAAAAATTTAATGTAATCAAAATGATCCATTTTGCACTTCAAAATGTCCTCTATCTCTTGTTTGGTCATAAATTATTCCCTTCTCCACAGATCTAACAGGTAACAAGCTTTTATTCTAATAGAAGGAGATGATACACATTGGTCAGTGGTAGAGAGGAAGTCACAGGAATGATAAGTGAAGAATAGAATAGTCCATTGACTTGCCCTTTCTAGAAGTAAAAAGATGGTGTCGATTTGATTATAATTTATTAAGCAGGCAAGTGATGTGGTCATGTTTATGTTTTAATTTGTTAGCTGTTTAGAGAATGGATTGGAAGGGAAGAGATCTGAGGCAAGGAGGCCAATGAAGAGACTATGGCAATAGTTCAGCCAACACCGGTAGGAGGTGTTTGTCATGCCCTCACTCCCTTTTCTGTGGCCACCTCCTACACAAACCTCTTCACAAATACCTGACCACCCACAACTAGAGACTATGCCTTGGAGTCACTCCCTCCCAATTGGTGCCAGCCTCTTCCAGGTCACTAGGTCAGGAAAACCCTACCCATGCTTCACTTTATTCCCTCTTCTCTTGCCTCATCCTCCACAACCACCGCCTTGCTCTAGTGTTTGAATCATTTTTTCTTTCTCTCCTCTTCCTCTTCTCAATCTATGAATAATGGTTAATCCATTCATCAACAAGTATTTGTTAAGGACCTACATTCTAATGGGGGATATAAGTACAAACAATATACGCATGGCAGACATATGAGGTAAATAAATATGAATGTATACAAAATAGTTAAATACAATGAATTTGGGGAGGGAAGGCACTAACAGTGGCGGTGGTGAAGGTGCCAGGGTGGGAGTGGGAATTGGGGGGAGGTGATCAGGAGGGGCTTCATGAAGAAGATTGTGTCTGAGCTGCATCTTAAAGGAAAAGAAGGATCCTAAGAGGCAACCTTAAGACAAGAATGCCTTCTAGGCATGTACCCCAGTCAATGCAAAGGTAGGGATTCAGAAAATGGAGTTTTGTTTGTGAGGAGTAGGGACAAAGCTTGTTTGGCTAGATGACAAATTGCAGGAGGGGGCGTAATGTCTAACAAGGATGGAAAAATAGGTTGGGGCCAAGTTGTGAAAGGCTTCAAAAGTTAGAGAGGAATTTATATTTTATTTTAGAGGCAACTAGAAACCATTGGAGTTGGTCAAATGTGGGGTCACATGGTCATATCTGTGCTTAAGGCAAATAACTTTGGCCACTGTGTGGAGGATGGACTGGAGAGGTTAGAGACTTGAGACAGGAAGATGATTTAGGAGGCTATTACAAAAATCTAAGCAAGAGGTGATAAGGACTTGAACTAAAGTTGTAGCTATGGAAAGAAAAGGTTGGATTTGAGATATATTGTGAAGGTAGAAACAAGATTTGACAACTTAATTAGATAAATGGAGTGAGGGACAGTGCATATACCAGGATAATATTGAAGTTATAAACCTGAGACACTGGAAAGATAGTGTTGCCTTCCATAGAAATAGGTGAGTTTGGAAGAGGAGAGGGTTTAGGAGGAAAGATAGTTCAGTTTTTGACATGTTGAATCTAATATGTCTCTAGAACATCTAGTTTGAAATGTCCAATAGACAATTATTGATCTGGGTCTCAAACTTAAGGGAGAAAATGGGGTTTTGTGTGTGTGTGTGTGTGTGTGTGTGTGTGTGTGTGTGTGTGTGTAAAACACAGAGACATCTATATTTATGAACAATTATCTATTGTCCCTCTATCTATATCTATCTATCTATCTATCTATCTATCTATCTATCTATCTATCTATCTATCTTATCTATTTCTGTCAGTTTGTCTTATCCATGGAGATGACAGTTAAATCCATGGGAGCTGATGAAGTTAGTGATAGATAGTATAGAGGGAGTAGAGGACCCAGAAGAGAACCTTTGGGAACACCTACAATTTGGAGAAATAGTGTGGATAATGAGCCAGCAAAAGAAGCAGTCAGACAGGTAGGAGGTGAACCAGGAACAATAGTTTCACCAGAACCCAGAGAAGAGAGAATGAGTATACTGGGGGAGTCAACAGCAGATAGGTTGAGAAGGCTTGGGACTCAGAACAAACTATCAGATTTGGCATTTAAGAGATCACTGGTAACTTTGTAGAAAGCAATTTCAAATATGAGAAGTGAAGAGTTAGAATATGAAGGGCTGAGGAACGAGTGAAAGGAGAAGTGCAGGTCACCAGTATAGATAACCTACACAAGGAATTTGTATGAGAAAGGAAGGCAAGATTAAGGATGGTCTAGTATTGTTTGGTTTGCTTTTTTTTTTTTTTTAAGGATGTAGGAGACTTGGAAATGTTCGAAGGCAGTAGACAAGGAGCCAGTAGATAGGGAAAGAGATGGAAGTAGATGGAAGATTCAAGAGAGAGTGGCTGATTGAGGATGTGATCTTCTGGAGAAGACAGGAGAGAATGGGATCTGGTGTACGTGTAGAAGGTTTGGCCTAGGTAAAGAGAAAGGTCACTCTGTCAGAGACTGGGGAAAGGAGTAGAGTGTGGAAGACAATATTAAGGAATTTGGAGATGAAGAAAATGGGAAAAGAGGGAGTTGGTGTCAAATGGTTTCAATTTTTCTGAGTATTTTCACTAGTTGTCCTCCATGTCTGGAATGCTCTTCTTCATTGTCTCCAATGCTTAGATACATTTCTCCTTCAAGTCTAAGTCCCAACTTCTACAAGAAGCCTTTCACAGTCCTTAATCTTAGTGCTTTCCCTCTGAGACTATCTCCAATTCATCCTGTATGTATCTTGCTTGTACATATTTGCTTGTATATTGTCTCCCTTGGTAGACAGTGAGCTGTCTGAGAAGAGGGGCTATTTGTGGCTTGTCTTTATATTCCCAGTGCTTGGCATGATGGCTGGCACAGAGTAGTCACTTAATAAACCTAGTTGACTGTCTAAAGAAGGAAGATCCTTAGCTGAGAAACAGGGAGGAGAGTATGTGAGGGGTTTGAAGAAAGAAAATATTTGGAATGGTTTCTGTGGTGAGTGAAATGTGGAATCAATCAGGGAGGAATAAAAGGACTGTCTCGATGCAGTGAGGACCCAGCTGAGGTTGGATATCATGAATATTTAGTGTACCCAGTAAGCACAGCTGTGGGATTTCCCCCTGGTGGGAATAATCCAGGGCTACAGGTTGGCAAGAGAAGTGACAGAACAAGGGGGGCAAGAGGATTCAAGAGCAGAAGGTAGAGTAGAGGTGAAATGGGTGACTATTGGGCTGAGGGTGGAGAAGAAGAAAAATGAAGTTGGAATAGGGGTGGTAGCCTGAGAAAGTACTGAGGCAGTTGGAGGAGGACATGGGTCTTGACGAGGGAGAAGAGCATGTGTAGGAGGGGTGAAGCACATGGAAAGGTGGAATGATAGGTCATGGTCAGAGTTTCTCATTAGAGAAGTTGGATACTGGATTCAAACAATTTTGTCAGTGTTTTTGGCTGGGCGGTGTCAATCTACTACTATCTCAAGGTTCTGCTCATCATCATAGTAACTTCTTGGACCAACGTGTCCATGGTTACAATGTCCCTTTTGTGCCATTTCTCCCCCCACTAGATTGTAAAGTTTTTGAGAGGAACTACCTTTGTTTTTGAATGTGTATCCCGGGCACTTAGCACATAGTAATTGCTTAATCAATGCTTTTTCATTCGTCCAGGTAGAGAGAAGGCTGCATCTAGAGAGCTGTGGAAGTAGAATGACAACTCCTGGGATATGAAGGGAAGGGTGATGGCAAATAAGGATTTGGGATAACTGCAATATTTCCATCCCAGGTAACAGGAAGGATAGTCTTGTCCTTGCCGGAAATAGGGAAGTTAAGAAGAGGGGTGTAACTTTTTGGGAAAAAGCCAGAGAAATCTGTTTGGACATTTGAATTTGCGATGCCGGGGTAACATCCAGTTGGAAATGTCCAATACGCAATTTCTGATGTTGTTGCCGATCAGGATAAAGACTAAAGCTGGAAGAGAATTTCGAAGAAGTCTGGTCCAAGGCCCCTATTTTACACATAGAGAAACGGAGGTAATTGACTTGCCTAAGATAAGTTCATGAGAGCATGCCCAAGCTTGTGGCTCCAAGGTCAGTATTTTGTCCACCTATACCGTGCTGCTCACATTTAAAGAATGTTAGCAAACTGAAGAGTGTCCAGATGAGGGCAACCAGAACGGTGAAGAGCAAAGTTAAGACATGGCATTTGCAGCTCAGGAAAGGTTTGAAATGTTCACTCCCTGTCTGTTCTCGTCTACTGGAAGACCCAAAGACCTCACGTTAAACAGTATGGGAAGACCCAAAGACCTCACGTTAGACACGG
>CM053595.1:8911463-8921591 GCA_028646575.1 Pseudocheirus occidentalis
TTTTTTATTTTAGTATTTTTATAGCATTTCTACTTTTTGTTTTCTGAGCATTATATGGTACCCAAAACCAAATATACCACCCGATTTATGACCCACCATTAAGCTCCTCTTATATTTCTGTCTTTGTTTCCATCCTACATTTTGTTATAGCTTGGAACTGCTTATGTCATGTCTGGGCATTGCTCAAGGTGTAGTTCCCTGACCCTTTCTTGTAGTTCCCTGACCCTTTCTTCCCTAATCAGCATTTTACATTTTCCTTGAATCAGTATGTGTGTACAAAGTACAACTCAGGGTTATGGTGTAATATAGAGACCACCCTGTCCTGGTCCACTGACCAAGCAGGGTCCCCACACCCTTCACCCAGAACATGACCCTGGCCTGTTCTAGGGAATTCCATTTCCCCTTACTCTATGACCCTCCGCTCTGTTCTGGAAAACACTGACTATCATCCTCTACCCTGTGCCCTCTACCCTGTTCTAGGAGTGACCACTATATCACAGGAAGATTGCACCCTTGTACCATTGCACCATATTCCAAAATTAGCCCTGATCTATATATCTAACCAATGGAAGTTCTTTGCTTCTGTACATCATGGCTTCTGCTAGCTCCCCTCCCTGATTGTGGTTTTTGTGGTTTTAGTCTTTATAATCAAAGTCTGTGCCCCCAAAGATCACTGCCAATTTGAGTGGTGAACACTCTGATAGTTGCATGCTTAATAAATAAAACCACACCTAAATTTATCCTGAACCCGGGTCTCAGCTTGCTCCAATTTCTTCACAACAGTATGAGGTCTCTGTCTTTGAACCTCTCTGCCATGTTGACTAGAAAGCTGAGCCTTTGCTTTCTAGGAGCTGTTTGAGACTTTTTAGAGGGGAATATCATTAAGCATTGCTGCACTCCTCCAGATTTCTTGATATCATCTCTATTTCTCATAGTTCTTTCATATCTCAGAGAAAGATGTGTGTCTACACTTATTTTGAGCCTAAACACATGTCCTTGTTTACCATATACTACTGTCTCCTTTCCATTTGTCTATGAATATAATTAGGTCTCAAGTCTTCATCTGCTGACCAACCCTTCCAATTCCTGTCATATCCCTTGCCTTCTTCATACTCATGCATTTATTTTGGTGGGGGAAGGAGTGGGGAGGTATTGTCTGTTTGATGGCTTTATTTTCTCACCAGTGCTTTTTCTACTCCTTGAAAACTGAATTTTCATTAGTGTGAAGATACGCATAGAATCTATATCAGATTGCATACTGTCATAGGTGGGGAAGAAGTAGGAGACAGGGAGAAAATTTGGAACTCAAAGGCTGAATGTTGTAAACTAAAAATAAATAGATTTAATGTGGAAAAAAGTAAAAAAAAAAAAGATAAAATTGAACTTTCATTACCACTGCTCTGCTGTAATTCTTCTCTCTCAATGTTCACTGGTGAGTTTTTTGAGTTCCAAATATTTTTTTTCCTTTTCTCCCCTCTCCTTTCCTTCCCTCTTCCTAAAATGGTAGAAAATTCAATAGAGGTTATGTATGTGCAATGATGTAGAACATATTTCCATTTTACTCAAAGTTATGAAAGAAGAAACTGATCAAAATGAATGAATGAATGAAAGAAGTATTCTTTAATTTGAATTCAGAGTCCGTCTGGATCCACGTGGATAGCATTTTCCATCGTGAGCCCTTTGTAGCACTGTGTTGCTGAGAAGAGCTAAGTCATTCATAGTTGATATCACACAATATTGTTGATACTGTGTACAGTGTTTTCTTGGTTCTGCTCATTTCACTTTGTATCAGTTCATATAAGTCTTCCCAGGCTTTGACTCCTTTCTTTTTAAATAAAATTTTGGGGGATATATTTTGTTTTTATATCATCTAAATTTTCCTGGGTATCTCTACCCCTCCTAGAGAGCCATAAATAAAAAAAAAAACTTTTAAAAGAAAAAAAAGAAAACCAATCAGCAAACCAATCAATACATTGAAAAAATCTGAAAATATATGCAATATTTTCATACCTCTACAAAAGAGCTGAATAAGGTATCTTCCGATAGATCTTCAACAATGCGCCTGTTCTTTTAATTCTACATTAACTTTCAGTTATTTGTACTGGTGGGTCTAGCCACTTATATTGTTGTAGTCATTGTGTATATTGTTTTATTAGCTTGGTTTATTTCACTCTGCACGAATTAAGTCATTCTACGCGTCTCTATAGTCATCCTCTTTTTCATTTATTATAGCCCAGTAGTATTCTATGATTATTTAATATACCACAGTTGTTTTGAGTTTCTTTAGTTGATGAACACATACTTTATTTTCGGTTCTTTGCTACCATAAAAAGTACTGCTATAAATGTTGGCATACATGGAGACTTTCTTTTGTTTTAAATTAAATTTTATGTTTATTTTTAGTTTACATTATTCATTTCCACAAGATTTTGAGTTACAAATTTTCTGCCCATCTTTCCCTTACCCACCACCCCAAAACAGCAATCCCACTGTATACCCCGTCCCCCCAATCTGCTCTCTCCTAAATCCTCCCTCATCACCACTCTGACTTCCTGGTAGGGCAAGATGGATCTCCATTCCCCAGTGCCAGTATATCTAATTTCCCAGTTGCATGTAAAAATAATTATAATATATCTTTTAAAACATTTTATTTTAAAACTTTGAATTCCAGATTCTTTCCCTTCCTACCTAAATCACACACCTTTACTGGGAAGATAAGCAATTCAGTATAGTTTGAACATGTGTAGCTACACAAAACATTTCCATACTGGAAATATTGTAAAAGACTGACTCCATCCTATCCTGCCCCCCCCCAACTTTTTCTGTTTTCTACTTTGACCCTGCCACTTTTCAAAAGTGTGTGCTTCTAACTACCCTCCCCCCGACCTGCCCTCCTTTCTGTCATCCTATTCTTTTCCCCTTCCCCCATACTCTCCTGTAGGGCAAGATACCATAGTAAATGTGTATGTCAGTCTCTAAGCCACATTCAGTGAGAGTAAGGTTGACCCATTCCTTTTTGCCTTCCTGTTCTTCCCCTGCATTGTAACAGTTTTCCTTTGCCTCTTCTATATGAGATAATTTAACCCATTCTGTCTCTCCCCATCTTCTCTCATATTCCTCTCCTATCTCTAAATTTCACCTTTAAAGTACCATCCCTTCCTGTTTCATTGATCCTGTGGCCTCTGTCTGTGTATACCTGTACACATATGTAGACACACTCAACATATGTATTCATATACCCATTTACCCTCCTATGTAGATGTATATATGTATGTATACATATATACGTTTTTATTTCCATCACCTATCCTCATAATGAGAAAAGTTTCATAAGTCACAATTATTGTTTTTCCATGTAGGCATGTAAATAGTTCAACTTTGATAAGTTCCCTATGATTTCTTTTCCCTGTTTACCTTCTCATGCTTCTCTTGCTTCTTGTATCTGATTGTCAAATTTTCTATCCAACTCTGGTTTTTTCATCAGGAATACTTGAAAATCTTTTATTTCATTGAATGACCATATTTTTCCCTGAAACATTATACTCAGTTTTGCAGGGTAAGTGATTCTTGGTTTTAATCCCAGCTCCTTTAACCTCCAGAATATCATATTCCAAGCCCTTCGATCCCTCAGTGTAGAAGCTGCCAGGTCCTGTGTTACCCTGATTGTGCTTCCACAATATTTGATTTGTTTGTTCTTGGCTGCTTGTAATATTTTTTCCTTGATTGGGGAACTCCAAAACCTGGCTATTAAATATTCCTAGAAGTTTGGGTTTTTTTCAGATCTTGTTCAAGAAATGATCGGTGGATTCTTTCAACCTCTACTTTGCCCTCTGGTTCTAAAACATCAGGGCAGTTTTCCTTGAGAATTTCTTGAAGGATGATTTCTAGGTTTTTTTTATCATGACTTTCAGGTAGTCAAATAATTTTTTTTCTTCATTTTAGGTTTATTGCTACCAAGTACAGAGAGGAACACAGGCAAATTGAGACTGGATTCTAAGAAGTGTACAAAAGGAATAATTTTAAAGTTGTGAGAATGGGTTAAGAGAGCCAAAGATTCAAGCTCTTCCTGAATGAGGTCTCTTAGATGTAGGAAAAGGTTCTTGGGCCACAGTCCTTGGTGGTTTGCCACGGTTTGGTAGGTTGGTAATTCATAGGACCAATCGTGCTTGTTGGGTCATGAGAACTTTTAATCTCTTTTTGATAGTGATTTGGTGTCTTGAGTACTTGTCATCTGGAGAGAATCTGGCTGGGTGAGCTGAACAAGTCTGTTGTCCTGCAGGATCTATTTTCTTTAGGGTGTACACCTGATCCCCTTGCTCATTGAGGTAATACTGTAGAAACATCGCGGCCAGTTCACTTAGCAATCTGGATAAGCCACGGAAACACTCGAGCTACAACTATGCCTCCACCTCCTCAACCCGGGAGACTCCAGTCCAGTAATTTTTAAATTGTCTCTCCTGGATCTATTTTACAGGTCAGTGGTTTTTTTCAGCGAGATATTTCACATTGCCATGTATTTTTTTCATTTGTTTGAATCTGTTTAATAGTATCTTGATTTCTTACAAAGTCATTGGCTTCCATTTGCTCCAATATAATTCTGAAGGAATTATTCTCTTTGGTGAGCTCTGAGATTCCTTTTTCCATATGGCAGATTTGGCTTTTTAAGGCATTCTTCTCCTCATTGGCTTTTTGAGCCTCTTTTGCCATTTGAGTTAGTTTATTTTTTAAGATGTTATTTTCTTCAGTCAGGTTGTTGACTCTCTTTTCATGATTTTCTTGCATCATTCTCATTTCTCTTCCCAGTTTTTCCTCCACTTCTCTTATTTGGTTTTCAGATTCCTTCTTAAGCTTCTCTGTGGCCTGTAAGCAGTTCATGTTTTTCTTGGAAGCTTTTGGTGCAGGAGTTCTGACTGTGTTGTCTTCCTGCCATTCCATGCTTTGATCCTTTTTGTCCCCAAAAAAGGGAACGTAAAGTTGGACTGCTGCGCTTCCTTTACTTGCTCATGTTGCCACTCAGTTACTTGACTTCTGAGGTTTTCTGCCAGAGTGGAACCCTGCTTCTAGAGAGGAGAGCTTTGTCCCAAATCTCCAGGCTTTTCTCAGCTGCCAGAGCTATTAGTTTGGTGTCCTCTCTGCAGCCCCCCACAAGCTCTGGCACCTGGTCACACCCTAGCACCTATACCCAAGACAGCCATCCAGAGCCTAGCAGCTTAAGGCAAGAATGTTTACCCCTCAGAATGGTCGCTTGGTCTTCCTACAATCTGCAGGCCAGGAGCTCTGAAGCAGCCATGTGGAAGAGGCTGCGCAGCCACTGTGCCTGAGCTGCTTCTCACTTCCAGGGGTGGGCTGAGGCCAGACTGCACTGTTGGTCCCCCGTTCCCAAAGTCCACGCTGACCTTTTACTTTGCCTTTGACATTTATGGGTTGATAATTCCGGAAAAGGCCACAGCTGCTGGTGATCCACTCTCCCAAAGTCCCTCTAGCCCTGGATTATCAGGGCCACCCTGGGGCTAAAAACCATGGGCTCAGCATGCCAGCCTGCCTTCAGCAGGAGATTTGTTTCTCTCTGTCACTTTGTGGGTTCTGTCGCTCTAAAGTTTGTTTAGAGTCATATTTTATAGGTATTTGAGGTGGTTATGGGGAGAGCTCATGGAGTTTTCCTGCTTCTACTCTGCTGTCTTGGCTCTGCCCTCGAGACTTTCTAATCTCTAGGTAAAAGGATATGAACATTTTAATTGCAACTTTATTGGTGTAAATCGCATTGCTTTCCAGATTAGTTCTGCTCATTCACAGCTCTCCCAATGGTGTACTAGTTTACCCATCTTTCTACAACCTGTTTTACATTTGACTCTCCCAATTTTTTCATTTGTGCTAGATTTCTGGTCATGAGAAAACCTCAGAATTGTTTTGTTTTGCATAGTTCTTACTCTTAGTGATGTGAGGAATTCTTTCATATGGTTGGTTAGTAATCTGCACTTTTGTTTTTGTTCATCTCCTTTGACCCACTGGCAATTTTCTAATGGCTTTTTTCTTTCTCCTGGAAGCATTTCCTATAGCGTCTAACAGAGAAGTACACATTTTGCTTCTGGATACTCTCTTGTCACTTAAATTTTTAGATTTTATTTGCTCACTGTTAATCTTTCTGACTCTTCATTGTTTCCTCCGTCTCTCTCTCATAGGCTCCTCATCCTGCTCATTTCTGAATTTCTTAATATAGGGAGAATTGGAAAATTTAGTACTCTTTAGAGCATTTGAATTTCCACGATCGTAGACTCCGCTTCCTTCCCTAGTTGCCTTGAACAGAGGAGACATCGAAGTTTCCCCAAAGGATGTTAAAGCAAAAATGCCAGTGGTTAAAGCTGATAGGCCTTTAAAAAATGTTTCATCTGGTTTTTCTAATCGGCCTTTTTGAATCACCCCATAGTCACTAAAATAATCTTCTGTTTCATTAACTGGTTGACTGAGTAGAACTAATAATGTTCTCAGATATTCTTTGTTTTCTCCGAGACATGTCTCTTCTCTGTCGTCGACTCCCAGAAGCAGACAGGAGGCTTCCCAGAGTGTCTGTATCAAGACATTATTAGGTGGTGGATAGAGCAGCGGCCCTAGAGTCAGGAGGACCCAACTCAGATACTTAGTACTTGTGTGATAGTATTACATTGCATTTATATACCACAACTTGGGCAAATCACTGAACCCCGGTTGCCTCAGAAAAGATGCTGTTAAGAGCATTGCACATGTGCTAAACCCCATTTTAGTAGGAATAGACTGGAGGCAGGGAGAGCAATAAGAAAATTATGATAATCTAGGGCAGAGCTGATGAGGGAATGAATTGTGTTTGTGGAGAGAAGGAAATATATAGCAGAGAGGTGCAGAGGTAGAAACAATATTTGGCAAATGATTGTATATATAAGAAGCATCAAAATGAAGTGTTAAGGATGGGACTGAGGTTGTAAACCATAGTAAGTGGAAAGATAAATATGCTGGGGCGGCTAGGTGGCTCAGTGAATAGAGCACCGGCCCTGGAGTCAGGAGGACCTGAGTTCAAATCCAGCCTCAGACACTCAACACAAAAACTAGCCGTGTGATCTTGGGCAAGTCACTTAACCCCAGTTGCCCTCCAAAGGAAAACAAGATAGATAGGCCTTTGATAGCGTTTGTTTTGTCGAAAGATGATGAAGCTGTATTTTGAATATTTGATATGCCTACAGGACATCCTATTTTAAAGATCCAGTTGGATATATAGATTTGGAAGTCCTCTGTCTGTATCAAGATGTTGCTTAAACCCAAGCGAGCTGATAAGATAACCGTGTCAGAGTGAAGCCCTCTGTACCATTTCACATGGTTGACCACTTCCTCTTGCTGCATATTTATCTCCTAGCCTGAGTTTTCACAGTATTGCTTTGTATGGTCCTCTTTTCTTGGTCTTCTTTGTAGGGTCATTATCCATATCCCACCCTTTTATGTGGATGTTCCCCTTGGTAATCCTTCCTTCTGCTGGTTCTTGGAGGTTCTCACTCATGTCTGTCAATTAGTCATCATGTCTGTGGAGGATGACTGCCATAATCTAGATATCCAGTAGTGATTCTCTCTCTTCAGAGACCAAGTTACCCATTACAGATCGTCTGTCAGACATCTGTACTTGGATATCTTATATCTATTTTAGACCCAACATATCCGAAACAGAAGCATCATTTTGCCCTAAAACTTACTCTTTTCTGAACTAACCCATTTCTGTCTTTTCCCACCACTTAATAGTATTTTTCCCCAAATTACATGTAAAGATAGTTTTCAACACTCATTTTTATAAAAGATTTTGAGTTCCAGATTTTTCTTACTCCCCAAGACAGGAAGTGTCTGATATAGATTATACTTGTACAGTCATAATTCATCATATTTATGAATTAAGTCATGTTGTGAAAAAAGAATCAGAACCAAAGGGAAAAACCATGAGAAAGAAAAAAAAGTGAAAATGGTATACCTCGATCTGCGTTCAGACTCCTCCTCTATAGTTCTTTTTCTGGAAGTGGATAGCATTTTCCATCGTGGGTCTTTAGAAATTGCCTTGGATCATTGTATTACCTAGAAGAGCTAAGTCTATGGAAGTTGTTCATCCTGCAGTGGTGTTGTTATTGTGCACAATGTTCTGCTCACTTCATTCAGCATCAGTTCATATAAATCTTTCCAGGTTTTTCTGAAATTTGACCTGCTTGTCATTTCTTATAGCACAAATAGTATTCCATTACATTTATATACCACAACTGGTTCAGCCATTCCCAAATTTATAGGCATCCCTTCAATTTCTAATTCTTGGCCGCCCCAAAAAGAGCTGCTGTAAATATTTTTATACATGTGGGTTCTTTTCCCTTTTTTATGATCTTTTTGGGATATAGACCTCTGGATTAGAGGGAATGCAGTTGTGGGCATAGTTTATCAAATTGCTCTCCAGAATGATTGATACATTCACAGCTCCATCAACGATGCGTTGTTGTTCCAGTATGTTCCAGATGTTCCAATTTTCCCACATCTTCTCCAGCATTTATCATTTTCCTTTTCTGTCATATTAGCCAGTCTAATGGATGTGAGGGGGGTACCTTAGAGTTGTTTTAATTTGTATTTCTCTCATTCATAGTTATTTAGAACATTTTTTTACATATGAATATAGGTAGCTTTAATTTCTTCATCTGAAAACTGTCTTTTAATTTTATTTGACCATTTATCGATTGCAGAATTACTTGGATTCTTACAAATTTGACTTAGTTCTCTATTTGAGAAGTGAGGCCTTTATCATAAACAGTGGCTATAAAAATGGTTTCCGAACTTTCTGCTTTCATTCTGGTCTTGGTTGCGTTAACTTTATTTGTGTAAAACCTTTTTAATTTAATGTAATCAAAATGATCCATTTTGCATTTCATAATATTTTCTCTCTCTTGTTTGAACACAGATTTTTTGCGTGCTCAATAGATCTGACAGGTAAAGTTTTCTTGCTTTCCTATTTTGCTTATGGTGTCACCCATTGTGTCCCAGTTGTGTACCCACTTTGACTTTATCTTGGTACATTGTGTGAGATGTTCGTCTATACGCAGTTTCTCCATACTAGTTTTTAGTTTTCCCAGCAGTTTTTGTCAAATAGTGAGTGAGGTCTTAACCCAGAAGCTGGAGTCTTTGGGTTTATCAAAACAGTAGATTACTGTAGTTATTTACTACTGTGTTGTGTGCCTATCCCGTTCCACTGATCCACCACTTACTTCTTAGCCTGTACCAAATAGTTTCGATAATTACTGCTTTATAATACAGTTTTAGATCTGAAAGAGATAGGTCACCTTCCTTTGCATTTTTTTCATTAATTCCCTTTTTATTCTTGACCTTTTTGTTCTTCCAGATGAAATTTGTTATTGTTTTCCCTAGCTCTATAAAATAATTTTTGGCAATTTTATTGGTTTGTCACTAAGTAAATTAATTTACATAGAGTTGTCAGTTTTATTGTATTAACTTGGCCAACCCATGAACAATCCATATTTTTTCAATTGTTTAGATCTGACTGTTTGAAAAGTGTTTTGTAATTGTATTCATATAATTCTTGAGTTGATAATTATCTGCAGTTATTTTATATGGAATTTCTTGCTTCTGGATGTTGTTGGTAATATATAAAAATGCTGATGAGTTGTGTGGGCTGCAGCTTTGCTAAAGTTAAATTTTTGAAGTAGTTTCAAAAAGATTCTCTAAGTATACCAGCATTTCATCTGCAAGAATTTGTTTCCTTATTGCTTGTTCTAACCCATTTCTTTCAAGGGCACTAACATTCTTTGTTACCCAGGTTTAAAACCTTGTTCTTAATCAACTCTTTACCCTCATCCCCTCCTGTATCCCATCACTTGTAAAGTCTACCTTCCTACCAAGGAATAGTTTACATGTCAGATTTTTTTTTTGCTTTTTTTTTGGAGGGGGGAGGGCAGTTGGGTTAAGTGACTTGCCCAATGTCACACGGCTAGTTTTTGTGTTAAGTGTCTGAGGCCAGATTTGAACTCAGGTACTCCTGATTCCAGGGCCGGTGCTCTACTCACTGTGCCACCTAGCCACCCCTACGTGTCAGATTTATGGTGAAGGGCAGACTTTATGACCAAACAA
>CM053595.1:8921691-8932099 GCA_028646575.1 Pseudocheirus occidentalis
CTCATTTCTAAAATATAAAGAGAACTGAGTCAAATCTATAAGAATACAAGTCATTCTCCAATTGATAGATGGTCAAAAGATATGAACAGGCATTTTTCAGAGGAAGAAATTAAAGATATCTATAAGCATATGGAAATATGCTCCAAATCAGTATTGATTAGAGAAATGCAAATCAAAACAACACTGAGGTACCACATCTCACCAATCAGATTGGCTAAGATGATAAAGCAGGAAGATGACAAATGCTGGAGAGGATGTGGAAAAATTGAAACACTAATGCATTGTTGGTGGAGCTGTGAAGTGATTCAACCATTCTGGAGAGCTATCTGGAACTATGCCCAAAGGCCTATAAATAATTGCATACCCTTTGACCCATCAATACCACTTCTGGGGTTGTATCCCAGAGTGATCATAGAAGTGGGAGGAAGACTCATATGTACAAAAATATTTATTGCAGCTCTTTTTGTGGTGGCAAAGAACTGGAAATTAAAGGGATGCCCATCCATTGGTGAATGGCTAAATAAGTTGTGGTATATGAATGCAATGGAATACTATTGTGCTATAAGAAATGAGGAGATGAACTTCATATTTACCTGGAGAGGCTTATACAAATTGATGCTAAGTGAGAAGAGCAGAACCAGGAGAAATTTGCACACAATTACAGACAGAACATATGTGTGACGACCAACTTTGATAGACTGGACTCTCCATAGCAATGCAGGGGTATAAGACAACTCCAAAAGACTCATGATGGAAGGAGACATCCACATTCAGACAAAGAACAGAGTTTGAATGCAGATTGAAGCAAACTGTCTTCTCTCATTCTTTTTCTTGTTTGGTTTGTTTCTTCTTTCCCACTGTTCTTCCCATCTGTTACAATCCTTCTTTGTAACCTGACTGCAGATCCTATACTTGATTGCACGCTGCCATGGTGGGGGGAAGGGGAGAGAAAATTTGAAACTCAAGGGAATGTGGAACTGAATCTTGTAAACTAAAAGTAAACAAACAAATTAATAAAGACAAAAAAATTTAAAAATCTACCTTCCTAACATTGATATAGTTCAGAGGTGTCAAAATACGATCCCTGTGGCCCACCCAAATTCCCGAGTATCACCCAAACTAGAATAAAATGTAATTTGGAAATATTTAGCAAAATTATTTAAAATGCAACAAACCATGAATCATGTTATTTTGTGGTTTTCTTAGTCAATATGCGGGGATCTTTAATGAAGGTTTTAGTGGCTCCTGTTTCTTTTTCAATTTGATGCCGATAATCTAATCCATTTCCTTTCCTCCGGTGACATGACCACTGTCTTATTGTAAGCCCCTGCCTATCCCCTAGACTATTGTAATAGGCTTCTACTTTGTCTCACTGCCACCCATCAATCGCATTCCACCCACAATCCATCAGCATAGCTGCTAGATGGATATTCCTGAAGTATGGGTTGATGTCACTTTGTTCCTTATGCTTCAGTGGCTCCCCATTGCCTCTAGGATAAATTGTACCCTCTTTTTCTTGTCATATAAAACCCTGTACCAGGGGTGGCTAGGTGGCGCAGTGAATAGAGTACTGGCCTTGGAGTCAGAAGGACCTGAGTTCAAATGCGGCCCCAGACACTTAACACTTACTAGCTGTGTGACCTTGGGCAGGTCACTTAACCCCAATTGCCCAGCTTCTCCCCTCCAAAAAGCAAAAAAAAAAAAACAACAACAACAAAAAACCCCCAGAAAACCAATGCCCTTCACCACTTAGCTTTCATTTAACTTTCTAGTCTTCATATCCTTTCCCTCTAACCCAGCACTCACAGTTCTGGCTTGATTACCATTCCCTGTCCACCTTCTGTGCTTCTGATTGGATTTTTCTCCTCTGCACCTGTGCCTTTCAGTGCTTAACTTGTGTGCTCTCTCCTGCCTGAGAACCTCACCAGTCCTATGTCACACTTCTTAGACCCTCATGTTATTTTATATTTACTGTGTGTGCGTGTGTGTGATATGTGTGTGCTTGCACTGTGCCAAGTGTTGGGGATACAAATTCAGCCCCTATTTTGAAGGAGCTTTACATTCTTTTTCCTTTTCTCTCTTTTTTTCAAGAGCTCTATCTTCTGACAAATATGCAGTAAGAGAGATCATTTTGAGGGCACTGAAGATGTGGCTAGCAAGCTCTCTGAAAGAAGGGAAGATATTAAACACTTGAGGGGAAAGTAATGCCATATTGTTACTTTAAAAAAAAGTCTGAGAATATAAAAAAATTCCTGTCTCGTGCATCCTTTCCCATCTCTATGAAAATCTTATGATAATAACTGGTATGCTTGTCAAGGGCATCGTTGATGAAGGTATGTGGAGGAGAACAGGCTTTTGTGAAGTATATTCTGTAGTGCATGGTATCTGTACAGTCACGCAAATGACTGAGTACCGAATCTCTAAGCTTATTGTTGATTAAGTATAACAAAAATGGATTTTGGATAGTTAAACATCTCACCTGAAATGGTAGGAACTTGACATTCCCATGTGAGGATATAATACAGAAGGACAGCAGTGGTTAGGGAGAGTTAATGGGATTGCCAGGGGAGCTCTAGGGCAGGCAGTGTGCTGATAAACACATTCAGAATCGATGGCAGAGTTCCTTTGACCACAGCTCACAGTTTCATATTTTGGTGGGGAAGGGAAACAGGTTATCAGCATGGGAAAAGGTGGGCCACTGAGGAGGAGGCGAGAGATTTGGGAGTGGCGAGAGATTTGGGAGTAGCGAGAAGCACGGTCAAGGCTTTTCCTGAAACAGCGGTCTGGGAGAGGCAGTTACAGCACAGGAGAGCAGGACGGGAGTTGTATTGCATGGATATGTGAATGTACATGGTGGATCCTTCAGTAGAGTGTAAGCTTGAGAAACTTGACTTAAGTTTTGGCCTTGTGCCCTTCAGCACTTGGCAGTGTTTGGTCCATAATAACTGTTTAATAAAGGCTTGTCATTTTGAATTTACTAGATCTTTGGGTAATGAGTCATCCTGATAGAAATTTAATTTATAAACAAAAATGAACACATCATTTGAAGTAGTACAGACATCCTGGTAATATTGGAAAACAAATATGAATATACTAAGTGACATTTGCTCACCACTCCTTTTCCCATGATCTTTTTTGTGTTTTTTCTTAAGGAAGTAGACTTTTAACAAATAACAGAATGGCTAAAATCTTATAATCATCCTATGACCAGAATTAAATTTTAAATATTACTTTTATCAGTTAGAAAATGTTACTGGAATAAATGATTGATCTGAAAAGCAACAGGTGTCAGTAAAATTAATTTTTAAATGTTGGGATTTATGATAAATGCAGAGTTAATATTCACACTTAATATTTTTGTCAGACATGGGAGGGGGATTTTTTTTGGTAGATGCGAATTATTATGGTCACCAAAAGAGGCAGCTCTTTAGATAGTGTTAGGCCTGGGGTCAGCAAGACTTGAGTTTCAATTTGGCCTCAGACTCTTCTTAGGCATGTGACCTGGGAAAGTTCCTTAGCCTCTGTTGGTGCCGGTTTTCTCATCTGTAAAATGGGAATAAATCATACCACTCACCTCCCAGAGTTGTTGTGAGAACCGAATGAGGTAATAATTGTAAAGCACATAGTACACGCTCTATAAATGTTCACTACCACCATTATGCTCAGAGTATATAGTTGATGACGTGCTTTATTCTCAATGACCACTTGCAATATTTAACACGGGTGTTACCCCATTTTACAGATGAGGCCCTGAGGCTCAGAGAAGTGATGCTGCCTCCCCATGGTCGGTAGCTTCTCATTCGGCAGAGCGGGGGCTAAATCCCGGAGCTAAAGCCTCCACACCCCGTCTTCCTTCCGTTTGGTTTTGCTGCTTCTTTAGAGCAGTGGTGCTCAAAGCATTGTCCCCAGACCTTTCCAAGTTTTCTACGAGGTCAAAACTATATTCATAATAATAGCATGTTACTATTCGTTTAGCATAATATTTCTTCTTTTTCCAGCTACATATTTGTATGAGATGAGATTTTCTTCATGCAATTCAAATAAAATAATATGTCACAGTAGATTATCTGGAAGAGCAGATATGAGTATCCACTTGCCTTCTCTTAAGCTAGACATATTTGCCACTAAATTTTGTCTTGGAGAAAAATTACATCTTCATAAAAAGATGTTATTTATGTCAGTGTGTAAAAAATTTATTATTATTTTAGAATGGATTAATAAAATTTAAAACCACTACATTTAATTTTCAGTATGATAAATGATAGATATACATAGCATAGATATAAATGATGTAATTAAAAGGCTCTTTGGGAGTACTCGCTAACATTCAAGAGTGTGAAAGGACCCTGAGACCAGAAAGTTTATGGATTGCTAGCTTAGCGTATCCTTTGCTTCACTGTGAGGTCATTGTCTGAATCATCTTCGTTGTCTGTTGTTCATGTTTAGCGCTCACAGACTGTTACAGCTTTCAATGTGCCTTCTCATATTCCGCTCACCCACTCTCCTGGATCCTCACCAATGTTTCCATTTTCTCTTAAGATTTTAGTTTTCTTCATTTTTCTTTCTCGCCTAAATACTTTGTTTTGGTTGATACCTGCCTTGTTACCAGTGTTTTAGGGGAAGCACAGTTGCCACATCTGATCTTGACCTTTCAAGGCCAGATGGTTCTATGGAGTGCTAAGGAATGAAAGATTTTAAGAAACTGCTTTTTTGGGATAGTTTATTTATATGATTCCACAACCGTGGAATCCTCTGATTAGAAGGAAGCTCACCTCATCTAGCGTAGCTATTACCTGAAGAGGAAGCCTTTCTACTTACTGTGTCTCCCACAGTCTCCTACGTCACCTTTGTTGAGGTCTTCTCTGTTGGCCAAAGCTCTGACCTTACTTAACTCATAGGATTTTAGATCTAGAGCTAGTAGACACCTCAGTTTCTTATTTGGTCTAATTCCTTCATTTTTACAAAGCAGGAAACAGGTCCAAGAATGTCAACTGACTTGCCCAAGGTCACAGAGGTACTAAGGGTTGGGTGAGGGAGCCTATGGTGGAGGAGGTCTGGTACAATTTGAACTCTAATCCTTTGACCCCAGAGGTAGTGAGTGCTCTTATCCCTGTCCCATGCTTAACCTTTCCAGATCCGCCCGTCATCTGGCTCAGATTACCTGGCGGTGTACCTTGTTAGCGTAACCACATTGCGTCCCGTCCCTCATGACCTTCTGTCCGTCTATGATGTGACAGTGGAAATAGATAAATATCTTGTTCTTAACCTGAAATCAAGCTGCCTCTCTGTCCGGCCTCTCCTTGTTTAAAGAAAGTGTTGAGACTGTGCCTGGCATTGAGGGCAGGCAGGGCTCTGCTGTCCCATCCGTCCTGGTGCCCCTCTCCTGTCAGGTCGGTTGTAGCCTGTTGGGAGCAGGTCTGGGAAGTGGGGCTTCGTGTGTGTGGGGAATGTGCTCATCCCAGTGTGGAACAACTGACGCCTTTTATTCTTCCTCTGGCACTAATGTTATTATCTTTACGTTTTTGGTAGGTACATGAACGCACAGAGGAAATGGATTTTCTTTTGTTGGTTGTCCGCAAACTTTTAAGGACAAATTCACGTTTTGTGAAGGTAAGCGTGACTTCTCTGAATAATAATATTCAAGGTCAGATTTTGTCATTGTCTTTCCCTTTTATTTTACCTGAATTTAAATAAAAAATGGGGACTTATCAAACTTAATAACATGTAAAGTATCCTAGTTCTTTTGAGGAAGCAAGCTAGAGGGTATTTTCTTATGACCATGGTAATGTGTTTGGAGTACTTTTTAAATAAAATTACATTAATGTCTAAAATTTGCTTCAGGCTGTAGAAAAATCTAATGATAGTTGACTGTAATGAAATGCTTGATATTAAAGACTCGTCTTTGCTGGACTGAATGCTTTAATTTAAAGGCACAGGAATAATTTCAGGAATAACATTAGGTATTAAATGACAACAAACTGTAATTAAATTCAAATAACTCTAAATGTGGTATTATTGAAGAGACTTCATAGTACTATCAGACTAATTGTATATGATTCTGTTTCATGGACATTTCCTTCTGGTCGCATTTACCTCGTCGTAGCTGTTCCCCAAAGTCCTTAGTGTTCCCCCATGCCTGGGATATATTCCCTTCTCACTTCTCCTTCTTCAGATCTTTGTTTTTTCTTGGAAGGCATCTCTCAGACACTACCTCCTACACAAAGTCTTTCCCCTTTCCTGGTCTCTTGTTCCTCAAATGACCCTGATATTCACTTATTTATTATATGCGTGCTGTTGTCCCCTTAGTAGAAATTTACGTTGCCGAAGGCTGAGAACTACCTTGCTGTGTTTGTAGTCTCTGTGCCTTGTCTGCGGCAAATGCTTAGGCATCCAACCAATGTTTGTAATGGGGATATTTTAATATAATTCTTGGTTTGCCTATTTCAAGTAGCTGTTGTGCAGAGGGGGAAGGGAACAAGCATTTTGTATGAGCCAGTTACTGTGCTAAGGGCTTTAAAAATATTATCTTATTTGAGTAAATGAAGTCTAAATTAAGTTAGTGACCACTCTGAATTATGTAGAACACTTCTAAAGACTTGTAGGTTTCAGGGGCAGCTAGGGGGTGCAGCGAATGGAGCACGGGCCCTAGAATAAGGAGGACCTGAGTTCAAATGCAACCTCAGATACTTGACATGCTTACTACATGTGTGACCTTGGACAAACTCCAGTTGCCCTGCCTTTCCCCCTCAAATAAAAAGACATGTAGGTTTTATACTTGAAAGTCTATAGCAGCTCATTTAGGTAGAATTTACTATATTAGGACCTTCTCTTGTAGAGATCTGTAGGGGAAAGCATTTTGGAAAGATTGATAATTGGCATACCAGTATACAGACTCATGCTTCTAAGTGATTTAGGAATATTTCAAAATTATTCTTTTAAATAACTTAGAATTTCTTCCTCGAGATGTTCTAGGAGTGGGGAACCTGTGGCCTTAAAGCTGCATGTGACCCTATAGGTCCTCAAGTGTCTCTTTGACTGAATCCAAATTTCATAGGACAAATCCCCTTGATAAAAGGATTTGTTCTGTAAAACTTGGAATTCAGTCAAAGGGCTGGACTCCAAGACTGAGAAGGCCGTGTGTGGCCTTGAGGTCACAGGTTCCCCACTGCTGAATGATAATGATCATTTAGCGTGTGATTTTTTTTTTCATAAAGTAAGGAAAGGAACTGTGTGTTATACTTTTGTCACAAACTCTGAAATAATGGAATCCAAATCAATGGAGCTTACTTGTAATGTCCTAAAGTAATAATAATAAACATTTATTTAGTTCTTCAGGATCTACAAAGTCCCTTTCTCACAATAATACTATGATGTTGGGGACACAAGCATCATACCTCCTATTTGACAGAGAAGAAAACAGTCTCGGAGTGATTAAGGACCCTGACTGTAATTCTAGTGAACATCACATTTGAGCAGTCAACTTGACCTCAGCCTTACACACAGGAGAACCAGTCTAATTACCTTTTGCTGTATTATGAAATAATTAAAATACATATTAAGCAGATTGGAATTTTGAAATATGAGTTTATAGGTATTGGCTTTTTAACCAATTTTCTTTTGTACTTTTAGCTTAAAGGTGGTACCAAAGTCCAGCTATTACACTGGATGAAGCTTTTGTTCAGTTTTTGATCATCTTTAGAATGTTATTCTATAAGCATTTTAATTGTTTTAGCTTTGCAAATGTGTTTGAGACTGTTTTTAATAAGATAGCTGAAATGTATTGGTGGCATTGAATTTTTCATTGGGTATAAACACAGGGGTAAAGAAATTTCAATTTCAGCAAAAAAAAAATCTTAAAAATATTTATTTGTAGTCTTGACTGAAAACATTGAACTTAATTGTTAGAAAGACCCAGTTTTTCTACTGTGAAATTTATCACTTAGTCTAAAATGGTATATAACTCAGATTTATTGGAAGAAGACTAATTTCTTTATGGCTTGGTAGCATACCGTAGATAAATAGAGAAAGCTAAACAAATTCTGAAATATATCTGTGGACATAAAAAATATGTGATACCAAAGTACTTTGAACAGTATAAAGCATTTTATAAACTGTTCTTGTGATATGTTCTAAGATATTAAAAAGAAGTCAAGAAATAAAAATAGGTGTTTTGATTTATTTTGATGATTGGTTTTTACTCTGCCTTTTTAAAATAGGTAATCCTGATGTCAGCTACTATCAATTGTAAAGAGTTTGCTGACTATTTTGCTGTTCCAGTTCAGAACAAAATGAATCCTGCTTATGTGTTTGAAGTGGAAGGCAAGCCGCACACAATCGAAGAATATTACCTGAATGATTTGGTACATGTTAATCATATCAAGGTATCTCTGAAAATGTAATTTTTACTGTTTACACTTAGTCTAATATCCCATTTATGTCAGTACTAGGGTATGATAGCACACTTACAGAGAGGCAGGCACTCAGTGAGGAAGGCCCTACGCTTTATTATTAACAAAAGCTGTAGAGTAGTAGCCATTATTCATGTGCTCTTGTGGTGTCTTTATATATCAGCATACTTACAGGATCCAACAGTTGGTTCCATTGCCAGGTAGCTGATATTTCTCAATGTCTAGGGAATTCCTACATCTGTTTTTTGTGTCTTCCTGACAATACTGAGTATTTTTTATCTCCCCCCCACATTTCTTCAATACATTCTAGAATTCATGAAGACTGATTTTATACTAATGAATCAATGAATTCTGAAAAAAAATAACATTTTATTTGGTTGAACCAACAGTTTAAGGAAGTGAGGAGGCCTTTTTAAAAGCCAGCTTTAATTTCCAGAAGTGATATTATTGTAGAATGGACATAACAGGAATACCATGACAATGTTATATACTAAAAAATCATAATTGATTTTACCAAAAGAAATTCTGCCTCATGTAAAAAGAAAGACTTTTATGCTACTACTATAGTAAACTAACCTTATTTGAATTGATGTAGGTCACAAATTCAGATTTACAAATTATCCAGTGCAATCATGTTTGTATGGTCAATAATACCATTAAAAGAAACAATTATAAATGTGAATTTGCCCTTCATAGGTGATTTGCTTCATTATTTTTATTTTATTTTATTTTTGGTCTTTTTTGGAGGGGGAATAGCAGGGAATTGGAATTAAGTGACTTGCCCAAGGTCACACAGCTAGTAAGTGTTAAGTGTTTGAGGTCGGATTTGAACTCAGGTCTTCCTCACTCCAGGGCCAGTACTCTATTCACTGCACCACCTAGCTGCCCCTGCTTAGTTATTTTTAACAACTGAAATGGTTTTTGATCCATGTTGTAATGAGAGATCCATTTTTTTTTGTGCGTTGAACATTCACCGTTTACGTTTTATGTTCAAGAGACATCCTTTTAAATTAAAATTTAATTTTTATGAAATTAAACAACATATAAAATTTGCATTTCCATATAGAAAGTAGAATAGAAAAAGAGGATAGTATTAAATACAAGGTCAAGATCTCGAGGAGGTCAAAGAACATGTAAAGAGATGGAGAAGTAGAAGAATGTTTATGCGTGGTAGTTCTTTTTTCTATAGCAAAGAACTGAAAACCAGGTGGGAAAGGATACCCATCAATTTGGAAATGACTGATCCAAATAGGGTATAATTTGAGATTTATCTTTGCTAGACCTTTTCCCAGGTTTTTTTTATTTCTTACGAAATTTTCAACCTAATATTTTTCCAGATGAATTTTATTATTTTCTTTCTAAATCTCTAAAGTACTCCTTTTGTAGTTTCATTGATGTTGCACGAAATAAATGAATTAATTTAGGTAGTGTTATTTTTATTACTGGTTCAGCCTATCTGATGTCAATTAATACTTTACAGTTGGATATTTTGTTGTTGTTGTCATAGACTTCCTGTCTGTGTCAGCAAAGATGAGCTTCCAAATGTTTTTATACTTTTTGTTATGATTTTAAATGAACTGTCTTCCTGTTAAGATTTTTTGATAATAGAATAGAAATACTTCAGTGATTTATGTGGATTTGTTTTATATTCTACAACTTCGATATTATTGTTTCAGTTAAATTTTAGTTTACTTTTTGGGGGTTTTCTTGATAATTATAATGTCTTCAAAATGAGATAATTTGTTTCTTCCTTTCCTTTTACTTATTCTTTCAGTTTCTCCTTTTTGTGTCAACTACTTAGCATTTCTTTTTTTTAAATTTTTTTACTTTATTTTTTTATTTGTTTTCTTGTTTACATCATTAATTTTCATTACATTTTTGAATTACAAATTTTCTCCCTGTCTTGCCCCTGCCCCAACCCTAAAACAGCAATCCCACAGTAAAGCCCCTCCCCTGCTCTGCTCTCTCATTTTCTGGTAGGGCAGGGAGGGTGTCCCTAT
>CM053595.1:8932599-8964992 GCA_028646575.1 Pseudocheirus occidentalis
CCAATTTTTCCTCCACTTCTCTTATTTGGTTTCAGAGTCCTTTTTCAGTTGATGTATAGCTTCTAGGCATTCTTCAATTGTCTTGGAAGCATTTGGTGTGAGAGTTCTGAGTTCTGGGCTCTCTTCCTCCTGTTCCACGTTTTGACCCTTTTTGTCCACTAAAAAGGATTCTATAGTTTTATTGCTGTTCTTATTTTGCTTCCTTTTCCTCATGTTGGCCAGTCAGTTAATTGGTTTTTTTTTTTCCCCACTCTGTGAAACTCTGCTTCCAGGGAGGAAAGCTCTGTTCCCAATTGCTGAGGTTTTCCCAGCTGCTGGAGCTATTAGGGGGGTGTTGCAAGTCCCCCCAGCTTTGGCTTGCTGAAAGCACACCCCAGGACCACCACCCAAGACCACAATTTGGATCCAGGCTGCTCAACGCAAGAGCACTTGGCCCTGATCAATCCATTCAGCCCTCCTGTGAAGTCCCCCGGCCAGGGGCTCTGAAGCAGCCCAGTGGGGGCATCCACTGGTTACAGCAGTTTCTGCCCTTCCCCCACTGCCTCCTTGCCCCAGGGGTAGATTGGCCGAAATGCTTTTCCTCCCCCAAATTTAGCTTGAAAGCTTCACTCACTTTCACTGAACTTTAATCCTGGCTTATGCAGTTTGCTCTAGGTGCTTTAGATCATCTCTGAAGTAGACTCAAGCTGTGGCTTGGGCAGCTCGGCTCCTTCAGGCCACCCCGAAGCCTGGCCAGATGGGGCTTTTAGGCTGGTCTGATCTCAGCTGAGCCCCTCCAGCCAGCTGCCTTTCTCTAATCCCTAGTTTTCAAACCTTGGTAGATGGCGAGGTGCTGGAGGCTAAAGATCTTCTCTCTTGTAGACTGGCTGCGACTGGGCTTGGCTCCTTTCTACCACCCTGGGGCCTGGCCAGGGTTTTGGTTTCAAGCTGGGCCTGCCTCAACTCCCATCTTGCCGTGATGATTCCCTGCTGCCGCGCCGCCTTCCACAAGAGATATGTTTTCTGTATTTTTTGAGTTTGAGAGTACTAGAATTTGTGCAGTGTCATATTTTTATGGGTGTTTAGGGTGGCTGCGTGGGAGCTGTGGGACGCTGCTGCTTCTATGCCGCCATCTTGGCTCCGCCTCCAGAAGTCGACCAACTAGTTAGCATTTCTAGCCCTTTATCAGATAATAGTGTTGTTAATGAATGTTCTTGCTTTATTTCTGATTGTATTGTAAAGTCATCCCTCTGGTCTTTATCCATTACATTTGATATTGGGGCATTGCTAGTTACTAGATACTACTTATCACATTAAGGAAAGATAATTATTCCTATAACTTTTGGAGTTCTTTTTTTAAGCAGAAATGAGTATTTGTCAAAAACCTTGTCAGCACATACTTAAATAATCATGTGGTTTTGATTTTTTTATTATTGATATGGTCTATTCTAGGAATAGTTTTTCTTATATTGAGATATTTATGAAGGCTTATTATAACAGAGTTCCTGGTACATATTAGGTGCTATATAAATGCTTATTTCCTTCCCTTCCTCCTTGCTGAGATTGAACCAATCCTGCATTACAAATAAATCTAACCTTATCATATTGTTAAATCTTTTTAATAGTTGTTGGAGATTTTTTGATTAATATTCTATTCAAATTTTTGCATTGATGTTTCTTTGTAGGTATCTTTCTTTAATTTCTCCCTGTTTTAGAAAATCAAGAGCGTGTTTGTATCCTAGGAGGAATTTGAAAAAAGATGCCCTTTCTCATTTTTACAAATAATTTATATAATATTGAAGTTAATTGTTCTTTGAAGATTTGCTAGAATTCACTTGTAAAACCATCCCGTTCTTGGTTTTTTCCCTTGGATGTTCCTTTGTGGTGTGTTGAATTTCTTTTTCCTGTCATATATCTGAGAAATGAAGCATTTATTAGAGATACTTGCTGTAAAAGATTTTCCCCCAATTTCCTCCATTACTTCTTTTTTTTTTTTGTTGGAGGGCAGTTGGGGTTAAGTGACTTGCCCAAGGTCACATGGCTAGTTTTTTGTGTTAAGTGTCTGAGGCCGGATTTGAACTCAGGTACCCCTGACTTCAGGGCCGGTGCTCTATTTGTTGCGCCACCTAGCCGCCCCTCCTCCATTCCTTCTAATTTTGATTGCATTAGTTTTGTGTAAAACCTTTTAAATTTTATGTAATCAAAATTATCCATGATACTTCCTGTGATCTTCTCTGTCTCTTCTTTGGTCATAAACTCTTCTCTTATCAATAGATCTCACAGGTAAAATTTTCTGTACTCTGTTAATTTGCTTATGATACTACCTTTCATGTCTACATCATGTACCTATTTTGACTTAATCTTGATACACAGTGTGAGATGCTGGTCTATATCTAGTTTCTGCCAAATTGCTTTCCAGTTTTCCAAGCAATTTTTGTGAGATAGTGAGTTCTTGTCCTAAAACCCTTGCGTCTGTGTTTTTATCAAATATTAGATTTTGATGGTCATTTACTACAGTGTACTGTGTACCTAAGCTTTTCCACTGTCTGAACTCTGAGTCTATCAGTTCTCTGTTTGAAGGTGGATAGAATTTTTCAATGTTTTTAAAAATTATTGTGCATCATTATATTCAGAGATGCTAATAAGTCTTTCACAATTTATTACCGTTATAGTATTGCTGTTACAGGTACATTGTTCTCCTAGATCTACTGTTTTTACCCTACGGCAGTTCACAGAAGTCTTTCCAGGTTTTTCTGAAACCGTCTTCATCATTTTATTTTCTACACAGTAGTATTTTGTTACAGTCACATACCATAACTTGTTCAGCCATTTCCTTTGTTGGAGAATTTTTCGATTTTCAGTTTTCGGTTCTTTGCCACCACAAAAAGAGATGATAGTAATGTTTTGTGCATATGGGCCTATTTCCCTTTCCTTTTATTTCTTTTGGGTGCAGACCTTGTAGTGGTATTGCTGGGTACAAAGGTATGCGTGTTTATATGCCTTCGGGCATAGTTTCAGATCTTTCTCCAGAAGGCTTAGATTAGTTCAGAGCTCCACCAGTACATTCATGTCATTATTTTTTCCGCATCTCTAGTGCTTATCGTTCTCCCTTTCTGTCATGTTAGCCAGCCTGATAGGTGTCAGGTGTACGGTGTCTTAAGAGTTGTTTTGGTTTGTTCTTCTCTAATTTACTAGTGATTTTTATATAACTCTTTCATATAACTTTTGCTAGCTTTAATTCTTCTGAAAACTGTTCATATCTTTGACCATTTATCAAATGGGGAATGACTCTTGTCTTTATAAATTTGACTTAGTTCCCTGTATATTTGAGAAATGAGACCTTTATCAGAGAAATGTGTAATGATTTCCCCCCCCCCAGTTTTTTGCTTTCCTTCTAATTTTGACTGCTTTGGTTTTGTTTGTGCAAAGCCTTTTTAATTTTGTGTTACATTATCCATTTTACTTTCTGTGATCCTCTCTATCTCTTATTTGTTTATGAACTCTTCTTCTCTCCATAGATCTGACAGGTAATTTCTTCCATGCTCTCCTGATCTGCTTGTGATATTGATGCGGTTTGGGATGCTTTTGTCTGTAACACCAATTTGTAAAAATCTCCCTTATGCTTGGGTACCTATGTATGTAACATCAGTTTGTAACAAGCCTGTGTAATTAAATTGTAAAAGTCACACTTTCCCCCTGCCATAAAGGCATAAACCCTGCTTCTCTCCTTTCCCTTAGCTAGAAATTTGCCTGGAAACAAGCCCCTGAGAAAGTCCCAAAAGTTTCTATAAACAAACCTTCGAGAAATCCATAGCCCCTTTGTTCTACATGCCCAGCTGCACCCAAAAGCCTTGAGAAACAATATCAGGAGATAACTCTGTTTTAATATGGTACCTCTTGAATCCCTAATCTCATCCTCCCAACAGCCATACTGAAAGCCTTGAACATTATTGGAAAGGATAATTCTGTTTCAATATGATACCTCGTGGATCCCTAATCAGCCTAGTTCCCTGACTTGGAAACAATCAGAACTATCCTCCTAATTGCCATATTGAACATAGGGTTATAAATACTGTCCCTCAAGCCCCAGCTCTTTGCAGGTCTCCTTAACCTTTTCCTGCCTGCTGCAGAATGTAAAACTTTATAATTCTACCTTATATCCCTGCACTTTGCAGGTCCCCCCCCTTTCTCCTGCCTGCTACTAAATCAGCATATAAATAAACTTTATAACTTTATAAAAGCCAGCTTAGGCCCTATTGAAATTCTTTTCCAGACAAAGAACCCTGTCTGAGGGATTATATGGTATCCCTCAGACACCCAGCACGTACTAACCTCTTCGATATCACCTGTTATGTCTAAATCACATAGACTTTAGAGTTTGTCTTGGTATAATGTATGAGATGTTTGTCATGTCCTAGTTTCTACTAGACTATTTTCCAGTTGCCCCAGCAGTTTTTGTCAAATAGAGATTTCTTGTCCCAGTAGTTTGGATCTTTGGGTTTTATTGAATGCTGTGTTGCTGTGTGCATTTGCTTCTGCATATTATGTGTTTAATCCATTCCATTGAATACCTATTCTGTTTCTCAACCCGTACCAAACTGTTTTGATGATGAGCACTTTCTAGTCTACTTCAGAATTTGGTTCTGCTAGTTCCCCTTATTTTTCTTTTCATTGATTCCTTTCATAGTCTTGATCTTTCCTTCCTCCAGAAGAATTTTTTATTATTTTTTCTTAGATCTGTAGGGTAATTCTTCAGTGGTTTGATTGTTATGATACTGAATAAGTAAATTAATTTAGGTAGCATTGTTATTTTTTTATTACATTGACTCAGCCTGCCCAGGAGCAATCAGTATTTCTCCAGTTGTTTAAACCTGTCTTTATTTGTGTAACAAATGCTTTCTAGTTGTGTTCATACACATCCTGTTTGTGGCTCGACACAGGTAGAGTTCCAAGTATTTTGTGTTGTCTGCAGTTATTTTAAATGAGATTTTTCTAACTCTTCCTACTGGATTTTGTTGGTAACAAATAAAAATACTGATGATTTGTTTGCATTTATTCTATATCCTGAAAATTTCATAAAAATTTTAATTGTATGTTTAATATTTTAGTTGATTCTTTAGTATTCTCAAAGTGTGTCATCATATTATTAGTGGAAAGTAATGGTTATGCTTCTTTGTGACCTGTATGTCTTCCTTCAATTTCTTTTCCTCGTCTTGTGCAGTATTGAGTAATAATGGACATCATGACTTCACTGCTGAGCTTATTGGAAAGTTTTGTATCTTATTCTTTATATAGTTAATGTTTGTTCTTGGTTTTAGATGGATAATACTTAAGTTAAGAAAAGTTCTTTTTATTCCCATGCTCTCAAGTGGTCTTTACTCAGGTAGAGCCTCTGCTCCCTCATGACCACAGCTGCTTTTCTCTGCTATGGAACGGCAACCTGGAACTGGATAATGGGTGGTGGAATTTCCAAATGGTGCCTAGTGCTGACATAGAGGTTCTCCCAGATCTCTTTTGGACCAGGCGTTCAGTTACTTTATTGTCCATGAGTGCTTGGTCTGCCTTTTGCCACCACCACTGGTCCTGACTGCCGCCTCAAAGACCTGCATGTAGTACTGCTTGTACCTCAATTCCTGTGCCCACAGGCCCTCTGTAAGCTGCCCTGGGTTTGTAAAATGACTCACTTGGACTTTTTTGTTGCTTTTCTCTCAGAATTTGGTTTGTTGTTTTCTGTGAGGTTTTTGGTGAAGTTTGGCATTCATCCCTCTGCCGTCTTGACCATTACCCAAGCCCCAAGCGTCCGAGGCCCATTTTTCCAGTACTGCTATCTTGCTGGTGTTGTACATCAAGCAGGCTTTGGAGTACTGGAACTTAAAATATGAGTGTCACACAGAGAATCGTGGAAGGGCTCATGGTCAGCGTGAGCAGACTGAAGCACGTTCAAGGACATCGTCCTATAACTGGATGACAGAAAGAGAAGGGTCGGTCACGTGTGCGGATTGGTCACGCGTGTGGATCGGCAGAGTGAGAGCCGTCGGATCGACGACTAGAGCAGCGGCACCTTTGTGATGTCTGGAGGAAGTGTGGAAAGGCCCAGGGGACCGAATCGCGGGTAGCAGAGGCAGTGTCGAGACTTCTCAGCCCACAGACGGTAAGGACAGCATAGATGATCCACAGGAAAGGTCTGTCAGATGTGGGCAAGAGAGGGAAACAGTCCAGTGCAGGCTCCGCGAGCATATCCCCGGCTCCAGAAAACCAGCAGGAGGCCTTGGGGGTAACTGAATCAGCAGCAGCCGTGGCAGCAGCTGCTTCTGGAGCTCTCAGCCCACAGTGAGTCAGAAGGAGGTGACAGGGATCTGTTTGCTAGCACTGAGGTAGGACTCTGTCCCATCGCCCACACTTGGGTCTGGGTGACAGTCCTTGGTGGCAGTTCTGGGGCACAAAGAGTACGTGTGGTCATGCACAGACCAGAGCACAGGCCAGGAAAGTAGAGAATGTGCTTCTCATTAGATCATACCACCTTGGAAGAACTGAAAACTTATAGGTCCCTAGAAATATCTCTGAAAACAGGTACACAAAACCCCTGAAGCTTGGGACAGTTGACCCTTTACGCTGGAAGCAGAGCCCTACCTTGACAAAGAGTTAAAAAGTCAAGGAATAGGCTGGGAAAGGGAGCAAACATTGGAAAAACCTCAGACTGTAGAAACTTAACTTTGGTGACCAGGAAGATCAAAACACACACTCAGAAGAAGACAACAAATGTAGAGCTCCTGTATCTAAAGCCTCCAAGAATATATGAATTGGTCTCAGACCATGGAACAGCTCAAACAGAATTTTGAAAATTAAGTAAGAGAAGTAGAGGAAAAATTGGTAAGAGAAATGAGAGCGATGTGAGAAAATCGTGAAAAACAAGTCAACAGCTTGGTAAAGGAGACCCCAAAAAATACTGAAGAAAATAACACCTTAAAAAATAGACTAGACCAAATCATGAAAGAGGTCCACAAGCTGATGAGGCGAAGAACGTCTTAAAAAGCAGAATTGGCCAAATGGAAAAGGAGGCTTAAAAGCTCACTGAAAAAATCCTTTAAAATTGCAATGGAGCAAATGGAAGCTAATGACTCTTGTGAAAGTCGAGAAATCATAAAACAAAATATAAAGATGAAAAAATAGAAGACAATGTGAAATATCTCATTGGAAAAACAACTGACCTGAAAAAGAGATCCAGGAGAGATCATTTTAAAATTATTGAGTTACCTGAAAGCCACGATCCAAAAAAGAGCCTAGACTTCATCTTTCAAGAAATTATCATTGAAAACTGCCCTGACATTCTAGAACTAGAGGGTAAAATAGAAGTGGAAAGAATCTACCGATCACCTCCTGAAAGAGAGCCCCAAAAGGAAACTCCCAGATCTCTTACAGCCAAGTTCTAGAGTTCCCAAGTCAAGAAGAAAATGTTGCCATCAGCTAGAATGTGGAGCGACAGTCAGAACAGCACAGGACTTAGCCACTTGTACATTAAAGGGTCAGAGGGCTTGGGATATGATAGTACGTAGGGCAGCAGAACTAGAATTACAGTCCAGAAGGACATACCCCACAAAACTGAGTATGATCCGTGAGGGGAAGAATGGACGTTCAGTGAGCCCCTGAGAAAAGGCCGGAGCTCAGTAGAAAACTTGACTTTCAGATATGAGATTCAAGAGAAGCATGAAAAGGTGAGGAGGAAAGAGAAATCATAAGGGATTTGGAGTAGTTAGACAGAGATGCAGATGTGAGTGGAATATGAAGGGATGATATTTAAAGGATAAAATTAAGAGGTGAGAGAGGGGAATGTTCTGGGAGAATAAGAAGGGGAGAGGTAGAATGGGATGAATAATCTCTCCTAAAAGAGGTAAGAAAAAGCTTACAGTGGAGGGGAAGGAGGGGGAGGCGAGAATGAGTAAGTGATGGGAATAACATACACACCCAGCTGGGTATTGAGATCTGTGTTACTCTACAGGAAAGTGGGGGTAAGGGCGGGAGTGACAGGAGGGGGCAGTTGGAAGCAAAGCACTTTCAAGGCGAAGGCGGGGTGAAAAGAGAGAGATAATAGAGAACATGGAGGGGAGTTAGTCTTTCACAGCATGACTATTATGGAAGTGTTTTGCACATGTGTGGAAACACTTGTTTCTCATTGGGGAGGTGGGAAAGAAGGAAGGGAGAGGATGAAAAATGAATGTTAAAATTGTTTTTATGTGTTAGCATAAAATGCTAAATAAAATTTTTTTAAATGCTTTATAAATCTTAAAAAAATAGTGAGGAAGGGCCTGTAGTGGATTTTGTAGACCCCTCTGTGATTAATTTAGGGAGCTGTTAAAGATGAAGATGAAAAAGAATGGCAAGGGGACCTGCTGTATGTAACGAAGTACATACACACATACATATGTATGCATTTATATGTGCAGAAATGTGAAGAATTTAAAGAAATATGATTAGACTTTTGTGACTTGATACAGAATGAAGCAAGAAGAGTCTGAAAGTTATTCAGAAAGCACAATAACATGAGGCTACCTTGTAATTAGAATGACCTATGTATTCCTTTCTCTCAGCAGATTGGGGGCACTATGGGAATGCAGTATTGCCTAGAATTTCAAATTTGATCAATATGACCACTGACCTTAACTAAGCTATCTACCCTTCCCCCCTTGCTGGCAGTCAGGTGGAGGGGTAAGTGGGATATATTTGGAAAAGAAGGTTGTGAAAAGGAAAAAAATATCAATAAAAGTAAGTATGGAGAACCCAATAAGATTAGGAAAAAGTGTTTACTGTTTTTATCAGTGATAATTCACTTTTCCAATATTTAAGAATATTAATGACTGAATGGACACATATTAAGCACCATAGTTCTTGGAAATTTTTATATTAGAGAAAGGAGTTGCAAAGTGTTAAGATTACTTTGAATGAAAGACTTAGGAGATTTTAGACCTAATTTGTCTTTAGTGTATAGTGTAAATGAATGTAAAAGTGCTTTAGTGAAGTAGCTTGGTGGTAAAGTTTCTAAACATGTTTTCCATTAAAAGTGGCATTCTTTTTTATTAGACATTTTTGTAATCTAAGCATTACTGTTTTCTATATTTGTAACAGACTACAACTTGGATACATTTGAGGCAGAGTATAGGCACTAATTACTTTAATAGGAGCTATTTTCCTCTTACTCCCCTCTCTTTTTTTGAGGGGGGAAGGCAAGGCAATTGGGGTTAAGTGACTTGCCCAAGGTCACACAGCTTATAAGTGTGTCAAGTGTCTGAGGCTGGATTTGAACTCAGGTTCTCCTGACTCCAGGGCCGGTGCTCTATTCACTGCGCCACCTAGCTTGCCCCTCACCTCTCATTTTTAAAAGCTATGTCTAGGTGTGGAAAGCAAGCCCAAAATGGTATAGTCTTCACTGTTTGTGTAACTTTGCAGAAAATATAGACAAATTACACAATTTTAAAAATACAAATCCATTCTTTCATAGATGATTTACTTCATAGAATTATATTTATTCCTTTGCCTTTTGAGCAGTTTTGAAAAATACTTCTTCCAAACGTCTTACCCCTGAATAGTAATCTAAATGTGGGGCTTTAAGAACTGAAGGACTTTGAGCCGCGTCATGATTTTTGTATCTCAGGAAATTTCACTCTGTTACTTATGGTCTTAATATCAGTTTACTTTTATTTTTTGTCCAACTTTCCCATTAAAAAAAAAGAGGAGAGTCATATGAGAGTACAGTGGAATTGGGAGATCCATTCCAGGCTGTGTCACCGACTGGAGTTTTTCTTCCATGCCAAAGACGCTTTCTCAGTGATGTTCTTCTCCTGCCAGACTTGTTGTAGTGGAACAACCCAGATCGAAATTTGGCCACTGAGTTTTCAAACATTTAGCCTTCCCTTTCAGGGATCATGACTGAACTCAGTTCATGACAAATGAGCCTGAATTTCATCTGGAAAAAAATGCTTTATTTGCTCTATTAGGTATGTAAAAAATTTATTGTGTGATGTGAGGTTTAACAAGGCAACTCGAGAGCCTTGTAGGCAGCATGCCAGGCTGGGCATCAGAAACCACTATTTCCATCCCTCCTCAGCGTCTTCCTGGCTGGGTGGCCCTGCCATCGGCTGCTTAGCAGTTTTCAGCTGCGTTTCCTAATTTGTGAAATGAGGATAATATCATTCAGCATTGGTCATCATGAGGATCTAAGGAGGCCACATGTGTAAATCCTGTGGACGGTGGACAAGTCTGCTGTTGTCAATAAGACTACTTCTTAATGCTTTCCAGTGTCCCCAACAGCTTTTCTGGCAACTTACCAAGTTCTTTTTCTTAAGCATGATAAGTCTTGCTGGGATTGAAATATATGATGGATGTATGTGTCGATGTTTTTTCCTACTTCTTAATCCCTGTTAAGCATTGTTCTATTGGAATGTGTATATGTACGTGAAAACTATACTATAGTTTTACTATAGTAAGAATGCGAAGCTTTCCCTGAGGATTGATGAATTTAGTCTTCATATGTATTTTATATAATAATCCTGTCCATATTTTTGTGTCATTTGAATTTGTATCATCACTGAGAGAACAGAAATCTCTTATGGGGTCTATAATAGTAAAAGAAATATAATGTATTTGAAAGCATTTCATTTAGAGTGTTGGATAGATGATTTATTTTAACTAGTTTTATGATGTGAGAACACTGCTGATTTTCCTCTTAAAAATGCAGTTGCAGTATGCAAAACATTTTGTTTAATTTGAGTCTTAAATCTTTTTTTTGCACTTGGAGTCAGTTTAACAAAAGTCTAATATCCGTTTCAACTTCTAATCTCTTAGTTATTATGTGAAGTGTTTTGTATTGTCTTAGACATTCTCTCTGGTAAGTTTTGTTGAGCGCGTCAGAGGTAGAAGTTTTCCCTGCGGAGCGTAGGCCCTTCGCTTGTTGCTTCTGTCTTACCAGAATCTCTCTTAGACATCTCATCCTCTCTTTTCCTCTGCCACAGTTACTGCAGCGACAGACCCTCATCGCTTCACGGCCGCATTATTTCAGCAGCCTTGGGGGGTGGTCTCCCTGCCTCAGCTCTCAGGCTGTTCCATTCTGTCCATCACTTTCTAAAAGCTGGGTTTTGAACGGGCCACACCCCTTTACAGTAAACTCCTCTGGTTCCCTATTACCTCTGGGATCCGATATAAAATCCTTTTAGTCTTTTAAAACCCTTTCATAATCTGACCTATCTTTCCAGTCTTTCTATACTTCCTGGCTCCGGAGGAGAAAGTTAGGCTGGTGACTTTGCTTAATGCAGTTCACTCGTGTCATTTCGTGTGCTCCTGGATGTTTTCTGGTTGGTCTAGGAAGCTATTCTGAGCTCTAGGGGCTCCCTTTCTTATTGCTGTTGGCCTCTGGTTACTCCTTCTATAGTTTTAGGGAAGGAGTGATTAGATTCTTGTGCAGTCTGATGCACATTTCAGAATTTTCCTGGGCCAGTGTGTATGCAGCTATACTTTTAAATGAATTTAATTCAGAAACTGTGTGGTCTGCCTACTATTCAGAAAGCCATTTGGCCAGAGAGTTAATTTTTTTTGTTCTGTTAATGAGAACTAGGAGTAACTGACATTGACAGTAGGAAACATATTCAATGTATAAGGGGAGAGTTATATTATACACATAACCCTTTCTCCCTGGAAGTTTTTAGCCTTGGACAAATAATGTCAATTTAGCTTAGCATTTAAAGAATGAAAATGAAGAAATAAATGGTTACCTTTTCCCATTCGTGTTGTGAATCCATTTGCAAGACCTTTTAACAGAGCCACTAATTTTGTCACCTTTGGAGTCTTTCATTTAAGGCGAGTGACGATTTTGGGAGAAACTTTTGATCATTTTCACTATATGACTGTATCCTGTTGGACACATAACCTAGAATTAAGATTTAAAATAATTTATCTGTTTACTTAGAAATGATTGTAGCATGTATTTTATCAGGAAATAATTGTTCTGTGTTTTTTAAAGCTTCCTCTACAGCTCATAGACGAACCCATGATAACAAAAGAAATGTATGAAGTCGCCATTTCCTTAATTCAGTTGTTTGACGAATTGGATATGAAAGAGAATGGGTAAGAGAATGACTTAAGAAAGACGTCTTTTCCTTTAAATCATTATTTTTATAGTCTGTAATGATATTAATGTGTAGCATGATTTATAGCTTTACTTTTTAACCTTCTAACATTTCTTAGAAATATTTCAATGTGGGTAGCGAAGTGGTACAGTGAATTGAGCATGGCTCTGGAGTCAGGAGGACCTGAGTTCAAGTCCAGCCTCAGACACTTACTAGCTGTATGACCTTGGTCAAGTCACTTAAGCCCAATTGCCCTTCCTTCTCCCCTCCAAAAAAAAAATGCTTCATTGAGACATTAGTTTAAATAGTGTAACTTGATGATAATCTTTTACCTCAAAAGGAAGTTGGGACTGAGACACGTCTATGTCAGACTTAAATGAAACCGAAGGATTATATTGATTAAAGAAACCGTTGAAAGCAGATGATCTTTGTTTTCTGGCTTGTCTTTTCTGATAATTTTTTTTTCAACATTACAGGTAGTCTTGTCTTTTTGAATTCATCATACTTTAATAGTTGTGAGTTGTTTAAAGTTTAGAATTCATTTCTCCATAGAAATAGTGTTGGAAAATAGTTGTTAGCTTTGGAAGTAGCCTCTGTGGGAAAACTTCATTCAAGTTCCAGCCTGGAACTTGGAGAATCAGAAGTATGAGGCATGAAGTTTGCTGACTCCAGTATGATACCATCATAATAAACTTAGAAAAAATGTACTAATTTTTTTTACTAATTTTTACTAATTTTCAAGCTTTCTTTGAATTTTATTTTTTAACCGTAACCAGAT
Organism: Pseudocheirus occidentalis; assembly: GCA_028646575.1. Classification (NCBI taxonomy): domain Eukaryota; kingdom Metazoa; phylum Chordata; class Mammalia; order Diprotodontia; family Pseudocheiridae; genus Pseudocheirus; species Pseudocheirus occidentalis. The sequence goes on from CM053595.1 coordinate 8,945,470, forward strand.
TGCACATGGTTAAAAAGTAGTAATACTTCAGTTTGGGACACTTTATTCCATTTACCAAAAGCATGTTTTCTTCTTTACTAAGTCAGTTGTCTGTACAGGGCTCTTAATCCGCACAGTGGGAGCGACTACTGAAGGACTTCCGGGCTATCTGGCCTGTTTTTTGCCCCTGTTTGAAGATAGTTGTGACCACCACTTTCTGACGGCTCCTTATGTCTTGGCTCCTCCCTGCCCCACGGCTTGTTTGCTCTGGAGGTGCCTGTCCTTGCCCTGTTTTGTTTGGGGAGAGGGTGTGCAGACACACCTCCTCCGAAGGAGACCCATGTGCTGTCCTAGGTCTGGGATGTTGAGCTGCCGTTCCAGTTTGTGGTTCTTCTGCTCTCTCTCCCTTTTTGTCCTGGCTGCCCTTACTTGCTTCTTTGTGTGTCTCTGGTCAAGCCGTGTGGTTGTCCTTACGTGCACCAGTTAAAAGGGCCTGTGGTTTCAGTATTTCATGGCATATGTATTTCTTTTGCGAGGGTCCTTTAAGTCCCAGAAACAGCCTAGTAGTAGGTTTAGGAGCAGCGAGACAGAGAGAGAGATGGAAGAATGGGACCTTTTATAAAAGAAGACATTCTAGATTCTGGGTCATGGAAGTAAAATAGTCGTGGATGATGGTCAAGGTTCAGGGTATGACCACTCTTATTTGTAGGTGGGAGTTTTGGACTTTAACGGACTGTGAGGTTAGGGTACTTTAGGGAGTATCTGTTTATTGAAATCTCTATGTATAATGACAGGGTTTGAAGAGGAGAGAAATGCCAGGCAATAAACCCATTGTGAAAGGATGAGGAAATGACTTGAGAGGAAGGGGCACTTAAGGGCAGTAGAGCCAGGTGAAGCATTTCTCTAGAGGCTGCTGAGGGAAGGCCTGGAGGAGCTAGAGAAGAGCAGGGAATATGCTTTTACCTTCCTCTTGGCCTAGTGTGCCTGGATGTGTTTCTGAGAGAAGGTGCACATACATAGTACTGGGGGTGCTGGTCAGGGATGCAGTGTGTTCTGAGAGGAGCTCAGTTTTCTTAGGTGCAAGAAGGCGGAAAGAGCATGTGGGGAAGAGATCTAGAATAGTATTTGGTTTATAGTATAATGGGGATTCAAGTGGGCACAATGGAAGGATGGGTCATTGTAGGATAGCAGCTTGAAGGAAGTGTAGGACTGAGGTGGATGGGGTTTCAAGAACGGTGAGTGGTAGCTAAATTAATAACAGGAATTAAGAAAGAAGTAACTGAAAGTTTGTTCTCTGTAGGTTAGGAAAATGTCATTCATTTGCCTCTAATCACATTAAAACAGTAAAAGGGAATACCATGAGTTTGCTTTTCTCTCAACTATGAGGGAAGAAGAGAGATGAGTTTGTTCTTCTCTGTGAGTTAGATATCTAGTAATTGGGCCCCAATGCACCTAATGAAAGCTGCCTCATATGTGAGGTATATAAGGAGACTCATAAAGTTTTCTCAAGGTTTGCCATTCCCTGTCCCTGGTGCGTCTCAATTGCTGGTAGCATATGCCTTTACAAACTTCTAATTCTCTGTTTTCCCCAGTGTTATAGAAAAAATGTCTGTTGCCTAGCACATTGCTTGGCACTTAGTAGGTGCTTAATAAATATTTGTTAGTTAATTGATTCTTCCAGAGGCTCTGGACATCTCATGGTGATTTTGAGTCTCCAGTAGCACAACTTTGGTTTACTTTATGCTTCCAGAGGTTTAGAAACTGGTTTTTATGAGTTCTGCATCACAAACCCTCTTGTACCAGATTCCTAACCCCCAAGTTATTAATTCATCAAACTTCTGTTATGTACCATTGTACTTGTTGCTTAGTACCAAGTCAGAAACATAATTGTCCCTCCCTTTATTCTGCTGAGGGCTACAATACATGTAGAGATCGATAAATTAATTAATACCCACCAAAGAGAGAGCTAGAGAACATAGGTGAGGTGGTAGCCAAGGTGAGCTGGAGATGACGAAGAATAAGTCATGAACATTGGGGGCAGCCTGTGGGAAGACAGAGGGAACGGAGGGGATGCCGAGTTTAGGAAGCTCAGTAGTCTGGTCGGGCTGGCGTGCAGAGGGCCCATATTAAATAAGGCCAGGGAGGCCATCGGAGCCCAGCTCTGCAGGCTTGGAATGGCAGCTGGAAATGGTTCTACTTGCTCTTGCTGTTGAGTTCAGTCCTCTGTGCAAGTTCTCCCTTCCTGGGTTGGGTTTTTGTGCTTTGCCTGACTCACGTGTGCCAGTGTCTGCTTCTCTGATAATGTCTTTATGTTGTTCTCTTGGCATTTATTTCTCTGACTCCTTAGAGTCCTCATAGTCATAATGGAAATGATGATAATGTGAAGGTCCGCACTTATTTAGTACTTTACATTTAGTTTGCGGAATTCTCTACAAACAGTATCCCGTTTTCTCCTCACCGCAATCCTGCGAAGTAGTTGCCATTAGCGTCCCCATTTTATAGATGAGAAAGCTCAGGCAGAGAAGTTAAATGCATTGTCCGCAGTCATAGAGCTAGAGAGCTTCCGAGTCACATTTGAACTCGGGTGTTCCCGACTCCAGGCACAGCTGTGTGTACAGAACCGTGCTATGATCCCAACTCAGTAACTGATTTCATTGCTTGGCTTCATACAATTCACTTTTATTCTCTAGGCTTTAATATTTTTATTCGTTCAATTAAATTATCTATTGAGCAGATTTGTCTCTAAGTTTACTTATAGCTATAACAAAGATACAGTGAAGAAAATGAATATGTGATATTTTTTCCACATCACTTTTTTTACTTTTAGGGACAAGACCTTGTCGAGTACCAGCTTTGTGTCAGAACGCAGTAGTGTGTTGGTTTTTTTGCCAGGTGGGTATTTATTTTGTATTTTACTTTGGGTATAGGAGAAAGTGTTTGATTAGCCTTTTTTTAAACAATATATTTTTTCCTTTGACTTTTTTCTTGCCAATGAGAATATGCATAGAAAAACAGTTTTTAGTGTGATTCATTCTTTAACTTGTACTTTAACAAGTAACCAAACTTTTTTAAGAAGATGATGTATCTCAAAGGATGATCCTCAAGAATCAGCAATTTAAAAATCTAGATGAACAGTAAATTGATAAAATTTTGTTTATTGCATTTAGGGATATACTGTTATGTTTATAAATAGAACATAATTAAGCAGCTTTGAATAAATTTTAGATGTAATAGACTGATGCCAAACATCCTTGGAACACATATGAATCCCAAGAGGGTGTTAAAGTAATCATTAAATTCCTCTTGTGTTGTCTTTCTTTTCAGAGGTTTGTAAAATTGTTCTTTGGTTTTGTAATATAAAGGTTATTTAAAAGAAACATTTTGTTCTGAAGGAGAAAGCATTTGGTCAATTAATAACCATTTTTTAAGCTCTTAGGTCATACTAGGCAAAATACCAAGAGCCGAGAATACAAAGCAAGTAAAAAAGTCTCTGCTCTCAAGTAACTCGCGTTTTGACAAGGACTAGATGAGGACAATGACTACATAGTTGCTCTCTGTATAGAGCAGATGCAGAGTTTGAGGTGAGGCTTGAAGGAAACCATGGAAACCGAAGGGCAGAGATGAAGGGGCAGAACATTCTGGCTCAAGAGACGGCCGGTCCTAAGGCACAGGGCTGGAGAATGGTGCATGTGTTTGATGGCCTTAGAAGTCAAGCCAGTGTAGTAGGATTGTAGAGTTAGGGGAGGAGAGTAAAGTATAAGAAGACTAAGAAGGCAGGAAAGGGCCAAGTTTTGAATAGTTTTAAATAAGCAGTATAAGAGTTTACATTTAGTCCTGAAGAAAATAGAGAACTCCTGGAGTTTCTTGAGTAAAAGGGTGACGTGGTCAGCTGTACTTTAGAAAAAAACAGTCACTTTTCTTGACTGAGGAAGGGAGAGATCGGAGGCATGAGAGACTTGAAGAAGGGAAGCAAATTTAAGAGGGTCTTGGAATAGTGGAGGAAAGAAGTGAGGAGGAGCTGAGTTAGCGGTGTGGCTGGGTGAGTGCAGAGCAGCTGACAGAGGAAAGATGTGGAAGTAGAAACGTCCAGATTGACAGCAGATTGGGTATGTGCATGAAGCGAGAAGTTAGGGACAACACGGTGGCTGTGAGCTGGGCTGACGGGGAGCGTGCGGTGCTCTTGGCGAGTTTGGAACGTCCAGGGGACATTCAGTTTGAGAGGTTTAAGAGGCTATATTTGAGTGTAGCTCTGGAGAATGAATATATCCTCCTGGGAGTCACCTGCATAGAAATGATCGTTGATCTAATAGCGGTGAATGAGAGCACAGATTTGGACTGTATGAAGAAAGGGGAGAAGAGAACCTAGAGCAGAGCCTCAAACCACCTACATCTACAATTCACACGAGCAAAGGAGCCTGAGGTATAGTCATCTGTGTAGTTGTGGGACATTTTTGTATCTCAGAAACTTGAGAAAGAATCCAGGAATAGAGGGTGACCACAGTGCCAGAAACCGCAGAGAGGTCAAGGAGAAGGCAGATTGAGAAAAGGCATTAGATTTGGCGGTTAGGACATCAGTTACCCTTCAAGGAGGCCAGTTTTAGTTAGTGTTTCCCTTGGAAGCCAGATGACAGAGACTTGAGAAGAGAATGAGAGGAGATGAAGCACAGGTACCACTTGTAGATGACGTTATCAAGTTTAGCCAGGAAGGGGCGGTAAGCATAGAAAAGTACTAGGTGGGAATGGAGGGGTCAACATAGGGAAGTAACTGGAGCCATCAGGGAAGGAGCCAGTAGAAAGATGGAATGTTCAAAGATTTTAACTGGATAAAGGAATTTCAGAGTTCATTGATGTCGAAGTGAAATACCTATGGGGGATGCAAACATCAAGGCAATTACCATCTCTGAGTACTTGGAATATATTACTAAATGTCTTTAAAAATTTTTGCTGGTGTTGGAAAGTACCATACTACAGTTAGTATTTGAGTACTTTACCACTGATGGTGTGGATACTATTTTAAACATTTAGCTTTTAAATGCAGTGTAAGATTTAAAACAAACAGAAACATTAAATCTCTTGTTTCAGACTTTTTAATTAGGGTCTGCTTAGCCTAAGACTACAATTGGGTGTGTAGTTCTTATACACTTGCTAATAATTACCACAGGAAAAAAATTAATCTGAAATGTGATATTCTTTCATTCTACTAGCATTTGAATTCCTATCACATATAACATATAAGAAAAAATCACCAGATAGCGCCTCAACTCAATGCATTTAAATTTATTCTATTTAAAAATTTTAGGCTAATTGTTTCTCTGAACCTGAGAAGAAATCAGAAAGTGTAGAGAAATAAATGTTCAGGGTCTAGAAAAATGATCAGACACACTTTTTCTTCTCCCCTTTTATTTAACAGTAAATGGTCTATTAAATGGATGACTTTATGGAAACTCTGTAAGCACACCAAGGAAATAAGGGACAAGCCACACACACGCAGAACTCATTTTAGAGGTGGTAGGGTGTTCTTCAAGACCAGATATCTATTCTTATATTACTCAACAGGTATAGAAAAGAAACAAAGAAAAAAATAACCATCAATCAGATGAAAAAATTGTAAATGGATATGTAAGTGTGCATGTGGGCAGGAGCTTTTATAAAAATTAGGCTGATGTAGTCATACATTTTTACTTGCTAACAAACCTCTCTTTTTGGCTCTTATTTAGAGGGAGCAATACAAGCAGTATATCACTCCCTTATTTAGTTTATAAATATCTTCCCCCTCAAGTGATTGCTTCAGAACTAACAGAAAAAATAATTTAAATTTAACAGTTGAAAAGGGTACTTGAGTTTTTTACCCCACTCTCAAAATGATTGTCTTAGAGAAGAGAAAGGCAATATAAAGCCCTTCTTTCAAATGATTGCCTTGGATTGGGAAGGGGACCTCAAAAGAAAAAGATTTGGAAATACTGGTTGCAGAAATGTCCAATATTGTGCCTCTCCTAAGTTATAACATAAGATGGGGTAGGAAGAAAATTTGGATGCTAGGAAAAGCATCCTGTCCTCATTTTGTTATTTGGTCCGTTGTTTATCTTTGTTATTTTTATGTGTCTTTGGTAAACTGAAGTATGCTTGGTAGTGAGTAGAAACTTACATCTTTGTTTTGCAGGGTATTAATAAAAAAAATTTTTAGAGGATTAAAAATTTGAGTCTCTTAAAATACTTAGTCTTCAAACTTGTTGGAAAAGACACTTTAAGGCTGACAGTGAACTTCATTTTTATAACTATCAGTACCATTTTGACTATCCAATAGAACTCTTAAATGGGAAGTAGAATATGGAAGAGAAAATGGAAGTAAAAATGGATAGGATTTATATGAAAAATCATTTTGACTTGAAAGTTGGTTTTTTACAAATTAAAAACTATATTTTAAGCCTGACTCTTTTCTTCTTTCTCTAGGTTTAGGTGAAATAAACTACATGCATGAACTCCTTACAAACATGGTTCACAAAAGGTAGCTAAAAACATAAAAAATAGACGAATTTTTTAAAGGTTGAATTATTTCTTCATGTAGTAAATCTTATAGCCATCTCTAAGTATAGTCAAAGCATAGTTACTGATCATGTTCTAAAATATCATATATAAGTTTATTTTCAGTTAAATATGTTTAAAAAGAACATGAGTCTTGGAGTCAGAAAATCTTTAGTTTAAGTCCTTTGATGCATAATTGCTCAGTGTTTGGGATGAAAAACCCCATCCAAAAATTTAATTAAAAATTTGGAGATGTCTTAGGATAAAAACAGGAGTTTATTCTCTTCCTGGGAGAAGAGGGCAATCTTCCCCATGACTGATCATGAAGAAGAGGCGTGTTACAAAAGACAACAAGAATTTATACCCTAATGCAGTCAAGCCCCCTTTCCCTGACTGTCTCCTCTCTCGTTGGCTGAGAGGCAGACTTAAGTCTTTGTGCCAAAATCTTCCCCAATGGCAAATTACAGGGGAGCCTGCTGCTGTTTCCCAGTGGCTGGGAAATAGGTTTACAAAGAACAGCAAGGGAAAGGGGGAAGGATCCCAAAGCAATGGAGGAAGAGTGAGCCTGGGCTGACCCTGACTCCCATGGGCTGGAAGGAGGGGTCCACAAACATGGGAAATCAGAAGGGGCTTGCTGCTGATTGACAGCAGTAATGGAGGGGAGGAAGTTAATCTAAAGCTGCCTGAGAAGTTTTCACTCTCCCCAGACCTCTGTAACCTTGGGAAAGCCATTAATCTTTCTTGAGTTTTGGTTTTCTCACAGAAATGACAATTTTGACATTCACAATACCCAATACTTTACAGAGTCGTTGCAGGGGAAAAAAGATGTTTTTTTAGTCTCGAAATGCTATATAAGCGTGAGATATCATTGACATTTTATGTCAATATTCTGTTTGTTAGACTGCAGGTTTATTCTCTCCATTCCAGTGTGACTTTGGAAGAGCAAAATAACGTGTTTTTAACTCCAGTCCCTGGGTACAGAAAGGTGAGAAAATTAGAAAAGATAGATGCTTGAGTTGCATATCTAAACAACCACGTTGTCCTTTCCTAGCACTGTCTGTTTAACATTTGCCTAGCTGAGTTACTGGGGCAGCAGGTGGCACAATGAATAGAGGATGAAATCTTGAGTTTGGAGGGGGCCTCAGCCGCTTAGCAGCTATGTAAGGCTCTTCACCCTGTTTGTCTCAGCTCCTCGTTTGTAAAATGTACTGGAAGAGGAAATGGCAGTGTCCTTGCCAAGAAAACCCCAAATGGGGCCAGGAAGAATAGGCTACAACGGAAATGAGTGAACAGTAGGCAGGGTCCTTAGCCTTTCAGTGCCCCCGGGTGTCGTTTTAAGAATAACAGAAGTTGAGAAGAAGATACCTGTTAGCTTTGTAGAGGAAATTCTTCAGCTGCACCAACTTAACTAATGAAATCACTGGTCCAGTCTCCTCCTCCTCCTCCTCCTCTCCCCAGTTACTACACTTAGGGAAAGTAATCAGTCTTTTGACTTATCTCCTGAGTTGTGCTTTGTGATGAGATAGCGTGGCCAGATGGGTAGAGGGTGAGTGGTCTTGAGCAGCTTCATCTTGCCTCTGCCATGCCGGCTGTGTGAACATGGACACACATCACCTAACCTCTTAGTGTCCCAGCCCACTCTCAAGACTGTAAATTACAGATAGGAATGAAGGGAGGGGGGTCCAAACCCCTTGCTCACCAAAAAGAAAATTAGTTTCTGTGTTTAGAAGCTAATTGTTCAAACAAGTGTGTGGCTGATCCAATATGCCTTTATTTTCTCATCTTTATTTGCTTAAATTCATGCAGCTACTAAATATTGTTGATTCTTCCACTAGTGATGTCCTTCTTGTCTGTATTCTCTTTCTCTTTACTGCTGCCATAATTAGTTCAGTCCCTCATTATCTCTAGACTGAACTTTAGTAGTAACCTCCTGACTGATTTTCCTGTTGGCTGGTTTATTCTTTGATTCTCTGCATATGCAATCTTAATAAAACACTACTGTTTTTTAGTGGTTCCCCACTGCCTACTACATAAAGTGTTGTCCCACTTTGTTTCATCTAATTTTGGGGAGCTTTAAAGTTTTCATGGAAGAGACAGATGAGTCAGTAAGGCTAAAGCAAAAGACTCTTATGATAGGCTTATTTTAACTCAGTTTTTATCCTTCTGTAGGCTAAACACTCCCAGTTTCTTCTGTCAGTCTTTATACAATGAACTTCAGTTATTTTACCATTCAGGATGTCCTTCTTCTGATGTTTTCCAGCTCATCTGTGTTCATGGTACACAGACTCACAAAATTCTGGCTTCATTCTAATCAAGGCAAAGTATGGTTGGGACTGAAACCTGCTTTTTCTGTCTCCCCCTCCCCCAAAAACATTTTATTGATATTCTTCTTTATTCATTATCATTTCCAAGTGACTCTTTACTTGAAACTAATAAGGTTGTTCGTTTAAGGAGAACCAGTCAGCACTATGGCCGTTTTTGCAATGAATGCCTCCTTTGTGTCAGTAGTCCATCCTTTCTCTGTTGTGAGGCAGAAAGTATGTTCTACCATCATTTCTTTGGAATCAAGGTTGGTTCTTATAGTGATCATAATTTTGTTATTTTGTTTTCCTTTACATTCTGCTTATTTAAAAGATTATTCTCTTGGCTCATCTTTCTTTGCTTTATATCATTTTATACAGGTGTTCCCAAGCTCCTCATACACATGTGTTTCCCTAAATGTAGCACAAGATTTGCATTAGCTTTTTAAAATTTTGATATCGCATTGTCAACCCTGATTAAGCTTGCAGTTCAGATATAATGTCTAACTGTGCTTCTTCAAACGTGTACTTTTGAATTTTGGAACCCATTTATGAGACTTTATGTTTATCCTAATTAAATTTCATCTTGACTCCTTCAGCTCAGTGTTTAGCTTGTAAAGCCTCTTTAACTCCAGGCTCTGTCACCTAAATTTGATAAAGATATTTTCTGGGCCTCTATCAGAGTGATGGATACAAATGTTTAATAGCATAGAGGCAGATATAATTCCGTCAAGAATTACACCAAAGATTATTTTTTGGAAGTTTTCACTGAACTCTTAATGAGTTGTTTTTGAGTTCAATTATTCTATCAATTCTGCTTATCGAAATTTGAGCCTATCCGAATATCCTATAGCCTTCCTCGCAGCTTTTCATCCTTCTACAAGAATTACATGAGGCATATTATTTAACACTTTGCTTATGTGCATATGGATGGATGTGTGTGTGTGAATAGATGTATATCCTTCTTCTCCCCTCTTCCCTTCTAGTCTTCTCTTGGAAGCATATCTTAAATTCATACCTCCTATTATCTACCATAGTGATCTGTGGACAATACAAATTTTTTTGTCCCGACCTGTGATTTTCATCCATTTAGGGGGCTCCACAGTGAGGACACTCCCTCTACTAATTCAGATCTATACGTATCTGCAGCTTACAGGCTTAGAGAGTTGCCCAGAGTTATGATGTCAAACTCAAAGGGAAATAACACCACTAACTTGGACATGAGGATCCCTGTGCTGACTTTACAAAACCATATATTACAAAACCATATTAACATTATCCACATTTTATTGTATCTTTTAATATTTTGTTAAATATTTCACAGCTTCATTTGAATCTGTTTGGGGCTACACTCTGGTGTGTTCCAAGTGTTTAACATGTGTCTCTGGCCTAAAACTAGGTGATTTGTCTAGGCTCACACAGTCAGTGTATCAGAGGTGAGTCCTTTTAGACAAAGCCATCCTTGGCTTTACCTGATACTGTGCAGTATATATTGCATAAATAATGGCTGCATCAACAAGCTAAACGGAACTGAATTTGAAATCCTTCCTGGTTAATCACCCGTGTGAAGGCATAGTAGATTGGCAAGAAGGGAATCTTGAATGACAGCTTGGAAACTGGTTGTGTGACTATGGGAAGATCAAATAGTTTCCCCCAAGCTTATTGTTTCTTATCTGTAAAAACCAATAACAGTTCTTTCTCACAGAATTATTATGACAAAAATGCTGTACGAGCTATTGTTACTGCTTTTTCATGGTAGTACTTTGTAAAAACTTACTCGATTTAGACCCTTAAATTTTTAGAATTACTCTTTCAAAATAACTTATGCCTTGGAAGTACCATTGAGGAATTCTGTAATTTTCCCATTTAGGAGATTTCCTTTCTGTTAGTCATTGAGTATATACATCATATGATATTTTCTTTTTACTAGATTATTTTATCTACAAACATAGCAGAGAGCTCTGTCACAGTCCCAGATGTCAAATATGGTAGGTGACATATCTGTTTTTCTTATGAAGTAAAAACATTTGCAAGTATTTGTCTTCCTTTATCCTCTTTTCCCTCTCCACTTTTCCCTATGCCAGCATCCTTTGTTGGAAGAGAAAAATTAACAGAATTTCTCTTCGTAGTTCCTGTGTGTCTTTCTATAAACAACTACTTCCCTCTCTCCCAATGAAGTCGCTTGTTAACTGAAGTGACTGGCATTAGATGATTTTGGTGAAGTCGGGGGATGGCCCCGTGAACGATTTTGAACAGGGTCCCACCAGTGTTGAGCTGCACCTCCGAAACTGGAGAGCAAGTGGATCTTGTTCGTTTGTCTTCTTCCTTTGACCCTGTTGGTTGCCGTCCTCTGTCACCGAGGAAGGTTGAAGGCATTAGGCTGAGATACAGTTAAGCCTCTGTGGTTGGGGGATGGAGCCTTGATATTTAGGGTCAGGATGAAGCAGAGAGAAGCCTGAGACAGAGCAAAGGAAAGTGAAACAGAGACATGAGATCACACGCAGGACTATTTTCAGTAGCAGCTGTAGGGCAGCTTGGCAATGCCTTCCCTCTTTGTGCAACTATCAGGGCAAAGGAGCAAGATTAATGTGGTTCAGACTAGTATTTTTATTTCTAGCTTCTTTACTTGATAGTGGTTTTAAAAAAGCATGTCCTGTCATATTTCTAAATTTGTGACTACAACATTCATTTCCATAAACATTTGATCATGATCGGAATAGTTTATATGAACTAGGAGCATCACCTAGCTCAGTTCTTGAGTTGCTTTTTGATATTCCCCCAGGTTGATATGCCTTTTTATTTTTAACACTGTAAATCAATATAAAATAATTTGATGTTGTTTGCCTGAGTAAGCATATCCGATCTACGTATAGACATTACGCCTATAAGCAGAGTCTGTTTAGTTATCTGCACAGTTTGGACTTTGGACTGCTTTTCAGTCCTTAAGTAGCTCGCTTTTGGTTGGGAGTGCTTTCCTTAAGTGTGTTGTGGGTTATTAGGTACCATTAACCTTCTTAGTAATTCATTTCAGTTCAACAAATAATTAGTATGCACTTTCTTGTATTTGGCACTGTGCTTGCACCAGGGATATTAGGGAAGTTCAGGAATATTGGAACAGTCCTTCTCAAAGTAGTGTAATGCCTTTTAGAAAAAAAAATGCAGTGGACAAATTATGAATTTATGGAACCTCAGATTTGGAAGGGACCTCAGGTCATCCAGCTGGAACCTACCTGAAACATCTTCTATTTATGTTTTATTTCTAACTGCTAAATGTTTTCTCTGTATTTCCTTTGATAATTTTACATACCTCAATAGGCTTATATTCTGGAATTATTTTTGACATAGTGTTTGTGATTTTTTCTGCCCCTTTTTTGATACAGTTATAGATTTTTGTTTGACTAGAACACTTGTTTGTGATGAAGACACTAATTACCAGAGTCTCCGACTGAGTTGGGCTTCTAAAACCAGTTGTAATCAGAGAAAAGGTAAGAGGCATTACTTTGTTTGTAATATTAGAAAATAGATCTTGTCAGGTTTGTGAGCTCCTTTCGAATAATGTAGAGATTTTAGGAGGTTCTTTTTTCTTTTCAGGCACTTGGTGTTCTAGAACAGTAATGTATTTGCAAGTTTTATCCTCTCAATAAATATGACATCCTAACATGTGAAATTTTACTATTGGGAAATTCTAACTTAAGGAAATAATGTATTTTACTTACGTACCCACCTGTGACTTCTTCTAAATGCCCTTTGCACATTGGTTCTAGCTTTTCGTCTTATGTATAGGAAAGGTAGACTAAAAATAGTCAGGGGCTGTCACAAGTAAATGCTGCAACGCTACAGAAATTTTACTTAAAAATGCAGAGAGATTCTTAGAAGATTACGACAATCATTGATTCCTTCCTTCTTAATCTGCCAGAACCTTTTCTCTAGGGTCAGTGCCAGTGTCTGTTGCAGTCTGTATCAAATCTGTCTTACTGACCTTCGCTTTTTTCTTCTTTTAATTCTATCAGAAAACAAAATCCTCATGCTGTTATTTTTTTTAGGAAGTTATGTAAGTTATGGTCCCCAGAGATGATCCCCAGATCCCTAGTGTCTCCCCTGAGATAATACCCATTCATCACCTACTGCTTCTTGGACACCATGAACTTTGATATCTTATAGACGTCTCAGACTCACCGTGCCCACAACAAAATTACCCTTTCTCCCACACCCACACACCCACTCGGCTCCATCTTTCACTCAGTTCCCAAAATGATTTACCTGAAGCATGCATCATCAGCGCCCCCTCCATTCTTATTGAGCCCCAATTGTTTTTTATGACTTCAGGGATCCAATATCAACTCCTCTGTTTGGCCTTGAAAGTTTTTTTAACTCGGTCCCTTCCTGCCCTTCCAATCTTCCTCCACTTTACGTCTCTCCACCTGCTTGATAATCCCAGTCACACTGGAAAATGTGCAGCTCCTTGCACATGGCACTCTGTTTGTCGTTTCTGTACCTTTGCCTGCATCTCTTTTTCCCTCCATCCTGTTCTCCTTCCGCAGCTCAGCCTCTTACTGTCCTTGATTCAGCTCAGATCTCACCTTTGGCAGGAGTTTTCTCCTGTTGTGTGGCTCATTGATGTTAAGCCTACAGTCTCTTAAGATTCCTCAGATCATTTTCACGTAAATTGCTCTCTAACCAGGGCAGCTAGATGGTGCAGTGGATAGATGGGTGGGCCTGAGTTCAGATCCAGCCTAAGATACTTCCTAACTATGTCACCATGAGCAAGAACTTTGCCTGTTTGCCTCAGTTTCCTGGTCTGTAAAATGAAGATAACAGCACCCGCTTGTTGCAGAGAAAAGACGAGATATGATTTGGAAAGTGCCAGCTTTGTGTTCATCTGCAGATGGGATGCATGTGACGCTTCTGTGTTTATCCAAGTCATAGATAAAAACAGGGCCAAGTAGGGCACAGCGCCAAGCTGTCTCCTGGTGTGCCCGGTGGAGACCTCCTACTGAACTGAGATCAGACCATCGTGGAAGCGGGCACGCACAGCCTGTGGCCACCAAAGGGTTTCCCAGCACCAAAGACCATTCTTTGAGTCTGACCGGTTATCCAGCCATTCTGAAGCCGGTTGATTATGTGATCGTCTAGTCCACATCTTGTTATCTTCTCCATGTGAGCTCATGAAATATTTTATTAAATGTTTTGCCAAAATCTGGTAAACTATATCCACAGAATTCCCCTTATTTGCCAGTTAGTAACCTGTCAAAAGAAATAAGAGTCATTTGGCATCACAGCTTTTGTTTTCTTTTTAATATCTTAAATTATTATTCAATGAAACATCAACAAATGTAGACATTTCTGTATATACAAAGTACAGAAAAAAGAGGATTGTATTTGACTGCTGACTGTGAAACTATGGTATGCAGCCTGTTATTTGTAAAGGGAATGTTCAGTCTAACACTGGTTCAAACACTGCCCACTTTCTGTGTCCTTTTTTAAACTTCCTCTTGCTCTGTATTTTAAAAAGTATTTCATTAAGTGTCTTTTCCTTTGCATTTTGGTATCACTACCCCTTGAATTTTCCCCCATAAGTCTCTCCCCTCTCTTGATCATCCTTCCAGTTATCCCATTCCCCCCTTCTAGAAAACATGGACACACAAAACCACAAAACTATTCTATATAACAAATTAATGTAACAGAGCAAAATATATTTACAACTATTGTTTTGTATTATAATTTAAGATTTGGGAGCAGGTATGTGCCACAGTGAAAAGAGCACCAACCCTGAAGTCAGTAGAATCTGAGTTCAAATCCAGACTCAGATGCTTAACACTTACTAGCTGTGTGACCTTGGGCAAGTTACTTAACCTCAATTACCCTGCCTTCTCCCCTCCAAAAAGAAAAAAAAGGATTTGGTGCCAGTAGACCCTCTTCATTCCTAATTTTAAAAGTAATTTAAAGGAGTGGCTAGGTGGCGCAGTGAATAGAGCACCGGCCCTGGAGTCAGGAGTACCTGAGTTCAAATCCAGCCTCAGACACTTAACACAAAAAACTAGCCGTGTGACCTTGGGCAAGTCACTTAACTCCAACTGCCCTCCAAAAACAAAAAAAAACAACAAAAATAATTTAAGATTCTTTTGTTCCTCTGGTTGAATCTTGTTTTTTGAAAATACTACAAAGTAATTGTTTTGTAGTAGGATTATTATAGCACTGAATTTGTAAATCAATACAAGTAGTATTATAATTTTCCTCATATTGGCATGACCCAACCATAAGCAGTTCATTCTTCATTTATTTAAACGTGTTTATTTTTACATAGAGTACTTTGTACAAGTATTGACATAATTCTTTGTTGTGTGTCATGGTAGGTTTATTCTCAGAAATTTTATGTATTCTTTAACTAGAATGACAGGGATTTATTTTTCTTTTTATTCCTCCTGGGTTTTGTTGGCAATATTCAAGAAGACTAATGATTTTTTGAGTATTAAATCATCTACTTTACTTAATTTTTTATTTCAATTAATATTTAGTTGATCTTTAGAATTCTTAAAGAAAACTGTTATATCATCTACAAAAAGCACTGATTTTTTTTGTGCTTTAGCTGTGTTTATTCCCTAAATGTCTTGTTTCTTGTCTGATTGCTGTAACAGCATTTGAAGAACAGTTTATCGGTCAGTCAAGTGCTTGCCAAAAACCCTGTAAGTGCTGCAGATACAAAGAAAGGCAGAAATGGTGCCTTCCTTTAAGAAGCTCCCACTCTAATGGAGAAAATCATGTGAGGTGTATACAGAGTAGAAGGAAGGTAATTTTAAGAGTATGATGCAGCAGCCTCAGGTGTGTATAGGCTGGTGTCAGGAAAAGCTTCCTGGAGAAGGTGACATTTGAACTGAGTCTTGAAAGAATCTGGGGAAATTTGAGGCTATTCTGAAGAGGGAAATCACTAAAGAGAAAGGGACCGTGTGCAAGGAAACTGCAAGCAAGTGTTTGCTTCTGGGGCAGTTAGGTGGTGCAGTGAATAGAACACCGGCCCTGTAGTCAAGACACTTAACACAAAACTAGCTGTGTGACCTTGGGCAAGTCACTTAACCCCAATTGTCCTGCCTTCCCCCCTGCAAAAAGCAAAAAACCCAAAAAACAAAAGTGTTTCCTTCTGACTACCCCCTCCCCCAATCTGCCCTCCCTTCTATCATGCCCCCCTTATTTTTTCCCCCTTACTTTCCTGCAGAGTAAGATACCCAATTGAGTGTATATGTTTTTCCCTCCTTAAGCCAAATCCGATGAGAGTAAGGTTCACTCATTTCCTCTCACCTTCCCCTTCTTCCCCTCCATTGTGAAAATTTTTTCTTGCCTCTTTTATGTGAAATTACCCCATTCTGTCTCTCCCTTTTTCCTTCTCCAAATATGTCCTCTCTCACCCTTTCATTTTATTTTTCAGATGTCATCCCTTCATATTCAGCTCATTCTGTGCCATCTATCTGTGTATCTATCTGTCTGTCTGTCTTTCTGTCTGTCTGTTTTCTCTAACTACCCTTATACTCAGGTTTCATGAGTTACAAATATCATCTTTCCATATAGGAATGTAAACAGTTCAACTTTAATAACTCCCTTATGACTCCTCTTCCTGTTTACCTTTTCATGCTTCTTTTGAGTCTTGCATTTGAAAGTCAGATTTTCTATTCAGCTCTGGATTTTCCATTAAGAATGCTTGAAAGTCTACTATGGAAATGTTTTGCTTAACTACACATATATAACATATTGAATTGCTTGTCTTTTTGGTGGGAGTGGGTGAGGAGGAAAGAAGGGAGAGAATCTGGAACTCAGAGTTTTAAAAACAAATGTTTAAAAAAATTGTTTTTACATGCCACCAGGAAGTAAGATACACAGGCAATGAGGTATAGAAATCCATCTTGTCCTACAAGAAAGTAAGGGGGAAGGAGTAAAAGGGAGGATGGGAGGAGATATAAGAGAGGGCAGATTGGGGAAAAGGGTAATCAGTATGTTTGCCATCTTGGGGTGGGGGATAGGGGAGAGATGGGGAGAAAATTTTGAACTCAAAATCTTAGTGAAATGAATGTTGAAAACTAAAAATAAATAAATATATTTTTAAAAAGGAAGAATTCTTGAAAGCCCTCTATTTCATTGAATTGACCATATTTTCCTCTGAAGTATTGTACTTGGTTTTGCTGGGTAGGTGATTCTTGGTTTTAATCTAGTTCCTTTGATCTCTGAAATATCATATTCCATGCCCTCTGATGCCTTAATGTAGAAGCTGCTAGATCTTGTGTTATTCTGATTGTGTTTCCACAATACTCTAATTATTTCTTCCTGACTGCTTGTAATATTTTTCCTTGTCCCAGGAACTCTTAAATTTGGCTGTAATATTCCTAGGAGTTTTCTTTTTGGGATATTTTTCAAGAGGCCATCAGTGAATCTTTCAACTTCCATTTTACCCTCTGGTTCTAGAATATCAGGACAGTTTTCTTTGATAATTTCTTGAAGGG
Source organism: Pseudocheirus occidentalis (assembly GCA_028646575.1). Classification (NCBI taxonomy): domain Eukaryota; kingdom Metazoa; phylum Chordata; class Mammalia; order Diprotodontia; family Pseudocheiridae; genus Pseudocheirus; species Pseudocheirus occidentalis. The sequence goes on from CM053595.1 coordinate 8,962,757, forward strand.
TGATGTCTAGGCTCTTTTTTTTAATCATAGTTTTCAGGTAGTCCAGTAATTTTTAAATTATCTCTCCTGGATCTGTTTTCCAGGTCAGTGCTTTTTCCTATGAGATATTTCACATTGTCATTTATTTTTTCATTCTTTTGGTTCTGTTTTATAATTCCTTGATTTCTCATAAAGTCATTAGCCTCCATTTGCTCCACTCTAATTTTTAAGGAATTATTTTCTTCAGTGAACTTTTGGACCTCCTTTTCCATTTGGTCGGTTCTGCTTTTTAATGCATTCTCCTCATTGGCTTTTTGGACCTCTTTTCCATTTGGGTTAATCTATTTTTAAGATGCTATTTTCTTTAGTATTTTGGAGGGGTCTCCTTTAGCAAGCTGTTGACTCATTTTTCATGTTTTTCTTGCATCACTCTCATTTCTCTTACCAGTTTTTCCTCTACTTCTCTTACTTGATTTTCAGAATCCTTTTTGAGCCCTTCCACAGCTGTGACCAATTCATGTTTTTTCTTGGAGGCTTTGGATGTAGGAGCTTGGACTTTGTTGTCTTTTTCTAATTGTATATTTTGATCTTCTTTGTTACCAAAGTAAGATTCTATAGTCTGAGCTTTTCTGTGTGTTTGCTCATCTTCCCAGTCTAATACTTTACTTTCTAATTCTTTGTCAAGGTGGGATTCTGTTTCCCCTGGGTGTGTGGGTGGGTTGTATTGTCCCAGGCTTCAGAGGTTTTGTATCAGCTTCTCCATTCCCCACTGTCTGTAGGCATAGAGCTCTGGAAGCAGCCAGCTGCTCCTGCCTACACCACCACCTCTGGCATCCCGGGGTGGGGACTAAATCACTCTCCTATTTTACCTGTGTCCCCCAGAATTTTCCTCCTGGCCTTCTGTGCTATCTTTGGTGTTTGTAGGTTGAGAAGTCTGGAAACTGCCACAGATGCCAGCGATTCAGTCCTCTGAAGCCTGCTCCATCCCTGTCTGTGCCAGCGTGGCATCTACCAGACTGTGCTCTGCTCACAGCCTCATGTGGTAGACCCTTCCTGTTGGCCTTCTAGGCTATCTTGGGCTGGACATGTGTTTCACTCTCTCATTTTGTGGGTTCTGCCGCTCTAGAATTTATTTGGAGTCATTTTTTTTTACAGATATTTGGAGGGATTGGGGGGAGAGATCAAGCAAGTCCCTGCTTTTACTCTACCATCTTGACTCTATAGCCTTCAAACAGTTTTTGAACCCAAGACACTTGGAGATTGGCAGAAAAGGTCTGTCTCACTCACCTAAAAGGGGAATGCAGTCTGGGAGAGGAAGGATCCCAGAAAGCCAGCAGCAAGCCCCACCTCAGCAAACTAGTGGGAGATTCTGAGCCCCTTTGCAGTGGAGCAGGCAAACGCCACATCTGAGACCTCCCATATGTGAATGGGCAGACTCCAGCTCTGAGAACTTCCACATCCTTCAGTATAATTGCAAGCAGGCATATAAATGCTGACCCTAGCATGTCTAAGCAGGCAAGCAGCTATGGACAATAGGCCCCCCATGTCCCATGCTTCATTGTTGCTCTGGCAAACAGGCAGCTGCCAGTGGCCAGGCCTCCCCATGCCTCAGTACATCCCTGGAGAAATGCAGAGCTATACTACTGGCCTCAGCATACATCAGACAGTAGCACTAGGACCTAATTAAAAGACATAAGGAAACTACATATTGCTAAAACATACCAGAGACAATGAAGTAATATCAATACTAAGTATATATGCACTAAATGGTTATATAGTGTCCAGATTCTTAAAGAAGAAATTATGACTCTAAACAAATTTTAGGGCCCCAAAACCCACAAAAATACAGAAAACACATCTTTTGCTGAAGGCATCTCGGCAGGAGGAGCTCATGGTGACAGGCTGGGAGGTCAGCTGAGCCTGAAAACCCCGCCCTGGCCCCAGGGCATTTGGAGAGAGTGGTGGCTGGAGTCTACAACAGAGTGGATAGGCAGCACCTGGTGCAATCTCCACATTTATTAAGCCAGGAATAACAAAGCTTAGAGAAAGGTCAGTGGAATTCAAGCTAAGTTTGGGGAGAAAAAAAAAAGTGGTCTGGCCAAACTGCCTCCAGGGCAAAGAAGCAGCCCAACCCTACTGCCTCAAAGCTCCTGCCTGCGCATAGCAGGGGGGCAAAAGCAATTGATCAAAGGCCAAGGGCTCTTGTGTTGAGCGGCCTGGATCTGGATCATGGTCTTGGGTGGTGGTCCTGGGGTGC
>CM053595.1:8965492-9081075 GCA_028646575.1 Pseudocheirus occidentalis
TTCCTTCAAAATTAGAGTGGAGCAAATGGAAGCAAATGACTTTATGAGGAATCAAGATATATTAAACAGATACAGACAAATGAAAAAATAGAAGGTAATGTGAAATATCTCCTCAAAAGAACCACTGACCTGGAAAATAGATCCAGGAGAGACAACTTGAAAATTATTGGTCTACCTGAAAGCCATGATCAAAAAAAGAACTTAAAAAGTATCTTTCAAGAGATTCTCAAGGAAAATTGCCCTGATATTTTAAAATAAGAGGGTAAAATAGAAATTGAAAGAATTCACCACTCACCTCTTGAAAAAGATCCCCAAAAGAAAACTCCTAGAAATGTTATAGTCAGGTTCCGGAACCCCCAGTTAAAGGAGAAAATGTTACAGGCTGCCAAGAGTAAACAATTTGAATACTGTGGTAACACAATTAGGATAACCCAGGATCTGGCAGCCTCTACATTGAGGGATCGAAGGGCCTGGAATATGATATTCCAGAGATCAAGGGAGCTAGGAATAAAACCAAGAATCACCTACCCAGCAAAATTGAGTATAATGTTCTAGGGGAAAATATGGTCATTCAGTGAAGTAGAGGTCTTTCAGGAACAGTCTCAAGACCCCTGAAAACATCAGCAAGACTCTCAGGATTTCTGTAAACATACAACAATAAAATCTTTCCTCAGGGTTTCTGAGCCAACAGCAAAGTTCCAGGATCTCTGCAAGAACAGTACTGTCCTTCAGCAGCAGATGAGTCTGGCAAAACAAGACCAAAACAGGCAGAATCCCAGCACCACAGCCATGCTTCTTCAGTCTTCCAGCAGTTTGGCTGGTCCTAGGACCCAGAAGAAATCTCAGCTGACTCCTGGAATCAAAATCACTCCTCCCAGGTTTTCAAAATCAAAATTGTTTTCTCCAGTCTAGGTGGGGCTTTCCTCTTCAGCCTTCCAGGTGGCAGCAACCTCAGCCTTCCAGGCAACCTTCCAGGCTGTAGCAACTACAGCCTTCCCCAGATGCTTGTCTCATGAAAATTCTTACTCAGTTCTCAGCCCCACAGTAGTAGCTCAGTTTTGTTTCCAGATGCTGCAATCAGGTTCTTGTTAGGAGAAAATTCTGACTGCCTCTCTCTGGGGCTTTTCTTATATATACGCACACAGCACTGGCTTCTTGTTTCAGCCAACCCCTTCCTGTTATGTTATGTTAGCAACAGGAGACAGAGTTCACACCATCTTGTTTCTTTCACAGAGGTTTGATTAGCTACTTGGCATAACAAAAAAGGGTCTTCAAATTTAAATTAATTACTATTACAATTGTTCATACAAAAGCTGTCCTGTTTATATGAGGAGAGGAGATTATCCCCCAGGAGTTCAAGGATGCCTCCATTGTCCATCTCTGTAAAGGTAAAGGAAATAGATTGTCTTGTGACAATCACAGGAGGGATCTCTCTCTTAGTCATTGCTGGCAAAACTCTTGCCAGAGTCCCCTTTAATAGGCTGATCCTTCACCTGGAAGATGGTCATGTACCTGAGAGCCAGTATGTCTTCAGAAAGGGCTGAGGAACAGTGGATATGGTGTTTTCTGGGCAGCTCCAGTAGAAATGCCAGGAGCAGAACAAAGGTCTATACACAATGTTTGTAGATCTAACCAAGGCGTTTGATATTGTTAGTCATGAGGACTTATGGAAAATTATGTCAAAATTTAGTTGCCCAGAGAAGTTCATCAACGTTATTTGTCACTTTCAGGATGGCATGCCTGGGAGTTCTAGATAATGGTGCCCTGGTGCTTTCCCAGTCTCTAATGAAGACTGTGCTTGCTCCCATGATTTTTTAGCATGATATTTTTAACCATGTTGTCAAACGTTTTCAATGAATATGAACAGGGCATCAAAGTCAACTACTGCACTGATGGAAAATTCTTCAACTTGAAAAGGCTACAGGCCAACACCAAAGTGGAGGGAGTGCCAGTGCATGATTTTCTGTTTGCAAATGATTGTGCACTCATTGTAGCCTCTGAAGTTGAAATGCAACAAAGTATGGATCAAATATCTGCTGCTTGTGTTAATTTTAGTTTAACAACACCAAGGAAAAAAACCAAAACACCACCACCAAGAAAACACAGGTGCTCCATTAACCACCACCACACCATCCATACACGGAGCCATCGGTTACAGCAAATGGAAAAGTTTTAAATGCTGTGGATAAGTTCACTTACCTTGGTAGTATACTTTCTAGGGATGTACACATTGATAACGAACTTGACTGCACCATTGCCAGAGTTAGGTGTAGTGCCAATGCAACATTTACAGCACCTACAATCATGATAAAGACCATGACTATAAATATTGCATGACCTTTCATGGCAAAATGTACCAAACTCTCCATATAGAGCACAGAACTGAAGCATTTTTTTAGACACCAGAAAACCGAATTCCAAAACCCCTAAGCTGATTCCATCATAGTACCAAATATATTAAGAAGCCATAATGATAATAACACTGAGAGCCACAGCATCATTTAACCTTCCCACAAACCAATACAAGATCAATATGTACTCAACTCGCAGATCTCTGCCTCCTTTCCCGAGCACCTTTCTCTCCCACCATCTACCGTCTGTGAGCTCTGCTTCCCTTCAGCAAACTCCTCCCCCCAAAAACTCCATGTCACTATATTTAGCCTGTTGGGGGCAGAGTTTATCTTCAAAGCAGGGAAGCTTCCTGTGATCTCTTCTCCACCCCTTAGCAAATTCCCTCCATCACAGGCTCCTTGTCATGATAGTCAGACTATTAGGGGGCAGAATTTTCTTTCAAAGCAGGAGAGGTCTTCAAACTCTTCCCTAGGTCTGTTAAGGGACAGGGAAGATCTTCAAATTCCCATACCTATTACACTAGGTCAGTGTTTGGGAGGCTCTGAAGGAACAGTATGGGAGAGAAGAGGTATTAGACTGACTACCAAACTGAAAGTCTGCTGAGCTGTTATGCTGACCTTATTGTTCTATGTCTGTGAAACCTGGACATGGGCCATGCCAGGAAACTGAATTGCTTTCATTTGAATTGTCTTAGAAAGATTCTGAAGATTACCTAGAAGGTTAAGGAACCACATACTGAGTTCCTTACTTGAATTATACTGCCAAGTATTCAGACTGTTTTTCAGAAAGCACAACTCCAATGGGCTGGCCACATTTTTCAAATACAAAATGTACACTTGCCAAAAAGACTATTTCATGGAGAACTGTGCAAGCATTCACATGGTGATCAGAAGAAGCAATACAAGTACACTCTCATGGTCTCTTTTAAGAACTTTGGAATTATGTGACACAAGAGGCACTGGCACAGGTCTGCTTAGCATGGTGTGCCCATATCAGAAAAGGTTCTGTGCTCTACCAGCAAAGCAGAATTGGAACAGCTTAAAGGAAATGCAAAATGTGCAAATTTAGAGACTTCACTACAAATGTTCATACAGGCTACTTGTGGTAGAGCATTTTGAGCTCATATTGGTCTGATCAGCCACAGACACATTGAAACTTGACTCTAGCATAGTGATGTCATTTTGAACCTTTTTCAGAATGAGGCAGAACAACTGATTGGCTAATATTACCCTTCCAAAAAAGAGAAAATGAAAAAAGTTGGAGAGGATGTGGGAAAATTGGGATGCGAATGTACCGTTGGTGGAGTTGTGAACTGATAAAGCCATTTTGGAGAGCAATTTGGAACTGTGCCCAAAGGGCCACCAAACTATGCGTGCTCTTTGATCTAGCAATACCACTGTTAGGTTTGTATCCCAGAAAAATCATAAAAAAGGGAAAGGATATGTATGTACAAAAATATTTATAGCAGCACTTTTTGTGGGGGGCAAAACATTGAAAATTGAGGGGATGGCCATCAATGGGGAATGGCTGAACAAGCTGTCATATGTGAATGTATTGGAATACTATTGTGTAATAAGAAATGATGACCAGGGAGTTTCAGAAAAACCTGAAAAAACTTGTAGGAATTGATGCAAAGTAAAAGGAGCAGAATCAGGAAAATATTGTGCACAGTATCGGCAACATTGTGTGATGACCAACTGTGAATGACTCAACTCTCTCAGCAACACAGTTATCTGAGAAGAGCACAAAGGACTGACAAGGGAAAATGCTATCCATATCCAGATAAAGAACTGATGAACATATTGAATGCCAAACAGAACTAATGCAGATTGAAGCATATTATTTTTACTTACTTTATTCTTTTTCAATTTTTTTTCCTTTTTGATGTTTCTTCTTTCACAGTTGTGTCTATTATGGAAATATGTTTGACATGATAGCACATGTATAACCTCAATCAAATTGCCTGTCATTCTCAGATTGGGGTGGGGAGGGAGGAAAAAATATTTGGAACTTAGAGTCTTATAAACATGAATGCTAAAAATTGTCTTGACGTTTAATTGGGAAAAAACAAAATGCTATTTTTAGAAGTAATACTAAGGGAGTAATAACAACTTTTGACAACTAATTGGATTTTAGAGTGGGTGAATTTGGATAATAGAGCGTAGGTCGTGATTCTGAGTGGTGATGCTGGGGGTGGGGGTGGGGGTGTGCTAGACCGTAATAGAGAATTGTTAAAGAGGAGAACTATTAGAGGAGAAGGGTGATGAGTTGAGTTTTGGATATGTTGAATTTAAGATTTCTGTGGGTTCTAGATATCCAGTAGATAGTTGGAGATTTAAGACTGGAAATTAGAAGAGAGATAAGGAGTTGATAAATAGATCTAAAGATTATCTGCATGTGATTGATAATTGAATCCATAAGAGCTGATATGATTTCCAGAAAAATTAGTAAAGAACAATTAGGGTAGAGTTTTGGGGGAGAACTAACCTCCAGTATAGGATGCTAAGGAGAAGTGGTTGAACAGAAAAGCATTGTAATGAAAACCTAGAGAGGAGCCTGACTTATAAAACGGAAAAAGCTGATGGACAAATATCAAAGACTGCAGAGAGCTCTAGAAGGATGAAGATTGAGAAAAAGCCATTATATTTTGCAGCTGAGATAATCAGTACTCTCTCAACATCCTTTAGTGGCAGTTGAAGCCTCAGAAAGTCTCACCAGACATACCCTGAAGAAATCAAAGGAAAAGGGAATGGATTTATAAGTGGGGAGCCATAAAAAGCTTTTTAAAGCCTTTGCTTTGATGCAGGCCCCTTTTAGGATTAGATTGCATAACTTTTAAGTGGTTTAGTACTGTTTCATGATAGAAACGATAAATGGACATCCTTGTTTCTAATATTATCAGAAAGTTACCTACCATTTCTCCATTACAGATAGTGCCAGTTCTTGGCTTTAGATATTTAACATAGTAAGGAATGATCTGTTTATTCCTATGTTTTTTTAAAAAAAAATAATAAAAGCCTGTTTTTTCAGTTAAAAGATCTGTTGATATAATAATTTGATTTTTATTGTATTAATAATTGTTGAATATAATTCATTATATGGAGCTATAGTTGTCTTCCTGATAGAAATCTTGTTTTAGTCTCTTTGTTAATGTTATATGAATGTGTATGTGGTTTCTAAGTCATCAAAGGATGGAGATTCACATGGTCTCAGGTTCCTGCCATGTCAGTGGGGTCCAGCCACGGCTGAGACTTTTAATGTCTCTCATTAAAGGCCACATCAGGGAATAAAGGTGGAAGAAAGTTCCATCAGGAAGACAAGAGCCCTGTCTTACTGTGCATCCATTTTTAGTCCCTTCATATAAGTTGTATTTGTTCTTATTGGAATTGTTTCCATGACATCTTCAGAATTTAAATTTTGAGAATCTCCTTTACTTCCTAGGATAATATTTATAAAAGTATAATACATGACATTCTACCTGTCTTTTCTATGAATTCTTTGAAGAAGAAATGATCAGAGTCCCTCATCAACATTACTTCATAAATTTTACAGAATTTGGCCCCTAAATCAGATGTGTCAGTTACACAGAGGCTCACAGGGTGCACATGGCTCACAACACTCCCAAGTGCAGCCTGAACCAGATTAAAATATAATTGGGGGGTGGGGCTAGGTGGTACAGTGAATACAGCATTGCCCTGGAGTCAGGAGGACCTGAATTCAAATCCAGCCTCAGACACTTAACACCTACTAGCTGTGTGACCCCCCCCCCGAATATATACATACATACATATATATATATATACATATATATATAATTGGGAAATATTTAACAAAATGAATAAAAGAGTCAGTTAGACATAGATAATATTAATATTTAATTTTCTAAATTGATATGTAGTCTGCATATATCTTTCTAGTTTAATGAACCCCCTTTTCTATTTGGTTTGATGAGACTTCTCTAAATGAATGGTTTTGTGATAAATTCATTATTACACTCAGGGAGGAACTAGACCACATGCACAGAATAGATCCTAATGAATTTTTTCTTAATAATATTTTATTTTTTTCCAGTTACATGTGAAGGTAGTTTCCAACATTCATTTTTGTAAAATTTTAAGTTCCAGATTTTTTTCTCTCTGTTCCTTCCCTTCTCTATAATTAAGTTAAACATATTTCCACATTAGTCATATTGTGAAAGAATAATCAAAACAAAAAGGAAAAATCATGAGAAAGAAAAAAAATACAAATAGTATGCTTCAATTTGCACTCAGAGTTTATAGTTCTTTCTTTGGCTCTGGTTAGCATTTTCCGTCATGTGTCTTTTGGAATTGTCTTGGCTCATCGTATGGCTGAGAAGAGCTCAGTCTGTCATAGTTAATCATTATACAGTGTTGTTTTGCTGTGTACAGTGTTCTGGCCCTGCTCACTTTACTCAACAGAGGTTTCAGGATTCTTTGAATTCAGCTTGCATTTCTTATAATACAATAGTATTCTATCACATTCGTATACTGTCACTTGTTCAGCCATTCCCCAAACGATGGCCATCCCCTCAATTTCTAAGCTTTGGAACCACAAAAAGAGCTGCGACGAATATTTTTGCATGTGTGAGTCCTTTTCCCTTTTTTATCATCTCTTTGGGATACAGACCTAGTAGAGCCATTGCTGGATACACATAGTTTGGTGGCCCTTTGAGCATAGTTCCAAATTGCTCTCCAAAATAGTTAGATCATTTCATTTCAAAATAGTTAGATCATTCCATGTTATTGAAGGATATTCTTTGCAGCTCACAGAAGTCTCAGCAGGCTTGGAGTTAGAATGGAGAAGTGCTGTGCTTCCTCTGGGTCTTGAGGTTAGTTTCCACCAGCTATGTGGGTAATACAGTGACCTGTATGGTCTTGTAAACTTGAGAGTGGCATCAGCTTTCCAGATAACTAATGGGATTTGCAGTATCAAAGATATAGTGGCAGTGTATTTTGGATGAGGTACTGTTACTAGAAAGGGTTCACATGGTTTGCTTCTTTATATAAAAAAAGATTCGGTTTCTGATGTACCAAAATATTTGTTTTCTAATTCCCAGAGATATTAGGGCAGTGTTTAGCTAGATGGGGTGGTGACTGTAGGCTCACCTTTCCTCTGTTTACTTGGAATGTTGAAATCTGTTATAGATGGGAACTAATGGATTAAAAAAAACCCCACTATTTTGGCTGAGATGAGCAATATAAAACTTTGAAAACAGGGAATGATTTCAAACAAAATAAAAAATGATTCAGATGTCTGAGGCAGAATAAGTAAAGTTACCGAAGGCAAGCAAGAGCATCTTGCTTTAAGATTTGTCTTTAAGATTTCTTATGTCTCTTGACCAGAATCAAGTAGAAAAGGCTTTGAAGCAGTTTCTGGAAAAATCATGGAACTTAACTTTAAGAATTTAGAGTTTTCCCTTATTAACATTTCTAAAAAGCAAGGCCATTTATTTCCCTAGAATAGCATTTACAGTTTTAAAAGTTTCACCATTGTTACATAAGCCAGACTTTATTGTATGCTGCCATTCACAATTTAACTGATACTTACATATCAGTCCAATATGTGGGCTGTCTGTACCTTCTGCTGTTGTGACTGGCCTTCCTCCTTTTCCGGTCAACCCCTTGGATGATATCTTTTACGTTATTTCTTGTCTCTAAACAGTCGTTGGTAAAGAGCTGTATTTTCTTTATGCTGCCTATACACCTCTTCGTTGCCTTTTGAACGATGTATAATTTTGGTTATTTAGAGATTGTAGTGGTCAGTGATTGACAGCTGACATAACATTGCTAGAACATTGCTTTTAAATAAGTTTTTTTGTTGTTGAGATCAACGAAATTGCTATAATTTCCCAAAAGCTATCCAGCCCACTTTCTTGTTCAGTTCTCTTCTGACTCACTGTCTGTCTGAAACATCTGTCTAAGATACACGTACTGATAGACCAGAATAACAAGCTATTGTTGCATATCATAAAACCTTAGGGGTAAATCAATATCGGCTTGAGGGCCAAATCCAGCCTGCTCTTTGGCTTTTGTACCACTTGATATAAAACATAACTCAGAGAATGTATAAAAGCAGGCAGCCTAGGCCATTGTTTGCTTACCTGTGCTCTAGAGCCATGTTTCCCCCTGGGAGGGGCGGGGGTCCTAAACTTTTTCAAGGCACCCGTGAGGTCAAAACTTTTTTCATAATAATATTCAGTTATTCTAATGTCTAATATGGTAAATATCAGTACATATAAACCACATGCAAAAAAGTTCTTTGAGGTTCTCAATTCTTAAAGAATATAAAGGACCTGAGACCAAGTGGTTTGGACAATAGCATTCTTCTTTCTCTTGTTTTTAAAACTGTGAATTATGTTACCTACAAACTGCCACTTCTGGACAGTCTCCTTACATAAGCTTCCTATGTTTCATATCAATTCTATACATCTTCACTGACAGAAGCAAAAATTTTTAGTGAGTATATCTCTCCGTTTTATCAGTTCCTTATTAATCAAATTATCATAAAACTGTGTTATTTCTGTTGTTTTGCCCTCTTTAAGGAATCTTGTATAATGATGATATACCTAAAAAATACCGTGGGGTCTTCTTTCCTCCTGAGTTAAATGTTGCATTCATTTTCAGCAAGCAGTAAACAGTGAAGTTTTGTATTATCTGTACTTTTCAGTCAGGTTGCTGTAGAATATTGTTTGTAAGAATATGTATGTTCTCATATTTTCATAATTGTCGTTTTCACACTTATAATATGTATATGGATGGATGATTCTTAAAGATGTATAGAGGTAATAAAGTAAGTTTACAAATTGTCATTAATGTACTGTTAATTGCCCTTTTTGAGTTGTAATATGATCTGTGGTTTTTTCAGCCTTGTTTTTTTCTTCTTTTTTTTGGAATTGATCACAAAACTTGATTAATGTTTTATAATGATCCTTTTTGTTATCATTTTATACTGTGCTTAGATCTAAACAAATAACATATAGCTTCTAACTAAAATCTTATTGGTCTCAAGCCTTTATTAATAAGTGTTTATGTTAGATTTTATATATATATATATATACATACATATAAATCATGCTAATTATAGATTATTTTTTAGATCTTATTATAGATGGTCACTGGAACCTCTTTTACTTCTCTGTCTTGCCTCTATTGATTTGGTCATTCCTGATGTTTTCTTTATATTATCACTTTTTTCCCATTGCACTGTTCTTTTATTTTTATCAGTTAATTTTTATTTTATTTTTTCTCAGCTATGTGTAAACAAAAACATTCATTTTTTAAAATTGTGAGTTCTGGGGGTGGCTAGGTGGCGCAATGAGGAGAGCACCAGCCCTGGAGTCAGGAGGACCTGAGTTCAGATCCGGCCTCAGACACTTAACACAAAAACTAGCTGTGTGACCTTGGGCAGGTCACTTAACCCCAGTTACCCTCCTTTAAAAGCAAAAAACAAAACAAACAAAAAAATTGTGAGTTCCAAATGGTTTTCTTCTTTCCCTCCCTCCCTTCCTAAATAGATCATACATGTGCAGTTGTTTAAAACATTTCCATATTAGTCTGTGTTCTTGGAGGTCATATGGATTCTTTTATTCTCCTCATTTGATTTCTGCTGGGCTCACTTTATCTCCTTCCTCTATTATGAGTTCCTTGCATTGTTCTTCCCTAAGATTGGTACATTGACTAGGAAATTAATCCATATCAATTCGAAAGGCATTTATTGATATTCATTGTTGTATCACAGAAGGCTCATAACATATTCTACTGTGTTGACTTTCATTTTTTAGCCCCAAACTCATTTAGTCATATATTCTGTGTTACAGTTTTTCTTTCCCAGACCCTAATGCTCCTGTATTGTCTGTCTGCTGTTCACAAAGACAACAGCAATGTACATGGATTCATCTAAACCTAGTGACCTTAGTGAATTCTTGATTCATTTCTAAAATTGCAGAAATTTACTTGTACTTCACTGTTACCTCTCATTGGGTTTCATTTTGCTTCCTTTCTGTGATGTCCCCTTTCTGTATTATTTTCTTATGTATCTCAGGATCTCTTGAGAATGTTGTGTGGCACTTGATTGTGAGGAAAACCAGGAATAAGAGTATTGGAGTAGTCATTGTCACCGCGTGAGATTATCCTGTGCTTGTTAAGGGTAAGCACAGAACTGGAAGTAGAGGTGATATAAGCCATCCAGATGCAGGATGCAGATGTGGAGGGCCAGTAGAAAGACTGAGAGGCTTTCTAGGATAAAGGAACCTGGTCTTCCATGGAGACATTTATCAAAGGAAGTTAAAGTATAAATTTTGCATTTTGGAGTATTTACATCCTTGTTCAAATTAAAAGGTTAAATTTAAGATATAGTAACTAGAGTCACGTTGGAAAAAGTTACTTGTGTTTAGGACCTATACAGTAAAGCTTGAAGGGGCTGTTAAATACAACTGATAGTAAAATTGTATAGGGAAACTGCAATCCTCTTGGGATTGCTTTATTTCTTAAAATGTTGAGATTGTTTGAAGAAAGGGGCAAGTGTGTATGGCTTTACCTACATCTACATCTCATTATACCTGACAGTTACTGCGATTTATGGAAATGTTTAGTATTGATGTTTTTGTCTGTTATTTTGACAAAAGTAATACATATATTTTAAAATAGTTGCATAAATTATATTTTATACATTTTAAGATGTACTTGCTTTATCTTAAGTCAAACTTATTTTGGTGTGAACACAGTTGATTTTAGAAATAACCCAATGGAAAAATAAAAAAATTTTTATTTTATGAGCAATGTTATGAAAATATTATTTATTAAATATCTAGGAATTAACTCCAGGTAAGCAATTTTGCTTCATTTGTAGGATCTCTTTAGACTTAATGGATTATAAAATATTAATTTGTAGACATTTTAAATATATTTTCTTTATTTCATAACATGAAATTGGAAAACAATTTTCCTAAGCCAATATGTATTTATCTTGATTGTAGCAGAAAATGCAAGTAATTTGTATTAAACAATACTGTAATCTTTTATTTAAAGGTCGGGCTGGGCGTGTTTCTAAAGGATACTGTTACAGACTCATCCACAAGGACTTTTGGATCAATTTCATCCCAGATCATGTAGTTCCTGAGATGCTGGTAAGAATTTCATCTTTTGGGATGGCTAGGTGGCGCAGTGAATAGAGCACCGGCCCTGGAGTCAGGAGGACCTGAGTTCAAATCCGACCTCAGACACTTAACACAAAAAACCAGCCGTGTGACCTTGGGCAAGTCACTTAACCCCAACTGCCCTCCAAAAAAAAGGAAAAAAAAAAAGACTTTCATCTTTCTCTCTCAAAACTAATTTTTCAATAGTTTTATCACAGTAAAATGGACAAATTTTAATTTGGAAATTAGGAAAATTAATTCTTTATCTCCAAGATAAGACATTTTAATGCTTTTGTTGAGTAGTGTAATTTTAAGATTCAGAAGCGAGTTGCCCTTGTGCCTTGCTTTGTGGTGCAAAGTCCTGGAATGTCAAGCCGGCTGTTCTAGAATACTGAAAACTCTGGAAGGAAATGTGTGCGCGCTTGCTGCTTGTGCTTATACCTAAAAGTGTTGCTTTTCTTTTGCTGTATTTATTTGGTTTAAGTATTAAACTTTTGCTTTGAGTATTTAAACGTGTATAACAAACGTACCGCTCTGCCTCCCTTCCCGTTCAGGATGTTAGAGCGTGTTTCTTTTGTAACCAGCTGTAACGATGATGGGAATTTGAAGGTCATCCCTGCCCCTACCAGGCTGAATGTGATCGCATGGACCCTATGGTGGGAGCTTTCTGAAGGGTGGAGCTGGGAGCCAGAGCAGTTAGACGGAGGGAGGACACAGGCAAACAGATAGCTAGACTTCCGAATGTTTGTTGGTAGGAAGACTAAAGGGATGCTGCTGTTCTCTGTGGTGATAAAAGGTGTCTTAACTTGCTATGATGGATTTGACTTTATGGTGCTGTGATTTGGTTTCTGGTTTGGGGATTCAGCTTTCTGGTGTCTGAATAAATGTTTTGCTTCTTCTGTGTGGAGAATCTGTTCTGTTTTGTGATTTAGAATTATGCTGGCACACTCATAGTTGCAGTTGGTGCTGTGAGTATTGCATTGGTGCTACACCAGCTATGACAGGCACGTGTTAGTGTAATAGTGGACTGATTGCTCATATCAAACGCTTTTTAAGAGCTCACTTAGTTGGAGGTTTGAGAGAAACAATTTAATGGCGTAACTGTTAACAGTGTGTCTATTTTGGTTCTCTGAATATTGTATCTTTTATGTAGTTAGCTGGACTGTACTTTCTCATTTGCTGCAGAAATGTGTTTTCTTCCATTTTGATTTAAACTTACCTTCATTACAGGGTTTTGGTAAAGGAAGCACTTCACAAATTCTGAAGCGCTAGTGAAAGGTGTGCTATGACGGGCTTCACTACTTTAAGAGTCTGGGGTTGTATGGATTCTAGTTCTCCTTCCTCGTGACACATCACAACCCAAATCTACTTAATGTAGTTCATCTTCAGGAATTCTTATGACTTAAAAAGTTATCATCTTAGAAATTTCCTTTCAGATCTATTGATAGGGGAAGGATTTATGAGCAAACAGGGATATAGAAGATCATAGAAGATAAAGTGAACAATTTTGATTTATCTAAAATTTTAAAACTTTTGCACAAAACCCCAGTGCAGTTAAAATGAGAAAGGAAACAGCTAAGTGGGGGGAAAAAGGTCTTTGTAGCAAATTTGTCTGATAAAGTCTCATATATAAGATGTGCAAGGAACTGATTGAAATTTATAAGAATGAAAAGCATTCTTAAAAAAAAAAAGAAAACCATTCTAAATTGATAAATTCTGGTCAAAGGATACGAAACAACAATTTTCTTTCCCCTGTTAACAAGAATTTATTTTCTCTCTCTTTTACTCCCCTTCCCTCACTGACAAAAAAATAGCACATATATGTAGTCAAACAAAGGAAATGCCTTTATGTACAGAAATGTATGTTGTCTCATTCTGCATTTTGATTCTACTATCTCTGTGTCAGGAGTTGCAAAGCAGGCTTCATCTTTAGTCCTCTGGAATTGTGCTTTGTCAGTGCGCTGATAAAATTTCTGAAGTTTTTTAAAGATGTTTTTCTTTATTTTGCTGTTTTTGTTGTATAAATTATTCTTGTAGTTCTGTTTGCTTTTCTCTCAGTTCATACAGGTCTTCTCAGATTCCTCTGAAACTCAGTTTCATCATTTCTTATGTGTAATGATAATGGTGATTTGAAGGTCTTCCCTGCCCCCTAATAGACTGAATGTAATCACATAGCTCCTGTGTTGGGAGAAGTCTGCTGAAGGGTGAAACAGAACCCGCAGGAAGCTGGGAATCAGAGCAGTTAGAGCTGGAGCGGGGAGAGGACACAGCCAAGGAGAGAGCTAGACTTGTGTTTGTGGGACGGCTAAAGGATGATAGGGCCTCCCTGTGTGTTATGGTTTATTAACTTATTTGTTGCTATGATGGATTTGACTTTCTGGTGTTGGAATTTGGTTTTCTGGTGTTTGAATAAATATTTTGCTTCTGTCTTCTTTATGGAGAGTGTGTTTTATTTTGCGATTCAGAATTGTGCCTGCATGTTCATAGTCACCGTTGGTGCTATGAATATTGTGTCGGTACTACATTTGATGACAAGGATGGGATCGTGAAATATCAAACCTATTTGTAAGCAGAAAGATTTTAGAAGAAGAAATGGATATGGGAGGATTGACCTTGTTCCTCCCTAGCAAGGGAATGGGCTATAGTGCCCTGTGAAAACTGGGAACTGAGGCTATAGAAGGGAGAACCTAGAAATTCAGAAACATTTGCAAGGAATACCATTAAAACCAGGGAGAGAACTGGAAGGAGTATATTAGAAGAGACTGGATTTTACTAACAAGGTTACCATTGTTATATGTAAAAGCAGAGACAAACAGATGGAAGAGAAAACTTAGATGGAAAGGGTGTGTTATAGCATTCGGGCTCTCCTTTAGAAGAGTAAGCTGGAGAATCTCAGGTGGTAGAAGAAAAAAATTGTGAATTTAGATAAGAAAAAGAAAAAAACTAACCAGAGAAATGTGCATGCTGCCTTAATACAGACTGAGCTTACTTGCCCTGATGATGGCTGCCAGGAGAGTGTATGGGTGGAAAATGAAACAAAGTTAGATGAGGAGACTTTTACAAGGATTACAAGGACATAAGTTTACCCCATACTAAGACGAAAGCAGGAGAACCATGGAGGCCAGAGTTCAGAGAAACAATTGAGGATTTGGCTCAGCAGGAGATTATTGATATATTAAGCCAATTTACTCAAGGATAGGAGAATCCTTAGTGTCTTAAATGGTGAGAATCTGTGATGAAGGGGTTGGATTGCTTGAAATTTATAGGTACTAGAAGCCTTTTGTACAGCAGGCTTTTAGGGATTACCATATGCAAGAAGACAACAATGTAACCAATCTGTTAGCTTTGGCTGCTGAGGGATGCAATAAAATGCATCCCACTGATTCTATGTGACCTAGTACAGAGAAAGATCCCTAGTCTTCACTTAAGAACTATATGCAAAAGTTGAAGGAGGAAGTTATGAAGACAGCTATCATGGTCAGAGATGCAAATGCATACCATGTTATCCTCTTAGCAGTTTCTCATAGAAGTATCATAGTGAAGACAGCTCTTTCTGTTTATAAGCATCTAATTCTGACTCTACTAATTGGAGAAATAGGGAACTCTCTTTCAGAGGTGCTGAATAAGATTTCACAGCTAAGTGACTTAGGGGAATGGGGAAAAGATAAATTTCTTTGAGAGAGAAGAGTAAATGACCAGTTGCTTTAACATCAGAATAAATTGACAAGAAAAGAATTGTTTATTGCTCTGTTGAGAGCAGGGATAGATTTTGGAAGAATTGATGGTATTCCAACTAATGAACTATATAAGACGTACCCATAAAAGGGGCTTGATGAAAACTATTTAATCCAACACGTTATCTTTCTTGTCTTAGACTTCAAGAAACTTAAACCACAGCCACATTCATGACCAAACTGTAGTAAGTGTCCCTCGTGTGATTTCTACCATGTTTTAACTGTTCTTCATAGAGGGCACTGGTTTTGTTATAATAAATTTTCTTATTTTTATACATGACAGTGGATTCTTTCCCTCTGCTACCATAAATGACAACCCAGTCATACCACATTTAGTTTGATTTTTGTTCATGCCTTCCTATAAAGCAGTGGTTCTCAACCTTTGGGTCGTGACCTCTTTCGGGGTTGAATGACCCTGTCGCGGGGGTCACCTAAGACCATTAGAAAACACATATTTTCAGTGGTCTTAGGAACCAAGCCACCGCTCCTCTATCCATCTCCAGGCAGGTTTGACCACATGCAGATACGCCCACATATGAGTATTAAAGGGTCGTGGCATTAGGAAGGTTGAAAACTACTGCAAGGATCTCTATATTCTAGAACTCCTGGTTGTCTACTTTTCTTATTATATTTAGTGGGGTTTTTTGCTTTTTGGAGGGGGAGGTAGGGCAGTTGGGGTTAAGTGACTTGCCCAAGGTCACATGGCTAGTTTTTGTTAAGTGTCTAAGGCCAGATTTGAACTGAGATCCTCCTGACTCCAGGGCCAGCGCTCTATTCACTGCGCCACCTAGTCACCCCATATTATATTTAATTTTGTAAGCCAACTTAAATAATTTTGGAAGTTAAGTACAGTATAAATCCTAAATAAATACGTAACATTTTTTCTTTGAAGATTAATAGAATTACATACTTCTTCATTGAGTCATTACTAAAGTACAGCAACCCAGCATCAGAAATATTGGATTATGAAAGTATTTTCTAAGCATCTTGGGGCTCCATAAAATGGTTTTTATTTAATTTTGGGTTTTTTTCCTTTTATAATTGATAGCATTGGATGTCTAAACATGTGCTAGTTATTTTAAGTTCTGGTTTTAGAAGCTTGCTGGATTTTGTTAGGTTTTTCTTGTTTGTGTATAACGGGCTTCATTTTCTGTGTTCTTTTTGGTTAAAAAGGATGTGCATCATATTTTAATTACTATTAGCGTGAACCTTTTTTTCTTTACCTTTAGTCTGAGTTATAGTTCCTCCACTTCATCTCTTCTCACTGTGTTCTTAACTTTCTGCAGTCTGGCTTCCAACCTCATCATATAACTGAGATTATTCTCTCCAAAATTAGCAATGATCTCTTAATTAGAAATTTTCATAGACTTTGCTTGATTCTCCTTGGTGCTGTCAGTCAATCTCATCTCCTTCATATTGTCTTCTCTTTAGTTTTTCAGGAGGCTGTTGTCTCACGGTTCTCCTCCTACCCATCTGAATATTCCTTTTCAGTTTCCTTTGCTGGGTCTTCATTCAGGTCATGTCCACTAACTGTGGATGTCCCTGAGGGGTCTATCTTGGGGTCCCCTCTCCCTTTACCTCCTTCCCTCCTCCATCATCAGTGGGCTCATGATTCATTGGATCTAATGGATTTGATTTAATAATGATTCTATGCTGATGATTCTCACATGCACCTGCCCTCCTCCCATCTCTGTCCTAACTTCCTGTTTCATATTCCAGCTACCTGTTGGACATGTGAGACTGGATGTCCTACAGACACTTTAAACTCGACACATCCAAAACTGAACTCTTTATCTTTCCCTGTATTTCCCCCTTCCAAACTTTCCTTACCACCAATCCTCCCAGTTTTCCGAGGTGTCATCGTTGATTCCTCATTCTCCATCATCTCCCCTATTCTCTATTCTCCCATTTTTTATCACCACCCCTGTTTAGAACAGTGCCTGACCCATAGTAGGCCCATAATAAATGTTTGTTGACTGACAACGTAAGAATTAATTCTATATTAATTTTAATTGTCAATTAAATATAAATTATTAAGTGTTGTAGCTTTTTTTTTAAGTCCTCTCAAATGTAGGAACCTGAGGCCAAACGAATTTTACTTTATTTCATTCCATTGAAGCTTTAGATTCAATTAATATCTTAAAATCTCAGTTCTTTCCTTGGGTTTATCAATTTGACCTTAGACCAGTTCCTTTTTCTAATTTCTTTATTCATTATTTTTTCATTAGCTAAAACTGATGAAACTGATTTGTTAATGAGATATTAATGGTATAGATTTTTCTTTTGAGACTTAAATATAGACTTCCACTCTTCTACATTTCACAGGACTCTTTAATAGGGTAGGCTGCTTTACAGAGTTGAAATGGCTGAAACAGTACGTCAGTCTTTGTGTATTTATATGCTGTTACTATATGTGTAAAATCTCCCCAGTAGAATGAGTTGCTTAAGGGCTAGGGACTGTTTTGCTTTTTCTTTGTACCTCTAGCACCCAGCTAGTTCTTTGTACTTTGTAGGCAAGCTTTATAAATAGTTATTGCATTGAAAATAAAAAGATAGAGTGTGCATATGTCTTTGTATGTGTATCAGACCATGGCCAACCTGGTGGCTTGACATTTCTCCACATTAGCTAGGCAGATAGACAGTTTATCACCAGGCCGGTAGTTAAACTTTTACCTACTTGGTATGGAATCTGTCAGAAGAATTAGTGATGTCCTCCAGTATCATCTTCCACGACACAGAGTCAGTGCTACACCAAGAAGAGACATCAGAGGTAGACTTGCATCAGAAGGTTAAATGTGAGATTTCCACAGCAGACTGGCTGAGGCTGCCTGGGGTCCTGAAATAAGCAGTGAAGTGTAGAGCTTGAGTTCCACCTCCATTGCTTACTCAGAATGTAAGAGCTCTGTGACCATGAGTAAATTGTAGCTTTTTGATGAACCTTTGTTTAAAACCACAGAACCAAAAAAACCCCTCCCTTCTTTGGTTTATTTTTTAAAATTGATTTGTGTATTTACTTTTAGTTAACAAGATTCAGTTTCGCAATCCCTTGAGTTTCAGATTTTCTCCCCTCTCTCTCCTCCCAGCCCCATAGTGGCATGCAGTCAAGTATTGGATCTGCCAATACTTTCACATTGGACATTAGTCTGATTGTATAGAAGAGTTGTAACCAGTGGGAAAAAAAGAAAGAAAACCAAACATGGAAAAGAGCGATAGCATGTAGATTGCTTCAGTCTCCATTTAAACTCTGTTCTTCCTAGATTTTTCTCTGAATGTAGATATCTCCTTCCCTCTCAAGACTTGTAGAGTTGTCTTATAACTGTGTGTTGCTGAGAACAGTCCAGTTAATCAAAGTTGGTCATCATACATATGATGTGTCTGTGATTATGTACAAATTTTTCCTGGTTCTGCTCTTCTCACTTAGCATCAATTTGTATAAGATAAGCCTCTCCGGATGAATATGAAGACTGTCTCCTCCCCATTTCTTATAGTACAATAGTATTCCATTACATTCATATACCATAACTTGTTTAGCCATTTCACAACTGATGGGCATTCCCTTAATTTCCAGTTTTTTGCCACCACAAAGTGAGCTGCAATAAATATTTTTGTACATATGGGTCTTCCTCCCACTGCTGTGATCTCTTTGTGAGACAACCCCAGAAGTGGTATTACTGGGTCAAAGGGTATGCAATTATTTATAGCCCTTTGAGCATAGTTCCAGATTGCCCTCCAGAATGGTTGTATCAGTCAGTTCACAGCTCCACCAACAATGCATTAGTGTTCCAGTTTTTCCACATCCTCTCCAGCACTTGGCATTTTCCTGTTTTGTCATCTTAGCCAATCTGACTGGTGAGATGTCGTACCTTGAAGTTGTTTTGATTTGCATTTCTCAAATCAATAATGATTTAGAGCATTTTTTCATATGCTTATAGATATCTTTAATTTCTACCTCTGAAAGTTGCCTTTTATATCCTTTGACCATTTATCCATTGGGGACCTTCTTTGGTTTAGAAAGGGGGTGAAGGCGGGCAGTGGGAGGAGGAGAGACGTGGGGGCATGGGGTGGGAAAATAATCCTGGTAATTTGTTTTACAGTATTGTTAAGAGGAAAGTATTGTAAATAATAAAATTGAAGAAAAAATGATCTATTACTGTTGAATTTAATTTTTAATTTTACTTATTTTTTAGCGATGTCCATTAGGAAGCACAGTCTTAAAAGTAAAGTTGCTTGATATGGGTGAGCCAAGAGCTTTGCTGGCAACTGCTCTTTCTCCACCCAGCCTTGGTGATATTGAACGGACCATCCTTCTGCTAAAAGAGGTACGATTCTTTGTCTAAACTTAATTGATGAGGGGAAAAAGAGATTTCATTGCTACCATTTTTTTGTCATTTTTGTGATTTTGCAAGGTGGGAAGGTGAAACCTCAGGTTTACTTTGAATTTGCATTTCTCTTGATTTAGAGCATTTTTTAATGTGGTTGTGAATACTTTGTAGTTCTTTGAGAATTGTTTGTTCATATCCTTTGACTTTTGTCAGGGAATGGCTATTAGTCCCTCTCTCTACACACAGTCGCATGTACATATGTACACATACATGCACACAAATACATACATACATATACACACATGTTCATTCATTCGTTTATTGTTTCTATATCTTGGATGCCAAACCTTTATCAGAGAAATTTAATGTAAAGATTTTTTTTCCCAATTTGACCATTTACCTTCTTATATTGGATGCATTAATGTTGTCTGTGCCATAGCTTTTCAGTTTCAAGTTCCTTCTTGTTTGTTTATGCTGTAAGGCACTTTAGATTTTCTTATATTTTTTAGTCTTTTGATTTAGTTTCTTTTTAATTTAATATTTTATTTTCTTCCCATTACATGTAAAAACAGTTTTTAAGACTTCGAAAAAAATTTTTGAGTTCCATGCCCAAAGGGCTATAAAACTGTGTATACCCTTTGACCCAGCAGTACCACTTCCAGGTCTGTATCCCAAAGAGATCATAAAAATGGGAAAAGGACTCGCTTGTACAAAAATAGTTACAGCAGCTCTTTTTTTGGGTGGCAAAGAATTGAAAATTGAGGGGATGCTCATCAGTTGGGGAATGGCTGAACAAGTTGTGGCATATGAATGTAATGGAATACTATTCTGCTCTAAGAAATGATGAGCTGGCAGACTTTAGAAAAACCTGGAAAGAGTTCTGTGAACTGAGGCTGAGTGAAGTGAGCAGAACCAGGAGAATATTATATGCAGTAATAGCCACATTGTGTGATGACTGACTGTGATAGACTTGGCTCTTCTCAGCAACGCAAAGATCTAAGACAACTCCAAAAGAAAATGTTATCCACATACAGAGAAAGAACTTTGGAGTCAGAATGCAGATCAAAGCATATTATTTGCTGTCCTTTTATGTTGTTATTTTGTTTCTTCTTTCTCCTGGTTCCTCTTGTTCCAATTCTTCTTTCCATCATGACTAATATGAAAATATGTTTAATATGAATGTATAAGTAGAGGCTATGTCAGATGCATGTTCCTTTGGGGAAGAGAGTGTGAGGGAGAAAATTCAAAACTCGAGAACTTATGGAAGTGAACGTTGAGAACTAAAAATAAATAAATTTTATTAAAAATTTGAATTCTAAATTTTCTACCTTCTTCCCTTATGCCTTCATTGAGAAGGCAAGCACTTTGATATGTTATACATGTATAGTCATGCAAAACATATTTCCATGTTAGACATGTTGTGAAAGTAAATATAGAGAGACCCACCCCCCACCTGCAAGAAAAATAAAGTAAAGAAAAAGTGTCCTTCAATCTGCATTCAGATTCCATCAGTTCTTGCTCTGGAGATGGATAGCAGTTCTCATCATAGGTCCTTCAGAATTGTCTTGGATCATTGTATTGCTGAGAATAGCTGAGTCTTGATTTAATATTTCTTATTGTCTCCTGGAGTCGTTGGCTTCTTGTTGAATTTGTGCTCTGAGTTTTTTTTTTGTCTGAGGGTTTGCATATAGATGTGTTGAAGTCACTTGCTCCTTTTTGGTTTGTGTCTTGAGCATTCTTGTCATCACGCTTGCTCGTTATGGTCATATTCTTTATTTGGTTGCTCATTTTTCCAGTCTACTTCCTGACTTTAAACTCAATGTTAGGGCCAAGCTCTGGGTTGGTCTGGGTTCATGCTGTTGCTCCTCTCTTTGTTTTTTTGTTATTCCAGGTTTTCATGCTGAGCTTAGGCCTGGGACCTGTAAATTTTCAGCATTTTCAAAGTGATCCAATTCAGAGTAAAGTCTGATTGCTGACCCTGCTCTCTGATTTCTGCAAGTTCTTGATCTGGGTTTGGATCTGAGCAGCTGCTGCTGGACCCAGCCCCTGTCTAACAGGAGGCTTTCCTTTGGTCTGGAATTCCTGCCCTGGTTATTTCTCTTTGGGCTTCAGATTGGGCTGGAAGCTAAAACTGAGATCGTGCTGTGCTTCAGGGCTGTGAGCCACACTAGCGCAGCTTGCTTTTGAACCTGCTCCTTCTCTCTGGGTCCAGCTCCCAGTGCTTGGGGCTTTGCTTTTCCCTGGGATGGCGTGCCACCCAGGTGCAGGTGTTCTCCTCAGGCCATCTCAGATCTGTAACCAGGGTTAGGCAGGAAGGAGTTTGCTGACTTGACTGCCCTAGTCTGTGCCGTCTGAGCTCTGTGCCGCCCCTGGGAAGCTCTGGAGCTTCTTGGTGTTCGCACTGAGCTTCTGATTTTGTACAGCCTTCTACTCACAAAGAAGTTAACTCCTATCCTTCTGGTTGTCAAACGGACACAATACGGCATAGGTAATATAATCCTACTCCTGTTGGCCGTTTTTGTAGATTGCTTTTTCCATTCTTTTCTTCCTTTCCCCATTTTATGCAGCTGAAGTATTGGTGTGATATAGTATTTTTATGAGCACCTGAAATAAATCAGAACTTTCAAACATGATAAATGCTTTTATGGTTTTTATATGATACAAGCATTTGTAGTTCTGAAAAGGTTTTACAGTTTAAAAAGGCCTTTTAGACTTTATAAAACTCTTCATGAAAAGGATCATTTGGAGCCTATAATTCCTTTACATAATAGGATTTGATTTATGTTTATTCTTTATATAATTATCATCATAATTGCCCACACATACAGCATTGCAAGGTGAGGATAGTCTTCTCAATCTCCAAAATTGAGAAATTAGAGGAGCTCTTACTTTTCCCTCTTCTTTGATTGAGAATTTCTCTCCTTTCGTTTTTTCTCTTCTTCATTCTGTAAACCCACAAATTGCTTAAGAATTAGCCCATTTCCTCGTCGTCTTTTAGGCTTAGCCTCTACTTCTTACCAGTGATAGTATCATTGACTGATTGGAATGGGACAGGGTGCAGCTCTGAGAATCCCATCGTTCACACCTACGGCTACAGCAGAGAGAGATTTCAGGAATTCATTTCAAAATTGACTAAACAGATCACTAAATTGTGTAGGCCTCTGCTGAACTTGGGAAGGCTTGCACCTGGCCGATTAAATTAGACCACAGAATTCATTTTCCATAGAAACAAATGTATAATATTTAGGTTCTATAGTATCAAGGTTAGTGGTATATTTCAGGTCCATTTTGAGTTAAATTGTTTGTGAGGTGGGGAAAAGTGCAACTGTCTTGGAATCTTAACTAGCAAGATATGATGCGTATATGGGAGAATATTTTACATTCAACCAATGTACAAATGAATGAGCTTTTAAGAAATACATCAGACCCTTATTCTGCATTGTGGCATGTCTCTGTCACACACACACACACACATTTGACTAACAATATATTTTCACAGATTTTAGAACTGTTTCTATTGTACTTTATAAGATAAGGTATATCTTCCTATACTGTTAATAATATTAGTTAATCACTTAATAAAGGTAGGAGCACTTGCTGTTAGTGGGCAGAGAGAAGAAGAAAATCCCCACGATGGTGAACTGACTTTCTTAGGACGGGTTTTGGCCCAGCTTCCTGTGGATCAGCAACTTGGTAAACTAATAGTACTTGGACATGTCTTTGGATGTCTAGAAGAATGTCTTATCATAGGTGAGTATCAGAACAAAAAGATGTGTATTAGTAGTCTGCATAACATCACTCTGTAGAAGTCCATCTTTTTCCTCCTCTTTTGTTAGCCGCAGCTCTCTCGTTGAAGAATTTTTTTGCAATGCCTTTCAGACAGCATCTTGATGGATATAGGTATTTAATATTCATATTTTTTAGTGTCCCTTTACCTGAAGGATTTTTAGATGACTTTTTTTTTTGTTTAATTCACAGGAATAAAATGAATTTTTCCAGCAATAGTAAGAGTGATTGTATTGCACTTGTTGAAGCTTTTAAAGTAAGTTCTCTAGTGTTTAGTAAAAATATTAATTTTTAACAAGGACATTTACTGTTACGTTTACTTCTAAAAAGTTCTGATCTGAAAGCTTTCTGTAACCTAATAAAGCTTCACATTTTCCAACTAGAACTGATACTTTGGGTACTTCACAGAAATCTTACTGTGATGCCTCTTGATAGTTGAAGGTTGACCCTGGTTTCTCAAAGGCTCCACCAGCAACATTCTGGTTGGTTTGGTAGGTTTTAGATAAGATCCTAGCAACACGCTGTGTCTGTTTTCTAAGGCATAGTCTAATTATGGAAAGGCTTGTCAGCAGTTGATAGGGAATGAATTTCTTTGGCTACAGAAATTCATAAGCTGCTAAAATTAATAAAATCTTTGTAGAGATTATTGATGACAACATTATGGAATTTTTAACTTCATAAACTCCAGGTTCTTATTTTGCAATTTCTTTGAATGAATTAACTTAAGCACTATATATGAGGTTTTTTGTCCTTCAGTCAAAATGTATATAGAATTTCTGCACAATACAATTAGCTAATGAAAAACTTGGAATTTGTGGGAATTTTTTTTTAGACCTGGCAGGCCTGCAGACAAAGAGGAGAATTTCGTCATCCAAAGGTGAGCTGTTTTTCCTTTTTGTTTTCTTATGCATTGAATGATGTAAGAGAGGGGTTCCAGAATGTTTTCTTCCTGTTTTTGTCCATTAAAAATGGAACATGATTGCAGTTGGGAAATAAGAGATACAGGTATTGGGTTACAGAAGTCCATCTTACCCTACAAGAAAGTTGGGGAGAATGGGGGAGGATATAAAAGAAAGCAGATGGGGCAAGGGGTATTCGGTAGGCTTGTTATTTTGGGGTGGGGGAAGGGGAAAGAGATGGGGAGAAAATTTGTAACTCAGTCTTGTGGAAATGAATGTTGAAAACTAAAAATAAATAAAAGATTTTTTTTTAAATGGAACATGAGGGCACAAAACTTCTAAGCTATGAACAACAGGCTAGGTGGTGGTAGGGATTATAGTTCTAAAGGGTCTGGCACTAACAGGTAGAATGATAGCAGTTCTACTAGCTTATCTTTGTGTGGACTTGCCAGTTTTATAAACTACTTAACAGTAGTTTACAGTACTTGTGATAGTATATCAAATATCTGCATTTTAGCCAATGTGTGAACTCCTGCCAACAGAGTCAAACTGATTTCTCATCTGGACTCTTGAGGGTTAGGGGAGATCAGAGAGGCGCACCCATGGTCTCATAGCCAGTCATTATCAGAGGTAGTTTTTGAACCTGGGGCCCCCTAACTTCAACTTCAGCACTCTCTGCTATGAGCGTTTTCCTCCTTTGGAGTTAGCTGGTAGAAATACTTATTAGCTCCATTTTCGAGTTGAGGAAAGTGAAGCTAAGCTCCCATTAGTTGAGTCAGGACTTAGACCAAAGTTTTCAGGCTCCCACTCTTAACATCCAAATTTAGCCAACTTCATCTAAAGGGGTCCCCAATTTCCAGCAGATAAAGATTTTATCTCTGAACTATTGATTACAAGGGCCAGCAACTGATTTAGCTGTAATAGAGTAGTAAATTCACACAATGTGTTCTGGTAGAGCACCTGTCACTAAATCATGGAGTCTTTGACTTTTTATTCCAAGTTTTAGGCATCATGTAGTCCTCAGTCCTCCATCACTGGCACACAGCCTCACATGGTGGATAAGTTACCTCAGAGTTAGGGAGACCTGAATTCAAGTTTTGCTTCTGACACATCCTGGCAGTGTGACCCTGGGCCAGCCATTCAGCCTCTCAGGACCCAGGCACTCCTCTGATCTTGGTTGGGGGTGTTTATCTATACTGATAGATGGGCTTTCTTATATCATTGAAACCATAGGTACAGCCCAGAATTCTTTCATTCTATTGTTTTTGTATTTGTGCACATGAAGGTACAATGTATTTGTGTTTTCTAGAGAATTGGGACTTGAGGCATTTTTAACTTGAAGGATCGATGACGCCGGTCAGTGTGACTGGAATAAGTAGAAAGTTGTTGGATTAGTTAAAAATAGAATCTGTTTATTAACATATTACTAGTTTATGTAGTAATTAGATGGTCATACTAGTTCAAAATTAGAGAATCATTTTTAGCTCTTGTTAACTTTTGCGTTTGTATAATTTTAAAGGATGAGCTTGACTGGGGACGGTTAAATTATATTCAGATCAAGAGAATTAGAGAGGTAAGTTGTCATCACTCATTTATAGTTTTGAAATTAGTCCTCAGATATTTGAGTACCTGTTTTGTTCGAGGAATCATAGAAGGTATAGAGAAATATAATAAATGATCTTTGCCCTCAGAAAAGTTTATTATTTAGTTGTAGATATTAAATATGAAACTTATTTAAGTAAAAACATAAGACGCTAATACCGGAGATCATAGAGGCCTGAAACATTAGAGCTGGTGGAGACCATAGAGCTTATTTTGGTTCAGCCCCTGTGTGTTACAGGTGAAGATGAGGCTATTAACGTTCCAGAAAAATGAAGTTATTGGCCCAAGTCTAGCCAAGATTGGTAGCTTAGAGCTTAACCATGGCCTCCTGACTTCCCTGTCCTGCACATCACCATTTTATATTATTGGCCCCAAGAGGAATGATTGAGATGCTGCTAGGAGCGTAATGTCTGCAGACCACCAGGTGCTGCCCTGTGCCTTGAGCTACCCACCCCTCCCACTTCTCAGAGTACACAGAGAGTGTGTGGATAGATGACTTTTCTGAGCCTGGATTTCTGTTTCATTCTCTTTCCTTCCCGTCTTGACTCTCATACAGTGATTCAGTTTAACTGCATGTTGTCCTCTCTTCTTGGATCCCTCTTCCCATTGGTCCTGTTGGTACTTGTGCTTTGACAAATCCCGGTCCTACGTTAGCCCCAGTCATTCGCCTTGGCTGCTACTCATTGTGTTTACACAATGACACTGCATCAGCTTAGCATGCCGATGGTGTCCGCTCAGATTTATGTCTTCAGCTCTCAGCATGGCAGCAAGGCAGTCCTCTTATCCCCACAGCTTCTGCTCAAGCTTCCCACACTTCTTTCTCTCCTCCTCCTAAGGGCCTCGGCTTAAGTTAGAAAATAGAGGCTGTTTACTGAACTCCTTCTTTCCCGCCAGCATTCCATGTGCTCACTGTGCTCAGCCCCTATACTTGGACCTTTGAGCCTCCTAAAGTAGTTTGCCCCTTCAGTCATCTCCCAACCCCCTTCTCTCTCTACTGGCTCTTTCCTTTTTGCTTTAAAAAAAATGCTTAGGAATCCTTCATTCTTAATCTTGCTCTTAACCTATTATCTGTCAAGCTGTTGTGTTATATCTCCTCCTTTTACAGTGATTCTCTTACTCCCCCCATCTTCTTTCCTCTAAATCCTCTCCTCACACTTTTCAACCCCTTGAAATCCCTTCTGACCTCATTATGTAAGTGAAACTACTCTTCAAAATGGCTACTCATTTCTTGTAAAAATATTTTTGTTAAATTTAATTTTCATTTCTGAATTCTCTGTGTTCCCCTACTTGCTCCAGTAATTGAGAAGGCAAGAAAAACCCATTCTAAACGCCTAATCATGTAGTGAAAATTCCTGTATTAGCCATGTTCTATCTTCCCCTCTTCCCCCCCAAAAGAAAGAATAGGAAAGATGCTTCATTTGGCATTGAGGCCATCAGCTTTCTGTCTAGGGGGTGAATATTTCCAGCGATTTCTTCATACGTATGTCTGAGATTCTTTTCTGAATTTTTATTCTTGACTCCTTTGCTGTGTTTGATGCAGACCACTCCCACATTCTGGATACTTGTGGTCTATGGCCAGCTACAGCTAATGGGATAACTGAGCTTGTGCTCTGTCAGGCTAGGCCCAAGGCAGAAGTTCTTTGTTTTATTTTGATTGTTTTTTGCCCTTGATGGTATTTTATTTTCCAGTTACATGTAAAGAGAGTTTTCAACACTCATTTTTGTAAAATGTTGAGTTCTAAACTTTTCTCCCTCCTCCCTCCTCAGGACAGATACATATATCTGATACATAGGTTATACATGTACAGTCATGTTAAACATATTTCCACATCAGTCATGTTGTGAAAGAAGAATCAGAACAAAAGGGAAAAACCATGAGAAAGAAAAACAAAAACCAACAGAAAAGTGAAAAAGTCTGCTTCGATCTGCATTCAGACCCTGTAGTTCTTTCTCTGGATGTGGGCAGCGTTTTCCATGATGAGTCTTCTGGAATTGTCTTAGATCCTTGTATAGCTGACAAGAGCCAAGAGCTAAGTCTGTCATAATTGATCATTGACAATGTTACTGTGCACAGTGTTCTCCTGGCTCTGCTCATTTTACTCAGCATCAGTTCATGGATCAAGGCAGGAGTTGTGCGGCTAAGTAGATGAATCTCAAGACTGGAAGTGTTTTTTCTGGTGGTCCTATCAGAGGGGCTGTTGAGTAGCAGGGTGAACATGAGGACAGACTGTGGAGCCTGATCTGGTCTTTGTCACCCACTCTGTTCGGGTTTTCCTTCGGGCCCTTTTCTGAGCCCTGATCTTTTCCTCGCGCTTTTCTCAGTGAGAGCACGGGTTCGTGATCATCTCTACGCAGACAATTCCTAGATCTCTTTATATGACCCTAATCTCTTTCTGAGCGCCAGTCACACATCACCTCCTACCTATTAGACGTTTCTAACTAGATATCCTGTAGGCAATTCAAACTCCACATGTCCAAATGAGAGCTTATTAATCTCTTCCTACCCTTCCTTCAGGCCCCTCGTGCTTTTGTTTGACTTTCTGATTGTTATTGAGGGTAACGCCATCCTTCTGTCAGCCAGGTTTGCAGTCTTAGGGTCGTCCTCCCTTCTTTCCTCTCATCTAGGTAACTGCCGATTCCATCCCATCCCCACAGCATCTCTTACATCTGGGCCATTTCCCTGTGGTACCCACAGAGCTGCAGAGTCAATGTCAGGAAAGCCCTCGTCTGACCCGTCACTCCTGGAGGCTTCAGAGCCTCCCGTCTCTGCCTCTGGCCTCCTCTGTGGGGCATTTCCAGGCCCTCCAAGTCTGGCTGCAGCTGGCCTTCTCATGCATTTGCAGATTACCGTTCCACACAGTCTTTATTCTGGCCATGCAGTCTCACTGCAGTTTATGATGTGCAGCATTCTTCCTTATGTTTCTTTGCCTTTGTACAGCTGCTATTTCCCATGCCTGGAGTCAAATCAGTCATAATTTAGTAATAATAATAATAACTAGGATTTATATTGCACTTTAAGGTTTGTGATACTTTACAAATAATATCTCAGTTGAGCTTTACAGCAGCCCAGGGAGGTAGGTGCTATTATTATCCAGATGACAAAGCTGAAGCAGACCGCAATCAAGTGACTTGCCCAGAGTCACGCAGCTAGGAAGGGTCTGAAGCTGGATATGACCTCAGATCTTTCTGACTAGAGGCCCCGGCTGGCCACCGCCTCACCTCCCTGGCATTGTGTTCCATGGTTTGCTATATGTGCTTTAAGCATTGTTGTAGGCATTGGAGCATTCATATGTAGGCAGGTACAAGAAAGAGCCTGCTGTCTCTACTCTCATAGACTTTATATTCTAATGAAAGGAATGAGTATATGTATAACTATACATCAAATAAATATATAAAGAGAATCAATACAAATAAGTTTATATATTTATATCTGCATGTTAATACACACACATACCTATATGCCTCTCACGCAGACCTATATGTATATATGCATGTATGTGTCAGGCAGAAGTAACTTTTTCCTTTAATATTTTTTTCAGTGAAATAGTCTAAGGCAGTTCTTTGAATGATGTGAAAAGACAAGTTGTATATTTTACCTTAAAATTGGATTTTCTTTCTATATCCTTATCATTTGTTAGAAATTAATAAAATTTTACTTGAAAAGTCATAAATGGCAAAATTATAACTTCTCCCCCCAAATATAATAAAAACTTCCTTTAAATCAAAAGTTATAACCTTTCTTGCATCATGTACCTTTTTTGGTGGCTTGGTAAAAACCATGGATTTCTTTTCAGAATAGTGTTTTTAAGTGCATAAAATTAAATAATAGGTTAGAAAGGAAACTGATCATATTGAAATATACTTTAAAAATATTTGAAGAGCAAACCAAGTTGACAGAACCCAGGTTAACAACCCTTGCCCTAAAGCAAAGAAGCAGCAGGTTGTATAGCTGGTGTTTGACCAGTTGTAACCTGTTTCACTTGAAGTAAACTTTCTTGCTGTCTCTACTTTGTGTTTTTGGAACTTACATTAACATGTTATATTGACTTGGAAGACGTTATGAGAACATCGGTTAACAACATTCCGTTTAAAGTAGACCTTCTTGCTCTCATCCAATTCTGTAATCTTAAACTTTATTAATGAGAAGATATTGTAGGAATATTAATTAACACAGAGGAAGGTATACTTAGTTGATAGCAGCAGGGAGGATTCCAGTACATCACACTTGTATGTTTTATGACATTTTTGTTTGTAGTCTCTGTCCATGTTTTTCTTTACCTAAAAATTACTTTCTAATCTTGCTCTGTCTTTACTGTGGTGATTTTTATTAGAAATTTGTCTTGATGGATTTGCTGAACCAAATTTGGGTGACTGGCATGCAAACACACACACACACACACGCACGCACACACGTAAACATATTCATTAGCATAAGATGTGAATCTAAAGATTAAGGATTTTCTGGGAAACTTAAGCCATCTATTTGGGCAAGTATGTATCTTTTTTAAAAAAATTATTTATTTAGTATTTTATTTTTCCCCAGTTAAATGTAAAAACAGTTTTTAATGTTCTTTTTAAATTTTGATTTCCAAATTCTCTCTGTCCCCCCAACTTCCCTTTGAGAAAGCAAGAAGTGTGATATGAGTTATGTGTGCAGTCATGCAAAATATGTTTCCATATTAGTTATGATGTAAAATAAAGCATAGACCCAAAAAAACCCCCCAAAAAATAAAGAAGGTCAAACAAACAAACAAACAAACATGCATCAATAGTCAGAGTCCATCAGTTTTTTCTCTGGGAATGAATGGCATTTTTCATTATAAGTCCCTTAGAGCTGGTCATTACGCGGCTAAGAATAACTGAGTCGTTCACAGCTGGTCATCTTACAGTACTGCTGTCAGTGTGCATGGCACTGCTACTCATTTCCGTTTGCATCAGTTCATGTCGGTCTTCCCAGGTTTTTCTGAGAGTATCCTGCTCATCATTTCTGATAGCACAATAGTATTCCATCACAGTCATATGCCACAGCTTTTTTAGCCATTCCCCAGTTGATGGGCATCCCTTCAGTTTCCAATTCTTTGCTACTAGAAAAGAGGTGTTATAAATATTTTTGTACATATAGGTCCTCTTCCTCTTTGTTTTTTATCTATAGAAACCTAGTAGTGGGTCAAGTAGTGTATACGTTTTTATAACCCTTTGGGCATAGTTCCAGATTGCTCTACATAATGGTTGAGTCAGTTCACAACTTCATTGACAGTACATTAGTGACTGAGTTTTCCACATCCCCTCCAACATTGTTGTCGGTGTTGGAGCATTCACATGTAGGCAAGTACAAGAAAGAGCCTGCTGTCTCTACTCTCATAGACTTTATATTCTAATGAAAGGAATGAGTATATGTATAAATATACATCAAATAAATATATAAAGAGAATCGATACAAATAAGTTTATATATTTATATTTGCATGTGAATACACACACGTACCTATGTGCCTCTCACATATAGAGTTATTTCTTTTCCATTTGGCCAATTGTACTATTTAAGGAATTCTATAGACTGGATTTTTGTATCTCCTTTCCATTTGGCCAATTCTTCTTTTTGAGCAACTGTTTTCTTTTTCCAAACTGTTGACTCTTTTTTCATAATTCTCTTCCAGCACTCTCATTTCTTTTCCCAGTTTTTTTCCTACCTCTCTTATATGATTTTTAAACTTCTTTTTGAGCTCTTCCATGAGCTCTTTCTGGGCTTGAGATCACTTCCCATTTTTCTTTGGGGTTTTGCCCATAGGTGTTTTGACATTGTTGTCCTCTTCTGAGTTTGTGTCTTGATCTTCCCTGTCACCAGAATAACTTTCTATGGTCAGATTCTTTTGTTGTTTTTTGCTCATCTCTTTTGGTCTTTTTCCTTTCTTTTTATTTTGATCCCTGCTCGCAGGGTGGAAAGGGCACTGTCTTTGGCTTTTTGTGCCAGGAGCTATAGGTCCTGGCTGTTTACCTGGTGTTGCATTGATGTTTCCATGAGGCCCAAGGTGGACCCTCTTGTCAGGTGCTGTGCTGAGGGGATGGAGTGGGGGGCTAGTGCTGCTGGAGAGTATAGGGAACTGGCAGCTTACCTGGTACTCAGCCAGAGTCCTAGTGCTAATTTATAGCATGTGATGAGGCTGGTGGTGGGTATGTTTCTGCATTTCCCTAGGACTGCACAGAATCACATGGAGGCCTGGCCACTGGAAGTTGCCTAATTTGTCTGGGGCTATGCTGAAGCACTTGGCAGTTCTCTGAGCTGGAGTCTGCCCATTCATTCCCCTGGCTATGTTAAGGCACTTGCATGGTCCTGGTGTTGTGTTTGCCTTCTCCACTGCATTGGGGCTTAGGATTTCCTGCTGGTTTGCCTAACTGGGGCTTGCTGCTGGTTTGGTTTGCTGGGATGTTTCCTCTCCTAGACTGTATTCCTCTTTTACATGAGTGAGACAGACCTTTCTTGCTGATCCTTCCAAGTTTCTTGGACTCAGAGATTATTTTAACCCCATCTTTTTGCTGATTCTGCTGTTCCATGATTTCTTTGTGAGCACTATCTTTTGGTTGTTTGGAGATGAATATCAGAGTTTTATGGCAATTTACTGCTTATTCCACCATCTTGACTCCCCCAAAATCTTGCTTTATTGTTCTTGATGTCTCAAAGTCATTAGCTTCCATTTGCTGAATTCTAATTTTTTTTCAATTAATTAATTAATTTATTTTTAGTTTTCAGCATTCACTTCCATAAGTTTTAAATTTTCTCCCCCTCTCTCCCCAAGACTGCATGCAATCTGATAGAAGCTGTACACAAAAACTGCTATTAAACACATTTTCATACTAGTCATGTTGCATAGAAGAACTATAATGGCCCAATTCTAATTTTTGAGGAGTTTTTTTTTTCAGTGAATGTTTCTGCTGCTTTTTCTATTTGGCCAATTCTGCTTTTTAAGGAATTCTTCTCTTCAGTGAACTTTTATATATCTTTTTCCATTTGGCCAATTCTGTTTTTCAAGACATTCTTCTCCTTATTGGATTTTTGTATCTCTTTTACCATTGGACCTATTCTTTTTCTTTTTAAGGTGTTATTTTCTTCAGTATATTTTTATGCCTCTTTATTTACCAAGTTGTTGACTCATGATTTTCTTGCATCACTCTTATTTCTCTTGCCAATTTTTCCTCTATCTCTCTTGCTTGATTTTTAAAATCCTTTTTGACCTCGTCTGTGGCCTGAAACTAAATTTGTATTTTTCTTGGAGTTTTGGGTTTAGGAGTTTTGACTTTATTGCCTTCTTCTGAGTGTGTGCTTTGATCTTCCTTGTCACCGTAGTAACTTTCTATAGTCAGAATTTTCTTTTGTTTGCTCATTTTTCTAGTCTATTTCTTGACTTTTAACTCTTGGCTAAAGTGGGGCTCTTCTTCCAGGGTAGAGGGTATACTGTCCCAAGCTTCAGGGCTGTTGTTCAGCTGCTTTGGAGCTGATTCCAAGGGCCTGTAAGTTTTCACCTTGGAAGGTGGTATGATTTAGGCTAGGGAGAGGTGTATTCACTACTCTCTTGCCCTGTGTTCTGGTCTGTGGATGACCACAAGCACTCTTTTTTTTGTGGTACTGGGACTGTGACCAGAGTCCCTGCTTCACTGCAGCCTACTCTTTACCCTGGGACTGCCACCCAGGACTGCAACTCAAATCCACGTATGAACAAAGCAACAGAGTCCTGCCCCCAGTGCCAGTAAAGAGACCCTTATAATTTCCTTTTGATCCCTTTCCCCTCTGTGCATGGAGGGCTCTGGAGCAGCTTCTGCCACTGCTGCTTTAGTTACTCCTAAGGCTTGTTCTTGGTTTGCTTGGTACCTGTCTGTGCTAGCATGCACCGCTTGTGCTGGACTGCGCCCTGCTTTCATCCTAGTGTTAGAGACCTTTCCTGCTGACCTCTAAAGTTGTCTTGGGCTGGAAAATTGTTTTACTCTTTCCTTTTATGGATCTTGTCACTCCAGAATTTGTTTTAGGGCATTATTTCAGTGTGTTTGGAGGGGATTTGGGGAGAGCTCAGGAGAGTCCCTACCTTTTCTCCACCATCTTGGCTCTGCCCTGCAAGTGTGTATCTTAAGGATGTTCAAAGAAAATTATTCTTAAATATAGCCTTGTTCTTTTAGGTGGCTGAGTTATATGAAGAACTGAAAAATCGAATCACACAATTCAACATGTGTGTTAATACTCAGAGACCTGTGATGGATCATGAATATGTCTATAAACAGAGATTCATCTTGCAGGTATGCTGGAGCAGTTCTGGGAATCCCATTTTTGTGCTCTTCTCCCTGGGATGTTGTGAGGCTCCAGTGAGATCATAGCTGTAAATCATACCTTAAAGCAGCATATGATTGCTCTTTGTTGTCGCTGTCATTCTCTCTAGTTACCAGATCTCTAGTCTTAGATGAAGCAGTGCTTATCAGAGTATGCTGATAAATATTTTAACACAGGAAGGGAGGTCAGTGTGTGCATGCACACTTAGACTTTGTTCAGTCTAGGCAATCAATAAAACTGAATCAGATTCTGATTCGTAGTGATTGCTGATAGACTCTGGCTCTAGTACACTTCTGCTTTCTCCGCTGTTATGGCTTTTGGGTTAGACAGTGCAGTGGTTCTCAACCTTCCCAATGCCGTGACCCTTTAATACAGTTCCTCATGTTGTGGTGACCCCTCGACCATAAAATTATTTTCGTTGCTACTTCATAACTGTAATTTTGCTACTTTTATGAATCATAATGTAAATATCTGATATGCAGGATGTATTTAAATTGAACATAATCTATGGTTGAGAATCGCTGTATTAGAGGAGCTCCTAACCCCTTTACCTGCCCCTGAGATATGACCATAAAAGAGAATGAACACAGAACATTTTTGGAGAGGGCTGGGGACCACTAATAACTAGTTAACTGCTGAGTCAGCAAGCATTTATTCAGCATTTGCTGTGTTAAGGGGTTGGAAATAGAAAAGCAAGAATAGTCCTGCTCTTAAGGAACTCCCAGTATGATATAGAGATGAAATTTTATGACTTAGACATCCTGTAACTGTCTGTAGTTGAATGATTAATTTCAGGGCCATTTTTATTGGGCAGTTTATCTGCCTGTCTGTCCATCTTTCTGTCAGACTCTTGTAATTAATCAAGTGCTCAGTATATACTGAGCACTGTGTGTGTGTGTGTGTGTGTGAGTGATTGTCAGTGTGTTAGGCACCAGAGTACGAAGGAAGCTTGACCACATAGATCAGTGTGGATTGTAGATTCCACAGTGTGGAAATGTGTGTTTTCTAAAAGTATAATGTTATTTCTCTTCATAATGTCTGAGGAGTATCCTTATGGTACCTTTTAAAAAGCTTGATTTTAAGAGGTGAGTATCTAGGAATTTAGCATTACACAGAAGGAGCATTTGTCTAGATGGACAAATCTTAACAGTTTAGGGAAAGCTTTGATTGAGAATTACACAGTTTAAGATTAGAAATATCTTAAAGGCAACAACTTTCCAAAAGTGCTTCTTAGAAACAAGTGGTCGAGGCTTTTTTTCTTATTTTGAGCATTATCTAAAAATGGACAAAGAGGAGATAGATCCCTTCCATATGACATTTATTGATCTGAAAGGAGTATGTGGGGAGTGGAGAAGAATGCGAAAGAAATCTTGGTACCTCTGGATGCACATCCAGAAGTGTCTGAACTTGTTATTGTTTATCCCTCCCCCCAATTCCACACTAAAATGCCCTAAACTCCAGGGAAAGATGACATATAATTGATTTTTATTGTATGCTTAATTGGTTCTTTCACTTTGATAATTCTTCAGAGACTTTTATTTTTAACTTAAGAAACATGAAGCTTTGTTTCAGTGGTAAAAGTTCTAAACTTTAATATAATATCTATAAAGTTCAAGAAATAGTTTAGAAAATGCTAGTTACTTGTTACTCCCCTGTTTGACAAAAGAAAATCTATTTTTTTATAGGTTGTATTGGCTGGTGCTTTCTACCCAAATTACTTTACTTTTGGACAACCGGATGAAGAAATGGCAATAAGGGAGCTTGCTGGCAAAGATCCTAAAACAACTGTAGTGGTATGTCTTTTGTGGGGATCGGGGGGCGTTTGTTTTTTGTTTTTTTGCTTTTTGGATGGGGGAAGGCAGTGCAGTTGGAGTTAAGTGACTTGCCCAAGGTCACACAGCTAGTAAGTGTGACGTGTCTGAGGCTGGATTTGAACTCAGGCCCTCCTGACTCCAGGGCCAGTGCTCTACTCACTGTGCCACCCGGCCGCCCCTGTAGTGGTATGTCAGTGTCAAAAATATCCTTCGGTCTATACTTAGCATTGTTACTAAGGAAGACAATTATTTTTTTTCCAATCCTTAGGTGTGATTCTTTATGACTTTATGACAAATAGGTGAATGTGGTTCATAGAGTGGTTGGGCTGTAGAGAGCTAATTTACTCTTTTCACATTTGCTGGATTGTAACTCAGCATCATATTTCCTTTTATAAATATTCTAGCCTTAGAAGAAAGCATTAAGAACTTATGTTTCAGAATTTTGATGTCATCGCATAAATGTGCTCCTCTCTCTAGGCCCTTCCATAACCTGCATGGCCGCTGACTGAATTCAGGTGATATTCAGCCCTGAGGGGCTGGGCGTCTAGCACTGTCTTTTACACTCTCCCACTTATGTGTTTCCCATTAAAAACAGCCCCTTGACTCAGCTTTTAGAAAAAGGTATTTAATAAGAACATTTAGTATAAATATTCACCTAGATAGGGCAGTGAATGGAGGCTTGGAATGGGAGTCAGGAAGACCTGAGTTCAAATCCAACCTCAGACAATTACTGGCTTTGTGACCCTGGGCTTAACCTTGTTTGCCTCAGTTTCACTTTAACCCTAATAATAGTATTTGCCTTCTCGAGTTGTTGTGAGTCTAAAATGAGTTGATATTTGTAAAGCGGGGCTGTTGTCATGACTCTCCCTTTCCCCAGTTTGTGGCTTACTTTTCCACAGCTTCCCAAATGGGAAGGATTGACTTGAAACTCCTCTGTCTCATTAGCAGTCATTTTATTTTAACCTCTTTTGCAGGGTCAGTAATTCTTGATTGCAAGCACTTATCTTTTGCTTTTTGGAATAACGTGTTCCAAAATCTCTTTTATAATAGAACCTTCCAGGTCTTGTAGTATTCTCGACTGTGGGTCCTTGGTACTTGAATTTCTTTTTGGATGCTTGTGCCAAATCTCTGAGTCCCTTTGCTGTTAGGACCAGCGGTTTCTAATCACTGCACTCCTCCTCCAACTCTTGGGAATCTCTGCTTTGACTAGCAGTTTCTAACTGCCCCCAAGAAGACCCACACGCTTTAATAGTTTCTAACTACCCCTGTTCCTAGAGAGAGAGAATCCTCCTGCGGTGTGACTGTTCTGTGTATACAGACTGTACGAAACCCTATAAGAATCCCCATTGTCCCTTCCCTTCCTGGACATCTCTGAAGAGCAGCTCACTGCCTGAATTCCAATTCCCTGATCCAGAATAGATGCCTCGCTTTATTTACTGGGAGCTCTAGATTTGGCTGTGACATCTGTGGATCCCTTCCTATTGGAATTCCTTTTTGGAGGCGATTGGTGGATTCTTTCTTTACATCATCTTCT
Source organism: Pseudocheirus occidentalis (assembly GCA_028646575.1). Taxonomy (NCBI): domain Eukaryota; kingdom Metazoa; phylum Chordata; class Mammalia; order Diprotodontia; family Pseudocheiridae; genus Pseudocheirus; species Pseudocheirus occidentalis. Next base: position 9,003,003 of record CM053595.1, read on the forward strand.
TGTTCTAATAGATCTGGGCAGTTTCATTTATAATTTCTTCATAGAGCCACATGGTATTTGTCTGTCATGGTTTTCAGGGATTCTGATTTGTCTTTGACAGGTTTTCTAGATTATTTGTTTTTGATGATACATATTAATATTAAATTTTATATTAAATACATATTAAATTTATTTTCTTTCAGTCTTTTGGTTTGGTTTTAACATTTATTACTATCTCATGGTGTAATTGTTTTCTCTTTGGTCTATTCTAGTTTTCTGAGCATTTATTTCTTGGGCAAATTTGATCACTTTCTTTTTTAAGTTATTTGCCCAGTTCTTGCCTTCCAGGCTTTTATTTCAGTTGTTTATCTCTTGGTTCATTTCTTCTAGGCATTCACATTACTCTTGTGGAAGAAAACCCGTTTTTTTCCTTTGTATGATTTAATGCCACTTTTAAGAAGTTGCTTCTTAGGGGTGGCTAGGTGGCACTGGCCCTGGAGTCAAGAGGACCTGAGTTCAAATGTGGCCTCAGACACTTCACACTTGGCCACTATGATGTTGGGCAAGTCACTTAAACCCAATTGCCCTGTCGTCCCTCCTCCAAAAAGCAAAAAAAAAAAAAAAAAAAAAAGTTGCTTTTTTTCATGGATCTCTATATCTACAGTAATTTTAAATACTGCTTGGTCTTGTCTTTTCAACTTTAATTTCTGAATTGAGGCTTAAGTTGCTTAAACATGAGGAATCTAGGCTAAAAATGCCTTCTGGACACTGAAATTAATAGTAATAATAAAAAAATATAGAGTATACATCTACTTAGTGAGAAAAGATTTAAAATTTATAAGACTTTTACTAAAGATTTTAAGATATCTATTAAGCAAGTCTCAAAATCTCATTATAGTTATAGCCTTAAATAAATTTTCTTTTCTAATTGAAGTACTATAAACTTGAAGAGAATTTCAAACTTTCTTCATCAAACTTCCTTTTTCTAGATATAAATGTAAATTAAGAAATGTATTTTTGCTTGTCTGAATTATTTTTAAATTTTTAAAAAGTTTAGTCGATTTTTAAATTTGATTTTATTGTGTTAGGATTCTGTAATTTTTAAAGTGAAAAATGAATTTTGCTTAGTAAGCAACAATTTAAAACTTGATTGTAATTTTTAAAAAGTCATTATTGTATCAAATAAACTATTACTCATGGAACCTGAGAATAAGCTCTTAATTTATTTTTAAGTTCTTTAAATATTCAGTACTCTGTGCTTTGCACATAGTAAGCATTTAATAAATGTTAATAAATTGTTGAATGGAGAATTCCACTGTGGTAAATTTTAAAAGACGCTGTCATTTATATTTATGTTTTAAACAGCTGAAGCATATTCCTCCCTATGGCTTTATCTACTACAAACAACTGCAGTCTCTCTTTAGGCAGTGTGGTCAAGTAAAATCCATTGTATTTGATGGTACAAAGTAAGTAGTGTTTCTTTTTGTTATTTGTAGTATAGTTATATAGGAAAATAACAGTTGTATATGAAAATATATAATGATAAAAAATAATCAAGGCTAACTGACCATGTATAATGGTGGGAGAAGGGAAGGAATATACTTTGATATATTAGCCTTCACACAGAATGTTTATTGTTGTTGTTACTGTTTTTAACTCTACCATAACTTTTATTGGGAAACTACAAGCTCTTTATTTTTTCTCTCACAATCTTGAATAACCTGAACATTTCTTGAGGAATTGGACCTGTGGCTTTTTTTAGTGCGAGACAGAAGAAGCCACCTTTTGATAAACCTAGGGCTTTCTATTCCCTGCAAGTGAAAGATACTGGGCCATCTCCAGATTTGCATCTGGCCACTAAACCTAGATAGATAACTCCAGAGATGAAAGTGAGGCTGGTGACTCTGTACAACCTCCCTCACTTAAATCCAATTCACTTGCAAGTCATGGCTTTACCTCCCTGATCATTCCATGGTCCTGTAGGAGAACAGAAGGACCAGCAGCAAGTGAAAGACAATAGACATTTATTCAGCAGTCTTGGCAAAGTAAGCCTTGTGAATACACATTCTTAGCAGAAGGAAGGATTGTTCCCCATCCTTAAGTAGTTTGAAGACCTCACCCAAAAGGAAGCAGAGTAGGAGAATGGGAAGGACACACCCTGAGTATAGGTCCTGCCCCAGTGGAGATTCTAGGAGGAACGCTCCCCTTAGAGCTGGAGGGAGGGAGCTCTGGAGGTAGAGCTTGACGGCTTGGTAGAGGCAGTTCACTGTGCTAGGTGGAGGGAAAGAGTGATGGTTAATAGGTGGATTCCATAGACTCCAATCTAGAGTGGGTCAGTTCATGGTCATCTTAAAGCCTTGAAGAATGACTGGCCCAATTTCCAAATTATCAAGCTTACTTCCGGTTACTAGGAGGTTGTTACTTTCATAGCGTGATAGCACCGTATGTATGTGTTGAATACCTGGGAAGGAAAGGCATTTTAGCCTGATATTATTCATGAGTTTTAATTCCTAATACTGGTCTAGTACTTAAGAGTTTGCAAAACCAAGACAGCATTTAGTAGCAAGGTCTTTGGACTTGTTACTCAGAAGAAATGAATTCAAGTCATAATTTTGCCCCTTATTTGTTATGCGACCTTGGGCAAGTCTTTTTACTTCCCCAAGTCTCAATTTCCATATTTGTAAAATGAGGGGAGTTCCTTTATCATATATGCATGATCACATCTGATCACAGAATCTCCAAATTGAAAGGGACCTATCAATATGAATTTTAAATGAAAACAAGTCAATACAACAAAATTGAAATCTTTAATGAGGGCAAGTGAGTTGCATCTCAGAGTGCCACCCAGCAAGTGCTGGGGAACCCAAAAAGTTTATGTAGGATGCGAAGGCAGAGAGAATGACTAGGCTGCAGGTGAGAAGGGTCTCACCCTTTCACTGGGCAGGTTGTTTTGCATAATAAGCAAAAGTCCATAAAGAAAGCTTGGGAATCTCTGGAGGGATGAGTTTGAGAGATCTACAAAATAATCAGAGACTGGAAGTGACTTTTTCTGGTCAGCCTCAGGCAATTCATTGGCCGTGGAAAGGAGATTCTGGCAGCTTTGATTAGTTCCTAGTGTTTGTGATGAAAAACTCCATCCACAAAATTAACTAAAAATTCAGAGATCTCTTAGGAAAAACAGGAGTTTATTTTCTTCTCTGGGAGAAGAGGGTGGTCTTATCCATGACTGATCATGAGGAAGAGGCAAGGCAATATGGAGGGAGCAGGGTTTTAAACCCTAACGTGATCAAACCTCCTTCCCTGACTGTCCCCTCTCCCACTGGCTGAGGGGCAGACTCAAGTCTCAGCACCAAAATCGTCTCCAAAGACAAGTCACAGGAAAGCCCACCACTATCTCTCAGTGGCTGGGAAGTAGGTTTACAAAGAACAAGGATGTTGATTGACAGTGAGGGAAAGGGGAAAGGGTCCCAAAGCAAGGGAGGAGTGAGTTCAGCTGTCCCTGACTCCCACTGGCCAGGAAGAGGGGCCCACAAACGCAGGAAATCAGAATGGGCTCTCTGCTGATTGACAGCAGTAATGGAGGGAGGAGGGCAGTTGACAATCCAAAACTGCCTGAGAAGTTTTCACTCTCCCCAAACACTAGTCAACTGTTTGTCAGACCTCTAAGGCCATCTAGTCCATCTCCAATCTGAACTAGAATCTTCTCTACAATCCAGCTAGTAACCATCCAACTTTAGCCTGAAGACCAGAGCAAGGAATAGATGTACTGCTTTCCAAGCAATCCCATTCTCCTTTGTAGCTCTAATTGTTAGCAACCCTGTTCTTGAAGTGAGCCTAATCTTTGCCATTTTGGCCCATTGGTTCCTAGATCTGTTATCTGGGATCAAGCTGACCAGGTCCCACGCGAATCTTAGACAGGTAACAATGAGACAGAGTGGATAGATCCCACTTGGAGTTAGAAAGATCTGAGTTCAAATTTTGTCATTGATATATGGCCCCTCAGTCCTACCAGGGAACTGAGAATATGATCCAAGTAAATGAGACTCACAAGACCTGTATCAATCATTTATATCTACATTGCTTTAAAAATGGAAATGGAGATCACTCATAATTCCCATCATGGTACTTTGAGTTCATTTAAATAAAAATCCTACTTTAACAGCCAAGACTTTCTAGGAACTTTCTTGCACAAGGTCTTAGCAGAAACCTCTGCTACCTCAGAGGTTTCTGTGAGACTAAATTAGCCACTTTCTTTCTAAAGAAAAGATCCCATTTTAACATTAACCCTAACATTTTATTCCTAAACTTTAAGGTTTTGGGAGGCAGTAAGTGTGTCGTGGTGGACAGAACCCTGTACTAAAAGGCAAAACATGTAGGTTCTGGTCCTGGCCCAGGCATTTGTTTAGTGTTTGACCTTGATGTAGGTCTTTGGCTTTCTTTGAGAGTTTCCTCAGCTGTCAGATGGTGATGACCACAGCTGCCCTACCCCTGTGGTGAGCCTTAAGGGTGCTGGGAGTCTGAAACAGAGGAATTCAGCTCAAGACTTCTTTCAGCCAAAGAAAAGAAGAATAATTAAAAATGTGCCTCATTGGCCTGACGCTTAAAGAATCTGAACATTTGTACGTCTAACGTGAGCGGGTCAGAGCACCTTGATGGAGGCTGAGATGGATCTTACATATAGAAAGACTATGGAAGGGATCTAGGTTTGGCCAACTAGTCTGGGGTGATTGGAGGAAGAGTCTAGGCAGGATCCTGTTTGGAGGTGCCAGTAGGCTGGGATGACTAGAGGTCTAAGGCCTGGAATCAAGAGAATGGGGTTTTGATAGGATCTAGGGTGGGAAGTAGCCTTAGACAATCCAGAAATAACCAATTGAAGGTCTGGGCTACGTTAAGGGTAATGAAAGGTCATCGGAAGGGATTAAGTTCAAGGGGCTTTACAGAGCCTGTGTCCCATTGCCTGTACTGACATGTGTAATGAAGTGATGGAGGTGAAAACGTTGTGGAAACTGAATCAGTTTGGGTGTGTGGTTGATCAGCCAGAAGCATAGAATGTATAAAGGGAGGCGTGTACGGGAATTACATCACTAATAAGATCTCATTGTGAAGATTTTTCTGTTCCTCCCTCCCCACCCTCACGCTCTTGGGTATTTGCTTCTGATGAATTATAGAGTGAAAGGTTCCTGTGAGTTTCACAAAGAAAGATTTACCAGGCCCTGGTTAACTGATCTGGAATGATGTTAGTACATATAGTTAATACCTCTTAAATAAATAATCATTTCCTTTTTTGTTTGGGAACAGGGCATTTGTGGAATTTTCTCGCAATCCAACAGAAAGATTTAAAACTCTTCCTGCAGTGTATATGGCAATTAAGATGTCTCAACTGAAAGTTCCACTTGAGCTCAGTGTTCATGCTGGTGAGGAAATTGAAGGGAAGGTACAAGGAGGCACAGTGACAAAGCTGAGGAACACAAGGTGAGATTGGCCAGGCTTTGTTTTCTGCCAGCTTGTTAATTTTCAGATCTTGCTGACCATGTGGTGTGACAGATAGGGTGCTCTGCTGGACAGTTGGAGGACCTGAGGTAGAATTTAGGGTTTGTTACTTCAGACCTCTGGGACAATACACAGCTTTCATTGAACCTCTCTGGGCCCCAGTATTCTATGTAGAGACTGAAGAGGATTATTTGGGATAATATCCGAAGTCTCTTTTTGCTCCAAGTCCTGTGGTCCGGTATCACTAGAAATTAAACAATCTTTTTGCCTTGAATTCTTTCAGCTTTCTTAAATCCATCTATAGGCCTCACAAGGAGCGTGTTTGGGGAAAAAATATCTCAAGTTTTATGTGGGTTTTAGACTTACCTCCAAGTATTCGTCATGTTGAATCAGTTGATCATGACTGTATTCTTAACCGATGAGAATAAAGGTTTTTTGTTGTTTCTTGCTGTACAGTGATAGAAAATTATTTATAATGAGGATCATTATGGTCTAGGGATGAAATTTAAGTCACAAGATCCATGTTTGATTTCTGCCTTAGATTCTCCATCTGTAAAATGAATACAATACTTGGAACTACCTGGATCGTAGGGGTGGTGTGAATAGAGCACTTTGAAAACCTTTTAAGTTCCTCTCCCTCCAAATTTCCTTTTTTAACAGCGTTACTAAACTGGTAGACGATGAGAATCTGAAGATATAATTTATCAGTTCTTATGGGGCAGCTGCAGAGAGGTAGACTGGATAATAATACACAATTAAGTGGGCTGATAACTGAGTAGACGACTGATCTAATGGCTCGGTATTGAGATGGAAGGAGATTGGCAGCAGAACGCCCTCAGGGATCCGGGCTTGTCCCTGTGCTATTAAACATACTTACCAGTGTTTTAAATGAAAGCGTAAATGGAATCCTTCTCAGGTTTATGGATGGTGCAGAGCCCTGAAGAATAATTAATAATACACTATGCACTGAATAACAGTCAAGATCTTGACGGACTGTAGCTTTGTACTGAATCTGAGAATTCAGTCCAGTTAAGCATAAAATCTTACCCAGAGGTATGCTGGCACCAGCTCTAACCAGCCAGTGAGAGCCCATTTAATTTTCATTGTGAGCACTCACACCTCAGAAATGGTGCTGTTGTTTTGTTTATTGTCATTAATGCAAATAAGCACACTCCTATATTGCTCTCTCTCTCTAGAGCAATTTCTTCAGCTCACTGGGAGGTCAGGGAATGAAGTCATTACCAGACTGAAGGCCTGGTGACTTGAGGCTGATAATAATAACTGAAATTTATACAATTTTATAATTTACATAATATACTGTTATTATTGTTCTGTTATATGACTCTGTTCAGTTTCAATTGTATTAATTATTCTTCGGGGCTCTGTGCTATCCACAAATTTGAGAAGGATGCTATTTATGCCTTCATCTAAGACATTGGTGAATATATGTATGCTATTGCACAGGGACAAACCCAGATCCCTGGGGGCGTTCTGCTGTGAATCTCCTTCCATCCTGATACTGAACCATTAATTAGATCAGCCACCTAACCTGACCATTATACTCTGGTCAAGAGATCAAATCCAGGGAATGACACCAAAAGTCTTCTACTTATAGAGGAGACACAGGCTGAGTCTAGCCCCAGGGGTGGAGGAATAGAAAGGTTTTGGGAGGATCTCCTAGTAAGATGGCAGTCAGACCCTCCAGTGTGCCTGGAAGGGTGGTCCCCACGGCAGAGGAGATACTGCCAACCCAAACCCAAGGCCTTAGGCGTGGTACACTGGTCAGAGCAAGGAACCTTCTTGGGCATTCTGTATTTGTTCACTCTTGTGAGGGCCATCACAACATGGGGGCTTCAGGGTTAAAAGAAGAGCTGAATGGTTTTCTTCAACTCTGAAGTTTTGGGGGAATAGGTCTATGCTCTGGAAGAGGTGGGAGCCATCGCAGTAGGGCTGGCTCTTACTTCGGGAACACCCCCATTCCCCCCCACACAGCCCCACATTAAATTTCCCCTGCCATCAGGAATATCTTAATTTGTTATTTCCTGAGCAATCAGAAGCTTCTTTCTTGGAAACCATTTGTCCAGTGAAGAGGAGAACACCCTGGCCTGGTTCCACCTCAGCTCTGTACTCACAGCATAGCTGCCCACGGTTCACCTATGTATCATTTACCTCTAGTCTCATCTTTAAATTAAAAAAAAAATTGCCCAGTAATCGGATAAGGAAGACACGATTAGGTCATAAATCGTCTTTGAGGTTTTCATTGACTGGAGGCTCTGTATGAGTCAGCTGTGTGGTGGAGGAGCCAAAAAAGCTCATGAGACCTTGGGCTGCATTAAATACGGAGCTGGTGCTTCCCCTCTTCTCCACTCAGGTGGGGGATTATTCTGATTTCTGCCTGTCATCTTCTAAAGTGCACTGAGAACCTAGAGAACATCCAGAAATCCACAGCCAGGATGGGGAAAGACCTTGAGTTTGTTGTACGAGGATCATTTAAACAAAATGAAAATGTTTATCCTAGAATAATGAAGACTTAGGAGGCCCTTGATAAGAGTTGTTCATGTACTTGAATAGCTGTCCCATGGAAAATAGATTGGGCTCTGTTTGGTCCCAAACAGAACCAGTAGCAAGGAGATTTGCCGAAAAGTAAATGTCGGCTTGCTGTCGGTAGTAATGACAGCTGTAGACGTGGACTGGGCTGCCTTAAGCGTCATGCTGCCCTCCCTTAGAGACTTCAGGCAGAGTTTAGGACTACTTTGCAGGTATTTTAGCCTGAGACCTCCATTAGTTGATCAGAATGTCTGCTGAGGTCTCTTCCAATTCCTCATTAAACCATGATAATGCCTTGGAAAAAACGTTAGTACAAGTTATGTGATACACAAGATCAGAAATCTCAGAAATTGAATCAAGATTACAGTGAGTGGATTTAGGATCCAGATATTTTAAGAGATCTGTGTTCCTTCCCTGGCATCCATCTCAAGCTGTCCATACCTTCCCATTCGTCCGTGTCTCCTCTATAGAGAATTAACCAGTGAAGCCCTGGAGGCCTTCCATAGCTCTGGTAACGTACCTCAAATACCAGTGTAGCACTTAGGCTGTCCACTTGTGAGACCGTGCTCTTCTTGATGTGATTGATCAGTTAGCAAACATTGATGAAATGCATACTGTACATCAAGCACTGCTCAGCCCCGGGGACAAAGGAGAAGCAGCAGTCCCTGTTCTTAAGGAACGAACGCAAACTATACACAAATAAAATGGAGCCAGTAAACTGGAAATGATTAGTAGATGGTGGCATTAGCATTAGGGGGGACTGACTAAGGGGTCTGATGGGAAGCCTTGACCGAAGCCAGGGAAACCCAGAAGTGGAAATGAGGAGGGAGAGGATTCCAGGTATAGGATAGGGTCTTATGTGAGGAACAGCCAGGAGGCTGGAATTTGTGGGAACGCAGAATGGGAGGAGTGGCTTAAGGTCTGTCTGATACTTCCTTGATTATAACCTATTCAACCACAATTTTAATATTTTTCAGAAGTATGAAGTCTCTTATTGTATTCTGGGGCTTTTAGTGCATTGTGTTTGGGATCATTGAATTTGAATTCCAAATTTGCTACCAAATTACCTTTATAACCCTCAGCAGTTTATTTAGCCTTTCTGAGCTTCAGTTTTCTTCAATGTAAAAGGAGGGGCGTTAGAATAGATGACCACCAGAGTCCATTCAAACTCTAGAATGGATGACCACCAGAGTCCATTCAAACTCTAGAATGGAGGCTCTTTATGCCCAAGAAGCATAAGCATTGTAGAAGGACAGTCACCTGTTTAAGAATATATTAAATCTTTGAAATCCAGTTGTCTTACATTCAGATTGAAAGGCATGATCAGTAAAAGTAGGTTAATTTTTTATTTTCTGAATTTAATTTCATAGGAGAAAGATTTCATTTGTGCAGCGTAGATGTACCTGCTATGGAACAGGCATCCTAACTGTTGAATTTCATATATCATATTTCTCTTTTAAATATCTGCACATGGGTCTCTTGTTTTAGTGCTTGAAAATACTTTTACTTGGCTTTATTTTGTTATATTGCTCTGGAAGAATTTATTTAGATTTCTATGATTTATGCTGGCTTTTTGACAAACTAAAATTTAAATAACATTTCAAATACCATGAATTGTAGAATTTAGCATTAATATGTGACATTCAATTAAAATGGTATTATTGCTTTTCCTAATTATGTCTATAGACCATAATGATATATGAAGTGTGTGGAGATGACTTGTGTAGTGCTACTTTAAAAAAAGTTATGTTTTTCTTTAGGGTGAACGTGGACTTCCAGAAGCAGACAATTGATACTATGCAGATCTCATTAGATGCTCTAGAGCAGTCACAAGCAATCACGAGCCTGCTCCTAACCATTGAGGTCACTGAGGTATGAGGAATGTGGTGGAGATGACTATATGGTTTTTCTTTAAATTGAATTAAATCAGCTCTGTCGAAAACTGTATTTCTTTATTAGGTACTGTATATTCTAATTAAATTTGTTACTGATTGATGTGTGATGTAGGGTAGCTCACTCTAATAGTATTTCGAAAGCTAATGTTATTTTATTGATGTGAATACTTTCTCAAACATGCGGATAATAACCACTTCTCATTAGTGCTTGTCTACTTGTTTTTGAATTGTAAAACAACAAACTTGTCAGTGAAGCCGATAATTAGTTAAACTAGTATTGTACTGGCATTTTCATTTTTTATATCTGGGCCTTTAAAATACAGTTTTATTTAGGTTAAAGATATGTGAAATTTTGTGGTTTAAAAACTTTTTGAAGACTTGGTTTGGTATAGAAATCTCAAATTACTTTCTTTTCTTTTTTTTAAGGTTGTAGAAGTCGGTCACTTCTGGGGTTATAGGATTGATGAAAAAAACACAAATATTCTGAAAAAGCTAACAGTTGAAATAAACCGGCTGAAATTGGTGCCTCTGCCAGTTCGGCCATATCCTGAGTTGGTTTGTCTGGCACCATTTGCTAATTTGAATAAAGAAACCTACTTTAGGGCTCAGATCCTATATATTTCTGGAAATTCTGCTGAGGTATGTTGTTCACTAAATGAGACAGGATTTTGACATTGGGAAAAAGCTTTTGTAATAAATATAAATGGCACAAATTAGTTGGAAAACCATGTTAGTGAAATTAGATGATTCTTGGTGGCTCCTAAAGGAAGGTATTCGGTATAGGGGTCTATGATTGCTGTAGAGCCCTTATGTTTAGCCATTGAATCACTGTTGTCACAATTCAGTGGTATCATGGTGTGTTCTGGTTTTGATCCTGAATTACCGTCTTTTAATAATTTTTATTTCTGCCTGCTCTTCTGTTTCTGATTCTTTACTGTCTAGGTCTTTTTTGTAGATTATGGTAATAGGTCTCATGTAAGCCTAGACCTTTTAATGGAAATCCCTTGTCATCTTCTAGAGCTTCCATTTCAGGTAAGATGAAAAGAGGAATGACTTCTTAACTTCCCTTTTTCTCCACAGTTAAAAAAAATTATCTCAGATACATTTTCACATACCATTTATATCAGCGAGGTAAGGTTTGGAGATTGTCAAATACAGGAGTTCATTTTCTGTACAGCCTCTACTTTTCGGCTTAATTTTCATTTTTAAAGGCAAGGCAGTGCTCTTTGACGTTGTTCTTATACTATGATATCTTGGAATCAGACAGCATTCAACCTTGCTTTACAGGGAAATGTCAGACACTTTTATCCATGACTATACTAGCACACCCTACTGCTAAAATCTACTTGTGGTGACTTAGGTACAGCATCTCTCAAGTCAAAGGACTTGAGTTCAGATCTTGACTCTGTCATGTATACTTTGGGCAAGTCATGTCACTTTTCTAAAGCTCAGTTTTGCTCTGTATAAAATGAGCAGATTGGACTAGATAGACCTCTAAGGTTCCTTGTAGCTCTGCATGTATGACCCGTGATTCTGGAAGCTAATGTCTGCAGGGATAAGTATGGGATGGGTGAGCTTGCTCTTTGCAGAGCACAAGTTCTGGCAGGTTCTAACCAAGCTGGAAAGGCTTACGAAGTACAAGCCTAATGATGGATGTTTTACTTGTCATTCAAGGGCCTACCTTGTGAATTAAGAAGAAGCTCATCACCAGAAGGTTGGCTATCAAATGATGGTTTGAAAGTGGGAAATACATTGAGGAAATTAAACCAAAGAAGGGTTGTTATCCACATATACACATATTTACTAAAGGCTGTACTCACACTGATAAAATCACGGATCTTTTAAAGTTGAAGAAGCATAACCATACATGCTAATTATAAATTCAAAACTAAAATACGAAATCCTAGCTTATCTCAGCAGTTTCTTTTAGGTAGATGTTTTTATGTAGATTTGTATAGTCAAGGAGTCAGATACACAAAAAAAGTCCTATTTCTTTGAGATGGTAGCAGTTGAGGTAATGTATACCTTTTTTTAGCCTTTTTGGAGGGGGTAGAGCAGAACATTTGGGGTTAAGTGACTTGCCCAAAGTTACATGGCTAGTAAATGTTAAGTGTCTGAGGCTGGATTTGAACTCAGGTCCTCCTGACTCCAGGGCCAGTGCTGTACTCACTGCGCCACCTAGCCACCCAGGTAGTGTATATTCTTAACTCAGCCTTTTTAAAGCAGAGAAGGCATCTTGATTTTTCTTAGTATCCATACCCTCTAGCACCAACACAGAGCTTCAATAAATGTTTGCTAAATAACTGAGTTAATAAAACGTTTTGTCCGTATATTTGTCTCACAGGCTCTGGAATTCAAGATTTGCAAGATGCGCCCTTCTGCAACGTCTCTGGTATGTGGAGAACACTGGAGTTATGGGGCCAGCCAGAGGTTCACTGCACTAGTCAATGGCTGTGCTCTCATAGTGAAAGTGTATTCAGTTGTGCACAGCATTCTCCATGTAGATGTGTATCGTTACTCTGGAATTAAAGAAGTGGTGAATGTTCGAGATGTCCTTATCAAAGAATGCTATGCCGAGTTAGCAGAGGAGTCCTATGAGTCTAAAGTAGGTATATTTGTATAAGGATTTCATTTAGTACTGTCTAGAGTGTGACAGCAAAGTGGGGTGGTAGGCAGAGGGCAAAAGGGACTGCATCTTTAATTTGATTTCAGTGAAAATGGAAATTTGAAGATTCAAAAAGATTGAAACTTTCTGGGGGAAAAGGTAGGAGAGGAATCCAAGAAATACGATACTGGATGATTATAATTAAGAAAGATACAGTAGGTAAACTACACCTGTAGCGTCCCCGAGCAGCCAGTCACTTGTCAAAAAAGAAAAATCAGTGTGCTGCGTCCATGTATCCAAAACTCACCAAGTGATGCTGACTCTTTGGGGTCATCACTTTCTTTTCTTATTACTTACTGTCCTTTGAATGATATTTTCCAAAATTTTTCTGGGATTTGAAATCAAGCTTATCGGTCTGTTTGTAAGCTCTGTTTACCTTCTCTTTTTTGAAAATCAGAAAACCTCTACCCTTATCCAGTCCTCTATTTTTTTCTCCTGCGTTCTGTGATCTTCCTTTTAAGTTTTTAATGATATCTTTGGTTTTAACATCATCCTTATTTTTTTATATACTTCCCTTCCCCTACCCATTGGACCAAGAAAACTTTTTTATTTTAAAGGAAGGAAAAGGTGGCATGGAAAAATTACCTGCTGCATCAGCTGCGTCCAGTGGCGTTTCTGTGTCCCACACCCACAGTAAACTCCTCCCTTTGCAGAGAACAGAGAGGGCTGCATTTTGTCATCTCGTCTCTTAGGTTATTGTAATTACACAGCACTCAGCTTCTTTTTGTTTTATGTGATTTACATTGTTTTTATTCTGCATGTTATTTTCCTTTCTGTGCCTCAGTTTCCAGATCTGCAGAGTGAGAAGTTTGGATTCCATGGCCTCTGAAGTCCCTTCTAGCTCTCAGTCTATGATCCCAGAATTTAAATTCCTTCTTTGCCTTCAAAGCTTTTCTCTTTTTAAAAAAATAAAAGTTTTTCCATTGGCCAAAGTGCTGCATCAAAACAAAGGTCTCTTGAAGGTGGATGGGAACAATGAGCATATCTAACCCCGCATGAATGGTCTGTTGCAGAGGTCCTCCATCCTGTGAAGAAGGCATTTCCCTTCAACCCTCCCACAGGGAGAAATGGGTCCATTGCCTAACTCCATCTTGCACTTTTTTACATCGTCATCCCTATCCTGTCCCCTAACTGCAAGTTTCTCTCCTGCATCTTCTTCATTTTTATCTTGGTGACTGCATCAGCTTCCATTGTTTGATGATCTTTTCGATGCTGGTGGCTCTTAAATCTGGAAATCCAGGCCTGGAGTTCTTTGAGTTCTAATCCTATATCTCTGATTTCATCATTTCCTCTCCAAGGGAGACCAAACTGCATTTTGTGCCTCTATACTTCCTTAGCACTGCCAGAAATACAAACAAGTCATTACAAAATTGTCTTCTCCTATTAGAGTTGCCGGAGGTATAATTCTTTCTTTTGTTCTTGACAGTTGCCAAGAGGATCACTAACTACTTGTTTGCCACTTTTTATTTAAGTTGGTCTTGTGTCTTTTTCTTAGTTGGTGATTCCAGCTCCTGTGACTCTGAATGATGGTTAGTAGTTTGTGTAACTGTGGTTCTGGCACTTCTCTAGACCTCTTTCTTCATGTATAAAATAAGAAGAGTAAAACGAATAGAGCAACCTACACATATAATCCCTTCAAGTTCCCAGAATTCTGTGGTCAGTTATATGCGGGAGTCAGGACACCTGGATTGTAAATCCTTGTCCTGAGATCACAGATGGAGTGCTAGAAGTATCCTTAAGGCATCTTCTAGCCCAGACCCTTCTTTTTACAGACAAGGAATCTGAGCCCCAGAGAAATGAAGTGATTCTTCCAGTGTAGTTAAAAGACAGGAGTTGGAGAATCCAGCTCTGACAATGATGAGTTTTTGTTACCCCTCTGAGCCCCTCAGTAGTAAAGCTAATCTGCTAAATGTAGAGAATACTTGTAGCTTTATAGTGGTACTGTTATAGGCAAAGGGCTTTGCAAACTAAAGTGCTATGTAAGTGGGAGTTTTTATCATTCCTTTAATTTTTCCTGTTTACAAAATATAAAATAATATTAATTCTCTCTAATATTAAAAAAAAATTTTTTTAAGAGTTAATATTCCTGGGGCAAGTACGTGGCACAGTGAATAGAGCACTGGCCCTGGAGTCAGGAGGACCCGAGTTCAAATCTGTCCTCAGACACTTAACACACTTAGTAGCCATGTGACTGTAGGCAAGTCACTTGAACCCCAGTTGCCCTCCAAAAAGAAAAAAAGAGTTAACGTGCCTGTGTCTCTAAACCATTTCTTAAATAGATATGAAGAGGGGGAAGGCTTCCCTGACTGTTGAAGCTGCTTTTTTAGTCTTTACTTCTGTAGAAGCAGTCTAGCCAGTAATGATTAAAGCAGCAAAACTCTAACAGAGGCACATTTTACATAACACAGGGTAAAGTGTTTACCTTGAGGTACCTGTAGGAGTGAGCATAGGAAAGGGAGCAAAGATGTCTGAAAATGACAGCCACCCACCACGTAAGTATACACTTCAGTCCCTCTGCAACTTAGCCAGCAAGGGACTGTGGCCCTTGAGCACAGTGATTTATGATCATGTGAAGAATGTGCTGGAAACACATCACCCCTTCTGAGGTTGGCACAACTGTGTCTGGTTTAGTCTCACATAACTGGGCTACCCCAGAACAGGACCTGGAGTTTTACTGGGAATAGAGGGATCAGAATAATTTCCTTTTGTATGTCAATTGAAAGATAAGCTTTCTTTTTTGTAATTCTGTTTAGCAAAACAATGAAATGCTGAAGGAATTCTTTTCCAAGTCAGTGGAAAATGCTGCCAATGCAACTGTACCACCGTCAACTTACAGTAAAGAGGATGAGAAGTTTCTGATCCGAATATTGTTAGACAGCTTCTCTACTAATAAACTTGGTGCCCCAAATTGTAAGGTAATTTGAGAAATTATCTTTTGAATCCCTAAGAAGAATTATTATCCCAAGCCTATAGCAATAAGTTGCTGCTTACTGCTTTGAAATTTCTGAATTCCATGGAGATTTACTCAATTCCAGTTCCTTCTCTTCCCCCAAACTGGAAGTCAGTTTTTCCTTCTCAAATTTTCCATAAAACACTTAGATCTCTTCTCACCTCTGTTTCTTTTTTGTGTCATATTTAATTGATCAGTATTATTTCCTTCTCTATTTGTTTGCAAGTTCTATGTGGATTGTGTCATTGTTTGGTGAATTAATTAGTGTAAAGAACATCTTTTCAGAAAAAGTATGATTTGCTGGTCAGGCTTAAACAGTGATATTTTGCAAGTCAGTAAACTTTGTGGATCTGTTCCAGGCAGCAAATGTTTGTCTCCTCCTTGGCAAAGGAGGCCCTTAACCCATACATTGAGGTCTAGATCAGCTCCTAGAACTTGGAATTTTCTTGTCTGGTTGTTGCTACTTTACAGCCACCTTGTTTTTTCATTTCCTAGGATTTCCAACAAGGAGGAAAATGGACTTAGTAGGGCTGCTTCTTTCTGTACTCAGGGGAATTTACTGTCAACTCCGTGGTCTTAAGACATTGGGCTTGGGGATAGCTGTTCTATGTATTATTATTACACATTTGTATGTTATTTCCACTAAAATGTAAAATTCACTGATTATCTGCCATTTTCAGTAAATCTTCCATCGAGGGTATTAGGTATATTTGCATTGAAGTAATCAATTACATCCCCCAGAAGGCCTATTTGGAAACATTTGTTCTTAGTCTACAAGAAGCGTGTAATTTATTAAAGGGTTTAAAACAAAAATTTGGTGAATTGAGGCTTTTTTCTGCCAAACAATGTATTATTAGTTATCTCCTATTCTAGTTTATAAGGGTCTTTTCTACGTGAAAGTCCAAAATGTCATTTCTGGGCGTAGTAATTTTGAGAGACTATAATGAAAAAGTAATCTTGTTTATTGACATTCTGCTTCTTTTTTTGTCATTGCATGTGAAGGTACTACTTCATGGTCCTTTTAATCCCTATGAACTCAAGTGTCACAGTATGACCCGAATATCTAAGTTCAGGTATGGTAAAATTCAGTCTTTCAAATGACATTTTGCTCCGTTTTTTGCTTCCTAATGTGCTCATTATTCCTTTATTTTTTAAATTTGTAAATTTTGTTTAAACTGCATAAAACCCTGTCTAATTCACGGTTACACTCCCCACAGTACACAGTGCCTGAAAACGGTTAAGCAAAATAGTTGGTTGTTGTCCTTCACTCTGGAAGAGGACCACAGTGACATCACTATGCTAGGGTCAAGTGTCGTTGAGTCCAACTGTGACTGATCAGACCAACAAGCTTAGAATGTTCTATCACAGGTCAGGCACAGTCTGTGTGAACGTTTGGGGTGGATTCTCTAAATCTGTGCATCTTACGCTTCTTTTGGAGCTGCTTCAGTTCTGCTTTGCTCATAGAGCACAGCACCTTCTCTGATGATGGCACGCCATGCTGGGCAGTCCTGTGCCAGTGTTTCCCATGTCATGCACTCAATTCCAAAGTTCTTGAGAGAGACCATGACAGTGTCCTTGTATCACTTCTCCTGACCACCATGTTGACTGCTTGTCCTGTGTAAGTTCTCCATAAAATAGTCTTGTTGATAAGTGTACATTTTGCATTCAAACAACATGGCCAGTCCATCAGAGTTGTACTCTCTGATGCAGAGTTAGAATGCTTGGCAGGTGATCTTCAGAATCTTCTTAAGACAATCCAAATGGAAGCGATTCAGTTTCCTGGCATGATGCTGGTTCATACAACAATGAGGTCAGCACAATGACTCTGTAGACCTTCAGTGTGGTAGTCAGTTTAATAACTCAAAATAGTACCAAAGAAGGATTGCCTTTGATGATACTTGGCACCCTGACATTATAGTAGTTTTACTATTTGTTTATTTTAAAAAAAAGGGAGGGGGGATCAGAAGGATAGAATTATGAATTTACCTAGTTTTTCTTTATTTTATTACAAATGTAACAAGCCTCAAAGAAGAGCCAAAACAGACATTTCCATATACAGAATATATATAACTCAGTAAAAATGGTTACAGATGAAAATTAATTTTTCTCATATTACTTAAGGTATAATAAATTTCCACCCTTCATTTTGAAAATTCTCCTACATATCCATGCTTCCTTCTAAAAAGGAGTACCTTCTGTATTCCTACTCTTTTGAAAAATGTTTCAATTACTTTCTTCTTTTTTAGGGGATTGTGAGCAGGAAGATTTTGCCTTCTCTACCTCCTTGTTTCCCCCAACCCACATCCCTGAAAAAAAAAAAAAGAAAGAAAAACTATCCCGTAATAAAAAAAGCCTAGTCAAGTAAATCAAGTCCTCCGTGGCTGCACACAAAAATACAGATCTCCTTCCAGCCCTGAGTCCTTCACTTGTTTTTCAGGAAGTGGGAAGCACGCTTCCTTTGGGAGCCTCTTGATCAGAGTCTTTTGAAAGTTGTTTTTCTTTACATTGTTGTTGTTCTAATATAAATTGCTCTTCTGCTTTCTCTTTTTTCCTCCAACAACAGCTCCTGTTTCCTAAGATTCTCTGACATTTCTCTTACTACCTCTTGCAACAATCATATTCCAGTCTCTTCACATGTTGACCATTGACCATTCAGCCATTTCCTTATTGACGAGCGATCCCTTTAGTGTCCAGTCTTTTCCCTTTACGTTTCCTTTGGGATTCAAGAAGTTCGTTTTTCTTATGACTTCCCTTGCTGATGTCGTCTTTCCTTTTATCCCTTCCTTGTTTATCCGTTGTGCCCCCCCATTACGTTGTGAGCCCCTTGAGGGGAGGAGCCGTCTTTTGCCTCTTTTTCTATATCCCCATCACTCAGCATAGTGCCCAGCACATGGCAGGTGCTTAGTGAGTGCTTATTGGCCAAGCACAACAAGCTGTGTGTGACTGCTCTCAGTCCTCCTCTTGTTCAGTTCAGATAAGAGCGAGATTCATTGATGCTGCTTTCTTTTCTTCTTCCTTTTACCCTCTTTTCTTTCTCTTTTTAGAACCCTCAAAAAATAACTGATCTACTCCTAGATCCTGTTTTTCTTATTTAGCTTCTTCAATACAGTGTGAAGACATGAAGGTTCTAAGAGGTCTTATTTCTTCTTCCTTTATTAAAATGTTATCTAGCTGCTTCATCATCATATAACCCATTCCAGTTTCTCTAATTTAAATTTAATTTACTAAGTTTCTCTTGAGTCTTGAGTTTGCATTTCAGAGTCCCTACTCAGTGCTAGTCTTTTCATCAGGAATTCATGATGAAAGTCTTCCAGTCCTTTAAAGGTCTATTTTTATCCCCCTGTAGGATGATACTCAATTTTTTCAAGGTAAATTATCCTTGGTTGTAAGCTTGTCTTTTGCCCTTGGGAATATTGTTCTCTAAAATCTTCTTTCCATATATAAGAGAAACTGCCATGTCTTGTGTTGCTGACCTCCTTTGGTATCTGAATTTTTTTTGTTCCTGGATGCTAATTTATTATTATTATTATTATTATTAACATGGAAGCTCTGGATTTTAGCTATGATATTTCCTGGGGGGTTTAAACTTGTGAGGTTTTTTCAGAAGGTGCTTAGTAGATTCTATTTTTATTTTGTTCTCTAGTTTTAATAGATGGGTGAAGGTTTTACTTATGATTCCTTGGACCGTAACGTCCATTCCTTTTTTTGGTGGAGTTGTTGGGGGGGGTATCTCAAAGGTTTCAGGTAGTTTGATTCTTAAATGATTTCTTGAACTCTTTTCTAGTTCATTTCTTTTTGATAGTTGATGCCTTACAGATGTAAGTATCTTATCATTTTCTATCTTTTAATTTTATTTCTTTTTAAAAAAATTTTTTAAATTTTAGTATTTTCCTTTTTTTGGAGGTGGAAGGCAGGGCAATTGTGGTTACGTGACTTGCCCAAGGTCACATGGCTAGTAAGTGTTAAGTGTCTGAGGTCATATTTGAACTCAGGTCCTCCTGACTCCAGGGCCGGTGCTCTATTCACTGTGCCACCTAGCCACCCCCAATTTTGTTTATTTCTTGCTTTCATGTAATCATTTATTTGTTTGATCTAATCAAATCTTTAAGGTATCCATGTCCTAGGTAAATTCTATCAATTTCATTTCTAAGCCATTTCTTTTCATTTATTCGTCCTGATGTTTTCCTCTAGAACGTTTATTTCATTCATTTATCTTTTCATTTCTTCTGGGTATCCATGCAGGCCTTGTGACAAATTGATTTTTTTTCCCTTTCAGTCTGTGCTTGCAGCTCTTGTGGAGTTATTTTCTTCTAGGTTGAATTTTTGGATATTTGGGAATCTACTGTAAATTGTTACAGTGGTCTTTATTTTATTCTGTTTGATCATCTCTTCAGCCTCAGTTCTTGAATTGGGACTTTGTGCCAGGGCCAGGTTCTGCCCAGTGTTGTACTTTTTTGGGTGTCGTGGTCATCCTGGCTTGGTCTCAACCTGGATCATTTGGATGCCTGTGCTGACCTGTACGTTCTGCCTTAGGCATTCCTGGATCTTCGTGGTTCAGAACATTGATCTTTAGGGACTTCCACAGTACCTGTCATGATAGAATACTAAAGGTCTGGGCCTAGGATTTCCAGTGTTGAACACTCATGTGCCCAGACTGGATACAACTCAGTTCTCTGCCAATTTCACGTTCCTAGCTGTGAGTTTCAAACTACCTTGGGAATTTCTTGGGGATCCCCAGGAAATTGCTACCTCAGTTGTCAAATTCTCTCAGGCCGCACATATCTCTACCTCATCTTTGGCTTTGCTGGGAGGCTGCTGGATTGTTTGTTTGTTCATATTGACCCTGGTTTTGCCATGGGGTCGCTTTGCTGTTGGTGTTGACTTCTGGCTGACTGTGCAGTTCTGGCGTGGAAGGAGTTACTGAGTGTAGTTTATCATTTAATTTGCTGGAGCGGAATAGGGGGTTAATTTCCTAATTAAACTTTATTTTATTTTCACATTTTTTTCTCTCCTTGCTCTTCTCCCCTGTCCCCCCACAACATACACACAGTTGAGAAAGCAAGAAAAACAAAATCCTTATTACAGATACATGTAACGAAAATAATATATTCCTACATTGACCATGTCCAAAAAAAAATTCTGTATTCTATACTCTGAATTTATCCTCTGTCAGCAGGTGAATCATATATTTCATCTGGAATCATCTGGAATTATGTATACTTTGATCTTTGTATTGTTCAGAGTTCCCAAGCCTTTCAAAATTGTTTATACAATATTGTTGGTATATAAATTGTTCTTTTGGTTCTGTTCACTTCACTCTCTATCAATTCAAGCAAGTTTCCCATATTTCTTTGAAACCATCTCCTTAATTTCTTACTTATAATAGTGTTCCATCACATACACATACCATAACTTGTTCAACCATTCCAAGTTGTTGTTAAGTAACCCTTCAGTTTCCAATTCTTTTCCACCACAAAACAAGCTCTCTCTCTCCCTCCCTCTCTCTCTCTCTCTCTCTCTCTCTCTCTCTTTCTCTCTCTCACCCCACACACTCATTTCTTTGCAGGTACAGGCAGACTTTTCCTCTTTCTTTGATCTCTTTGGGGTATAGGACTACTGGTATTAAAAAAAGAAAGTTTGCATAGTTTGATAACTTTTGGGGCGTAATTCCGAATTACTTTGCAAAATAACTGGACTACTTTATGGTTCCTCCAGGAATACCCAATGTACCTGTTTTCCCATAGCCCCTCCAGCAATTGTCATTTTCTTTCTTTTGATCAGTTTTACAAATCTGATGAATGTGAAGTGGTACCAGATTTTTTCATATGACCCTTAATAACTTGATTTTCTTCCTCTGAGAAAATGCCTGTTCATATTATTTAACCATTTGTTAATTGGAAAATGACTCTTATTCTTTTAAATTTGACTGTTTTGACTCCGTTTCGGGGTAATTAGGTGGTGCAGTGAATAGAGCACCCGCCCTGGAGTCAGGAGGACCTGAGTTCAAATGTGGCCTCAGATGCTTAACCAGCTGTATGATGTTGGGCAAGTCATTTAACCCCAAATTGCCCTGTCTTCCCTCCTCCAAAAAGCCAAAAAAAAAAATCTTTTTTACCCAGTTCCCTATATATCTTAGAAATGAACCTTTTACCAGAAACTTTCTGCAGAGATTTTCCCCCCAATTTTCTCTTCTAATTTAACTGTACTCACTTTGTTGATGCAAAATCTTTTTAATGTTACATGATCAAAATTGTCCATTTTACTTCCTGCAAACCTCTCCATCTTCTTTTGGTCATGAGCTCTTCTCTCATCCATAGATCTGACAGGTAATGTCCTCCACGCTCTCCTAATTTATTTACGACGCTACTCTTTATGTCTACCTCATGTGCCCATTTATAGTTTGTCGTGGTTTGCAATATGCAACAATGGTCTATACTTAGGTTTTGTCAAATTTCTGTTTAGTTTCCCAGCAACTTTTGTCAAATAGTGAGTTCTTACCCAAATAGCTGGGATGTTGAAGTTCATCAAATGCTAGTTTACTGTGCTCATTTGCTTCTGCGTAGCATGTACCTGATTTGTTCCCCTGATAAACCTCTCTATTTCTTAGCCATTATCAAATTATTTTCATGATTATAGCTTTGTGGTGTTTAATACTTATATGCCTCCTTCTTTCCCACTTTTTTTTATCAACTCCCTTCCTCTTCTTGACCTTTTGCTCTTCCAAATGAATTTTGTTATTATTTTTTTCCATTTCTCTAAATTAGTCCTTTTGGTAGTTTGATTTGTATAGCCCTGAATGAGTAAATTAATTTGGGTAGTGTCATAATTTTTATATTCCTCAGCCAATCTAGGAACAGTTAAAATGTCTGCAGTTATTTACATCTATAGTTTTGTAAAGAACATTTTGTAGTTATGTTCATTTAGTTACTGTTTGTTTTAATAAGTAGAGTCACACATATTTGTAGTGATTTTATTTAGTTTTTAAAACTTAAAAAAGTAATTTAGTATTTTTTTACAGTTACATGTTTATTTTTTTCCGCGACCATTTCTTTATTAAATTATACAAAAAGGATAAAGGGGAGAGGGGGCAGCTGTGGGGCTCAGCCCCAACCCCAGCCTGGTGCTGTGAGGGGGTGGGGAATCTGAGGGAGATCCAGGGATCAGACAGGGAGAGTGGGAGAGAAAGCAGAAGGGGAAATTTAGGAATGTGGAAAGGGGGTAGAATTGGATTTTGAAGAATCAATTGGGGGATGGGTGGAGATATGAGGATATGGAAAAGAAGAGTAGTCTGGGGATCAGCTGGGGAACTCAGGAATAGGGAAAGTTCAGGAGGTGAAGGAACAAAGAGGTAAAAACTGGGATATCTGGAGAGGGAACAGTAAGAAGGCTGGGGAGAGTAGAAGGGGGACAGCTCTGAGAAGGAATCCAGAACAGGGAGCTGGGCAAAAGGCCGCTGCACTTATCCCTCCCCATCTCACTTCCAGGCCCTGTGGGGTCCTCCCCACCCTCAGCCCAGACGGCTGAGGTTCACACTGATGCCCCATTTTCCGTCTTCTGCCTTTTGGGATCGGCTTCATCCTCATCCTCAGCAGCTCTCTTCAGTGCAGGCCCTTCGTCATCTTCTTCCTCCTTTTCCTCATCTTCCTCTTCACCCTCATCATCATCTTCTCTATCCTCTGCAGGCTCCTCCTCTTCCTCTTCTGCTCCATTCTTCTCCTCCTCTACCACGTCTTTCTTCCTATCTTTCCAACTAGTCTTCTCCTCTACTTTTTCTTTCTTCTCCTTCAGGTCCTTGGCACTGAGCTCAGGCGCTGTCTCCACGCTCTTCTTGCCAGGGCCAAGGTGGGCAGGGAGCCGGGGTCCCGGATCCCAGGAGGAGGGCTACAGTTACACGTTAAAACAGTTTTTAACAATCATTTTTAAAATTGAGTTCCAAATTAGAGAACTCTCCCTCACCACTTCCCCACCTCCCTTATTGAAAAGGCAAGCAATTTTACATGTGTAGTCATGTAAAACATATTTCCATATTAGTCATGTTATAAAAGAAAACATAGACATTTCCCCCCCTCCTCGAAAAAAAAAGACAAACCTAAGAAAAAATAATGGAAGTAAGAATAGTATGCTTTGATCATTGTTCAGATATCAACCGTTTTTCTCTAGGGATGGATAGCAATTTTCATCATAAGTCCTTCAGAGTTGTCTAGAATCATTATGTTACTGAGAATAGCTAAGTTATTCACAGTTAATCATCTTGAAATATTGCTGTAACTGTACAGGGTTTTCCTGGTTGTTCTCATTTCACTTTGTATCAGTTCATGCAGGTCTTTCCAGGTTTTTCTGAGAGCATTGTGCTCTTCATTTCTGATTGCACAATAATGGTATTCCATCACAGTCATACCATAGCTTGTTCGGATATTCCCCATTTGATGGGCATTCCCTCAATTTGCCACCAGAAAAGAGGTGCTATAAATATTTTTGTACATATAGATCCTTTTCCTTGTTTGGTTTTTTATCTCTTTTGGGAGAAAGACCTACTAGTGGCATTGCTGGGCCAAAGGGTATGCGTAGTTCTGAATCTCTTTGGGCCTAGTTATAAATTGCACTACAGAATGGCTGAATCAGTTCACAACTCCAACAACAGTGCATTAGTGTCTCAATGTTCTG
Organism: Pseudocheirus occidentalis; assembly: GCA_028646575.1. Lineage (NCBI taxonomy): Eukaryota > Metazoa > Chordata > Mammalia > Diprotodontia > Pseudocheiridae > Pseudocheirus > Pseudocheirus occidentalis. The sequence continues at coordinate 9,027,193 of CM053595.1, forward strand.
ACATCCCCTCCAACATTTATCATTTTCTTTTTAATTCTAGTTCCTTTGTCCTCCTGAATATTATATTCCAAGCCTTCTGATCTTTTAATATGGAATCTGCCAAATCTTGTGTTATCCTGATCGTGGTTCTGTTAAGTGTGGGATAATACCACAGAATTGTTTTAATTTGCCTTTCTCCAGTTAATAGTGATTTAGAACATTTTCTCAAAGGGCTACAGTTTTGGTTATTTCATCTGAAAATTTTCTTTTCATATCTTTGGATCATTTATCAATTGTAAAACGGCTCTTATTTTTAAAACTTTGACCCTGTTGTCTATATATTGAGAAACAAGGCCTTTGTCAGAGAAACTTGCTTGAAAAACTTTTTCACGCTTATGATGCTAACTGTATGTGCCTTCATCCTGTCTTTCCCGTTTACTTTGTTCTCCCTGTCTCTTTTTACCCTATCCTTCCTCAAAAGTGTTTTACTTCTGACTAATACCTCCTTTTATCTGCCCCACTTTGTTCCTTTCCTTCCCCTCCTACTTTTCCTTTAGGGTAAGATAGATTTCTGTACCCAATTGAATGTGTTACTGTCTTTAAGTCAATTCTGATGTGAGTAAGGTTCAAACATTCCCCACTCCTCCTCCGGCTTCCCTTCCATTGTAAAAGGTTTTTCTTGCCTCTTTTATGTGAGACAATTTACCCATTCTACTACTCCCTTTCCCTTTATCTCAGGGCATTCCTCTTTCTCACCCCTTAATTTTATGTTTTTAGATATCATCTCTTATATTTAGCTCACACCTGTGCCCTCTATCTGCACTCCTTACTATAATGATAAAGTTCTCATGAGTTACAAGTATCTTCTTCCCATGTAGGAGTGTAAAGAATTTAAACTTAATAAGTCCCTTGTGATTTCCCTTTCTTCTTTACTTTTTTATGCTCCTCTTGAAGCATAAAGTTAAATTTTCTGTTCAACTCTGGTCTTTTCATTAAAAATACTTGAAAGTCCTCTTGCATTGAATGTCCATTTTTCCCCCTCACAAATTATACTCATCCGTTTTGCTGAGTAGGTGATTTTTCTTTTTAATTCTAGTTCCTTTGTCCTCCTGAATATTATATTCCAAGCCTTCTGATCTTTTAATATGGAATCTGCCAAATCTTGTGTTATCCTGATCGTGGTTCTGAGATACTTGAATTGTTTCTTTCTGGCTGCTTCGCAGTATTTTCTCCATGGCCTGGGAGCTCTGGAATTGGGCTGTAACATTCTTGGGAGTTTTCATTTGGGGATCTCTTTCAGGAGATGATTGGTAGATTCTTTCAATTTCTAGTTTAGCCTCTAGTTCGCCTCCAATCCCTGTTAAAAGAAATGACTCTATACAAATCTTAGAGCTACAGAACCCACAAAGTGACAGAGAGAAACACATCTCCCACTGAAGGCAGCCTGGCAGACTGACGGCATCTGTTACACCGAGCTCGTAGCCGAGTACAGCCTCCTGTGAGCCCCATGGGCCCAGGGCAGCCAGAGCAGACTTCAGGAGACTCAATCACCAGCAGCTGTGGTGGTTTCCAGATTTTTTTTCAACACATAAATGCCAAAGAGAAAGTAAAAGATGAGTGAGGAACCCTGTTGATACAGGGTGAGAGAAGAACGCAGTCTAGCCTCTACCCCTGGGGTTAGAGGTGGCTGCAGGGTGGTGGCTGTAACTGCTGCTACATGGCTGCCTCCAGAGCTCCTGGCCTGCAGGTTATAGGGGGACCAAGTGGCCACTCAGAGGGTAATCACTCTTGCTTTGACCTGCTTACGTTTGGGTCACAGTCTTGGGTAGTGGTCCTGGGGTGAGGAATGCCAGTGTGCCAGAGTTTGTGGTGGCTGTAGAGAGGGTGCCCTCCTCATAGCTCTGACAACAGCTCTGGCAGCAGCTGCGCAAACCCCAGCAGTTTGAGACACAGCAGTGTCCACTCTGGAAACAGAATTCTACTGTGGCAAAAAACTCAGAAGTCAAGTAATTAGCTGGCAAGATGAGCAAACAGAGGAAGTGCAGTCAGACTATAGAATCCTTTTTGGGAGATAAAGAGGATCAAAATATAGAACCAGAAGAAGACAACAAAGTCAAAGTCCTGCACAACACTGAGGCAGTTTTCCTTAATAATTTCTTGAAAAATGATGTTTGGGCTCTTTTTTTGATCATGGCTTTAAGGTAGTTTTATGCTTTTTAAAATTATATCTCTTGGATCTCTTTTCCAGGTCAGTTGTTTTTTCCAGTGAGATATTTCGCATTGACTTGTATTTTTTCTTTCTTTTGGTTTTCTTGTCTTGTTTCTTGATTTCTCATAGCTTCCAGTCCCTCAGTTCTAATTTTTAAGGAGTTATTTTCTTCAGTGAGCTTTTGGACCTCCTTTTCCTTTTGACCAGTTATACTTTTTAAGGCATTCTTCCTTGAATTTCTGTGCCTCCTTTTTCCATTTGTCTAGTTATAAGGAGTTCTGTTGAATGAACTTTTGTTCATCTTTTTCCATTTGTCAAATTCTGCTTTTTGAGGCATTGTTCTCATTGGAGTTTTGTACCTAAAAGAGGCACCATTTGTCTCAACCTGTTTTTTAAGGTCATATTTTTTTCAGTGTTTTTTTGTCCCGCCTTTAATAAGCTGTTGACTCTTTTTTTCATGATTTTTTTACATTACTCTCATTTTTCTTCCTAATTTTTCCTCTGCCTCTCTTACTTGATTTTTAAAATTCTTTTCAAACTTGTAATGGTCTGAGACCAATTTATATTTTTCTTAGAGGCTTTGGGTCTAGGAGCTGTGTTATTGTCTTCTGACTATGTTTAGAGCCTTGTCACCTTAACTTTCTGTGGTCAGGTTTTTTCTGTTTTCTCATTTGTCCGGCTTATTCCTTGATTTTTAAGTCTTTGCTAAAGTGGGGCTCTGCTTCCAGGGAGGAGGCTGCATTATTCCAATCTTAAAGGGTTTTGTGCATCTGTTTTCAGAAGTACTTCTAGGAACCTGTAAGATTTCAGTTCTCTCAGTGTGGTATTATCTAAGGCAGTGGTTCTCGACCTGTGGGTTGCAACCCCTTTGGGGGGGTCAAATGACCCTTTCACAGGGGTCACCTAAGACCATCGGAAAACACATATTTCCAGTGGTCTTAGGAACCGAGACACTGCTCCTCTGTCCAATCTCCAGGCAGGTCTGCTGTCATGCAGATACACCCAAATATGAGTATTAAAGGGTTGAAAACCACTGATCTAAGGAGAGGTATATTTACTATTCCCCTGGCCTGTGCTCTGGTCTATGAGTGACCATAAACATTCTTTCCTTCCCTGAAACTGTGATGAGGGTTCCTCGCTTCACTGCAGCTGCAAGCTCTGGGGTGCTGATGCTCCTCCTTGGGACCACCCCCCAGACTGTGACCCAGATCCAAGGATGGGCAAAGTAACAGAGTTCTCTCCCCAGTGCCGGCAAAAAAACCCCTGTAGTTTCCTTCTGACCAGTTGTTCGACCCCTTTATTGTGTGTGGCCTGAGAGCTCTGGAAGCAGCCACTGACGCTGCTGATTCAGTCACTCCCAAGGCATGCCTGGTTTGCTCTGGTGTGACCTGTGCTAGACTGCGTTCCACTCTCACTCAGGTGGAAGACACCTTTTCTGCTGACCTTCTTGTGGCTTTTTTGTCCTTTATTCTCAAAGAGGACAGTGACATCAGGAAGATGATGCATGACCTCCAATTAAATTGGATTTGACAGAGGGAGGGCTGTGCAGAGTCCCCAGGCTCGCTCTCTTCTCCAGAGCCATCTGGGTCCGGTGGCCAGATATAGATCAGGATGACTGGAAGTGGCCTAGCTGATCTTCTAAGTTGTCTTTGGCAGGAAAATTATTTCACTCGGCCCTTTTATGGTTCTAGTCCTCCAGAAATTTGTTTTAGGGGATCATTTTTAAATGTTCTGAAGGGTTTGTGGGGTGACCCTCAGGTGACCCTGCTGTTTCTCTGCAGTCTTGGCTCTGCCTTCCCACCTATAGTAAGCCATTTTAAATAGAATTTCTCTTTTCTACCGTTTCCTGCTGGATTTTTCTTTGGCCGGGGGAGGGGGGGCAGGAGGGAATGTGCAGAAATGCTGATAATTGAAGTTATAATTATTTCAGTTATTTTTAGTTGAATTTTTAAGGTATTTTTAAGTAAACCATGGTATCACCTGGCAAAAATGAAAAGTTTGTTGCCTCTTTACATGTGTTTATTATTTCATTTTTGTTTTCTGAATGCTATAGGTAGCTTTTTAAATACTATGATGAATAGCAATGGTTATAATGATAGTCATGGAAGAATTCTAATTTATCCACATTACCCATAACACTGGTACTTGGTCTTAGATACATGTTGTAGTTCAGTCATCTCAGTTGTGTCTGACTCTTCCTGGCTCTTATTTGCCATTTCCTTCTCTAGTATATTTTACAGATGAGGAAACTGAGGCAAGCAGGCTGAAACGACTTGCCCGGCAGGGTCACACAGCTAGTGAGTGTCTAAGGTCTTCCTGATCTAGACCCAGCCCTTTCAAAGCACCCAACTGTCCTTTTAGATACATACTCTTTTATACCGTATCAAGTAACAAACTGTTTAAACTGAAAGTCGGATCCTGCCAGTCTTTTTTTGCATTCTTTGATGTAATCATATTACATTTGTTATTCTTGCTATTAATATGGTCAGTTATAGTTTTCCTAACATTGAATCAACCTTGCATGGTATCGCTCTACCCTGTTCATGGTATATAATCTTTGTGGTCTGTTGCTATAGTTTGCCAATATTTTATTTAAATTTTTTGCCTCAATACTCATTGGTCTGTAGATTCCTTTGTTTTCACGTTTCCAGGATTAGTTATCAAGACCATATTTTTTTTTCATAGGAGGAATTTTGGAAGATCCCCTTTTTTTTTCCTGTTTTTTAAAAGTTTATATAGGTTTGCAATTAGTTGTTTGTTCTTTAAATGTTTCATAAAATTTGTTTGCAAATCTGTCTGGTCGTGGTTTTTTTGGTTTTTTGGTTTTGTTTTTGGAGGAGGGAGACAAGGCAGTCGGGGTTAAGGGACTTGCCCATGGTCACAGAGCTAATAAGTATCTTAGGTTATATTTGAACTCAGGTCCTCCTGACTCCAGGACTGATCTTCTCTTCGCTGCATCACCTAGCTGTCCCTAGCCACTGCCTTGCCCTCCTGTGGCTTGTCTACCCCCCTGCAAGGATCTCTCGCTTTCCCAGAAATCTAAACACCCTTCTATAGCCCCCTATAACCTATTCCCTCACCCTCCCTTCTAGAGATCCCTCCCTTATCCTCCCATTCCCATTGATCTAAACCCTATTCTATACCTGCCTTTTACCTATTCTCCTACCTTCCCCTTTAACGATTTCTCCCTTGTCCTCTCGCCTCTCCCTGTCCCCTTACTCTTTTATTTCTTCTGAATTTAGAAGACTTTTATACTCTTCTAAATATATGTGTATTGTTCCCTCTTGAACCCATTCCTGATGAAGGTAGCACTACCAGCCCTCCGCCCCCATCTAATTCCTCTCTGTGGATTGTTCCTCTTACACTTAATTTATATTAAATAATCACTCTTTTTAGCTATTCCTAAATGGCTTTACTTTTTAAGTTCATGTCACACTCAGTTTTACCCCCGTCTTTCTTATGAACTACCCAATTATTCACCAGAATCTTAGACATATGTTTTGCATTTTACGTATATAAAAAGTAAAGGTCTGTCCCTTTTGAGTTCCTTGTAATCAGTCTTTGATATGTACCTTATATATTTCTCTTGGTTCTTATATGTCAAATCTTCTATTAAGTTCAGATTTGGGTTTATCAGAGTCTTGAAAATCTGACAAGTTTCATTGAGGATTCTCCTTAACTTGGCTGTGTATGATATTTTTGGCCAGAGCTCCAGTTCTTCTGTTCTTCAGTATGTGGTGTTCTAAGACTTATGGTCCTTTAATGTCTCTGCTGCTGGGTCTTGTGTGATTCTAATTGTGCCATCATCATATTAAAATTGTTTTATTCTTGTTGCTTTTAATATTTTATCCTTGAGCTGGGAGTTTCAGAATTTGACTATAATATTCCTATGAATATTATAGGATCTCTTGGGTGGTGATCTATGAATTTTTTTCTCTTCTTTCCCTTGTTGTTCTGATATTTCAGGACAATGTTCTTTAATTATTTATCAAAATTCTTTGTATCAAAATTCTTTTTTTGATCGTAGCTTTCACTTAATCTGATTATTTGTTTTCTCTTCTTGATCTATTCTCCAAATCTGTTGTTTTTCTTTCTTGTCTATTTTTTTTCATTATTCATATGTTTAATTATTTCTAGATCTCTTATAATTTTGCTAACTTCACCTTGCCCAAGTCTAATTTTCAAGGTGTCATTTTCTTTCTTAAGATTGTGATCTCCTTTTCTAATTGGTTGACTTTTCCTTTTGTAAACTTCTTGTTTTTCTTGGATTGGTTTTGTTTGTTTTGTTTTTTGCTTTTTGGAGGGGGAGCTGTAGGGCAGTTGGGGTTAAGTGACTTGCCCAAGGTCACACGGCTAGTTTTTGTGTTAAGTGTCTGAGGCCAGAATTGAACTCAGGTCCTCCTGACTCCAGGGCCGGTGCTCTATTCACTTTGCCACTTAGCCGCACTTCTTTTTTTTAAGATCTTCTATGAATTTGGGGTGGGGGAAGGTGACCATTTGACATTACTCTTTGGGACAGAAGGGGGTTTCTTTGCTTCAATATCTTCCTTTGAAGATGAACTCTGCTCTTCTCTATTCCCATAGTAGCTTTCTATGGTTGGATTCATTCTCCTTTGCTCATACATTTTTTTTTTGTGGGAATAGCTTAATTATTGTAATCACCTCTGGCCTTGAGGTATGGGAATTTTGTGCCTCTTGCCCCAGATATTCAATTCTCCCCTGTAACCTGGAACCAAAGCCAAACCTCCCACCTCCTCTAAGTACCTACAGCCAGGGGCTTTTTGCCCTACTGCTTCTGCACTCACCACACATGCGATGGTTCCTTCTCACCCCTGCCACTCTTCCCAGCACAGCTGAGTCTGGTGTTTTTTGTCAGTCTGTCTCCCCCAACTCAGAAGCCCAAATCCCCTCAATATCATGGGTAAAATTCCTGTGGCTGGAACTGAGGCAGCCTCCCAAACCCAGGGCTTGCCGCTTGTTGTTTAAGTGGACCGTACCCTGGTGATGTTTAATCTTCACAGGGACCAAACCTCATCCTGGGATTTTTCTTCTGATCTTCTCAAATTGTTCCAGGAAGACCTCTGTTGTGCCCCTGTTCTTATTCATCTTTTTTTTTTTTTATTTTTGGAGGGCAGTTGGGGTTAAGTAACTTGCCCAAGGTCACACGGCTAGTTTTTTGTGTTAAGTGTCTGAGGCCGGATTTGAACTCGGGTACTCCTGACTCCAGGGCCAGTGCTCTACTCACTGCGCCACCTAGCCGCCCCCTTATTCATCTTTACTTTGTTCACCATAACATGTTAATTTATCTCTCTTGTGGGGGAAAATCTTGAGAACTTGGAGTTTTCAGACCTATTCCACCATCTTCCCAGAATCCTCTCATGTTTTTTTTTTCCATTTGGGAGTTAATGTATGGCTAGTTGAATTTATTTTTCTCCAATAGGAATATTTCTGTTCTCCCTTTACTATTCTGTTAATACGGGTAATTTACATTTTTGTAAATATTCATCCATTTTGTTTAGATTGTCATTTTATTGGCAGGTTAATGGGTAAAAATAGCCCCTAATAATTTCTTTTATTTCTTCTTCATTGCTTGTGAATTAACCTTTTTCTTTTTTAATACTGGCAATTTGACTTTATTCTTTCTTTTTAAAAATTAAGTTGTTAACCAATGGTTTATCTGTTTCATTTTATTTCTTCATTTCAAAAACATACAAAAACCCAGCTGAGAAATACCTTCACTGCTTTCTTTTTCATTCAGTAATCTCCAGAAGTCAGTCATTTCTAACTCATGTCTAACTCTTCTAAAATTCTGTTTGGTGGAGTGGTGGATCAGTGGTATTACATGATCATAGTAATCTAGTGTTCAATAAACCCAAAGACCCCATCTTCTGGAATAAGACCTTACTATTTGACAAAAACTGCTGAGAAAACCAAAAAACAATATGGCAGAAACTTGGTATAGACACCAACATATCTTATACCATATACCAAGATAAGGTCAGAATTGGTATATGATTTAGACAGAAAGGTTGATATTGTAAGAAGATTAGGAGAGAACAGTTTATCTGTCAGATCTATAGAGAACGGAAGAATTTTTGACCAAAGAAGAAACAGAAAGAATTATGGGATGTAAAATAAATACTTTTGATTATATTAAATTTAAAAGTTTTTGTGCAAGCAAAGCCAACGTAATCAAATTTAGAAGGAAAACAGAAGCCTGGGAAACAATTTTTATATGAAGCGTCTCAGATAAAGGCCTCAATTTCTCAAATATATAGAGAACTGAGTCAGATTTGTAAGAATACAAGTCATTCCCCAATTGATAAATGGTCAAAGGATATGAATGGGCAGTTTTCAAATGAAGAAATCAAAGCTGTCATCATATGAAAAAAAATCACTTGATTAGAGAAATGGAAATTAATAACTCTGTGGTACCACCTCACATCTATCAGATTGGCTAATATGACAGAAAAAGAAAGTGATAAATGTTGGAGAAGATGTGGGAAAATTGGGATTCTAATTCATTGTTGGTGGAGTTGTGAACCGATTTAATAATTCTGGAGAGCAATTTGGAACTGCCCAAAGGACAGTCAAATTGTGCGTACCCTTTGATCCAACATTACTAGGTCTGTATCCCAAATTGATCCTAAAAAAGGGGGAAAGGATCTCTATGTACAAAAATATTTATAGCAGCTCTTTTTGTGGTCACCAAGAACTGGAAATTGAGGGAATGCCCATCACTTGGGGAGTGGCTGACAAGTTGTGGCATAGGAATGTAATGGAATATTGTTGTGCTATAAGAAATGATGAAAAGTGGGTTTCAGAAAAACTGGAAAGACTTAAATGAACTGTTACAAAATGAAGTGAGCAGAACCAGGAGACCATTAGAACATTGTACACAGTAACAGCAACTTTGTACTATGAGCAACAATGAATAACTTAGCTCTTCTCATCAATACAATGGTGTCAGACAATTCTGAAGGACTCATAATAGAAAATGCCATCCACCTCCAGAGAAAGAACTGATGGAGTCTGAATGCGTATCAGAGCATACTATTTTCACTTTGTGTGTGTGTGTATTTTCCCCTTTTGTTTTTTCTTTTACAATATAGAAAATATGGAGGTATGTTTTACATGACTGCACATATATAACCTATTTTAAATTCTTACCTTTTTAGGGAAGGAGTAGGAGGAGGGAGAAAATTTTGAACTCAGAAAATTAAAAAAAAAAGAATTCTTTGGATGTAATTGGAAAAAATAAAATTCTATTTTAAAAGTCTTTTAAAAAATAAAATGCTGGTGTCTACCAAAAAAGTAAATAAAATTCTATTTGGGTCCTTAATTTCTTGTTTTGTTTTTGGTTTTGTTGTTGTTGTTATATTTATCTAGGCTTGAAAGGGGTCAGTTGAAATCCTTTACTATTACAATTTTACTGTCCAGTTCTTTCAAGTCATTTAAATTCTCCTTTCAGAGTTTTGATGCTTATGCCACTTAGTGCATATTTGTTTAGTAAATTAATTCATTTTTTGTGGTATCTTTCAGCAAATGGTTTCTTTTTTTATCTCTTCTATCAGTTTCTGTTATTGCTTTACCTGAGGCCATGATTGTTATCCCCGTCCTTTTTACTTAAACTGTAACTTCATAGATTTTGCGTTAGCCACATATTTTAACTTATTTACATTCTTATGTTTCAAGTGTATTTCTTGTACATAGAATGTTACGTTTTGCTTTCTGGTTCATTCTGCCATTGTCTTCTGTTTTATGTGTGAGTACACACCATTCACATTCACAGGTATGATTTTTAATTTTTTTATTTAGCTTTGTCCTATTGTCTTATACATTTCCTTCTCTTTGTTTCCCTCCTTAAGGGTTTGTTTTGCTGAAAACTAATTCCTCCCTTGCTTTATCCTCTTATTTCCTTCCCTTCTTGTTTTTAGTTTGCTTATTCTTTCCTCCTTTGATTGGTTCAGATAAATGAGATTTAAGTGTTGCTTACTCCCCCTCCCAAGACCTCTTTGTATAGAATTCTACTGGCATACCCAAATTTGTCAGATAGTTTTCCTCATCCTTCTGTCTCATTCACTTTCTATTCCAAGTGTATTCCTCTACCCTTTACTTTCCATTCATCTTTTAAGATCATTAGAACATAACAAACACTCACAGGTTCTCCATCTAACTTGACTCCCTCTATAAACCATAATGATCAGATTTTGAGGACATACAGATATCGCCTCCTTATATAAGTATGTTAAAATGTATGCTTATTTAGTAACTTAAGATTTCTCATTTATATTTACTTTTTACGCATCTTTTTTACTCTTGTTTTTTCATGTAATATTTTTTATTAAGCTCTCGTCTTTTCATCTGGATTGTTTTGAATTCCTCTACCCATTAAAGATTCATTTTTCCCCTTTAGGATTCTATTCATTTTTGCTGGGTAAGTTATTCTTGGTTGTAAACCTTTTTGTCTTTTGGAATATCATATTTCATATTTGGTCCTTTATTATGGTGTCTCCTAAAGCCCTTATTAATCTGACTATTGCTCCTGGGTACTTGAGTTCTTTTTTTTCCTGGCTGATTATAAATACTTTTTATTTGACCTAAAAGCTGTGGATTTTGGTGATGATGTTTCTGGAGGTTTTGTTTTCCCTTCCTCCCTCCCTTCTTATTCTCCTTTCTCTCTTGTTTTCTTTTTTCTCTTCAGGAAGTGACCAGTAGATTTTGTTATTGTTGTTGTTAAGCTTCTGTAGAGCCTTTTCTAAATTTTAGGGGAGCTCCCCGTCCCGGGTAAGGTTTGATACCTCTTCTAAGTTATTTATTCTCTTTCCAAATCCTTCTTCCATAGCTCTCATTTCTTTGATTATTTTTCCTCTGGTGCTCTCATTTAGCTTTTAAAATAACTTTTAATTTTTTTTAAAGCTTCTTTTCCAGGAATTCAGATTAGGCTTTTGTCTAAGATGTGTTTTTCTTCAAAGCTTTGCCTGTAGATGTTTTAGAGTTATTCTCTTTTTCTGGATTTGTGTTTTGATTATACTTCCTATCATAATAGCTCTTTATTGTGAGTTAATTTTTTATTTGCTTATTCATCTAGTCTGTTGACTTTGGATTTTTTGTTCTGTCTTGGGTTCTGCACACTTCTGGGAGGAGGGGTGGGGGTGGGGCACTGCAGTATCTGACTTTTTGTCCTCTTGGGTCCTTTTGCTGCTTTCTTTGGGAATTTAGTGTTTAGTTTTTCTGGGATCTCGGAGACAACTCAGACAACTCAAGCAGGCTTTCCATGCTCCCAAAATGCTGTAATCTGAGGCATAGTCTGATCATTACTCTCCTGATCTGAGTTCCACAAATTCCTGACTCAGATTTGGGTCCGAGCAACTTTCCTGTAGGCTTGTCCAATGTTGGAAGATCTAATAAACTGCTGCTGGACTCATTAACTCTTAGCTAACTGGGAAACTTTGTGGGTTCAGAACAAAATAGAACTTCTGGCTTCCCTTTGATCTAGGATTCTTGCCCTGGCTGTTCCATTGCATTCTTCAGACTGATTTGGAGGCTGGAACTGTGACCCTGTTCTGATAGATACAATTTCATTAATTCATTTTTATTGTAATTCAGTAATTATTATGTTCAGGGCAAGAAGTGTCCAAACTGACAAGAGTCTCCACATTGAGTCTTTGGACATGTCTCCATACCAGTCATTTTGAGACCTAATTTATAAAATTCTTGAACATTTAAATATTCTTTGAATATTTCACAGCCAGGGTTGATTAGTTTTAGCTAACATTCAGTTAATACTTTTGCTTCATTAAATAGAATAATCACTTGATCTTTCACTTGCCCTTAGAGAATCGTGTTTCCAAAACTATTCGATCCTATATGAACACTCCCCTCAAGGGCTTTTTTTTCCCAGCTGATCAGTACTGCCAAACTTTCATGAAGTGAAGCTATCAGAAACACTTCTTATTTCTAATCATTTAGCTTATCCACTCAGGGTAGTTTATTCAAAGGCCTCATGCCCTAGTGTGGTCCCCTTTCTGATGACTTTATTGTAGGAGTCCTTCCTGGGCTGATCTCATGTGTCTGTTTGGATACAAATGATAGCTAATGAATGATGATTCATGTAGTTGCATTATGAGTTCTCAAACACCGCATTTCACATCTATATGTTTTCGAAATGTTTACATTAATATTTCTCTTAGATGTAATCTGTGAGCTCAGTGAAATTTCTTAGTAGCATTATTCATTATTTATTTTAGATGTGTATGGATTGAAAAAGAGAGTATAAACTCTGTCATTATCAGCGATGCCCCTGAAGACCTCCACCAGCGGATGTTGGTTGCTGCTTCTCTTTCAGTAAATGCAACTGGTAATTAGACATTTCTTTCTGCCCCTTTTAGATCTTGTCCTTCCTTATATGCTTATCATTAACTGCTGAATATAATTGTTCTGTGAACAGTGAATATCTTGCCAAATGATCTTTTTCAAGCTTTGTTCAGCGTGAGATAGGAGCATGCAGCGAAGTTAGCTTAGTGCTGCCCACTGCTTTTCTTTTCATACAAGAACACTGCTAATTCCATCTGTTTCTTCTAACTCTGCTGTTACTGTGCTTGTTGTAGGATCTACTATGCTCCTGAGAGAAACCTCTCTGATGCCTCATATTCCGGGACTGCCAGCACTGCTTACTATGTTGTTCGCCCCAGTTATGGAACTGAGGTACGGATGCATAAGAAATCATTGTTCGGAATGTAACTCTGGCTTAGAGCCATCATTCATGGATTACGTGTACCAGTTTCAATTTGGGGGACATAAAGTGTGAATAACTCGTTGATTCTCTCCCCTTCTAATCCCCCCCTGCATTTCTCTAGCATTAATGGAATTTAGCTCATGTTTCTATAGCCCCTCTGCTTCCGTGTAAGCCCTTAGGTACCTAGACTAAATATTGTGTATGAGTCTGGTTAGTTTAAACTTGACAAAAATGCAAAGACTTACATCTGAGTATAAAGCAGCTCCCCTTCCTTTTTCTGTAGAGCCTAGACTTACTCTGCTTCCTTCTAGAGGCCAAGCTTCTGGGTTGGTTGTGAATTTGAGTCTGTATTGGAACAAAGGCTTCATCTGCGGTCATGGTGTAGAAGAGGGCTGTGGTGGTTCATACCCCATTTAAGAAGTTCATATTGTGTTGAGAAAACACAAGAGGATTAAATGGAGCATGATGTGTACAAGAAATACATGTTTTTAATTTGGCTCAGAAAGTCTTGGAATGGGAAAGGAGCATAGGACATAAGTCTGTAATGGTGAGGGAATTTGAAGCTCTTCCCTGCCCCTTAATGGGCCTCACTTGGAGCCCAACAAGAGAACCTTGCTTAGGGTAGGGTTGTTTTTCAGGAAGACCCTTTCTTACTTTGTAATTAGGTAGTGAGTCATGAAGATTGTGATGTCCTTTGACCCCGGAGAAAGCTACGCTAGGGTGCTTGCTACAAATGGTTTAGTCTGACAGGATCTGCAAACTAAAAGGAAAGTATAGGGGCTGGGATAATTGTTTGTTTCCCAGTTGTGATCGCTATGATCCTGGGAACCATGGATCAGGAGCAGAGAATTGCCAGCGTGCCAACTTTGAGATGAGAATGGAACAGAGTACCTGCATCAGGACCGTGACAGAAGCCAGGAGCAACTTCCTCCTGTGGGAGGAGGAGGAACCTAGGAGTTCAGAATCCAGCCCAGGGCAAGATAAGACCTGTGCAGCAAGGCAGGGGTGCTGAATGTGCTTTCTTTTATGTCCCTGTGACAGGTCTGGGATCCAGGGGGAGGGTAGAGTTGTCTGTGGTGGGTAGAGGGAAGTGCTGTGGACCCCCGAAGACTCCACCCTGTTGGTTTTGTTGCCCAACCCTCGGGTCTTAGACGTCGGGGCGCTGAGGCAGTGTTAAGATGGGAACTTGGCTCATTAGAGCCTGCACCTGCCCCGGAGGAAGCCTGCAAGGGCAGCATGGGGGGGGGGGAGGGAGAAACACACCCCCAAGAGAACTTTATCTAGACATTTTTGTTTTGGAGTGAGGAGATTATAACACCAAGTACTTTGTGTTTGTTTAAGGCCCTGTGGCCACTCTGGTAATGTGTTGTTATATATCTTGCAAATGTGATGTGTTTATTTTGTGGGGATTATGTTGTATTTGAGAGACATTAATAACAATTCAGATATAAGTTACCTATGTAATGGGCACAAAAGATCTATCTGTAATGGTAAAGGGATTTGAAGATCTTCCCTGCCCCTTAATGGGCTTCACTTGGAGCTCAAGAGAAGTTTGCTTAGGAGAGGCTTGTTTTTCAGGAAGGTACATACCTTTTGTTACTTTGTAATTAGACAGTGGGTCATGAAGATTGTGGTGTTCTCTGACCCTGAAAAAGGCTATATATACTTTGAGGTTCATTTATGAGAAGAGTTGTGTGATTTGGCCAGATGAGGCTCTGAGTAGCTGTTGAGCCCCCCAGCTTTGAAAACCCAGATGTTGGTAACTAACACTATATGGATAATGGTCAGACAGCTAGAAGCCCTGTCTGTTGGTCTGTTGAATTGTGTTATTTTTCTCTGGTTTTTTTGTCTGCTAATTTCTCTTTGTATTTTCTGTAGTTCAGGGTACTGACTTTTTCCCCTGACCTAAGTGAATGATATCTATGTTTGATTAAAGTAAGATTGTTAGCATGCTAAGGTGCTTGCTTCCAGTGTCATAGAGTTCCATATGAGGTATATGCATATATTTTAGGACCTCTTTAACAGGTGATTATCTAGTTCTGCATACACACAGTATTACTACCTCATGAAGTAGTCCATTATTTAAATGAAAGTTCATTTCTAAATTTGTAAAGAAGCTATTGTAACAGTAGTGTAAATGAGAAGATCTTTCCCATCCATTAATAGACCTGCTTAAGTCACATGGAAGTTAAGACATACGAGTTTGAGTCCCATAAAGCCTGTGGTGGGAGGAAGTTGCTGAATGGGTGTAGCAGGAAGGGTGGAGGAAAGCTTAGAGGAAGTTGATCAGAGCAGTTAGAGCTGAAGGACAGAGAAGATGCAAGGAGTTAGGTGTGAGTGTTTGTGGGAAGGCTTGGGGATGGCAGTGCCCCCTGCGTTATTATTGTGTATAGATTTCTTTGTTGCTAATGGATTTGGCTTTCTGGTGTTTAAATAAATGTTTTGGTTCTGTCTTCCATGTGGAGAGTCTGCTGTATTTTGCAAATCAGAATGATGCTGGTATATTCATAGCCGCCATAGGCACTGTGACTATCACGTTGGTGCTACAGCTGTAGAAGCCTATTTCTAGTAGTACTTCTGGATGCTGAGTTGAGGCTTGCCTCTTCATCTCTCCCTAAGTACTCTTTATAAAGCAGTTAATTATGCATGAGGTACACAGAGTATTGGATGGGCAAATAGTTGGTGTTGTTAGGGAGAGATGAGAAGCAATTACTTTAGGATAACTAGTATGTCCGCCCCGAGTTATCTTCTTGCTAAACATCCCATATTCTTTCAACCAGTCTTCACTTTACACCATCTTAGTTGTCATCCTCTGAACGTTCTCCTCTGAATGTCCATTCTAAAATATGGTGCCCCAAACTGAGTACAATACTCCAGATGTAAGATGACCAGGTCAGAGTAATGCAGAACTGTGTAATGGGAATGGGAATGGGAAGATCTTCCCTGCCCCTTGGCCCCGTGATAGGCTTAAGTGACTCTGAGAACCTTCCCTGATTTGAAAGTATACTCTGCCCTCCATGGGCTGAATGTGGTCACACGGAGCCTGCGGCAGGAGGCTTGTTTTTCAAGAATGCCCACACCTTATGAGTTTGTGATTGGGCAGTGAGTCAAGAGGGTTGTGACATTGTCTGAGCCAGAAGGCTATATATAACCTGATGTGAGGTTTTGCTTTGGGGCTCACTTTGGAAAGAGTTGCGTGATTTGGCAAGATGAGACTCTGGGCAGCCGTTGAGCCCCCCCCCCCCTCCAGCTTTGAAAACCCAGATGTTGGTGGTTCCCTCTCTGGTAGCTAACTAGGTATGGATGTAATGGTCAAACGGCTGGAAGTCCTGTCTGCTGGTATGTTTCTCTGTCTGTATTTTATTTTGTGTTTGCCTGTAACTTCTGTTTGTATTCCCTGAAGTTCAAGGTAGTTTTTTGTGAACTAGGTAAATGGTATATGTTTGATTAAAGTTAAGATTGTTAACCCATTTTGAGTTGCTTTCCTTTAGAAAAGCAGATCTAAGGGGTGGCTAGGTGGCGCAGTGAATAGAGCACCGGCCCTGGAGTCAGGAGTACCTGGGTTCAAATCCGGCCTCAGACACTTAACACAAAAAACTAGCTGTATGACCTTGGGCAAGTCACTTAACCCCAACTGCCCTCCCCCCCAAAAAAAAGGAAAAAAAAAAAAGAAAAGCAGATCTAAGAACCTGTGCTAGTAGTCATCCTGGGTATGCTAGGGTGCTTGCTGCTACAATTATTGCTTCCCTAGAATGCCTCTTTTAATGGCAGCCTAATATTATGTAAACTTTCCTGGCTGCCATAGAACACTGTTTACTAAAGTTGAACTTAAAAAAAAACAATAACAGTATTTTTCAGTTGGACTGCTGGGTCTAGCTATCCTCCCGTCTTCTATCTGTCAAGTTAAGTTTTGAGCCTGTTTTCTTCTTATTATGTTTTCACCTGTTGTTCTGACCTATCTTTTTGAATTCTGAATCTCTCATTTAGTATGTTAATTACCAGCTTTGCACCTTTATCCAAGTCACTTATAAAAAATAGTGTATAAGGTCCAACGTAGATCCCCGTAGACACAACACTAGAGATTACCTTCAGAGTTGACATTGAATCGATAATAACTATTCTCAGGGTCCAGCCATTCAACCAGTTCTGAATCTCATGCATAGATGTGATCATTTCACTCCTTCTCAGGACCTTTCTGTAGCTTCCTGTTTTCTAGCAAGTGAAGTTTAAGCTCCATAGGCTGGTAAGCAAAGCACCCCACATTCTAGCACCACCTGACTTTTAGAGAGAAATCTCATCTGGGTATGTGTTCTGCATTGCACCCAAACTAGCCTTTCCTTTCCCCATAGAAGCACTTTTTATTTTCACCTCCATTCCATTCCCTTGTTCACAGCACTCCCTTTATTTAGCATGGCATTTTTATGTTTGCATGTATGTTAACTTCTCTTTTACCATGTTGTGCTTTGAGGTGGTCGGTGACTGATGTTTATATACATTTTGTATCTGCCGTTTGGCAGAGAGTGTATAATACAGGGGCCTAACAAATGTTTGTCTAATTTAATTCAGTTAAATTGAATTCCCAAAGACATAGTAATTAAAGCTTTATTTAAATGAGACTCAAAAGTATAAATGACTGCTTTATGTGGCCAAGTTCTTGACATGAAGTGATGCATAGATCATTACAAGTACCATCAGAATGCATGAAATTCAAAATGTGGGAACTTGCAGGTTTTCAATCTTCTCGGTCAGTCATTTTGCAGCTTTCTCATAATGTCCTTTATTATTATTAGTGATCTCTCTAAGTTTATATTGATTTTATGCACTGTAATTTTCAGTTTCTGCACTGGAATTTGATTAAAGTGGTGGTTTATTGCCATTCATAAGAAGTTCAAATAGGAATGTGTGCAGCATTTTAGAATAAAAATAGCACTTTATTTTTGCAGTTTCTTGTCCAGTGATACTTAGTATTAAATTCTCCCTATATTCTTTAGGGTTGATCAGAGTGGAAAATGTTACACTGGTGCCCTTTGTGGTTTGGGGTGGAACCCGACTACTAGAACACCAATATTGCCAGAGCATGATATTGAGTTGGCATTCGATGTCCAGTTAAATGTGGAAGACATTGTTGAGGTAAGATCATAGGACCTAGAGATAGAAGGGACTTTGGAGAGCACAAGATCATGGGCTTTCTTTTACATACGAAGAAACTGAGAGCAATCAACAACAAGTATTTAGAATGTAACTGCTGTGTGTCAGGCATTGGACTAGGAGCTAGAGATACAGAGATGAAGATGTAAGAGTCTGTCAGAGGTGAGAGAGAGAGAGAGAGAGAGAGAGAGAGAGTGTGTGTGTGTGTGTGTGTGTGGCCACTGGACCCAGATGGCTTTGGAGGAGGAAGTGAGACTGGTGACTTTGCACAGCCCTCTCTCACTCAAATCAAATTCAGTTGCAAGTCATGTCATCATCTCCCTGTTGTCATGGTCAAGAAAGTAAGTAGTCAGAGCTGCCCTGTTGGGGACCTTGTTGGCCAGTTCTAGTTGGGCAACTCCTTCCCCTCCCTCCCCTCTCTTCTCCCTCTCCTTTCTCTCTCTTTTCCCTCTACTCTCATATCATGCCCTTACCTGAGAGTGTTCTGCCTAAAGGAAGGCAAATTTTGTATTTTTAAAATTTTATTTATTTATTTTCTTGTTTACATCACTCATTTCCATGAATTTTTTTTAACATTTGTTTTTAAAAAAACTGAGTTCTAGATGCTCTCCCTTCTCCCCTCCTTACCCACCCCCACTGGGAAGATAGGCAATTCAATATAGGCTATACCTGTGTAGTTATGAAATAACACTTCGATAGTAGTTATAAAGTGAAAGACTAATTATATTTCCTCCATTCTATCCCATCCCCCATTTATTCTATTTTCTGTCAAGGAAGATTTATTAAAGTTTTTTTAATTTAGTGTTCTCATGCATAATAACATGTATAGATTTTTGTTAATTGTGGTTTTGTCCAGTTTCATAAAAATATGCTACTCATATAGTTTTAGTTAAGTAACATTTTAAGTAAAAACTGTTTGAATTTTAGGTATATAAGTTAACCAAGACGGTATAATCTTGTTACTCTACTCTTGTGTTATCATTTATTTACAGATTAACATTCTTCGGGCAGCTATTAACAAGATAGTTTGTGATGGACCAAATGGGTGTATGTATCTTGGATCGGAAAGAATCGCACAGCTACAAGATAATGCTCGGCAGAAGCTTTTAGGGTAAGTTCTGTTGTGATATTTAATGTTCTTTCTGATTCAGTTTCCTTTACTATCTTCTATTTTCCTCTCTCCAGTTTTGAGTGTCATCTCTTAGATTATCTTTTAGAGACTGAATTGCTCTTTTGTTCCTAATACATTTTCTCAATTAAACAACAAAAATGTCTTATAAACACATTTAGCATACTTTGTAACTGAAATGTTGAGACTCTGTATACAAATTTAACCAAAAAATGGGTACATCTTTATAATGTCAATAGAAGTGTATATGACAACATTATGGCTGCTTAAAATAACATTTAACCTCAGTTGTCATAGTTCGGTTGTGTAGAAGGGCATGGCACTCCCCGTAGCATCTGTGACGTGTGGAGCGCCACTCTTTCTCCTCTTCATAGCATGAATAGGCCAGTACGCTAGCAAAGCCAGTGAACACTTATGGACCAACTGCTGAGGAAATTTAGTGCTGATTGGCCCTTGTGATGGTGTTTTCAATTTGCTACTAAAGTGATTCTGCTTCAAACTTACCCCTCAGTTTTTAAGTATGAACTACATAAAGCTCTTTGGAATAGCCCTGTATAAATCTGTCAGCTTTCAAGCTGATTATAACATATTACTTCTGTTTAAAACAAAAAGTATGTTTTTGCAAAGTGTATTCAGAAACAAGTAATTAAAACATATGGTTGTGTTTCAGAGGGCTGGCAGAAAATGTTTAGTAACTGAGTAGATGGAGACAAAAACAATTTAAAAGTATTAATTAGAGAAGGCAAGAGGTAGCTTGAAGTAGTGGACCTTGGAATGAGGAAGATTTGGGCTGCGTTATTGCCTCCTGCATGAAACACCTTTGTGACCATGGAGAAGTCTCTTAGTCTCATGTTGTTCTCCAGTCACTAGGAATCAGATGGGAAATGAGTTGCCAGTCTGTACTACTGGAGCGCTTTTCTTCACCATGAGTTCCCCACCCCAACACACATGCTCAAAGGGAACAGTGGATCATAGATTTAAAACTGGAAGGGACCTGAGGGATCTAGCCCCTTATATCGCGGTGGTGCTTCTCTAAGGGCTCTCGGTCATTATTAGTGGCAGAGATAGATGTTACATACCCATTCTCTGATTCCAGTATAAATCCAAATTTCTTTCCGTTTGTAACTCGGTAGACTTGTCCTCTTTCCTCCTGCCTGCTATAATGTGCAAAGCATACCTTTAATTCTTCAGTTTCACCAGAAAACAAAGCAGAACTATGACTTAATTTGTATGGATGCCACCTCAACTGACAGAGATTGAAATCCCAAAACAGCTGAATGGAAAGGTTCATGAACTTCTGTAGACAAAAAAAAATTCATTGCCCAGTAGCCCACCTCCTAGCAATGAGCCTTTCTGAACTTCATTAGGCTAGCCTTCCAATGACACATCCAAAGTGTGTGTCTAAGCCTTTCTCATCGGCTAGGACCTACAAGAACCTGGGTTCTCCTGTTCTATCCTTTGAGGACCCCAAGTGATTGACACAGATAACTTTAAAATGGAAATGATTCATTTTAGAGGAGAATACATTCTGTCTGTTCACAAATAAGGATTCTTAAATCTGCTTAGTGCTTACTAATGTTTGGTAACTTTTTTTAAAATTTTCAGTCTGTTCTGCAAATTGAAACCAAGAGAAATAATTGTTCCCACATGGTATGAAAAAACGTATGATTGGAATCAGGTAAGCTTCTGAGGTGTTAAATATGTGAAGCAGCTTGTGTTAGGGACCGAGTAAGAGAAGTTACATTTGAAGAAGGGTCAGGAGTAAGGTGGCAGTAACGGTTTTCATCTTTGTATCCCCAGTCCCTGATTAGTGCCTTCATTTTACTGCCAGATTGCCACATTCATGACCTCGGCTTCTACAAGATTTACTCCATTAGTCAGCTGCTACACCCTTCACCCATGTGAGACAGATTCTAATGACAGTCATCAGTGACCGCTGAATTCAGTGGGCCTTTTTTTTTCAGTCTTCATTTCTCTTTGAACATAGGCTTGACTTGATCTTCCTTGACTTCAGCCCAGTGGTGTTTGTTAGAAATGGGGTCAGGATGAGCCCAATAGATTAGAGTACAAGGAGTCAGTTTAGGTTGGACTGGTGTCCAGAGATGTCAGGAGACATTTGTGAGAAAAAACGGGAATTAGAAAAGGAGAAGGAATTGGAGAGCAGATCTGGTAGTATATTAACTGAGTATATATAGTACCTGCAGCCTCCTAAGTAGTCACCTCTTCCTAGGAAAGTCATTTACAGAATACTTGGGGAAGAAGCAGGGACGCTAGATCATACCAGACTAAACTGACATCTTTGAAAAGCAGATTATAAATCACCGGTGCCATTACCTTGGGATCGTTTCAGAGTGTCTTCTACGAGGCCTGTCATTTTACATAAGGACAGTAACAGAATCTTAGAACCAGAGGGGACCTTAGAAATGAGCTAGGCCTCATACCTTCAGGAGAACTGAGAAGTATCGTTGCCCAGTTTTAATTCTGCAGCAGAATTCATTTTTGTTACTTTAAGATTTCCCAGTATCACAGACACAGGGAATTGTGGCTGAAATGCAAGGCTTAGAAAATGTAATGGAAACGGTCCTTTTAATTAAAACTCAGGCTGCAGTTTGGTGTTGTAACCTTAACCTCTAAGCCCAGAGGATTTTGATTGGAGGGAAGTCGGATAAAGTGGTCATTCCTGTTCCTGTTCCAGTTTAGGTCACAAGTCTGTCCTTGAGATGATTTCCAAGTCCTGATGTTGAGTACAGCCATACTTCCATCATTCATCTTTCCATGAATAGACTTTCTTTTCAGGGGTTCTCAGTACTGAGTAATTAGATTTGCATCCATGTCAGCACACTGTTCTGACGGGAGGGCCTGAGGAAAGGAGGACTTAGTTGGGCTATTAAAAGATGACAATGGCATATTTTAGAGTAGGAAAGCAAGATTGAATTTTAAAGAAATATTTTGATTGGCAAAGGAAATTTTTCTCATAGCTTTAGAAACAAAGATATATTCACAGTTTTAGAATCCCCAGCAATAATAAATGATTTCCTTCCTATTGTGCTTTTCTTTTTTTAGGTAGATCCAAAGCTGATCATGGAACAGTCTGACAGGGAGAGTGGAAGAGGGAAACACGCATTCCTCTATCAGCTTCATAAGCTGATTGTACTAAGTACCTAGATACTTGACCGAATCATAACCAAGATTCAGCATAAAGGAAGTTCTGTAAAAGGGGGTTTAAGTTCTTTGTACTTTTCTTTGGCCAAGAATTGTAACCAGTATGCCTGCAGTCTACTGCGCTGGAAAGAGGAACATCCAAGGGCTTCACCAGCTTGTAAGGGGGATGGGGGGTGGGCATAGGATGGTATAGTGGGAGCATGGGAAATCCAGCCTTTCCATAAAAAAGTGAAAAATCAGTGTAGAAAATACCATTTTTGCCAAAGCTGTTCAGAAGGAAGATTTGTTCAAAGAAGAGCTCACCATTTCCTTTTTATTCTGCTGCTAATTCAGATAGTATGAGGTGAACAGAGAAGCGAATGTTCTGTGTGCTGTTCTGAAAATGGTTGTATTTTTTAAATTGTTTCAGCAGTTTAAAGGTTTAAATAAAAGACCTGTGAAGCTTGGGTTGTCATGAAGGGAAATCTGAGTTCCGTAACGCTTATGGCACATTCTAATTTTTGTTGTGTGAGGAAGAAAAATGTAGTTTTTAAAAACCTAACTTTTTTTTGTATGCTTTAAATGTTCATTCAGGTCCCCCTTCTTAGGTGACAGTAGAGAATGCTTTTCATCTGATACAGCTGTGTTACAACAATAAAAGTTGTGAGGTAACGTCACTGCTGCTGACCATTTTTTTAATCAGAGAAGTGCAAATGTTTGCAACTTGAAGAAAAACCAATAAGCAACAATGATTATTCATTCAACAAACAATAAGTAGCAAAGGCCAGATATGCCGTGGCCTCGCGCTGTCAGATGGTTCATGGAGGATGAGGCACAGATAATTGTATTAAACATCATTATATGACAACTGCATTAGTGCTGCATGAGCTCTAAGGTGGAAGTCATTAATATTTGTTTCACAAAAAGCTTCTAAACAGGTTTCTTTGCAACAGCCAGCTCCCAAAGAGTCCTGCTTTTATTTACTTTTTTTTAAGTTTTCATTCTGCTTTTCTGAGTTACGTCTGTTAACTAAAATGAGATGTGCTTGCCATGGGATGAGGAGTGCTGAAGATGGTAGCCAGGATGCTGATTACATAGTTTTTCCCAGATGTGGCTTCCCATTACTTGACATCCTTATTTTTCCATGTATTTACGTATTGCCTGCATTGTTTGAAGTTGTCATTACATTGTGATTAGACCTTCTGTCAGCAAAAGAAAAATGTCTAAAAGACAGAAAGGGACTTGGAAATAGAATCAAGATTGGAGGAAGAACAAGCATAATCTTGTGATGGCATGCTTAAAGTGAGCAGTGTTTTTAATCTGCTCTGCTTAAGTGACCATTAACAATTCACAAAGTTGTCCCTTTTAAAGGACTCAAAGGACACTTTCCCACTCTCTGGCTTACTTAGGAGACTGAAATATTCCAGACTGGAATCCTGATATATGTTACAACCGTTAGAAAGTAGAAGAATGAATTACATGTAGGAGAAGAAAAAGGAAGGAGAACCAAGGCTTTTCTTACAACGAAGGAAATAATGTTTTGAAGAGGAAGCAGCTACTAATCTTTTAAAAATGGTGATATACATGCACAGGCTGTCAGGTGAAAAATCATTCAGCATGTGAAGAAGAAGAAATGAATAGTATCAGGGGCGGCTAGGTGGCGCAGTGAATAGAGCACTGGCCCTGGAGTCAGGAGGACCTGAGTTCAAATCTGACCTTAGACGCTTAACATTTACTAGCCTTGTGACCTTGGGCAAGTCACTTAACCCCAATTGCCCTGGCTTCCCCCCTCCAAAAAAAAGTAAAAAAACAACAACAACAAAAAAAACCACAGAACAGAAATGAATAGTGTTAGCAGGCACCTCTCACCCAAGGGAGACTTGTTTGTGAATCTGACAGCTGTGATAACGTATCTGAGAGTTACCAAACCTTTCAAGATTTGTAAAATTGACGTCATTTGGCTACTTCAGTTGTAGCTTTTTGTCGCTCATGACTTGGTTATCGTCTGCACTAAATTCAGTCCTCATAGTGGATCCCAAATTTTCTTTCTTTAGCTCACTGCCCTCAAGAGGAATTGCTCCAGGAAAACCTGTAAATGAAGACTGGCTATGTAATTCATGTTTCGATTTCTCCAGAAGTAGGTTTAAGGACCCCCCAGCTCCCATATAATCACTGTGTAGCAAATGCTCATCACGCAGAGGACAGCCTTTATTTCTGAGCTCACAGGAGATCCAGAGTTGTGGTAGGAACACAGAAACGGACGCACGAATGAGAGGAGGCTTTAAAATCACATGTCAGAACCAGAACTTGGAGTGGTTATGCAGGCAACCCTTGAATGTTCCATTGAGTCCCTTGTTTCCTACAAAGTCCTGAGACTTGCTTGTAATATCTTCCCTCACGGTTTGTAGAAGGAAAATGAATTTTGGAGGTTGCTGATTAAGCCGTCTCCTCATTATACCTATGCTGTCAAAGCAGTTCCCCAAAATAAGAGGGGGTGTTAAAGTCCAGATCTCTTCCTGTCTCCCCACTCCACAGTGTTCAGTTGTTTGGATTGTGCTGACAAGTCTCTTCTTCCACTAAGGAGCACATTGTTGAGGAAATCTCCTAGAAGGGCCTCCCTAATCAGAGTCTGTGGCCAGATTTCAAGTGGTCTGTGAATTTGGATGTGAAAAAAAAATTGCATCTTTATTTTTACTAACTGAAATTAGCATTTCTTTCAGTTATTTAAAAACATCATTCTAAGAAGGGTCTGTAATTTTCACAGGACTACTGAAGGAGTTCATGACAAAAAAAGGTCAAGAACTCCCGTCCTAGGACACTAAGACAGCGCCCCAAGTTTCAGACTTAGGAAATCTCACATTTAAGAACTTGCCCTTCAGTTGTTTTCCTGAGTCTTCTTAATTCACTCTGCATCAGTTCATGACAAACCTTTGTCATGATTCAGTGAATTCTTCATGTTAATAATTTCTCATAGCACAATAATGTTTCATTATATTCATTTCCAAATTTATGGGATTGTATTTTGTTTCCATTTCTTTCTTGCCATGGAAAGTACAAAGGGATTTTACGTAGAATTGATCCCTTAGTAAAAGATGGGTATGATACCTTTGATGGCTTACCTAAACAGAGAATATTGAGGAATGGGTAGCAGGGCTCCTCCCTGTAGCGCCAATGCAATCACAAAAAAGACAGTGACCGTAAGTATCACATGAGGTTCAATTGCAAAATATACCAAACTCTCCATACAGAGGACAGAACTGAAGCATTTATTTAAGCACCGGAAAACCCAATCCCAAAACCAGTCAGTCCATTCCATCATAGTACCAAAGGTATTCAGAAGCCATAATAACCCTGAGAGCCCCAACATCCTTCAGCCTTCTCAAACCAATACAAAATCAGTGTCTACTCAGGAGCCTCTCCTCTCTTTAATGAGCTTCCTCTCTCTTCCCCCAGAGTCTGGCTAGCTCTGACGGGCTCCTGAGGACTTTACTTCCCTTCAGCAAGCTCCTCCCACCACAGGCTCCATGTGACTACCTTCAGCCTATCAGGGGGCAGAGTATACTTTCAAAGCAGGAGAGGTCTCAGAAACTCCTCCCTAGGTCTATTAAGGGCCAGGGATGATGTCCCGATTCCCCTTCCCATGACACTCCCTTGGTTCCGGTGCCAGCGGGGACAGTAGATTTCAGCAACTCCCCGTCTGAGGATGGAGTAGCCACAGAGCTCAAGGGGGTGTCTGATGGCGGATCTGGACTGTTCTGGAGACTTGGGCATCTGCGCCAGTTAGGCAGGAGAGCGACAATGAGCAGCTGGGGGGGGCAGAGCGTGTCCCAGTGTACAAAGGAGACCGCGATGGGCGGTAAGCGGGAGACGGGGGCTGTGGTGTGCGCTCTTGGCCGACCTCAGGGAGGTAGTATCTGCAGTCACTGCCCGCATCCGGGGCCCCTGTAGCGGCAGGGGCAGCGCGCGGGGGATGCGGGGTGCCCAGTGGGGGATGCGGGATGCCCAGTGAGGGATGCGGGATGCCCAGTGAGGGCTGCGCGGCCATTCTCCACTGAGGCTTCCCAGGTCAGAGTCCATCCAGTGATTAAAACTAGGTGAGTAATGAGGCAAAAAACGGCCTCTTTTACCTCCTTCACCTGATTAAAAAGAAAAATCAGCCAGGGAGAGGAAGACCCTGAGTTGTGGCCAGAAGAGAAGCAGCTGCTTTTTACACTCTGAGCCCTGGGAACTCAAACAGTCCCCAGGTGAGGCTTGGACGGGCCTGTTGTTGGTCACTCAGTGAAAGCCGGAGGGATCCCAAGTTGAGGCGTGGCCAGGTCCTCCCTTTGAGTCCCCGTGGTCATGAGCCAGACCCCCGGAGAGGGATTAAACTGGAAAAAGGGGTTCAAGCCTGAGAAGCCTGCACGAGTGTCCTGACTGCCGTGCCTGTGCGGTCTGCTTATGTCGAGAATGGAAGTGATGCAGTCTGGGATGCTTTTGTCTGTAACCTCAGCTTGTAAAATCTCCCTTGTGTTCGGGTACCTATTACATAACATCAGTCTGTAACAAGCCTGTGCAATTAAGTTGTAAAAGTCACACTTCCCTCCCCCCCATAAAGGCATTAACCCTGCCTTCCCTTCCCCCAGCCCTATGAATACACCACCCAAGTATTTCATAAACAATCTCTTTAGTCTAGAGAAGTGCATAGCCCCTTTGTTCTAAGTGGCCAGCTGCACCCAAAAGCCTTGAACAACATTATCAGACAGATAACTCCATCTCAATATGGTACCTCCTGAATCCCTAATCAGTCTAGTTCCCAGACTTGGAAAGCCTATCTTCCCAACAGCCATATTGGCCATACCTCATACATCCTTGACCAAAAGTAACCTAATGACATTTCAAGCTCCAAACCACATCTCCCTATAGCCCCCCCTTAGGGGGATCCCCCAGTGAATTATGGGCAATTCACAGGCGAAGTTGATACAAAAAGTGCATGTACCTTTAAGCACTGACCACTCCTAAACTACCAAATTCCTCCCAAACTCCACCTTTGCCCACCTAGTTATCATAATTAGCCTTTGACTGACAGTTTTATGGTTATAAGAACTGCCCCTCAAGCCCCTGCTGTTGGCAGGTTCCCTTAACCTTTTCCTGCCCTCTGCAGAGCATAAAACTTTCTAACTCTACCTTAGATACCTGCACTTTGCAGGTCCCCCTGTTTCTCCTGCCTGCTTAAGCCAGTATATCAATAAACTTTGAAACTTTGCCAAAAGACAGCTTGCATCCTGACGAAATTCTTTTCCAGACAAGAACCCACTAGGGGATTATATAACACCCCCTCAGACACCCACAATGTCCCACACATCTTTAGAAGTAAGGTGAGGAGTGTGAGGAATGGGACTGACCTCTGAGAAACCTGACTATATGATAGAGAGGGAATGTAGAATATATATATATATATATATATATATATATATATATATAAAGGGGGGGGGGGGAGAGAGAGAGCAGAGAAAGAAATAAATCGAGGAATTTGAGGACTTTAACCCTAAGTCTTCCAGGAAGGGCAGACCTTTTAGACCCTCCCTCCCTCCTGCTCCTGCTTCTGTCCGGCTGTGGGTGTGTTTTTGGTGAGAACCACACCTGCTTCCTTGCTGGAAGCACAAATAAGTGCCTTTGTGCCCTGTGTCTCAGCTCTTTCAGTGAGGAGGGTTTTGTTGTTTTAAGGGGTACGTCATGTGGATCTTTTTAAGGGTTACCCAAAAAGGGAAGCAGCAGGTTCTGGAAGCTCCTCTTCAAGCCAGCTCCCTGACCTTAACCTGGGAGGTCCTGTGATTCCCAAAAGAGTGCTTCTCACAGTGACCAACAGTTATATTCAGGGGGGCTGAATGAAAGATACTTAAAGGCTTAAGCTCTGCTATGTAGTGAGCATTTTTGTGGGGAGGTAGAGACTGGGTTCTGGGGCAAGGACATCAGGATCAGGAAAAACAAAAAGATCCACTTCAAAATCTATGATCCGGCCTGTGCTCCCTGTCCCCTGTCCCCAGGCTGCGCTCCCTATCCCCTGTCCCCGGGCTGTGCTCTCTATCCCTTGTCCCCACCCACCCCCAATCTGTAGATCCTTCCTTGGTCTTCTATTCCCATACCTTACATTCCATTTTTTCTTTTACATCGCCTGGCAGTGTGGCTCCTGACAATAGAAGCATTTGCATAGTCCCCTGCACCCTGAAAATAGCTTAAATGAGAACAGAAGCTGCTTGGGCAGGGGCCAGAATAATCTGAGGTTTTGTCTTAGGTTTCTCCTCTTTATCTCTCCATGAATATATTTATTGAGTGGTGCCTTTAAGCTCACCAACACCCTTTTTGTGCCAACCAGGGTAACTTTTTTGAACATATTCTCTTACTTCTGGCTGTGATTGATTAAGAGAGTGTGTATTATTAATTCATGTGTGCGGAGGTTGAAAAAACCCATTAAAAATTAAATCAAGAATACAGAGGTTTCTTAGGATAAAAACAGGAAATTTTTATTCTCTTCCCCTGGGGGAAGAGGGTGGTCCTCTACATGATGGATCAGGCAAAGGAGCCGGGCAATATGGGGCAAACAGAGTTTTTAAACCCTCATACAGCAGGCTCATATTTCCCCTGTTGTCCCTCACTTCCATTGGTTGATGGGGCTGAACTTGGCCTGTCTCTGGCTCACAGAGGCAGGAAAGAAGACAAAGAACTGAAGCTAGGTGAGGGTTGAAAGATCCCTAAAAGGGCTTGCTGCTGATTGACAGCAGCAAGGAAGGGGGAAACCATCACTCAGACCTGACACCAAATTCCAAGACCCATCTGAGAAGTTTGCACATTCCACACAATGTATCTCTCAGATTGATTGGATCTAATCCTGCATACCACTGAGCACTCTTACCAAACCTATCATAAAAATTGTTAGGGGGCCTCATTCTCTTCCTCAACAGTTTCTTAGAAATTTCTCCAGGTCTCAGATCTCACAGAGCACATGATTTATCATTTTGCCCCTGATTAATACTTGCCTAGTCTGCTGTAACCTGGGGTAGTGGGCTAAAAATGAGGGTTCCAGTGATGGGATCTGGAATGCTTTTCTCTGTAACCTCAGTTCGTAAAATCATATTTTTGTGTTCAGGTATGTCTGTAACATCAGTTTGTAATAAGCCAAATTGTAAAATCACACTTCTCCCAGCCTAAAAGTCTTTTCCCTGAGCCAGCACTCTGCCTAGCCTACAGTTCATCATTTGTTTAGCCATACCTATGAATATATCACCCAAGCATTCAAACAAACCCTTTAGTTTAGAGAAGTGCATAGTCCCTTTGCTCTAAGTTGCCAGCTACACCCAAAATCCTTGCATACACTATCAAAGAGATAACTACCCCACAACTTGGCACCTCCTGAAGCCCCCAATCAGTCTAGCTTCCAAACCTGGCACCTCCTGAAACAATCAAGCCTACCCTCCCAATATTCATATGGTCAAAGACCTTGATGAGTAATGGACTGGACATATCTCAGTCAGCCCTGACCACAGGTGAATTAGTGACTGTCCAGACAAAAACCATACTTCCTGGTAGGCCTCCCCACCCCCGTGTGGGCTTTCTCCCAGTGAATTATGGGCAATATGCCTGCGCAGTTGCCACAAAAAGTGCATGTCCCTTTAAACACTGACCACTCCTAATCTCTCTGATACCACCCTCACTCACCTAGTTAGCATAATTAACCTCTGACTGACAGCTTTATGACTTTATAATGTATGCCTGAGTTTCCTGTAAGCTGGCAGGTCATCCTTAACATTTCCTGCCTGCTGCAAAGCCTAACAATAAACTTTTATAACTCTGCCAAAAGATTGCTTAAGTCCGGTAATTCATTTCAGACTAAAAGAACCCTCAAATGATTTCCCAGAAATCCATCTCCCTCTTTTCCTCATCACCAGTAGGGTCTTGGAACAGCCAATTAGGAAGATCCTCAGGATCACCTGTGTATTTACAGCTTCTTTAATGGCAGTTCTTTCCCCCAGAGAGAATAGGTCTCCATTAAATGTTACACCTTCCCAGGTAGAATTATAACTCCTAAACATGACTTAAAATTGGGTTATTACAGCTCTAGCATCTTCGTCAAATTTAGGAGCATCTCTTTGAAGCGGAGGGATCAGAGAAAATGAAAGGTTGATGATTTCTACAGTTAAAACAAAATCCAGGTTAGCAGGATCGGGTACAATTCTTTTCCAAAAAGAAAAACACCTGCCGCAGATCCCTCGTGTTTAAAGGATATTAAATCTCCTGCTACAGCAGGAGCGGAGTAAGTGAGCAACAGAGAAGGAAAGAGGAGTGAAGTGCTGCAGGGAAGCTTGCCCAGCAGTGTGCGGTAGAGGAGCCAAAGCAGTCGAGAGGGAGCTGCTAGAAGGAAGGTGTTGAAGAGGAAAAGGTAAGACAGGATAGAAAGAAGATGGTCCTCTAGACAGTGAGGGACACAGGACATCTCATCAGGTGGCCAGCAAAACCAATAACTCAGTTGATCAGAATGAGGGTTTACAATGGCTAGCCTCAGTTTTTAAAATCTGGTGCCAAATCAGAGCCCAAACAAATTACCAACAGAGTCTCCTGCATTTTTAGACCAAAGTTCACATAATTCAATAGCGCATGTTTTTCCCCAGTGACCCGGGAGCTGACCCTGGCCAAAAGAAATTTTTCTAGGGAGGGCTCCAGTTGGTATGCTACTAGATCCTATCCTTCCCAGAAAGATTTCCGATAATGTAGGAGCTAACCATCCCCAGCAGTGTGGGATTTACTTTAGCTCGGACTGATTTGAGATCAAGGGATAGGGACAGTCCAGCCTCCGGGGCAATCGCCCATGAAGAAGGCCCTTAGTAAAAATCCAGGAGTGCCCTAGAGCACATCCTAGGGGTCTGGGTCCTGTCTTGACCCAGTTGACTCACCAAAAACTGATGTGATTTCTACTGAGGTGACAAATCTGAGCTAGGCCATTTATCAGTGAAGCTTGCATAATAAACGAATCAGCAGGCTCCTCAGTAAGCTCATAGGCCCAGAGCAAGGGGAAAGACAGACTTTTGAAAGAAAACAACAGGATACAAACGAGGATGTAAGACTAGGTCATCTAATTTCTCAGTGGAGAAAGATTAGGGAATTTCAAAATTGGGAGGGGGAGAGCTTGGGGGACTTTCCCCAAAATCAGGGGCTTTATAGGAAAACAACAAAATGGAGGATGGTCACCAGATAGGAGTTGGTGTGTGCACAACACCCACAAGTCCTTCATTCCCCCTCATTTGAGATATTTAGAGACAGCCAGGTGACATGGATTAGGTATGTTTTAAAAGGCATCTTTGTACACCTATAGATTGGACTTGGCCTTCTGGGTCTCTTTAAACTCTAATTGAATATGAGAACCACTCATGTCCATAAACCACATGTCTGTTTACTAACTGTGTGACCCTGGGCAAGTCACTTACCCCTTTTTACCTCAGTTTCCTCACTTGTAAAATGAGCTAGAGAAAGACATGGCAAACCATTCTGGTATCTTTGCCAAGAAAACCCCAAATGGGGTCACAGAGAGTCAGACACAGCTAAAAACAGTGACAATTCTATTTTGGGGGGGGAGAAGGAAGGGTAATTGGGGTTAAGTGACTTGCCCAAGGTCAAGGTAAGTGTGTCAGGTGTCTGAGTCAGATTTGAACTCGGGTCCTCCTGACTCCAGGGCCGGTCTTCTATTCACTTCACCACCCAGCTGCCCCAATGATCTTATTTCAAAAAATACTTATCTTTCCTTTATATAGTAACCTTCCAGCATATTAATATACAATATGTTAATCTGTTGCTCGTGGTGGACATCTGCTTTGTCTCCTTTGATTCCATCTACTCTTTGCTATTATAAAAAAAAAAAAGTTGCCATAGCATCTCTGGATCCAAGAGCAGGAGCACTTTTAGTCACTGGCTTAGCATAATTCCCACCTGCTTTCCAGATTGATTCCCCACCCCTAGGCTGGACCAATTCCATCTCACAGATGTTGGATAAATGGGTTTCTTTGCTCTTTGCAGAACTGGTATGTGAGGAGTCAAGCCGGCAATATAAAGCTTGGGGCCCTTCTTCTCCCCATTACTAAACAGTAACCAGGAGTTTTAACTTAAACCTTAAAGTCATTGCTCGTAGACTGACAAGTTTCGGGGAGCAGGCCTGTTCCTCCTTCCCTGTGAGCCGTTGCACCTGGAATATGCCCCCCGTCTTTACCAGATACTCTCCTTCTGTTTAGATCTCAACTATTCTAAAAACAGAAATTAAATTCCTGCTTACCATTCACCCTTTTCAAGCTTACTCTTCTGTCTGCTAACATCACAGAGGAAGCAGACCCGCTTGTTGCTTCCACCGCCTCCTCTGAGAGCCATAGGAAGGCATCATTTGGGAGCACAGAAAATCTTGGGGCAGGCGGGATGCAGTGAATTGGCAGATTTCTTTTCCATTTCCTGCAGCCACGGCATTTGTGGACTGAGTGCCCTCTGCTGGCAAAATAAAGTACGGCTGACTCTTAGGAAAGGCTGTGACTCAAAACGCCAATGCAGTAATAGCTAATAATAATGTGTCAAGTTATGTTTATTATTTATTTCTTATTTTAAAGTTTTTATTAAGTCAATAATTTATTAAGCTTCTGTTGGGCAGGTCGGTGGTGCTGGGGAAAGAGTGCTGGGCCTGGAATCAGAAAGACTTCTGTTGCTGAGTTCAAATCTGACCGTAGACACTTACTAGCTGTGTGACCCTGGGCAAGTCATTTAACCCTTTTTGCCTCCGTTTCCTAATCTGTAAAATGACCTGGAGGAGGAAATGGCGAACCACTCCAGTATCTTTGTCAAGAAAACTCCAAATGGGGTCATGAAGGGACAGACATAACCGAACAATAGCAGCAAAGCTTCTGTTATGTATCAGACATGCAAAGAAAGGCAAAAGACGCTTACAGTCTAATAGGGCAGATAACATGTACAAACTACGTACAAACAAGATATAAACTGGTTAAGTTGGAGGTCATCAGCAGAGGGAAAGACATATCTACCTTCTGAATAATCTAGATCTTACATTCAACTAATTAAATTCCCTTTCTGGATAGTTAACAATGGACAT
Source organism: Pseudocheirus occidentalis (assembly GCA_028646575.1). NCBI lineage: Eukaryota > Metazoa > Chordata > Mammalia > Diprotodontia > Pseudocheiridae > Pseudocheirus > Pseudocheirus occidentalis. The sequence continues at coordinate 9,060,653 of CM053595.1, forward strand.
CCTGCAGGGTCTAAGGAAGCAACATTTGAGCTGAACCACTCAAAGTGGCATGGCTAAGGCTGTCCAGATCCGGATGATACATGTAAGAAGAGTTCCTTCCACTCCGTGAATGAGCTCTTTGTTATCCCAGATTCAGCGTTGGGTCTGCAGAAGAAAGACTTAGGGTCTGAGCTATTGTTTCAGCCTAAATCTAAATCTTCCCAATAACGGGGGTTGGGGGTAGGTTCTGTCTATTGACAAGAAAACCTTATTATTTTCTGTGCACATGACTGACACCTCTGGTTTGTTCCCATATCCCTGAGTGTTGCAAGTCAAGTTCCCTGTTTTGTAACCACATCTCTGAACTGTTTTGCTTCCCCTTTCCTGACATCTTTCCCTATGGTTAACCACCTATGTAGAAGCATACCTCCCACCACTAGCTGAGTGCCCAAAATTTGTGTATAAAAATAAGCCCCTGTCTTACTTCAAACTGCTAGTGCTCCTAAGGACTAGCTTGCTGCTTTTGCATCAGTAAAGCCCTCTTGACTAGGAGACCTTCTGCCCCCTAAATTCTTTCCGGACCACCTGACTCTGATCCACACATCATCTACCCCTTCAATGTGAGGGGGGATAAAGGGATGAACTTGAAACTTAAAAGACTTTACAGACAAGACTTGATAACTACGACGTGGGAAGCTGATGAGCTAGAGGGAACGTTCAAGATGCCTCCCAGATTTTAAGCCTGGGTTGTTAGAGGTTGGTGATGAATGAAGTTGGAAGAGGTCCAGATTTATTGGAGGGGAGAAGAAGACTATGACTATAATTCTGAACAAGTTGCTTCTGACAAGAGGGAGTGGGCTTGAAAGAGTTATTTTTAAGACTTAGTAGACCAGAGGGGAAGAAGTGAGGGATTAAATACTTCAAAGAGAGAAGATAAAGGGAGGAGATAGAGAAAGCTTCCAGGTGAGCTGGTAGTGGGTAGGAGATAAATAGTCTGATAAATGCAGTATCAAAATCAGTCCTACCCAAAAAACATCTCCCCTGCTCATCCAGAAGCGATCTAAGGGGCATTATTGTGCCTGTCTTACAATCCTGCCTACATTCAGGGCAGGGAAGCCTCCTCCTCATTAGGAGCACAAATTTCGTTTCCATGGAGATGATTGGAAGAGTTCACTGTGTTCAGGACCATGCTAGCTACAATATTTATTAGCACCACAGAGTCTCGCAGATGCAGAGTGACATTACACATAAACTTAGATTAAAAAAAAGAATAAAATCTCCAACAAATCTGAAAAGTTTCAAATTCTATTGCTGTAGCAAATTAAGGTTCTTAGATTTTTCTGTTTAGTTCTACTTCACCACTTCCTCCCCGTCCTATAAAGATCTTAAATCTCAGAGGTGAATTAACTCCTTTCCTTACTTAGAAATGTTGCAACTTCAAGAGTCTGTTGGAAATGAATTTTCATCTAGCCAAGCAGGAAGCAGGGTTGACTACAAAAGCCATTACAAATGAATAGAACTCTGATTAAGAAGGTATGTGGTATGGAGTGGAATACTGGCCTTGGGAAAGAGACAGAGGGAGAGAGATTTTGAAACTCGTTTTTAAAAAGCAATGTTAAAAATTGTTTTTGCCTGTAATTAGGAGAAAATATTATTTAAAAATTAAGCATATGTGTTGTATTAATTCAGCTCACATTTCAATCCAAAGTCATTTTTTTCTTGTTAAACAATAGATTTTAAGAAATGTCAGTTTGTATAGGAAGGAGCTCTATGTTAAGGATGAAAACCCCAGAAAAAAATATCAGACAATTGTGTGGAGAAGACAATGCATTCAAGCAGCTGCTTGCACTTATTAGTTACCTTTCACCTATTAAAAAGAAAAGTCAAGATAATCTCTCCATAGTGCTGATGAGTGGAGTTCACATGTAGGAAAAGTCAACCTGTGGCTTTTGATTACACAATAGAGAGCTGAGTTTGTGTAAAAGATGGACAAGGTTGGACTTGAGTGCCGTGTGGAACAAGATGGTGATGAAGCACCGTACCATGGTGGAGTATGAGTCCTCAGGCACGTTGGAGTGAACGGTGATGTGAGCAGAGGAAGGGCATGACTGTGTGGGAAAATGAGACTTTGGCAGTCCCTAAAGTAGGCAAAGAAAGGGAAAAGTGGGCAAATGTGCTTCAGACCCTAAGACAGTGCTAGTTACCTGTTGTACATTTTGAACTAGATGTGCTGCCATCCTTTGGGGATCTGTGATAACATATCTGTGGCAAATTTAGCTACCTAATTGGCACAGTTCTGAGCCTTCAGCAATCTCTACACATGCTGAGGCAAAGCACTTCAAGGGAAAGAAATGGACCAAGAATCTAGATGTGGCTACAGTTAGGGGCAAGTGCTGATGCTCCTTTAAGTGTATATGGAAGGAACAGAGAATTGGATTCATGTCAGAATCATCAGCAAACTGATGTAATGTTTTCTGTCTTCACTATTCCCTTTAGAGAGAATAGTGAAGGTGAAGAGGTGTGGGGAGATTGTGGATGTCTTAGGGTTGTCTGAGGGATGTCATATAATCCCTAGTAGATTCTTTGTCTGGAAAAGTTTCAAAGTTTATTGATATGCTGTCTTAGTAGCAGGCAGGAGAAATAGGGGGGAACTGCAAAGTGCAAGGATCTAAGGTAGAGTTATAAAGTTTTATGCTCTGCAGCGGGCAGGAAAAGGTTAACGAGAGCCTGCAAAGAGCTGTGGCTTGAGGGGCAGTTCTTATAACCATAAAACTGTCAGTCAAAGGTTAATTATGCTAACTAGGTGGACAAAGGTGAAGTTTGGGAGGAGTTAGGGAGGAGTTTAGGAGTGGTCAGTGCTTAAAGGGACATGCACTTTTTATATCAACTGTGCATGCAAATTACCCATAATTCACTGGTAAATTTCCTAGGTGGGGCTAGAGGGAGGTGTGGTTTATGCTTGACACGTCACTATGTTACTTTTGGTCAAGGATGTATGAGATATGGCCAATATGGCTTTTGGGAGGATAAGCTTGATTGTTTCCAAGTCCAGGAACTAGACTGATTAGGCATTCAGGAGGTACCATATTGAGATGGAGTTATCTGTCTGATAATGTTGCTCAAGGCTTTTGGGTGCAGCTGGCCACTTAGAACAAAGGGGCTGTGCACTTCTCTAGACTAAAGAGCTTGTTTATAAAATACTTGGGTGATGTATTCATAGGGATGACTATTGTTGCTAGGTAGACTGCTAGCTCAGGGGAAAAGACGTTTAGGCTGGGGGAAGGGAAGAGGCAATAATGCCTTTATGGCCAGGGGAAAGTGTGACTTTTACAACTTAATTACACAGGCTTGTTACAAACTGATGTTACATACATAGGTACCCGAACATAAGGGAGATTTTACAAACTGAGGTTACAGACAAAAGCATCCCAGACCGCATCAAAGAGACCTGAGGGAACAGTTACATCAGGTGCATCTGCATATTTAATACATGAAAAACAACAGGTTCCTCTAGGACAGGTTAAATGATGCTCTTCCCTCTTCTTGTTCTGAGGGAATTAGAAGCTGATAGTAAAAAATATGGACTGACTGATATCCATAGCTATAGCACATGAAGCTGGGGAATAGGCAAGGGTACCCCAAGAATGAGTACTGGGATGAGAGGGCACAAAATGGTCCCCAAGATCATTGGAATAAATGCCACCTGTAGACTCAAAGGACTTGAGTCTGAATCCTGACTTCATTGCTTATCATCTTTGTGATCCTTGGTAGGTCACCCTCTCTGGACCTCAGTTTACTCATCTGTCAAATAAGAGAATTGGAGTGGGTAACATCTAAGATTCCTTTGAGCTCTAAATCTCTGGTCCTGTGGTCTTATTCAAGAGTGTGTTTGGTTTCAGATAGAAGATAGTAGCTGAAATGGCCAGGAGTTCAAGTCAATGTCCCTAATTACTAGGGTCCAACTATTCAGATCTATTCCTAGCTTCCTGTTTTCACTGTGGGGTACTTGGCCCTTTGGGACCAGCCATTCTGCCTGCACATTAATGTGGAATTAGGCAGCATACCTTCATTGGACCATGCTCATGTGAATGGAGTAACACAGAGGGCACCTATGAAGTGTGCCGGGCGGGAGTCATTATGCGTGTTTGCAAATGAGGAAAATGAGCACCAAGAAAGGTTTTTAGTGACAAGGTCACACAGCTAGGAAAAAACAGAGTTATAATTTAAACCCAACCTGAATGAATGAATGAATGAATGAATGAGTGAATGAATGAAAAGAAGGAAGGCAGGAAGAAAGGAGGGAGAGAGGGAAGGAAGGGAAAAAAGAGTTTGTTATTTGCTTATTATGTATCAAGAACTATGCTAAGCCCCGGGTGCACAAATAGAGAAGTAGGACCATCGTTGCCCAAGACCAGGGCTAAAGTGAGTAATACTCATATCATGACTCACTGCTTTCAGAATTTTTTTAAACTATTTTTCAGATTAATTTTGCATTGGAATAATTTTCTTAGCACATTTACTTGGGAAAGTGTTTTAGGATCAGAGAAAGAAAGAAAATGCCACAGTATCTACCAAGAAATAGAATAATGTCTCAGGCTGATAGGGTGTGCTTATTCAGAGGCTTCCTAAATTAGACTGGATTTTGAAGGCCTGCAATTAGGTAAGAGCAGAGCATGTCTTAGTGACTCACTTAGCTCTTGATCTGACTACAAGTTCAGGAAGAACTCCCATCTTTTCCAGAAGCATGTTCTGTAAAAGTCACAAGTTTGCCCTCTAGTGTACATAGCCCAGAAGTGCAGTCTTGGTGCCGTTAACTTGGTTTTGTGGGCCTTCTAGGCATAAGGAAAGTTTTTTTAAAAATTAATTTATATGTTTTATTTTGAAATATGAATCACTTCCACCAACTATCCCTCCCATATATACCGATAAGATCTTCCCATAAAAAGACTTAAGCAAAACACTCTTTTGGAGTGATTGTTACTCATTAAGTTGATCAATAACCATCATTAAGTGCTTCTGATGTGCCAGGCTCTGTGCTGAGGGCTGGAAAGGCTAAGATAAGACAAAAACACAGTCCCTGCACTCAAGGAGCCCATGATATAATTGGAGAGACAAATACACAAACAACTATGTACATTAAAGATGGGTATGAGGGAACTAGGTGGTACAGTGGATAGACCAGCTGTCACTGGAGTCAGGGGGATCTGAATTCAAACCAGATATTTACTAGCTGTGTGACCCTGGACAAGTCACTTAACACCAACTACCTCCAAAGGAAGGAAGGAAGGAAGGAAGGAAGTGAGGAAGGAAGGAAGGAAGTGAGGGAGGGAGAGAGGGAGGGAGAAAGGAAGAAAAAGAAAGAAAGAAAGAAAGAGAAAGGAAGGAAGAAATGAAGGAAGAAAAGAAAGAAAGAGGAAGGAAGAGAGAAAAAGAGAATAAAAAAGGAAGGAAGGAAGGAAGGAAAATTCATACAGAGTAAATGGGAAGTGGTCTCCGAGGATAGGCACTGGCTGTGAGAGGAAACAGGGAAGACCTCTTGCAAAGGTGAGCTTCGAGCTGAGTCTTTGGGGAATCGAGGAGGCCACTGTAAAGAAGAAGAACACTCTAAACCTTGGGTGACAGTCAGTGAAAAGGCTCTGCCATTTCTGTAGTTGGTCATTTCTTCAAAGGAAGAATTATGTTTCAACCTTAATCATTTGGAACCAATATTGTCTGTTGTATTTAACATGGATTTTTTTTTTTACTTTTAATGTTGTGTTCATTTATATATCAGTCAAAAAGCATTTCTTGAGCACTGTGCCAAATTTGGGAACAGAAAAATTTTTAAAAAGAGGGGTAGCTAGGTGGCACAGTAGATAGAGCACTGGCCCTGAAGTCAGGAGGACCTGAGTTCAAATGTGGCCTCAGACACTTGACACACTTACTAGCTGTAGGACTTTGGGCAAATCACTTAACCCCAATTGCTCCCCAAAAAGCAAAAAAAAAAAAGATTTAAAAAAATTTAAAAGACTCTCCCCTCAGGGAGCTTATATTCTAGGGAGAGACAACATGTACCTTTATTTGTTGTTGTTCAGTCATTTTTTAGTCACGTGTGATTCTTCTTTACCCCCTTTGGGATTGTCTTGGCAGAGATACTGGAGTGGTTTGCTCTTTCCGTCTCCAGCTCATTTTCCAGATGAGGAAGCTGAGACAAACAGGGTTAAGTGACTTGCCCAGGATCACACAGCTAGTAAATGTCTGAGGCCAGATTTGAACTCAGGAAGATGAGTCTTCCTGACTCCAGGTTGGGCACTCTTATCTAGTGGCTCCACCTAGCTGTCCTTATACCTTTATAGGTATATACAAGATAAATACAGGATAATTGCCGAAAAGGAATTTTGCATTTACCTGGGGTCTACACTGTCCAAAAATTCAGAGCAATTATTGTTTTTGCTTTTTTTGGAGGGGAGAAGATAGGGCAATTGGGGTTAAGTGACTTGCCCAAGGTCACATGGCTAGTTTTGTGTGTGTGTGTGTGTGTGTGTGTGTGTGTGTTAAGTATCTGAGGCCGGATTTGAACTCAGGTCCTCCTGACTCCAGGGTCAGTGCTCTATTCACTGCACCACCTAGCCACCCCAGTTCAGAGCAATTATTGTAGAAAGTTGGCAAGATTCAGTTTTCTTGCAAACCTAGGATATGATTTTCTTTAGTCCTTAGGGCACAGGATAATCTTGGCTGACTTCCTCTTGTCTTCTTAGAAATTTGCTGTTATGAAAATCTCCCTCTAGTAATCTGGCACCTGAATCCCAAAGCCAGAAATTCAACCCATGAGGTAACCTTCAAGGCTAGAAATAGCCATTTGTCAGGCTTTCAGAGATGATACTATTGCACACTTAATAGACTACAGTATGGTACAAAAATAACTTTGGGAAACCAAAAAGATTGTGTCACTTGCTTTATTGCTATATTCCTTTTATTACAGTGTTCTGGAGCCAAACCTGCAATCTCTCCAAAGTATGTTTGTAGATGGAAAATTGAAGATACCTATAAAGATGTTTATGAGAAACTCTTTTCACCATTAAGGACAATGAAGATACCAAGTTTGGACCTTAATATCAGAGTCCTATTTGCTGCATGAGAAGCAGAAATGATACTGAAGAAAGCAAAGATGAGGAAAACAGAGGGACTAGAATCACTGGATAAAGTATATGAAGAGGAAGACTGTCCTAGTGGCAGCACAGTTTGAGGGGCACTGAGGGATCAGATATCAGGTTATCTGAAAAAGAGAAAGATACCAAAAGAGTGGGGAAAAATCAGATCTTCTCCTTACCCCTACTCCCCAAAAAAGAGGTAATCAAGGGAATATTAGTCATTATTGACCTACGTGCCTCCGTTCCCATCTCTGCAAAATGTTTATATTCTTTAGATTGACAAGAGGACACGGAAAAGAGTTGCCTGAGACAGACAGTGTGTTAGATTGTGATCTGTTTCAGTGGAGTGCCCGCTTTGATGAGAACACAGATCCATACAAAGTGTTATATGGTATAGGAGAAAGAATGCCGGATATTGACAGTCAAAGGATCTGGATTCAAATGCTATTTATACTATGTGACCCTGAGGAAGTCATTGGTTCTTCTTTGACCTCAGTTTCCTTATATTTAAGGGACAAGGGGAGGAATTCCCCACTCAGTCTTCTCTGTCTGGGATACATCCCCTGGAACTGAGCTTGTGTCCTGGTGCTTTGCTGAAGGGCCACCATGGTGAAGAGATTTGAATGCTGAGCAGGAAGCGCTAGTCACCCAGTAGACTTGAAAAGTGGAGATGACTTCCACAGTCTCCCTCTATTCCAATCTATTAAGCATGCTGGGACTCTTCCAGACTCTTTTTTTGGACTTCCAATGAGAAGGGGAGAAAGTACTTTTTTCCTTCCCTCCCTCCCTTCTCTTTCCTCTTCTCTCTTAGCTCTGGAAACTATTTACACAAAGCAGGGAGAGTATGTATGTGCTGCTCTAGCAAAGCCTATCACTGGCTATCAAAGCTCTCGTGGGCTTTTTTTGCTTTGTGCCTCTTGCCCTGAGCATGGATGATCAAACAGCTCATTTCCAAGTCATAATTCTAACCTCGGTGACATCCTGTGAGATCAAGAGATGGGGAGCTTCTAGGTCTGGGTGCTGATTTCCCAGTGGAAGAAGATCTCTGAACAACTTCTTGAAGAACATGCCCTTGCCAGGAAGACAGACCCATTTCATCATTTGTCAAGTCCAATTTTGATTTGCCAGAAGATAGGGACTTAGAGTGAGTTTCTTGGACTGTGTAAATCTGATGTGAAAGCGGCTACCTGTTTATCACCAGAAGTGACGTAGCCCAATTATGGGACCACCAGAAGTGGCAGGACACACACTCCCCTCTGTGGGAAGTGCCTCAGCAGGAGCAGAATGAGGAAGGGGAAGGTGCTAGTGGCTCCCATTACACTGATATATAAAATGTGAGGGTGGGACCAGATAACCTCCAAGGCATCTTTCAACCTAAATCTGTGATCCTATGACTCTTAGAGTGTTAAGTGACTCTTAAGGGCATATTTCACTTAGTAACATACTGATGGCCCTGCCTTATCTCCCTTTTTAGAATGTAATTCACAGCAGAGGTTGCCTGGAAGTACTAGATCTTTGAAAGTCTGTGGTCATTTAGGTGTTTGGTAAAGCACAATCTGTCCTTTCAACGGGTTTCCATAGATGGCGAGCTTCCTGATGTGACTCTTATGTACCTGCTTTGCAGCACTGGGACTGTAGCATCTTGGGTTCAGAAGTCCCCCTTAATCTTGTATAAATGTCGGATTGGGTTGGAATATCACAACAGAGCCCTGGATTTGGAGTCAGGAAGACCTGCATTCAAGTCCCACTTTCATCTTTTATTTGTAATACCTGTGGCACCCAGGGGAAAATCATAAACTTCTTGAACCTCAATTTTCTCATCTGTAAAATGGGTATAAGAATGATACCGACCTGATTGAGGGCCAAGGAAATAATGTGTGCGAGGTGTTTTGAAAACCTTAAAGCATGAATTGTTGAAGATGACCAATGTGTGTATTAGGTTTAGTGAGGAAGAATTGCACAGTCACTAGTCTCCCTCTTTCTTCCTGAGTCATTGAAGTCCAATCGCAAGACAAAAGTCAAAATGGCTGGTGATGGCCCAGCATGCAGTGGATGGCCTTGGCATCTTCAATGTCTGACCGAGCTCTATGCCCTCCACAGAGCCTGCTTTCAGCCACCTTCATGGCCATTGGAACAAATGGTTCTCATCCACTCATTCCACCAGGGGAAGTCTTCACATGCTGGGGTAGACAGCTCCACTAGCTCACTGATGGATCTGAGGCCTGGCAGTCACCTCATCCTGGCTTAGGTGTCTGCTGGGATGGTTTACTGGCTTTTAGGTGGCTGCTGTGCATGTGACAACATCTTGGAGCCACAGGTGAGGTGTCAGGTAGACCCCGAAGGTGGATGAGCAGCACTGGAATTGGCTCAGCAAGCCCTCCCCCCAGAGGGGCTAGTCTTCCCTGAACACCCATACCCCCTAAAGCACCAATGAATGTGAGCTGTTGCTCTCGCTGTCACTGTCACCTCCTCTTTCTTCTCCCCTTTCCTTGCAATGACCTCTCCTTGCTCAGCTTCCTCATAGCAATCATTTCTAGATGGAGATGTCGGGCTTTCAATTCATTCCAACAAACACTCATTTATTAAACATCTACTAGGCAAGAAACCGTGCTGGATGCTTGTGAAGAGAAAAATTAAATGAAAAATGAGATGGTCCCTGATCTCAAGAGGGTTATGTTTCTCTGGGGAAGAGAGGGAAGAATCCATATGTAAGTATGTAAAAAGTAACTTCCAAAGGAATAGACCTAAGGAGGAAGAAGAGATTAGCTAGAGACAGGGGCTGAAATGAAGAGGAAATCAACTCTCTTCAGGCATAGGGGTTAGAGGAAACCAAACAAACACAATGGAGTTTCTGAGCTAAATGGTATTGAAGTCAGTGCTGTCAGACCCCAAAGGAAGGAGATCTCCATGATGGCACGAGTGGGGAGGGAAGACTTTCTGGAGGAGGTGGGACTAGCTGGGCCCTGTGAAAGATCAGTCAATAAACAAGAATTTATTATGTGCCGGGCACCAGTGCTAGGCACTAGGGATATGAAGACAAAAAGTCCTAATCCTCAAAAAACTTACATTATTTTCTCATAGGAGACAACATGTTTGTGTATGTGGAGTGATGTCTCTGGAGTACTCCTTACACTTGTACTCATCTTGGCAGGCTGGGTCCCCCAGAAGAAGGCTTTTGCTTTCTACTCTATGAGTATTCACTCCTAAAACTATAATTCATGGACTCTCATTAGTAAGCTTCCTCTTAACAATAAGTCAGTAGAAACAATTATCAAAGGCATTGGTTAGAATTGTCAAGTCAAGGGAAGATGGCTTAGTACAATCAGTAACAGCAAAACATTTATTCCACAAGCCTGGTGGTGGGAGGGAAACACTCTCTTGCAAACATACAGGATCCATGGAAAGATGGAAAGAGTGAACACAAACCAGAGAGCTACCTCTGGCGATTAAAAACTGAGCTACAGAACATGGCGGATTAAAGGGAACAACCCAGCCAAATTTCCCATCATTCTCCTTAAAATTCCACCTCAGATCAAATTTTGGAGTGGCAGAGCCAACAAATGATCAAGAGGAAGCCTTTTTTTTCAGCTTAGATAACTCAAGAAGTCAGCAGAAGATGTCTGTGACACTAGGGTGGACGCTGGCCCAGAGGGTAGGGGCGGTACCAGCAGCAGGTTTTCGAGGTGCTACAACAGCTGCAGGAGCAGCTTCTGGAGCTCTCAGCCCAGAGATAGTAAGGGGTGGGACAACTGGTAAGGAAGAGATTACAGGGGACCCTTTGCTGGCACTATGTACTATGCTGATTAACAAAATCTATTGCCCAAATGCTGGTTGTGGTCCTAGTTCCAGGGCAGAGAGGAATGCTGGTGGTGGGTCACAAGGGAGTGGGGAATCCTTATCATAGTTCTAAGGTAGACTTAGTGTTTGAGGCTGCAGGAGAGCAGGGAACTTGGTCACAGTTCTAGGACCAAGAATATTGCAGCTGTGGGGGAACAAGGACCCTTCCTGGGTAAAGACCAGGAGAGTAGTGACCATACCTTGCACTAGACCTACCACCATGGAAGCATCGAAAATGTGTAGACCCTCAGAACTAGCCCTGAAAACAGCAGCACAAAAAAATCTGAAGCGTGGGGTAGTGCCTCCCCTGACACCCCTAGGGGAATAGAGTCTAACTTTAACGTAAAGTGCAAAGTCAAGAAATAGGGTGAAAGAATGAGCAAAGAACAAAAAAAGAACCTGACCACCTGACCTTCCATGGTGGCAGGGAAGATCAAAACACAAACTCAAAAGAAGACAACAGTGTGAAAACTCTTACAAGCAAAGCCTCAAAGAAAAATGCTCATTGGATCCAAATAACTCAGAATCACACAAGATCTGGCTGTTTCCACATTCAAGAAGCAGGGCTTGGAATGTGATATTCTGAAAGACAAATGGGAGAGGATTACAAGCAAGAATAACCTACCCAGCAAACACTGAGTATAATTCTTCGGGGGAAAAAAAAGGATATTAATGAAATAGAGAACTTTCAAGCATTCCTGATGAAAAGACCAGAACTGAATAGAAAATTTGACATTCAAACACAAGACTCAAGAGAAGCATAAAAAGATAAACATGAAAGAGAAAACATAAGGAATTTAGTAAACTGTCTATATTCCTGTATTGGAAGATGATACTCATGATTCCTATGAACTTTCTCATTATTAGGGCAATTAGAAGAAGTCTACATAGAGGGCACGGATGTGAGTCAGTTATGTTGGGATGATCCTAAAAAAAATGGAGAAAGAGGAATGCATTGGAAGAAGGGGGAAGGGAATGTTAGAATGGGGAAAATTTATCTCTCATAAAAGGGGTGCTCATCAATTGGGGAATGACTGAACAATTCGAGGCATATAATTGTGATAGAATACTATTGTGCTATGAAAAATGATGAGAGGGATAGTGTCAGAAAAACATGGGGAGACCTATATGAACTGATGCAAAGTAAAGTGAGCAGAACCAGGAGATCATTGTACACAGTAACAGCAATGCTATAATGATGATCAACTGTGAAATGATGAAAACAAATGAACAAAACAATGAACCAAGACAATTCCAAAGGACTCGATGAAAAATGCCATTCATCTCCAGAGAAAGAATTGATGGAGTCTGAATGCAGCTTGAAGCATACTATTTTTCGCTTCATTTTTCCTGTTTTTTGTCTGTCTTCTTTCATAAAGTGACAAATATGAAAATATGTTTTGCATGATGATTGCATATGTCAATTTGTTATATCAAATTGCTTATCTCAGGGAGAGGGTAAAGAAGGGAGGGAGAGAATTTGGAACAAAAATTTTTTTAATATTAAGAATTGTTTTTACATGTAATTGGGAAAAAAATTTTAAAAGTATTTACATTGAAAAGGAGAGAAAGAAAAAAAAAGTTTTCCCCTGGTCATAGCAGTAAATGGTACCTCATAGGTATTAACCACATCTTTTTATGATGCCACCTTTAATATTCAAGCTGTGTGTTTATTTTGAACTTAACCAATAACCTCTTAGTTGCCAAATCTGATGACTTTTAAAAAAGCTTCATTCTTTTGGACCTTTCTCTAGCATTTGACACTGCTGATCACACTATCTTTCCGAATACTCTTTCTTCTCTTACACTTTTGTGATATTGCTAACCTTTCCAGGTTTTTCTGAAACCATCCCACTCATCATTTCTTATAGCACAGTAGTATTCCATTACAATCATATACTACTACTTGTTCAGTAGAGGGAGAATTCATAATCAAACAAGAAATAAAGCTGTCTAATGATAAAACTGCTGTTGAGCCCACCTCACGAGTTTGTGCCTAAGACTGGACACATCTCTTTCAGGATTGCTAATTGTTCACCTCTATCCTTGAAAAAAATAGAACAGAACAGGTTGTCAAGGCCCCTAAGTGCATGCATGTGCTTTACTTTCCACATGTTTCCAGTTCACCATTCCTCCTGAGGAGTACAGGGGCAGGGGGTTGGAGGAGGAAAGAGAGAAAGGGCACCATTTCTCTTTTCCAACCTCAAGAGGGATGACAAATTCTAATGATCCTGGGGTAGACTGAGGATGAGTCATTTCCTTTAAAGATCTACTGAGTTAACAGCAAGGGTATTTCTTGGTCTTAGGTACCTTAACATTGAGCTATTTCTCCGAAATTGTCTGAAATTTGGGTTCAGTACTCCATGAGATAAATTCCAACCCATCCCATGCTTCGCGTTCACAAAAAAGTGAATAATTTCAGTTAAATGAAACTGAAAAACTTTTTCAATAATAGAAGCAACATAACACAGATTAAAAAAAAAATCTTATCCCAAAAGTAACTTTGTATTGAATTTCTTTGAGGGTCTGATAGATAACAAATAGAAAACGAATACAAAAATAAAAAGTCAAAAACCCTTGCATAATGGATATGAATGAAGTTCTTAAAAGAATAATAACACTAGGGGGCGGCTAGGTGGTGCAGTGAATAGAGCACCGGCCCTGGAGTCAGGAGTACCTGAGTTCAAATCCAGCCTCAGACACTTAACACACACACAAAAAAACTAGCCGTGTGACCTTGGGCAAGTCACTTAACTCCAACTGCCCTCCAAACACCCCCCCCCAAAAGAATAATAACACTATTAGCAAATTTGTGGAGTATTACTCCACATCACTAGCAATAAGAGAATTATAAAGCATCATAACTCTGAGATTTTCCCTAATGACCATCATGTTGGCAAAGATGAACATAATCAATATTAGAGGGGTTATGGAAAGACAATATACCACCGGAGGCTTGAATGGGTTCATTCATTCTGGACAGCAATTTGGAATTATGCTAAGAAAGTGGCTAAAATGCTCCAAACTTTGGATCCTTACCCTCTTTGATCCACCTGTCATGAGTGGGGAGACATAGCAGCCAATATAAATTAAAGAATGAAGAACCAGGAAGATAATCTACACAATAATTGTAACAATGTAAATGCGAAGAACAACAATGCAGAACTGAAACTGAATGCTATGAAATTTATAATGAAGAAGCTTGGTCATAAAGAAGAGATATTAGATAATCAATGGGAAGATACTTATAGATCCTGTATCCGCGTGCATGCTGCCATGATGGGGGATGGGAGAAAGGGAGGGAGAGAAAATCTGAAACTCAAGGGACTGTGGAACTGAAAGTTGTAAACTAAAAGTAAGTAAACCAAAAAAAAAAAAAAAAGATAGTATAATCCATCTGTGTCCCTTCATTGCAATGGTGAGGGACTATAGGTATGGAATATCACGAGTGTAAAAATTGATGCATTTGCTAGTTTTGCTAAACTTTTTGAAATCTTTTATTCCATATTATGAGGGATGGCTTTAGGAGGGAGAGGGATGTAGTTGGAAATAAAAATTATATAAAACTTATCGATAATGCCAATTTTGCAAAAGAAAGCTTATAGAGAGAACAGGTTTAATTGAGCAAAGAAGAAGCCATTTTATAAGGGTGGAGAAGTGAATGAGAGAAGAGGAGGAAGAGCAGAGTGGAGATAGTTGTTTGGTTTTTTTTCTGGGACTAGAGCTGATATTGGGAGAAGAGACAGTATAATAACTATGGGGTTGGCAGGGTCTCTCTTCTTTAAGGATGAGGAGGACAAGGATATATTTGTAGGCAACAGGGGAAAAGTTCTTCTGGATTGGGAAGAATGGAAAAGCAGACAAGAAGGGGTTAAGTATTTCAGCTAAGAACAGAATTACAAAGGCAGGAGTGAGCCTGGTGGATATGTGAGCTGGGCTGGCAGTCAGGAGTCCAGCCTCAGCAAAGAAAGTGCAAAGGGTGAAAAGCAGAAACTACATTTGATTCTGGAAAATGAGACCAAATTATACATTACTCCACTGCAGTGACTTTGCCTTGATGTTAAGACACAAAGAAAACCAATTCATGGGGCTGTTATAGCTCTGGGCAATTACTTATGATCTGTCATAGGTATAAGTCACCCTAATACATGTGGTACTGAACGAAAGGATCTGAATGACTTACTACATCTAGGTATGCTTTAGAGCTGAGGCTCCCAAAGTGAGCAATACTGTCCCCTGGGGGTGGGGGAAGTACAGTAGTAGCTTCAGCTGCAATTACGGGGGGCAGTGGAAGCATAAGGAAAGAAAAGAGAACTTTGAAAAATCATTCATACATATTTCATCTGTTATGTAACAGTTAAAGTTGTAGTGATTACATTATTTTCCAAATAAACACAAAATGCAAATTCTAATGGATTGATGGTCAAGTCTGACAAGTCTTAACAAACAAGTGTTGGTAGGCAAGTTCGATGTGCATTATGGGGAAGCCCAGCATTCATGGACAGGAATCTGTGTGTGATGACTTGTTTACAATACAGTACTATATGGTTACATGGAGCAATGTTGCATCAGCAAAATTTCAATGCAAGAAGAAACCCACAAATTTACAGTAAATTTTTAAATGTAAGAGGTGTCATTAAAAAATTATATTGTTTTGAAATGATGCAAATTTTTAAAAATCATTAAAGAATTAAATATTTCCAGTAATTTTTTTTAAGGGGTGGTAGGCTAAATAAACTTAGGAACCTTTGCTTTAGAGTCTGGAGAGTTGAGTTAAATGAGAAATCCAGAACTTTAACAAACTTTGGCACTTTTGCCTTTGTACCCCCTGCACAGGGGAGAAATTCTCTGAAGCCTAGTCAGTGCTAATGAAGAGCACATTTCTGTCTCCAAAATAAAAGGCCCAAAGTCATCCATGGGATGAGTCAAGCTCTCTTTCTGCTTTGCTTTCTCCTTTACCCCCTTGACCAATCACATTGCTCAGAGATTCCAAAGCACAGACTGAAGAAAAGAGTTAATAGTTAACACTTCACTGCCCTACTAGAACCCCTGGCAAACTAGTGAAATGAACACACTACAGGTATTGGATTTTTCTTGTCCAAAAGAAGAAAAAAAGTCACCTTTGGTGAACTGCTTGCTACCCACCTCTCACCCCTGTCCAATCAATCGCTCTAGACATATACTGAAAGCCCTCTGACAGTCTCAGCCATAAAGAATATCCTTAACTAAATCTCATTTGGATTATGTAAGTTTTGTGGGGGATTTTTCCCCTCTTTTTCCATACAAGAGGGGATGCTAAAGAATCCATTTGTAGAGGCATTTGTCCTCGAATGCAGTAATTAAAACAGGTGGGAGAACTTGAACAATTCTTTACGTTTTAAGGAAAATTGTGTAAATTCAAAGGGTGCCCTTTTGTGGGGCTAATTCACCCACAATATTCCAGCTGTGTCTGGGGAAGGCACTGACTCTTGAGTTGGGGGACCTAGGTTACTATCCTGATTCTGCTCCTTATTATGTGTCCTAGAGCAAATCACAAAAGTGGAGAATTGACAGAGATCTCAAAAAACCACCTACTCCAACCCAAACGGGAACAAGAATCCTCTCTACAATTTTTCAGTTATTCAGCCTCTGCTTGAAGCCATCCAGTGACTTTCTGAAGTAGTACGTTATTCTCTTGGATGGCACTGATCATTATGTGGGCAACAGAGATCCTTACCCAAATAATACTCAGAGGTTTCTCAAGGTAGGAAGCAGAAAAGGATGGCTTACTATGATCTTGAGAAAGCGCCACCTCCTGACAAATGGTCAGGGAGGAGAAGCAATTTACAAAAGGAAATGGTGAAGTTATAAAGCCCTAACATGGAATTCTCCCCCACTCCCCTTCTGCCCCCTTTCTTCCATTGGCTAGAAAGGTGCACAATCTAAGCTTTGCGATCCACCTCAAGTACCAGAACAAGGAAACAGTGACCACCCAATGTACGTTTGAGAAAGCACTTCTGTCCTTATTTGGCTTATCTTATGCTGTGGTGTCACCAAGGAGAGGGGGGGACTCCCTACAGCTCTGAGTTCTGAGTCCTTGTAAATCATGTGATCTCCAAGGAAGGGGAGCTTGGACCTGTTTCCCATGAAAAGCCTTACTAGACTTTAGAGTAAAGTCTGAGAAGTTTTCACATCTCACACTTAATTAGAGATATCTTCCTTGCGGCAGCTAGGTAGCTCAGTCAATAGAGAGAGCACTGGTCCTGGAGGCTGAGTCTGGCCTCAGACACTTGACATATAAATAGCTGTGTGACCTTGGGCAAGTTACTTAACCCTACTTGCCTTCCCTTCCCCCCTCCAAAGAAAAAAGGCAACAGAAATGTTTTCCTTAAATGGAACCTAAATATGTCTCCCTGCACCTCCCTCATGCCTTAGTTCTTCTACCCTTTGGGATCAAATAGAATAAACGATCATTTTTTCATATGACAAATACTTGAAGGTGACAATTATATCCTTCCTAAATCTTTCCAGTTAGATAGCACAATGAATAGAGTGCCAAGCATAGAGTCAGGAAGACTCCTCTTTATGAATTCAAATTTGGCTTCAGACACTTAACTATCTGTGTGATTCTGGGTAAGTCACTTAACCCTATTTGCTTCAGTTTTCTCATCTGTACAATAAGTTGGAAAAGATAATTGCAAACCACTCCAGTCTGTTTGCTAAGAAAACCCCAAAGAGTCACACATGACTAAACGATTAGGATCTTACATTCTAATGAGAGAAAAAAGAACATGTACAAATATGTGCAGGAAAAATGCAATGGTAATGAGTGGGGTACAGTCTGCTGTGAAGACTCCTCAGAATGAGAAGGGAGAAAAGCTATCTGGAAACCAGAGATCAACTTTTGTAAGACTGGACAGACCTGAGTCCTGGGTTTACACAGCCTAGGACCCTTCCCCCTTCTCTTGCTGTCAACAACATTAGGCCCATTTTCAGGAGTTTTTGACGGTTACCAAATAAGGCCATGGATGATACCTTGGCTTCCTGTTCCACCTCCTTGCCAATAGGAGATAGTGGTGGGCTTCTCTTCTCCGCCATTGGATTAGATGTCGTGCCAAGCCTGAGAGCCCACCTCCCAGCCATCAGGAGAAGGGACAGCCAGGGGGAGAGGGCTTGACCACATTAAGGTATAAATTCTTGTTCTGTCTTTTGTAACAGCCTCCTCTTCTTGATCCCTGCCATGATGAGGACCACCCTCTTCCTGTGGGGGAAGAGAATAAAACTTCCTGTTCCTTCCTCAAGATGCCCCTGACTTTTGATTTTTCTTGAGTAAGGGATTTTGGGGGTTCCCATACTCCACACACTAATAAATACAAATATAAACAAAGGACTTAAATACAAGTTAGTTTGGGACAGAGCACGTTCACAATTGCCATGATCAGGAAAGGCTTTCTTCAGAAGATGGCTTAAAGGAAAAAGAAAGTAGGAGAGAGGGAGAGAGTACATTCTAGGAATGTGAGACAGCCAGTGTAAAGGCACAGGTAGGAGATGGGATGGTGTGTGTGAAGAACAGAGAGAAGAGCAGTTTAGTTGGATCATAGAGTACAGAAGGCTGAGTTGTGGCCGATGGACTTGGAAAGAAAGGTTGAGAGTAGGTAGGACTTTTAGAAGTTAAACAGGAGTTCACATTTGATCCTGGAGCTGATAAGAATCCACCAGAACTGTTTGAGTAGGGGAGTCTCACAGTCAGATCTGTGTCTAAAAAGAATTTCTTTGGCAGGGCTATGTATGAGACTGAAATGGGGGAAGGACTTTAGGCAGGGAGACCAGTTAGAAGTTTGCTGCAATAATCAAGGCAAGAGGACGTGAACACCTGATCTAAGGTGGTGGCATAATGAGTGGAGGACAAAGGGTTAGATGCAAGAGATATTGTTAAGGTAGAAATGACAAGGTTTGGCAACTGATGGGATATGTGGAGTGAGGAAGACTGAGGATTTACCAAGGGTGTGAGCCTGGGAGACTGGAAGGATTGTGGTACCTTTGATAGAAATGAGAGAGTTTGGAGGAAGAGAGGCTTTAGAGGAAAAGGTCAAGAGTTCACTTGCGGAGATGTTGAATTTGAGATGTCTCTGAGACATTCAGCTTGAAATGTCCAATCAGCAACTGAGGCTGTGGGGTAAATATGAGCTGATCAATTGTCATTGATTTCTTTTTTAAATTTATTATTTTTTATAAATAATTTATTTTTAGTTTTCAACATTCACTTCCATAAGTTTTAAATGATCTCCATCTCCCTCCCCAAGATGGCGTATTACTATTGATTTCTTAGCCCACATACAATCCTTGACTTTTATACCAATTGAATTCCACTTCATTAGATTTGGGCCATTGTTCTAGTCTGTCAAGATCATTTAAATTCTGGTTATTGTCATTCCTTTACCTGTGTTGACAATGTGCTGGGTGCTGATGGCAGTTCTTGGTCCCAACTGTAGGTGGCAGCAAAAGGTGCCCATAGGATTTAAGTTACTTGTGCACACTATCGCAGAGCTGGGATAGAACTTGGTTGGATCTTTGGACTCCATTAGAATCAAAGTTAAGTTTTCCACTGCCTGGCACTTATTTCAGGAAGTTAAGTGACCTGGGGATATGCTCATACGGGGAGCATCACAAGGTCAGCTACTCTTTCCCAGCCTTTAGATTGCTGCGGGGACCACATGCATGTTTTGATCCAATATAGTCCAACAAGCATTTATAATGCTCCACTTTGGCATTTAAAGCCCTTTGCAAGCTGGCCCCTCCCCACCTTTCCGGGCTTTTTATACTAGTCTCCCTCTTCACATAAGCAATACTGGCCTTGTTCCTTTAAAACAGGCACTCTGTCCACCGCCTCTGCCTTTTCTCTGTCTGGTCTCTCATGCCTGGAATGCTCTTCCTCCTCATCTCTGCCTTTTACTTTCTCTATGTTCCTTCCAGACTCAGCTTGTATCACACCTTTTGTAGGAATTGTCTTCAACCCCACTGCTGCTGCCTTCCTGCTTAAATTAACCTTCCATTTGCACTGTGTGTATCTTGAATTTACATTGGCATTTCCATGTCATTTCCCCTATTAAAATGTGAGCTTCTCGAGGGCAGGGACTGTTTTTGCTTTTCCTTGTATCCTTTAAACTTAGCACAGTGCCTGGCACCCTAGGAAGGGCTTTTAAAAAAGGCTAGTGGAGTGACTGACATCTGCTATGTATAAAGGCACTCTGCTGGGCACAGGGGGAAAACCAAAACATGAACAGTGTTTGCCCTCAAGAAGTTTTTTGGTTTGTTTGTTGTTTTTTGGCAGTTAGGGTTAAGTGATTTGCTCAGTAAGTATCTGCGCCAAATCTGAACTCAGACCCTCTTGACTCCAGGACCAATGCTCTATGTACTTTGCCACCTAGTTGCCCCAAGGAGTTTACATCCAACTGAAATGAATATGGAGTATTTTGCATTTTAAATCACTTGTTCCAC
>CM053595.1:9081575-9100227 GCA_028646575.1 Pseudocheirus occidentalis
TATACAATTAAATGCAACTGGGAAATAATACATACAGGGACAGGGGCAGGGAGGAGCTCCCTGCTCTGCTAGAAAGCTAGAGAGGTGTTGGAGGAGGGCATAAAAGGGAACAGATTGTGGGAGGGGTCTTACAGTGGGATCAATGTTCTGGGCTGGGGGGTAGGGACAAAAAGGGGAGAAAATTTGTAACTCAAAACTTTGTGGAAATGAATGATATAACCAAGAAAATAAATTAAAATTAAAAAAAAAAAAAAGAAAGTTCAAGTTTGCCATATGGGGTAGACTCTTAAGGAGCCAGTCTATACTAGGTCATTGTATGGCACTCTCACAGAGCAAATCTCTGCTAAGCTATTCTTTGGCGCTCTCACCTAGACCAAGTCTCTGCTAGGGTATTCTGTGGCTCTCTCACACGGGAAGTCTCTGCAAAGCTATTCCATGGCGCTCTCACAAAGATGTAGGGAAGATGGGGTCTTATATACAGAGAAGTCTAGGGGTGGTTCAGAGGAGAAGCCAGGGAAGGGTCTTCAGGAGGAGCCAATGAGGTCAGACTCCAGTAATGAGTTTGGGGAAAGACTTCAGGTGGAGTTAATGACAATCAGACTCAAAGAGGTTTCCCAGAGTATGTACCTCAAAGATTCAAGGAAAGCTCAAAAGAGGGGGGAGGGGTGTCCCAGAGCCTACACCTCATCAATATGACTTAGTAGATGGCCTTCTAGAACCCTGATGAGAGAAAATTTACCACCCTACAGGGTTGTAAACTTCTTCAAACTTAGCAAAGCCAGTTCTCAGGTAACAGATATAAAAGTACATAACAGGGCCCATACCAGAAACCCTTCCAGCTTGGTAGGATCACCATAAACTCTCCATTAAAAATAATATAAACTTAAGAATATTAATTATAATCTATAGCTCCTGCCTTTATGCAGCTTATACTCCATTTGGGGAGAAAGTGGATCATGTAGAGTAAGTAAAAATACAAGATAGAAAACAAGATGGCAGGTGGCACAGTGAATAGAGCCCTGAAGTCAGGAGGACCCGAGTTCAAATTTGACCTCAGAAACTTGACACTTATTAGCTCTGTAACCTTGAGCAAGTCACTTAAGCCCAATTGCTTTGCTTACAAAAAAGAAAAGAAAAACAAGATGGCATAATGTGGTTAAGTGTCATATACCAAGGAACAGAAATTAATGAGTACTAGGTGTTCGTAAAAGGAAGCATTCATTTCATTGTGAGGCTTCTGGAGAAGGTGGGAATTTAGCTGAGTCCTGAATATTGGGCAGCCAGACTCTGTCCTTGCTGGATAGCCATCCCACCTAGCATTATTCAGGAGTCTACTTTGATCTCTCCTTGGGAGGAGGCAAAGCTTGACTCTTCCTAGAATAAATGCCAGGTTTTTAAACTATAACTGAAGGGAGAGATAATTAGTGGCTTTCTTAACTCCCAGGGTCTCAACAGCTACTGCACAGCGGTGATCTTTGAGATCCCCCCCGAGAGAAAGGTCGTCCCCCAGAACACTGCTTGTCTGACTGTTTTCCATGGTTCCTTACGTCCTGGGGATGTTGGGGTGGTCAGAGTACAGAGAGTCAAGATGATTTATGGTGAAACAAGATGAAATCCTGGGCCAGATTGACTCTAGGAACAATCTGTCAGTCAATAATTGATGTCTGGGAAATGCTGTTCCAGATTCAGAAAGTGGTCTAGTTTGATTGCAACAGTGTACGGCAGGGAGGTAACATGAAATAAGACCATGGTCCTATGAATAACTAAGGAAAATTCTGGGTAGTTAATTAGCAAGTCTTGTTTGTGACTCCCACTTTGTTTGTGCCTCCAGACATGGTCCTAGGATGAAGTCTTAATGAATAACCAGCCTTAGGCTGGGGTAGGGAGTGGTCAAGGTCAAAGGAGGTTCCTTGCATTCTGTAAGAATTTCTGCTATAGGAATATAAACCTTGTAAGTTCCTTTTATCTTCCGCTCTGTATGAAATGGTTCTGTAATAAACAGACTATCTAATACATCCCAATGTCTTTACTCAACTGGTTGTGAGGCCACCCAACTGTGCTGGTCACAAATTTGGCAGACTGGTTAGATAGGTATAGTGAAGGAGGATGGGGCATTGAGGATACTTGTTCTTATGGTGTAAGATGTCTGATAGGCAGTTGGTGATGTGAGGCTGAAGCCTAGGAGGATTGGGACTGGATATACAAATCTGGGAGAAGTCTGCATAGAGATGAGAATTAAACCCATGGAAATGGATATGGTCATATAGAGGGGTATAGAGAATGAAGATGATGAAGTCCAGGAGTAGGATTTAGAGTATGTTACAGTTAGGAGGCATGTTATGGACGATGTTCCTACAGAGATGACAGACATTAGACCCAAGAGAGGGCAACGTCACAAAACCCTAGAGTAGTCAGGAGCTTAGAGTGGCCAATGGTATCAAATATTGCAGATGGGTCAAGAAGGACAAAGGTTGATAAAAGGCCATCGGAATGGTCGATAAGAGATCATCGGTAACTTGAGAAGAGTGGTTTTAGCTGAGTGAAGAAGTCAGAAGCTAGATTTTAAAAAGTTGAGGAGTAAGAGAAAAGGAAATAGAAGAAACAAAAGTAGGCATTTTTTTCTAGGAGTTTGATTCCAAAATTGCCCCAAGGTTCTCTGGGCTGGATTTTGCATGGGAATAGCTTGCTCATAACTAATGGAACCACTGCTAGTGTACATAAGAGACTTCTAATGAAGCCATTAAAAGTCTAGTCACATTACTTGTCCTAGAGATCTACAAAAAGTACCAGAGAATCCAATTCAGATTGTTCCTTTTAGCCTTTCTGCTTGTGGCTCTTCCGTATTTGCAATGCTAAGATCATAATTCTCTCTGATTAGGGCCACCAAATGCCCAAAGTGTCCTAACTCTCTCATAATTCTTCAGCTATGACTAGGCAAAGGTTGGTTCCATCTACTTAGTTCATGCTCACTAATTGCTGTGTGACCTGCATGGAACTGGCACTCATTAATTACTAGTTTTAAAAGAGTAGCTTCTATCCGATTTAATATTTTCAGTAATTTCTTCTTATGATCTTCCAACAAACATAATGGGATCATGTAGAGAAACCAATTCCTCCAAGTAATTCATGTCCCCAGCTGTCTCTTCCACATTACTAAAAAGTGGCAGGGGGCCCAGGAGCCCTCTGGGACACTTTTTTTCCAATTGGAAGAATCCCACTGGATAGATAGATGGAGACTGTCTTTTCTTTGTATTTCACTGCCACAGGAAGCTGATAGTTGCTGTTGAGCTGTTGTTCAGTTTTGTGTGACTCTTCAGGACCCCTTTTGGGGTTTTCTTGGCAAAGATACTGGAGTGGTTTGCCATTTCCTTCTCCAGCTCATTTTACAGATGAGAAACTGAGGCAAACAGGGTGAAGTGACTTGCCCAGGGTCACAGAGCTAGCAAGCATTTGAGGCCAGATTTTGAACTCAAGGAAAGGAGTCTTCCTGACTACAGGACTGACACTTTGCACTGTACTACTGAAGAGGAGCCCAAAGAGGTTTAGGGCTGCCTGAAACCCCAAAATATTCAACATACTAGGTCCTGCTGAAAGAATTCCACTCAAGTCTTCTCAGCCAAGGAAAAAGTAAAGTTTATTGAAAGTTCAAGTTTGCCACGTGGGGTGCTAAGCCATTTAAAGGTGCTCTCACAGAGCAAAGTCTATACCAAACTATTCCATGGGGCTCGAGGGAAGATGGGGTTCTATATACAATAAGGTTGTGGGAGGAGTCTAGGGGTGGTCCATAGGAGGAGATTGAGGAGGGTCTTCAGGAGGAGTCAGATGAGGTCAGACTCCAGTAATGAGTGGTTCAGGGTGGGAAGTTGGTGGAGGCTACCTGGAGACCATAGACAGTGGTGGGCCAGGCCAATTCAAGGGTGGGAAACTATTGGAACAAAGCAAGCTAAAGACTTGGGCAGAGCTGCATCTCAAGGCCCATGACCGCAGGCAAATGTCTTCCCTGGGAAGGTTTATTTTCCCAGAGTCTGTACCTCAAAGAATCAAGGAGAGCTCCAAAAGAGGGGAGGGGTCCCAGAGCCTACACCTCATCACTACCTACCTGTCCTAATAGGGAACTAGTGGTATTTATCGAGTAGGGGTGGGGAGTGGCATAGTCAGAAAATCATTTTAGCAGTTTTATGGAGAATGGATAGGAGGAGAGAAAGACTTGCGGCAGAAAGACAAATAATGGCACTCTGTGATGATTAATGAATAGATTTATTCTTATGGTCTTCTATCTTCCAAAGTGATTTTTGAGATTTCTCTCAAACAGGATGAAGACAGACTGGTTGTAGAAGTTCCTAAGCCCATCTTACGTGCTGTTCATGAAGTGAAAACATTTCAACCCTAAAAATGAGTCTTTCTACCTTAGATAATCTTTCCAAGCCTCAGGCACAAGAGAATCTCTGAAATGAAATTTTCTCTGAAATCTACCCCTGGAATAGAGGGGTTCAATGTACTCTCCTCAGGTGCCATGTTGCTGAAATCCTGTGTTCTCTCTACCAGCACCATCCTCTAGGCTACCATCAACTTCTGCATAGGAGACACAAGAATTATCAAGGCATTCACCCTCTGAGGTACAGAAAGACATACTTTTTCTTTCTTTCTCTTTCTTTCTTTCTTTCTTTCTTTCTTTCTTTCTTTCTTTCTTTTTTTCTTTCTTTCTCTTTCTTTCTTTCTTTCTTTCTTTCTTTCTTTCTTTCTTTCTTTCTTTCTTTCTTTCTTCCTTCCTTCCTTCCTTTCTTTCTTTCTTTCCTTTCTTTGCTTTTTGGAGGGGAAAGGCAGGGCAATTTGGGTTAAGTGACTTTCCCAAGTTCATACAGCCAGTAAGTGTTAAGTGTCTGAGCTCGGATTTGAACTCAGGTCCTCCTGATTCTGGGGTCAATGCTCTATTCGCTGAACCACCTAGCCTCCTCAAAATAGACATTTTCAGACACAATGTGTTGATTTATTTTATGAGAAGGTTGGTGGAGGGGGGAGGTGAGTTAGTGGTGTGAAGGGAATTATGATTTTCATATTAATTGATATGATATGTGTAATGAATATACTAATAATTTAGATTTCTCAAGAGGCTCTGGCTTGGGAGGTAGAGACTTACAATGCAGTTTGAAATGATCAGTCAAATCCTTGACAACACTCTCACAATCACTACATTTCTATGTCTGTTTCTTAAGTGAAGCAAATCAAAGACTGAAGAACATATACCCCTCATGGAACTTTGGGCATAGAGAGCATTCCTCACTCTGAAAGTAATTAATTAAATTGCTTCTTAATTACTGGCACTCCCATCTCTAGGACTGCTGTAAAGTCAATCATGAGCAGCTCTCCTGAGGACTGCTGCTGTGAATAACTTTAAGGATCTAATTGCTTAGTATAGTGGACTCTCTATTCAGCAATAAACTAAAGCAAAACATTCAAGAAAGTAAAGCACAACATTTACAACAATATAACGTAACCACCTATCAATAAGGTGGCCACATAGTCTTAAATAAAACATATCATTCAGTAAGTCACAATCTCCTCAATCAATATAGAGGACTTAAGTAAAGTCTTCTTTCATCTTGACTAGAGGCTGGCTTCCAATCAAGCTTAAGGAGTAGCAGAAAGAACAAACACCATCCATCCCTAAGACACAATAAGTCACAATCTCATCAGTCAATGCAGATTACCCAAGTAAAGTCCTTTTTCATCTTAACTCGAGGCTGACTTCCAAACCCTGGAAGTCCTTCATGGCTTCTCTTCCCCACTCCCAGCTCTTGCCTGGATTCACATGCAGGCAGCTCTCTGCTCCATTTTGTATCTCATCACACAGGGATTATTCCACTCCAAGCCCTTTGCAGTTTCTGTTTCTAGGAAAACAAAGCCTAACAGAGATACAACAATATTTACACACATTAAACTTAACAGAGCTATAACCATATTTACACACATTTCTGGCACTATCATCTCAATTCAGTTTCTGTCTGACAAAGTAACACAAACCAACAGACAAAGCTTCTGTATGAGAAATTAAACACAAATTGACAGTAAAGTCCTAGGACTTCTGTAAACAGCAGTAAAGCCCTCTTTCAGGACTTTTGTAAACAGCAGTAAAGCCCTCTTTCAGGACTTTTGTAAATAGCAGTAAAGCCTTCTTTCATGACTTTTGTAAACAGCAGTAAAGTCGTCTTTCAAGGCTTCTGGTAAAACCCTTTTTCAACTGATAGAATGCTTCATTATGACAAAGTAACATCAACATAGACAGAATAGACAGAGGGGGTGCTGAACATCACAAACATTCTCCCTCTCGGTTATGCTTGGTTCCAGCTCATGCTCAAGCTTTTATCTGCTCTACTCCTCCCTGTTCCATCCTTCCTGTTCTGCTCTTTTACCAAGTTCCTCCCACCGTGGGCTCCATGTGATGCCATTAGGTCTATTGAGGGCAGGGAAGGTCTCCAAACTCCCTTAGGCCTATTAAGAGCAACACAATGTATACTGTTTCCAACAAAGACTTGACAATCAGAGGTGAGGCTCAAAGGCACTTGAATAGCTGAAACAAGGAGCAAAGTACCACTTTGCTTGCCGTTATACCTGCCTTGTGTGAGTCTAAGTATTCTCATGTTAGAGACTGGCTAAGTAAAATTCTATTAACTGTGGGTAGGGGAGGGATGTAAAAAAAAGCAACAACAAATCATTTAAAAGTACATAGAGAGGAAACAAAAAAAAATATCAGTAATATATTATGTCCCTTATTTCCTTAATTTATGATGTGAGCTTTTATATCTAGGTCCTGTATTCATTGGGAGGATATCTTGGGGTGAGGTGTAAGATATTGGGTTAAACATAATTTCTTCTGTACTGCTATCTAGTTTTCCCTGCAGCTTTATCAAAGAATGAGAACTTATCCCATGAGTTAGGGACTCTGCATTAATTGAATACTAGACTACTGGGTTCTTTTGCTTCTGTATATTATACACTTAATTTGTTCCACTATTCCTTATTTTTTAACCAGTACTAAATTGTTTTGATAATTGCTGCTTGGTAGAGCTAGTACTTTGTTCCCACTTTTAAAAAAATTATTTTCCTTGAAATTCTTGATCTTTTGTTCTTCTATATAAATTACTTTGTTGTTGCTCAGTTATTTCAGTCATGTCTGACTTGTGACCCCGTTTGGGGTTTTCTTGGCAAAGTTCCTGGAGTGATTTGCCATTTCCCTGTTCAGCTTATTTTACAGATGAGGAAACTGAGGCAAAAAAGGCTAAGGGACTTGCCCAGGATCACACAGCTAGTAAGTGTCTGAAGGCAAATTTGAACTCGTAAAGATGATTCTTCCTGACTCCAGACCCAGCGCTCCATCTGGTCACCTAACTGCCCCTGTCTAAATTACCACCACGTTAAGATTTTCTTGAACTTTTCTTTTTCATTATGAACTTAAATGAGCAAACACAAACATTTCAATATTCCAAATATGGCAAAAGAAGAGAACATAGCAAATTCCTTCTATGATACAAATAGGATTTTGAAACCTAAACTACAGAGAAAGAGAAGGAAAACTCTAGACAACGCCAATTAACACTGATGAATAAATTTAAATGAAATATTGGCTACATCAACATTTTGTTAAGATTATATACTAGAACTATGTACCAGGAAGGCAGAGTAGGTTTGATATTAAGAAAATGACAAACTTATTTGACTGTATCAAAAGAAGCAACAAAAATCATATAGTTATATCAATATATAAAGAAAAAACTTTTTACAAAATAAACAAGTAATTTTATTAAAAAAAAAACACCCTACAGCACTAGAAAAATAAGAATAAATGTACCTTTCTAAAAATGATAAAATAGTTTATATTTATAAACCCAGGGCTAGCATTATATGTAGCACTGATGAACTATCACACTTACTCATGAGATTAAGCGTGAAACAAGGATGTCCACTGTCAGCACTACTATCTGACATAGTACTAGAAATGCTGGCAATAAGACAAGAAAAAGAAACCAAGGGAATAAGCATAAGAAATAAAAGAAAGAAGAAGCACAATTATCCCTTTTTTTGCAGATGATATGAAGATAGAGAACGCTAGAGAGTCAACTGAAATTAATTGAAATAATAACTTCAACAAAGTTACAGGATATAAAATAAATCCCCATTATACAAATTATTTTCATTTCTGTATAATATCAATTTAATCTAATAGGAAGAGAAATTCCATTAGAAATTACTATAGAATATATAAAATATTTGGGGATCTACCTGCTAAAACATACACAGGAACACTCTTTACACAAATAAAGACAGATCTAATTGGGGAAATATTAACTGCTCATGAATAAGCTGAGCCAACATAATAAAAATGATAACACTACCAAAATTAATTTACTTTGGAATTAATTTGGTGCTTTGGAATTCCAAACTATCAAAGTATTACTTTATAGAACTAGAAAAAATAACAAAATTTGTCTGAAGGAACAAAAGGTTAAGCATTTCAATGAAAATCATTTTTAAAAGTTTACTACCTAGCAATACCAGATCTCAAACTATAAGACCAATCACCAAAATTTGGTGCTGGTTAAGAGAGAAGTTGATCGGTGGAACGGATCAGACATGCAAGATACAGAGGCCAACGAGCACAGTAACCTTGCTTTTGTTAAACCCAGATATCCCAGCTACTAGACTAAGAGCTCACTGTTCAACAAAAACTCCTGGGAAAACTGGAAAGCTGTTTGGCACATATTGTACATGACATGCCAGGATAATCTCCAGATGTGTATATAATTTACACATAAAAGGTAACATCATAAACAAATTAAGGAAACAAAGAAGAAATTACTTGTTACATCTGTGATTAAGGGGAAGTTTTTCATTATCAAAGAAGAGTTAAAGAAGATTCCAGAAGGTAAAATGGACAATTCTGATTGCAAAGAAATTAAGAAGTTTTTGTATAAACAAAATAAAAAAGCATCTAAAATTAGAAGAGAAGCAGGTAAATGGAAGAAAAAATCTTTGCGATTTGCAAAAAATCTTGCAGCAGGTTTCCCTGATAAAAGTCTCATTTCTAAGACTTATAAGGAATGGATTCAAATTGATAAGAATAAGACTTATTCTTCAATTGATAAATAAATGGTCAAGGGATAGGAACAGACAGTTTTCAGATGATTAAACTGCCCATAGCCATTTACCCAGAAAGGTTCTGTATGTACAAAAATATTCATAGCAGCTCTTTTTGTGGTGGCAAAGAATTGGAAAATGAGGGGATGCCCATCATTTGGGGAATGCCTGAACAAGTGACGGTATATGAATGTGATGGAATAGTACTGTGCTGTAAAAAATGAAGAGTGGGATAGTTTTAGAAAAAAACTTGGGAAGATTTATATGAATTGATGCAAAATGAAGTGAGGAGAACCAGGAGAGCAATCTACGCAGTAAGGATAATATTATAAAGATGATCAAATGTGAAAGACTTAATAAACTGATCAAAACAACGACCTGCCACAATTCCAAAGGAGTCATGATGAAAAATGCTCTCCATCTCTATATAAAGAATAGCTAGATTCAGAATGCATATTGAAGCATAACTGGTGTGGAAATTTATTTTGTATGATTTTATATTTGCAATGAGTTTTGTATTTTTTGCCTTCTCAATGGATGGACGTAGGGCCAGATGGAAGAAGTGAATCTGGAATGGAAAACAAAATAGAATTGAATTTTAAAAGCCCTCAAAGACTATATGTTGGAATAAAACAAAAAAAATTCAGAAGGGGACACAAATAAGGCAATTTTGTTCTGACTTTCTTACATTTAATACGCACTTTAAAAAATGTATGTAACAGAAAGCCATGATTTCACATATAATTCTTTTTTTTTGTTGTTCTTTTTATATTGAAATGTTTGGGTTTATTGGTGACATTTAAGTTCATAATTTAATTTTTAAAAATTATATTCATATTGTTATCCCTTCCACATTTTAGAAAATCAATATAAAATTTTTTAGCTTTCCTGAAGATCTGAATTTTTTCTTTCTTTTTTATGTTTATGGTACTTTATAGTAAAATTTGGGTTGATATTAAACAATACTACACATATATTTTATGTGTTTCTGAGTTTCTAAACCTTTTCTATGCCGTCCGCTTGCTTTTGTGTGTTATCTGCAGCTTCTGCAAAATTCCTCCCAAATTCCCGCTTAATTTCTTTTGTGGACCCATTGAAGAGGTACCCAAAGAGGGTTAGGGCTGCCTGAAACCCTAAAATACCAACATGCCAGGTCCTGCTGAAAGAATTCCACTCAATTCTTCTCAGCCAAGGAAAAAAATAAAGTTTATTGAAAGATATAGGGTAGACTCTTACAGAGCAAGTTTCTGCTAAGCTATTCTATGGCGTTCTAACACAGAGTAAGTCTGTGCTAAGCTATCCTATGGCGCTCTACAGAGCATGGAAGGAAGATGAGGTTCTATATACAGAAAGGTTGTCTGAGGAATCTAGGGGTGGTCCAGAGGAGGAGATTGGGAAGGGTCTTCAGGAGGAGTCAGATGAGGTCAGACTCCAGTAATGAGCCACAACTTAAGGCCCAGGAGCTCAGGTAAATACTTTCCTTGGGAGGATTTACTTTCCCAGAGCCTGTACCTCAAAGACTCAAGGAGCTCAAAGGGGGTCCCAGAGCCTACACCTCATCACCACGATATAGTGAAACTGCAATGGGGAAAGTCGGAATGTGGGAGGGATAATGATAAGTGACTAAATATATGAGTGTATTTTTTAAAAAGAGACTTAAAAACTTTGCTCAACACAATGACCAAATCGAATTCCAGAGGTTTCCTGATGACACAAAATAAAGAATGAAGAAACCTCTTGATGAAAATGAAAGAGCAGAGTATGGAGACTGGCTTCAAGCTTAACATAAAACAAAAATCAAAAAAAAACTAAGATCTTGGCAACTGGTCCCATCACTTTCTGGTAAGCAGAGGAGGTAGAAATGGAATTAGTGTCAGATTTGATCTTCTTGGGCTCAAAGCTGCCTGCAGACTAACTGCAGCCATGAAATTAAAAGATACTTGCTCCTTTGGAAGGAAAACTATGCAAATATAGACAATGTAACAGACAAACTGATTACAGAAGAAAGCAGAGACATCAGACAGAAGGGCTTGGTGTGCTGGAGTCAACAAAGTGGAGCATGACCCAACAACGGCAACAATTCCAGAAGACCCGCCATGACAAACAAGCTACCCACCTCCCAACAAAGAAGTGATGAACTCAGAGGGCAGATTAAGGTCACTTTTTGGAGATGGCTAGTTCAGGAATGTTTTGCTGGACCGCACATATTTGTAACTGGGGGAAAAAAAGAAATAAAGATAGACCTAAATAGATGGATATTGTTTATGGGTGAGCAATTTAATAAAAATGACAACACTGCCTAAATTCATTCCCTTATTTTTGGCCATGACAATTAAAAGATTATTTTATAGAACTAGAAAAAAATAAAATTTATATGGAGGTAAAAAAAAGTTAAAGAGCCTCAAGGAAATTTATGAAAAAAATGTGAACAAAGTACTAGATCTTACAAAGCAGTAATTATCAAAACAATTTAGTAATGTTTACAAAAACATTTTAGTCCTCAGTGGAAAAGATTAGGTTTACAATATGCAGAAGCAAAGGAACCCCAATAGCCTGGTATTCAATAAATACAAAGATCCTAACTAATGGGATAAGCCCCCATTCTGTGCCAGCCACGGACGTTGCAGGATGGATAGTGAACAAAAGAGTCAGGCTAGGCAGGCATGATGAGATCAGTGCCAGTTTATTGATATTTCTCTTGAGTATAGATAGATTACTTGCTTACAGATTTAAAGAATTATCTTGGTTTCTGCTCAGTATGCTTGTGCTCCAATGTACTTTCCCAAGACCAACTTTTTCAGAACAGGCTGGCTTGTAATCACTTCCTTTCTTCCTCCAGTTTATCTCTGAGGACAAGATAGACTTTTTGCTTTGTCGGTTTTACATAATTAATTGAGAGAAAAGTTTCAGGCTGTCTATCAGAGGGGACCTTGCTCCCTCCTACAGCTGAGCTAGGACTCTGAGTTTCCACACACCTCAATGCTCCAAGATATTTCAAATATGGCCTTCCACAATTCTGGTAAAAGCTACAGGGAAAACTAGATGGAAGAAATTATGTTTAAACCAACACCTCATACCTTGTACCAAGATATACTCCAAATGAATACGTGACCTAGATATAAAAGTTCACATCATTAGTTAGATTCAAGGATGGAGACAAAATTCATGACTAAACAAGTGATAGAAAAGATCACAGAAAATAAAATAGATGATTTTGATTACGTATAATTAAAGTTTTTTTTCACAAATACTTAGACTAAAAAGGAAGCAATTAACTGGAAAAAAAACAATAACTGTGCAGGAAATTTCTTTAAGAAAGAGATCTCATTTCTAAACTATTTAAGGAACTGATTTAAATTTATAAGAATAAGAGCCATTCCCCAGTTGATAAATGATCTAAGGATATAAAGTAGCCATTATCAAGGAAAGAAATCTAGGCTACCTATAGCTATAGAAAAAAAATGCTCCAAATTCCTAATAATTAGAGCAATGGAAAATTAAAGCAATTCTGAGGATCTACCTCATATCCATCAGACTGTCGAAGGCATCAATCCCTCTACTCCCCACCCCCACCAAAAAAAAAAAAAGCCCAACCTAAAGTGAAATGAAACTGGGGGAAAAGATACTGTTGGTGGAGTTGTGAATGGGTCCAACCATTTTGGAAAGTGATTTGCAATTATGAACACGTTAATGCAAAGTATGATTGAATGTTGTTTCCACAGAAATTATATGAAATGTAATTTGTGAAATCTAAGGAGTCATACTTGTTAATGTAAGAGATAAACTGATTATAGAAGAAAGCAGTAGGGGATGTTAGTGGCCTGTTAATCAGCATATCTAAAGAGCAGACTCCCCTTCTTTGTGCTCTGAGAATGCCTTTTTCCTGTGTATCAAAAAAACCCCAAACCTGCCAGACCAGGTGTAGCTCAACATGGATGGGGCCCCATTAACCCAGATGTTGTCTTAGATAATAGGACTCTTCTTATGGATATTCTGGGTTGCATCTTCAACCCACATTTTTGTTAACTCTCTTTGCAATTGAGAAAATTCCTTTCTCATGCTATGGAGATCATAAAATCTGAGTGATTGATGTATTTATGGCTTAACATTTCTTTACTAAATAAAGTATAAAGTATGAGGATGAAAGGGGGGAAGGGAATCAGAATGGGGGAATGGGAAGTAAGGGTGGAGACCCACATGGCAGGGTTAGGGGTTTTCAGATGGGCTGTGAACCCTGGAATGCTTAACTAATGAGATCCTGGGAGGAAATGAGAATTGGAATAGTAATAAGGGCTTTGTAATTGTCTTGAAGCATACCTGTGTTAGCTAGGTTACCCTTTTCCACAAGGAGTGAAGGCAAGGTCACCCACTTGAAATGATGATGAAATAAAAATATTTTTTTTTCTAAATTCACTAAAGACAGGGTGGAATTCTTGGTAAGACGATTATTTCTCACATCACTGAACAGTGGATTTCCTTTGACTCAATTCTACCTGCTAGACTTGTACCCCAGAGAGCTCTGTCAACTCTGGTAACAAAGGACCAAAGAGTCACAGAGATTTTACAACCACTGTTAACTCCAAAAATACCAAAGAGCTCACACAGGTGAAAAGCAAAAAAGCTTTCTTTATTCTTTTGGGGGAGAGAAATTTTACACATGTATTGGGACCTTCTCTAGTAGGAGACCCCAGGCAACAGGGCTAAGCCTTAATTTATATACTTGTGGCTAGATAAAGAATCAGCAATGTCGTGTAGCAAGGATGATGAGACACATGAACAACAGTGAGGCAAGGCTGTCCAGTGACAAGAAGTCCGTTCACAGCAGTGCTTCCTGTCTGGGCCTCTTGGTGCTTGCCCGAGCTCAGGTCCACCAGTTCTGTGATTTAATTGCAGAGGATGTTCATCCAGAGGGTGAGCACAAATGACTGTTGTTATGCCAAGCTCAGGGCACAGCTTGCTTGCTGAGCCTTAGCTCTGGAGAACAGGGTGTCTCCTAATAGTAAAAAAGAAGAGAGAAAAGGGAGGGATTGTCTTGGATCCTGATAGTCCAAAGAAAGACGAAATAGTTCTTAAATTTACCCAGATATTTATAGCAGCTCTTTTTGTGGTGGCAAAAATAAACAACACCTAAGGGAGTGCTGGTCAATTGAGAACTCGGCTGATGGATGTCTGAACATACTGTGGTGTATGAATGGCATGTAATACTATTGTGCTCTACAAACTGAGGGAAAAGGTGATTTCAGAGAGATAGGGAAAAACTTGTATGCACTGATGCAGAATGAAGTAGAAAGAACCAAAAGAACAATGCCTACCATCACATCAACACTGCACAGTGAACAATTTTGAAAGACTTAAGAAATCTGATAAACAAATGATTAACCATGGTTCCAGATGACAGATAAAGAAGAATGTTATGGGGTGGCTAGGTGGCAATGAATGAACAGAGCAGAGGCTCTGTAGTCAGGAGGGCCTAAATTCAAATCAGGCCTCTGACACTTAACACTATCCATGTGACCACAGTCAAGTCACTTAACCCCAATTGCTCTGTCTTCACCTTCCAAAATGCAAAAAAAACAAAACAGAAGAAGTATGTTCTCGAAAGAACATATGAAAGAAATGTGATGAATGATGTGCAGGATAAGAAATTCATTTTTGGATTTTACCAAAACAATAATTTATTTCGCTTTATATTTCTTTTTTTGGAGGGAGAAGGCTATAGCTGTGTTTATATGACAAGATCCTGATGATAATGAAGCTAAATTTTTGTCTAGATAAAAACATAGCCTCCCTTTAGACCTGAAGTGATTGTAGACTAGCCTCACCCAAGGGCAGTGGCTTTTCTTTGGAAAGTCAAAGTTAAAATGTTGTTGAACAAGGGACGAATTTACATAGCCTGTAGCCACCCCAGACTGTAGAAGAAGTCTTTGGGAAACTAAAAAACTGGTGGGGAATTTGAATTTGCTTCCAATTTGCTGGACAACTCTGCCTCCACCCGTACTCAAATGATTCAACAAGGATCAGCTAGGTGGCCCAGTAAATAGAGCACTCACTGACTCTGGAGTAAAGACATGAGTTCAAATCCAACCTCAGCCAACTTGCCCCACTTCCCAGCTGGGTGACCCCAACTGCCTTGCCTTCCCTCCTCAAAAAAAAATAATTGAACACTGGTCCTTAGGTTGGGGTTCCTAGCTATGTTCCCCAATACCTGGTCACTTAACTTCTATCTCCTTCAGTTCCCTCATTTGTACTGTGGAGATGATGGCACACACCTCCTGTAGTTAAGAGAATCAGAAGAGGCAACATTTATAAAGTATTTTGCAAATTGTAAAACACTAAGTTAACATTGGCTATTATCATTCCCCACCTTCATTCTCTACATTTAGTGCCCTTTCTACTTACCCCGTAAACACCCCTGGGTCTGTGTTTTTAGGCGTCCATCTGTAAGATAAAGTTTGTTTGTGATTGTCTTTATGAATCTTTTCCACTTTTCTTTTATATAGTTTTCTTTCTCTTTCCATCCTTGAATGCCCTTGGGATGACTTTGCCCAATTGGTTATCTTACTTCGCTTTCATTGACTGGTCTTACTCATCACTTCTTTCTTCTTTATGAAATGATTCTGCTTATACTTATATCCTTTGTAAAATGTTACAGAGGAATTTATCTTCTCTACTCATGTTAACTTTGGTAGCCATCTCTGTTTGGCAAGTAAGGTAAATGTTGACTGACTAAGGAGCTTTCTGAGATCTTGCAGTAGTTCATTTATGTGGGTTTAAAAGCTGGATGAAATTATTATACTTGGTGTTACTGTAATTTCTGTTGTCCATTTCCCATTTAAAATTTTTCAATAGCTTGTTTAATTTAAGGTTGTATCTTCTTAGATACCATATTTTTTTTCATTAGTATTTTTTCTTGTTTATTATAAATTCTGATCTTAGCTCTGATAAATCAGTGATGTGACTGAGGAGACAGCTGAGTTAGGGCTAATAACTTCTTGCCATCCACAGCCATAGGAAACCTTTCTCTGGTAAAAAAAAGTAAGTAGTTTCACTTGTGTGATTTGGAGGTTGTTGAGCCCAGAGCCTAACAATCCACTTTTTGAAGAAAGTACTCATTATATAAAGGCTGGAGGCTTCTGTATAACCCACAGGGATTTGACTTCTTTCATTCTTTCTCTTGAATCATTTATTTTCTTCTTATTAGATTATATTCTTTGAGAACAGGGTCTGTGTCACATGTATCTCTGTATCCCTCTCATCTAGCATGGTTGGAGTGTTGAAAGAGGACTAGCACCTCTGGCATGAGGACATGCCCACCCCTTTTCAGGGCTGTTCATTCACCTTTGATATTCACCTGTCACCCAACTCTCACCTGTGGCTCCAGGGTGCTGCAGCATGCATAGCAGCTGCCCTTCCCTCCCCCCTATTCCCCTCCACTTCTGGTAAAACTGTCTCAGCAGACAGGCTAAAACAGGTTGAAAGTTAAGGGGAATGTCTTCCCCACCATGGAATGGGCAAATGAGAACAATTTATTCCAGTGGTTGTGAAGGCAGCTGAAGCTGGTGCAGTGGAGAACTTAGGGCTTGGTTAGATATTGAAGGCTAAAGTCATCCATTGCATCCCAGGCCATCGCTAGTCCTGACTTTCATCCTGCCAGTGTACTTCAATGACTCTGGAAGAGAGAGTGAGGTTGATGACTTTGGGCAACTCTGCCTTGCCTACATCTAATTCACTCACAAGGCAAGAGATCACCCATGATGTCATTGAACCTTTTAGAAAATGGAGGAGGAACAACATCTAGGTCCCCCTAGACCCAGATGTATAAAAACTCACCCACGGCTTTGGTAGAGTGACCTGTGCCTAACTCCCACCAGAGCCCCAGGTCCTGCCCAGTGCCCTTCTTCCCTGACTGCCTCTTCATTTTGTGTCTCCCCTCCGTGAAGCTGGCTTGCTTTACTGTCTTTTTTTGAACTCCAGGTTTCATTGTCCTGGGCTTTGGACATTCGGAATCTTTCTAAGATTTCTCCTCCTACTCTCTCAGCCGAGAACCTTGCCTCACATTTTACAGAAAACATTAAGGCCATTCGCCACGAGCTCCCTCTTTTCCCCACTTCCTCATCTCCTATTACCCAGGCGCCTTCTGCTCCTGTTTCTTCCTTCACCCCTGTTTCACATGATAAAGTTGATAGAATTCTAATAAAGCCGCCCCAATCCCGACATTCTCTCTGTATGGGCCCCACTGAACAGCAGGCATGCCCTGATTTAACCACACAATCTGGCTCTAACCACACCTCAGGTCCCCAGATTCCATATAGCCACTGGTCCCTTAGCTAACCACTGCCTCAGATCCAATTCATATATTTTAACAGGTGGGTCCTTGTACTCAGCCACAATCACATCATCCATTTAGCCCAAGACAGGACCACAATATCTGACTATCCATCTTGACCAGACAAGACAATAGCCAGCAGATCAGAAAGCAGCAGGACCAGGATGTTTGACTACTGAACCATAGAAGGGATCCCTCCCGTAATGCCTAATCCCTTAACAAACTCCTCCTGCCTTTTTAATATTCATAATTTCTGTTGGGTGTGTAATCAGCATCATTACGCTATAAATTTGTCTGTGTGGTCTTACTGAGTTGCTGGTTCCTCTAGAGCCTAGCCCACTTCTGAGGGACTTCAATCCTCAATAAATGCTTATACTTGGATTAGAGGTGGTCTGACTGAATTCTTTGTGCCACCACAACACAAACCATGAAACTGCAGCAGTGGCTTTACTCTTTACCAAGGCTAACGTTTCTGCTTGTTAAGCAATCCCATTCCAGTCTTCTCCAACAGATTGTCTTCTCTGCCATCCCCACTTTTTCTACTTGCTTCCAATCCCTCCCATTCTACTGGCTCATTTCCTACTGCCTACAAATATATCCCTGTCTCTCCCCATCCTGAAAAAAAAATCCTCACTTGCTCCTTTCACCCTCTCTAACTACTCCTCAAAAAAGCCATCGACCATAAGGTGCCTCCTCTTGTTCTCTCTTCTACCAAACTGCTCTCTCCGAAGTTACCAATGATCTCTTAGTTGCCCAAGGCAATGGCCTTTTCTTCATCCTCATTCTCCTTGGCCTCTCAGTGATGAGGTGTAGGCTCTGGGACCCCTCCCCCCTTTTGGAGCTCTCCTTGATTCTTTGAGGTGCAGGCTGTGGGAAAGTAAACCTTCCCAGGGAAGACATTTGCCTGAGGTCATGAGCCTTGAGATGCGGCTCTGCCCAAGTCTTTAGCTCCCTTTGTTCCTATAGTTTCCCACCCTTGAATTAGCCTGGCCCACCATTGTCTGTGGTCTCCAGGCAGCCTCCAGCAACTTCCCACCCTGAACCACTCATTACTGGAGTCTGACCTCATCTGACTCCTCCTGAAGACCCTCCCCAATCTCCTCCTCTGGACCACCCCTAGATTCCTCCCACAACCTTATTGTATATAGAACCCCATCTTCCCTCCATGTGGTGTGAGAGCGCCATGAGATAACT
>CM053595.1:9100727-9127578 GCA_028646575.1 Pseudocheirus occidentalis
ATTGGGGAGCATAGGGTTCGTGCCAATTTAGACGTCTCTTTCCAAGCTAGAAATGGCTTAGATATCGATTCATATTAAATTCAATACAATTGTTTGTGGCAGATTTGAGCCTAAATTGCAGAGCACATTTATTATTGTCGTTGTTATTTCCTTTCCTTGTCTTTGATCCCTTTGGTTTTAAACCTAGTAGTGGTATTTCTGGGTGAAAGGATATGCACAGGTTAGTGACTTTGGGAGTATAGGTCCAAATTGCTTTAAGAATAGGTAGCCAAATTCAATTCAACTCCATCATCATCACTGTGAACTTCCACAGTGCCTCCAACAATTTCCTTCATTCCTTTCTCTCTCTCTCTCTCTTTCTCTCTCTCTCTCTCTCTCTCTCTCTCTCTCTCTCTCTCTCTCTCTCTCCCTTTTTTCTTCCCTTCCTTCTTTTTTTTGGTTATTTTTGTCAGTCTGATAGGTGTGCTATGGAATCTCAGAATATTTGTAATGTTTATTTCTCTTGTTAGTTATTTGGGGCATTATTTTCATTTGGTTTTTGATAGCTTGTATTTCTTTTTAATAACTGCCTGTTCATATATTTTGACCATTGATCTATTGGGGAATGGCTCTCGCTTTTATATTTTTGTTTTTAATTTAACAGAATTTCAAAATATATTTTTGTATTTATTCCATTTATAGCTTAAATATTAAATATTTAATGGAGAAATTAGCTGAAAAAATTGTGTTCCCAGTCAACCGTTTCACTTTTAATTTTAATTGTACTGATTTTGTTTGTGCCAAAGTTTTAAAATTTTGTATGCTTTTAAAAATGAACTGTTTTTTAGAAGGCCATGATTTTCTATACAGTCCTTTTTTTTTTGTTCTTTATATACTGAAATGTTTATTGATCATTATTTTTTTTTGGAGGGGAGAAAACAAGGCAATTGGGGTCAAGTGACTTGCCCAAGATCACATAGCTAAGTGCATCAAGTGTCTGAGGTCGAATTTGAACTCAGGTCCTCCTGACTCCAGGCCCTGTGAGCCACTATTGATGCCTCTATTGATGTTTGTTAAATTCATAATAGCAAAGACAATTTAATTTTTTTTAAAAAAAGGAAACATCAAAGATTGGTGGTGTCCAACTATTCTAAAGCCAAGGTGAAGCCTTCTTGCTGACACCCAAGACTTCTAGGATACTTAAAAAATACTCTAATGTAATCCTGATATGACCACAGAGTTCCAGCAACTTTATAGGCCTTAGATTTTTCTTCATGAAATGACTGGAGTATCATAGGATCTGTTATTCAGCACAGCCACACAAACCATCTGCATCTTTAATTTTCACTGCCATTTCTTTATTAGTCCAGGTGGAAGGAATTACAGGAAGGGATACTGGGGCAAGGACTAATTTCTCAGGGTGTTCAGGTGGTCCCTGACCCGGAAGACAAATGGCAGACACTCGCCGGGGTGCACCCAGCATGCCCACTTGTCATAGGTAAATACTGGCCAACCCCTTCAGGTGTATTTTTTCAGTATCAGTCCCCAAACGGGTCTTTGAACTTGAACTCCTTGGTCCTTGGGGGTAAGGAGACTCAGAATATAGTCGGAGAAGCAATTGCTTTGGTGAAAAGCTGCGTGCCCTTTGATCCAGCTCTCCCATTTCTAGACCCCAGAGACCAGAGAGAGGAAGAAGCCCCATATGAACCCGAATATTCCGAGCGACTTTTGGTGGTGGCCCCCATCACCACGCTGGTACAGGAACGTGACAGAACGCAGCTGTGCTGTAGGAAACGAGGGGAGGCCAGTTTCCGAATCCTGACAAGCCTTGTACCGGGTTAAGGAAGGAGAACCGGGGAAACCATTCACTCTGTAACAAAACCGGTTCCGATGGCCGTCTAGCCCAACCCTAGCATTTCTTAGGCAAGGAAACTTCTTAGCCTCGAGGGGTTAAGCGAGTAGCCCAAGGTGGAGGCACGGGCTCGGGAGGGGGTAGCAACAAGGTCCGAATCCGACCCCCTGATGCTGAACACGGGCTTTGTGTCCCGCTTTCCGGGAGAGTGGGGGTCAGGGAGCGGAACGGGGCCATCCCAGAGGAGGAATAACGTAATGCCAGTTCCCGGGTCAGCCCGCGCTACCCTGCCGGTGGGGGGGAGTGGGCAGGAGCCTCCCTCCTCCACCCTCTATTTCTGTCCTGGATGGGGGGAGGATGCAGCCTATCTGGCCCCGGGGAATGGGGGCGGGGCGGAGGCGGGCACCCTTTGGGGTAGTTTCCCCAGCCCCTCGCTGGGGCCCGGGCACTCGAGGACCAGGCTGGCCATGGCGCGCTCGGTGGATCCCGTGCGGAGGCTGTTGGCCATCTACACCGGCGGCACCATCGGCATGCGGAGCCGGGATGGCGGTGAGCGTGGGGGTGGGCTGGGGTGGGAGTGAGTGTGCGTGTTCTGCCCACGCTCCCATCCCCCATCATCCGCATGTGGTGCCCGAGTGGGGATGCAGGTGCAGGCCGGGTTCCCCCTCTTAGCGCCAGCCGCGGGGGTGAGTGCGGGGTGGGGGGTGGGGGGGGCTTCCCGGCTCGGGGCGCAGCCCGCGGCCGGGGGCTCTGGGGGAAGGAGCAGCAGAGACCTCATGGAGCAAGTCACTTGCAGGCTCCGACTTCAGTGGCCTCATCTAGGAAAATGAGGCCTCTGGCTTGAACCCTTCCCGGCTTCAGCCTTTTCGGCCATTACACTTCTGTGACCGGTGTGTGAGCTGGTGTGGCCACTGCGGCCAGTAACTGCAGGCTTTCTCCCCTCTCTCTCCTCGTGGTCACGCTCCCCTCCCCCCTAGCCCTCCCCCTCCCCCTTCCCCTTCCCCCCCCTTCCCCACCTCCCTAGCCCGCTGCCACCTCACGGCAGGGCAGGATCGCCTATGTGGAGCCTAGGCGCTGTAGAAACGGTAGCTTTCGGAGCCAGAGGTGGGAAGTGCCCAGGGACAAGGAGCACACCCAGGATCCGCATTCCGCGACTCCCAATTCAGCGCTCAGGCTGCTCGGGGCTCCCCAGGGGGCTCCTCTAGGGTGCACAGCCCGCCCTGATCTCCAGCCTCCCGCTCCACTGAATGTCTGTGGTCTTCACTAGGCATTCTGTGAAGCCAGGATGGAATCAGTAAGTTGTAAGCATCTGTTGGTGCCCATGACGTACCAGGCACCGAGCTAATGAAAACCCTGGCAAAATGAAGAGGAGCAAAACAGTCCCAAGCCCGAGACACTCACTGGCTAATGGGAGAGAGACTAGGCAGACAAGTACATACAGATGAACTTTATACAAGATAAATAGGAAATAATTAACAGGGGAAGGCGCTAGGATTGAGGGAGATGGGGAAAGGCTTCCTACGAAAGGGCTAGGCTTCCTTATCTGGAGCGTTTGGAGGAGCCCTCCTAGCATGGGGAACAACACCATGCTTGGAACCAAGAAACGGAACG
Source organism: Pseudocheirus occidentalis (assembly GCA_028646575.1). NCBI lineage: Eukaryota > Metazoa > Chordata > Mammalia > Diprotodontia > Pseudocheiridae > Pseudocheirus > Pseudocheirus occidentalis. The sequence continues at coordinate 9,104,170 of CM053595.1, forward strand.
TCTTGTTTGTAGAAGTGTCCGATCAAAGCATGTAGGGAGGTTCAAAATGCAAGAGGACTGAAGAGGGGCGGTGGGGTGGGGCTGGGTCTGAATGGGCTTTGAATGCCGCGTACCTTGTTGTGTTTTGTCCTGGAGGTGGTAGGGGGCCTCTGTACTTTTAGGAAGATCACTTTATCACATGTATAGGGAAGGGACCGGAGAGACTTGAGTCTCTTTTCAGTGCTATCACTATATATATTTATATAACTAACGCATCTGCATATGTGTGCGTAGTCTCATGTATGTGTATCTGTGTATACATACATATGTATATATATATGTGTGTGTGTGTGTGTGTGTGTGTCTATGCCATGACCACAGTGATACAGAATCAGGAGCTAAGCGATCTCAGTTTGTGAATAGTTTGGTAATGTCATAACCACCGGGGTAATGGAGACACCAGGTGAGGGAGCAGTTTTCCTTCATGTGTAGACTTGAACTTCTGGGGTGAGTTTCTCTTCTTTTTAGGGGAGGGCTTGCTTGTCAGCCAAATCACTCTCCAAAAGCAACTGAAATTCCCTCACAAAGGTAGGGATTTGACCAATTTATAGGACGACCTTCTCATTTATTCAAGAGACTTGCCCCAGCCTGGGATTCTGGTCTCAACTCTGTCAATAACTTACTGTGTGACTTTGGGTAAGTCCCTTCCATTTTCTGGCCCTTGATTTCTTACTCTGACTGGAAAGTGTTTGACTCGGCTGTATTTAGGGGCCCTTCCAGAAGGACCAGAACAGCATAATGCATGGAGAGCCACCCCTGGCAGACTCTGGGCAAGCAACTTAACCTCTTAGTGACACAGGTCACTTTCTAAGAGAATGGTAAAGAAATTATTAGTAGTTAACAAAATTATCTGGATGGCACAGTGAGTAGAGTGTCAGTTGTGGAGTCAGGAAGACCCGTGTTCAAATATGGCCTCTGATACCCACTAGCTGTTTGACCTTGGGCTTGAGTTACTTCTGTCTGCCTCAGGTTCCTTAACTGTAAGGGGGGGATGATAACAGAGGCTGCCTTCCAGGATTGTAGTGAGGGTCAGGTGACAGCATGTTTGTAAAGTGCTTAGCACAGGGGCAGGTCCTTGTTTCCTTCCTTTCCTATCTATCTCCTTTTATTCTCATTAGCTACTTATTATCATTATCATTTTTAGGTCTTTCTGGAGGAGGGAAGGCAGGTTAATTGGGGTTAAATGACTTGTCCAAGGTCACAGGGCTAGTAAGTGTTAAGTGTCTGAGGTTGGATTTGAACGAAGGTCCTCCTGACTCCAAGGCCTCTGCTCTATTCACGGTGCCACTTTAGCTGCCCCCATAGCTACTTTTTGAGAAGGGGTTTAGCTACTAATTCTTAAGACTCCAGGCTCAAATCTTGTATTGTCTATTAAGCCGTACCTCTGCCAAAATCAGTTAACATTCTAGGATCTATGGTGCATGCTGGGGACCCAAACACAAATGGAACAGCCCCCGCCCTTGGAGAAGCTTGCATTTACATTCTATTGGGGGTAGCAACTTGTACACTTGCAGGTCTATAAAAAAAGAAGCACTAGATGGGGAGAGGGAGGATCAGGAAAGGCCAACAGGAGGCGATGCTTGGGCTGCCCTTGGAAGGTAGTCAGAAGGAAGAACTGCACTCCCCTGGCTCATTGGAATACAAATGTAAACGGACCGGAGTGTGTGTTCAGCCCTTGCCCACCTGCTGCTCACATTAGCCCTCTCATAAGGCTTCTGAAGGAGGGTGGGGACTTTGGGAAAGGGATAACTGTTAGATTCATTTCTCTAGGTTTCCCTTTTGCTTCTTAGTGGTGCAGCCCAGGCCTCTGGACCTCCTCTCCCTCTTTGCCTCCTCTTCATCTCAGCAGCTGGGGAAAGGCATATTCTTGGCTTTGGTGAGACTGTTAGTCCTGGGTATACTGAAAGAAGTCTTCACATTTGGACAGCTCTGGTGTCTCAGTTTGGGGACTGGAGACTTTAATCCTAGTTCCTATTTTCTAGCTGTGCTGTCCTGGACAGGTAAATGACTTCTCTCTGAGTCTTTAGGGCAGGGTGACATGAACAGCAGTGGTAGTCTGGGGAAGCCCCTGGTCCCATCTCAGAAGAATTACTTTCAAATGCTTAAAATAAGAGATGTAGGATCTGTAGAAATCAATTCTACAGAAATACTGTAATCAAAATATATATTTTTTTACAAAGTTTACAGACTCCAGTTCAAGTGCCCCCAATCTGGGGATAATAAATATTACTACTATCCCACAGGGGTGTTTTAAGGAAAAATACTTTTCTAAACTTTGAGAAACTTGAAATGAGAGTTATTATCACTTTTGACTAATATCATTAGGGCCTCTGGCATTGAATTGCTGTGTGGCCTTGGGCAAGTCACTCTGGGCTTCAGTATCTTCTGTCCAATGAAAAAGGTAGACTAGTTGACCTCTAAGGTTCTTTGAAACTACTGAATCTCACCTAACTTAAGGCATTAATAATTAACTAGGTCTTTATGTTCTTTGCAAGCAATGATCACAGCAAACTTGTTTGGGATGTCACTGTTGAAACAACTCTTGCTTTCACTGGGTAAACAGAGCTGTCCCTAAGGTGGGAGGGTCAGCCCCTGTATACTTTTTCCAAAGTTCAGAGAACCGGGGTGGAAGGTGGAAAGTGAAGAAACTACTCTGAAAGGGATGTTTCCTGTTTGCAATAGAAGGAGCATAACTAACCTTTCTGCGTAACACTTTAAGGTCTACATGATGCCTTCTCCCATTTGATTCTTTTTTTTTTCTGGAGGGGGTAAGGTAGAGCAATTGGGGTGACTTGCCCAAGGACACTCGGCTAGTTTTGTATTAAGTGTCTGAGGCTAGATTTGAACTCAGGTCGTCCCAACTTCCGGGCTGGTCCTCTATACACTGTGCCGCCTGGCCGCCTTCTAGTGACTTTATTTCATTTATCTTTCTACGGTCATTGTGTATATTCACCTGTTTCCTTCTGCTTATTTCAGTCTGTATTATCAGTTGATACAAATTATGATTAATACACTATTCTGTGTTTCAGGCACATCAGCCAGAAAGTTTCCTAAAATTAATTTCTCATTCTAAATCTAAGCATTTCTAGGTGAGAGAAAGAAAAAGGGAGACAGAGAGACAAGTGTTTGCTTTATCCCCTACAATCCATCACCATTTTCCTAGCTTAGGATGACTTCCCTCATCAGCTTCTCACAGAGTTCACTCATGCCCTCAATACACTTACTTAACACCAGACAATTTGAAGTAACATTTATAGGAATCTTGAACGGGAAAAAAGGCACACTATAATACAATCCAGTTTTGGTTTAACATTCTATTCCATCACTCAATCTCCCAAAACTACTTCTTCTGTGACTACTGCCCAGGACTCTCCTGTAATAATCAAAGGCACCTCCTTCTCCCTGTGATTGATACCCGAATCTCTTCAGGAAATGGGGAAAGAGGGCACTGCCCTTGGGAGGCCCATAGCTCTTAGCTCTGGATGGGGAAGGCCAGATTTTAACTTAAGTTAGGGATGTTTCTTATCCTAAGTTTGGTTACTTCTCCTAATCCATTTCCTAGGCCTTCAGCTTTCATTCTTGACCTTTTGCACACTTTCTGAAAGAAAGGGCTTAAGAAAGGATTTTAGTAAAAGATATTGTTTCCTGAGAAATTTGACTTAAGTAGTGATAGAGTTGTCTTCTTTTAGGTAAGTTTAGAGGGAACTTTAGGCTGGGGAAATACTGATTTAATACTTTATCAGTAATGTTCAAAGCAAATGCGGGGTGTTCTGAATATCTTATAATAAGCTTTGATGACTTAAAACTGCCTTAAGAATTTCAAAACACCATATTTTCCTCCTCCACACCTTTTGCCTTCACTGTGCCATTTCTCTTCTGTCTTCATTGATCTTATTCACGCAAAGGAGTTTTAATTTTATGTTGGCATCCCACTTGATTCTCATATCCCAGTAAGGCATCTAGTACAAATTATATTAATTCCATTTTATTTAAGCAGAAGCTGAGGCTCAGATAAGGAAACTTGCCCAAGGTCACACAGCCAGTGACTTTCAGAGTCAGGTGTCCTGACACAAGCCCAGCGCTTTGCACAGTAGAGGAGGCAGTTCAGCAGTATATAAGCTGCTAGGATCAAAGTCAGAAGAGATCTGAGTTGAAATCTCACCTCTTTTTTTTTAAAACTTTTTTTTTGGAGGTGGGAAGTCAGGGCAATTGGGGTTAAGTGACTTGCCCAAGGTCACACGGGTAGTAAGTTTTAAGTGTCTGCATCTAGATTTGAACTCAGGTCCTCCTGACTCCAGGGCCGGTGGTCTACTCACTGCACCACCCAGCTGCCCCTCACAATTTCTATCCAAATCCTATCCCTCCTCCCCTCTCCTCCACTGAGATGGTAAGCAGTCACATATAGGTTATACATGTGCATTGTATTAGTCAGGAAAACTGTCTCTTAAAGTGAACAAGAACTGTCTGTACTGGTGAATGGATGACATCTGGGAATGTGGAAATGAGTAGACTTGCTTCCATGCTTTCATCTGGTTCCCACATCAACCACGTGGGGTAGGTAGTAGGACCATCATTAGGATCATAGATCTAAAGCTGGACCATTCATCCCATTTTACAGCTGAAGAAGCTGAGGCTAAGAGCTTTAGAGGCTTACCCTATCTCATGCACAGAGGAAGCGGTAGAGCTGGGGTTTTGAACTCTGCTCCTGAGGCTCCCAAGTTTGGTGCCTTTCCCACTGTGCCGTGTTAGAGAGCATCTTACAGTTGCAAGTGTTATGCTACATGGCTCCTAAACTGCATTCTAGCTCTGGAATCTCTGTTCTGTATCCTGAGGCTCCCAAGTTTGGTGCCTTTCTCACTGTGCCATGTTAGAGAGCATCTTACAGTTGCAAGTGTTATGCTACATGGCTCCTACACTGCATTCTAGCTCTGGAATCTCTGTTCTGTATCCTGAGTTCTGTGACCAATGTCTCCTAGGACATTACTTCCATCTTTGAGCTTCAAACTGTGTTCTGACTATTCTGCTGCTTTCTAGGAAACAGCCAGTTAATAATTAGGTATTTTTTTCCATAGCTCTCTGCTCCTAGACACTGTGGAGTCCTGGGGGTGTGTGGGATGTGTATACCCTTCTCCCAGCCACATCTGGACTATGACCTTCTTGGGGGATGGGGGAAGAGAATCCTTGTGTTTAGAAACCTAAGTAATTCTATCTTTTCAGGTTGACCCTTTGTGGAATGGGGGAGGTGATCAGAGGATTATAGGATTTCGAACTGGAAGGGTTTTTAGAACACACGCAGTAGAGCCCCCTTATAAAATGAGAACAATAAGTGGGTGTTGGGTGCCTTGCATTAGTAGTGAGCTATTGCTCTAGTCCCCTCTCCTGGCAGAGCTGGGCTGATGCATCTAGTTAATCAGAGTCCTGGGATGCCTTGAGAGGCTGAGGTGTCCCCTTTTGGATGCTGAGTTTTGTTTTCATCCCATTTGGTTCTCATATCCCACTGAACTATGTAATGCAAATTGTATTGATTCCATTTTATGGTTGCAGAAGCTGAGGCTCAAATATATAGTGACTTCTCCTAGGTTACATAGCTAGTAAGTTTCTGAAGGCCAGCCAGACATTGACTTGAGCCCCCATTAGCGGTGCCCCCCTCACACCCTGTACCCCCCACTTAAGGACCAGTCCCTACATTAAGGACAGTTTTGTTTGACCACCTTGCATAGATTTCATTGTACGAAGGGGCATCTGCTTTAAAGGTTTAGCAAGAATAGATTATCAGCATTTCCCCTCCAACACTCTGAGGGCATGTTTCTCCTGGCCATCTTGGTCTTCAGTGAGGGTAGGCTCAATTTGGCTTCGTCACACTGAATTCATATCCCTATGTAACACACCAACTGCAGGAACCTACATTTCAGCTGCTTCTGGTTTGGGATCACAAAGGTCAGTCCTTGCTCCTTGGGCCATTCATTACTGGTACTTTGGCTCTGAAACCCAGACTTGGGAATTGTTGGTCTGCCTAAATACTCTCTGCATCTTCTAGACTGTGGAGATTCCCCTCTTTTCACCCAGAATAGAAAAGCACATTCTCTTCTTTCAGGATTGTCTCTCACCAGTTGCCATGACTTAAGGAATCACTGAATTTGTCAAAGACAAATGCAGCAAAAGAAATAGCTCAAGCTGACAGGCCTTCTCGAAGGCCTTCTCAGCTAATGAAAGAGCTTTTCCTCCAACACAGGATTAGCACACTGGGCTCGGCTGCGGACACGGCCTTCCGATTCTCTAGGAAGTGAGCTCTCCATGGTCTCCTCATGGGCAGGTGACCTTTGCATGACTCCTATTAATACGGTTACATATTGACAGTAGGCAGCAAACTCGGGACCCTTCCCTCCAAATCTTGTCCTGTTGCCAGGAATGTACATCAAGGAAATCATCATGGTTGAGGTGAGAGCCAGGAAATCCAAGTTCAAGTTTGACCTCACACACTTAAAAGCTGTGTGACCCTAGACAAATCACTTGACCTCTTGGGCCTCAGTTTCCTCATCTGTAATAGGAAGCATTTAGTCTCATTGATCTCTAAGGTCCCTTCCAATTCTAGAGCTATACATTTATAATCCCTTGTACTCCCCAACCCTTAGGTTCAATGCCTGTGCATTGAAAAAGATCTATCTTATTCTCATTTATTGGCCTACCCTAGGTCCCAGGCCAAGTCCCACTTGATTATTGTTTGGGCTCTGATTGGTGCAGAGTGAATATAAGTAGCAATTGTTTCTGTTTTAGCCAGAAACCCTGAGGGTCCTTCCCTCCCAGATTGATTGTTTTTTTTGACTAGGTAAAGAGACCATTCTGTCTCACTTCTTACCTAGCCTTAATCACTGAAGAGAAGTTGCCTCAGTCATACTGAGACCTGGGATACACCTTAGCTTAAGAAGGCCAATGCCTTCCACTGCATCCAGGTCTTGCTGTGATCTGTATCTGGCCACTGGGTGCAGATGGCTTTGGAGGAGAAAGTGAGCCTGGTGGCTTTACACAGCCTTCCCTTACTTAAGTCAAGTTCACTTTGCATGTCTTGGCATTACCTCCTGATGTCCTGGTCTTCTTTGAGAACAATTGACAACAACTGAAGCTTTTACAAAGAGAGTGTAGCCCTAGTAAACATGACCACATCTTGTCAATCTGTTAGATATGTTCCTGAAAGGTTGTGTATGAAAAGAATTTTTATAAATTTTTGTAAAACTTAATTTTATGTTAAAGACACTGGGAGAACTTATCTGTTCATGAATATTTCAGAGTTAGAAGAGTCTTCATCTGAGCATCCTCTTCCAAGATGGCCTTTTTTTACTTTGTTTTAAGACCTGTAACTTCTTCCTGAGGCAATCCATTGCGTAGTTGGAAGACTGCAAGAGTTGAGAAGTTTTTCCTTATGGCCAAGCAAAATATATTTCCTGGTAACTGCTATTCATTGCTCCTAGTTCTTCATGCTGAGTGAGGCTGAACTAGTTGAGTTTTTCTTCCACCTTGTTTGTTCTTTGCTTTCAAAGAGTGCTGATGACATCACAGGTTATCTTGACTTGTGTGTGAAGCGGATTTAAGTGAGACAGATTTGCACAAAGTTGTCAGCCTTACTTTCTCTTCTTGAATCATTTTAAGTCACATGGCAAGACAAAAGTTGGGATGATTGGTGATGCCCTGGGATGAAGTGAATGACACTGGTGTCTTCAATGTCTGACCAAGCTTGAAGCTCTGCACAGCACCTACTTCAGCTGCCTTTATGGCCGCTGAAACAAATTGTTCTCATCTGCCCATTCTGGGGGGGGGGGGTGGTCTTCATGTGCTTGTGGTAGACACCCTCCCAACTCACTGATGTCTTTGTGGTCCACAAGTTACACTCAGTCTGCCAAGATGCTTTACTGGGATGTGGCTGCTGTTTGTGCTACAGCTTCTTGGAGCCACACATGAGAAGTGAGAATTAGGTGACAGGTAGACAACAAAGGTGGATGAACAGCCCTCACACCAGAGGTGCTAGTCCTCCCTGAACATCCTCCACACCCCTTTCTTCCATATGACCACCTTTGGAGTACTTGAAGATAGCCTTCCTTTTGTACGTTGTCCAAGAACACCTTTGCCATTTCCTTCAGTGCAACTCAACACACATCTGTTAATCCTCTATAGAATGCAGAGCTTTGGACTAGGCATGGGAAAATAGTGATACTCTCCCTGTTTTCAAGGAACTTACAATTTAGTTTGGTGAGTGTGACAAATAAGGAAGAAATGGGCAAAAGCTAGATCTGGATAAAAATGCTTTAGGGAAACTTGAAGTGTTTAGCCCAGTGAAACAGTTCAGGTAGAACTTAGAAGCTTTTGTGGAGGAGATAGGCCATGATCTAGCAGGAGATTCTACCTCATACTTACTACATGTGTGACCTTGGACAAGTGCCTTAGTGTCCTTGGGACTCACCTTCCTCATCCCTAAAAAGGAGGAGGTTGTACTAGAAGGTCTCTGAGGTTCTTTCTAGCTCCAGATAGAGGATTCACTGAAATGAGGAGAACATGTATGCTAGGTTTGTAGAATCTTCTGCTTTTTGTGTAGATCCTCTAGTCCCCTTCCCATTTCTGGAAGCAAGGTTGTGGAGAATCTTTTTGAAAAATGATGAGTCCCCTTGGAGTGTGAATTCAGGGAACCCCAATTTATGAACATGTGTTTGGAATAATCCATACATATGAATGGCCATGTTACCTTCCAATCCCATGACTACTTCCTGCTCACTTTCAGAATCCCCATGGTCTTGGAACCTGAATTTGAAACAAAGACTAGGCTTTTGGAAAATAGATAGGTTCACAAATGGAGGAAGGGAAGAAACTGAAAAAAAAAAATAGGATCAGCATGGGAGATCTGGAGAGAGAAGGGCACGCCGATCTACCACATTATACACCCGCTTTCTCTTGTGAGACTGTCTCCTCACATTACCTTGATGTGTTCACTTCTCCTTTTCACACTGCCTGAATTCCCATTAGAAATGCATTTCGTTAAACCGGAGATGCCCATCAATTGTGAAATGGCTAGACAAATTGCAGTACATGAACTGATGTTGAGTGGGTATCTGTCTATAATAATGTAAATGAAAAGAACAATCACACATTAAAAATAGCAAAAGCAGATGTAACAAAATTAGAAAGATCAAGAAAGATTCAAATATGGAGATACGAGAAGACACCTCTAAGTATGCCCTTTGTTGAGGTTTGTGGAGGTGGAAGGTCCCTAAGCGTTATGCACTGTACATGTTTTTCAACTTTTTTCTATATATCAATCAGTTGTGCTGATATTTCCATTTCTGGTTCTCTGGGAGAAGGAGCAGAGATATTTAGGACAATTATGATATAAGAAACAGAAGATATCAATAAAAATTTATTTTTTAAAAATATTATTCTCCTTCCTCCTCGCTAAGATGGCATGCAGTCTGATATAGGCTCTGCTTATACATTTATATTAAACATTTTCACATTAGTCATGTCGTAATGAACAATTAGAACTAATGGGAGGAACCACAAGAAAGAAGAAATAAAACAAAAGAAAAGGTCAGGCTACAAAGTTCTTTTTCTGGACGTGGATAGCATTTTCCATTATGAGTCTTTTAGTTGTCTCAGACCCTTGCACTGCTGAGAAGAACTAAGTCTATCAAGGTCAGTCATCACACAGTGTGGCTGTTACCGTGGTCAGTATTCTCCTGGTTCTGCTCATTTCACTCAGCATCAGTTCATATAAGTTTTTCCAGATTTTTCTGAAATCCACTTGCTCATCATTTCTTATAGCACCATAATACTCCATTATATTCATATATGACAGCCTGTTCAGCCATTCTCCAATGGATGGGCATCCCCTTGATTTCCAGTTCTTGGCCACCACAAAAAGAGCTGCTCTAAATATTCTTGTACATGTGGGTCCTTTTCCCATTCTTACGATCTCTTTGGGATACAGACCTAGAAGAGGTATTACTGGGTCAAAGGGCACGCACAATTTTATAGCCCTTTGTGCATAGTTCCAGATTGCTCTCCGGAATGGTTGGATCAATTCACAAGGCCACCAACAATGCATTCGTGTTCCAATTTTCTCGCATCTTCTCTGACATTTATCATTTTCCTTTTTTGTCATGTTAGCCAATCTGATAGATGTGATGTTGACCCTGATCTTGAAAGGGCGTCTGATGGGCAGTGAGGAAAAAAAAAATCCCAAGCACATAATGAGACTGAGAAGTAAAGAGATAAAGAAAAAACGTGGCAAGCAGGTGGAGAGTGGTGGTATGAAACCAGAGCTGTGTGCCAGCTTGCTGAACTGTCATCGTGAGGTCAACTGAATGGCACCTGGCACAGCTGGAGGAGAGCACTGAGCTTGGAGCTGCGGACAGAGTCCACTGCACAAGGGGATGGATTCACTTTCCTTCCCTCGCTTCCTTGTCATCTTCCAGTCACTCTTCCCTCCTGGAGACCCGGATAGAAGGGATGCCCAGCACCTGCTCTTGACTCCCTCCCTCCTACTCACAGCAGCCCCGCAGGCACTTCTAAAACCACCATTTCTGGAAACCAGTTTTAAGTATTTTCTCAGTTTGTGAGTCGATGGAATAGAATCCGGGTGGCCATAGGCACCTGTGCCGGATCTTGCTTGAATTCTAGTCTTTAGTGAGACAGGGCGGGAATTGAGGGAGGACAAAAGCTTGGGGGGGGAAGATTTGAAATTTTGAGTCTTAACTTTTTATTGCCCAAGATGACATTGCCAGAGACAGCTCTTTAGCTTGACTCTTTAGCAGAGTCAAGAATTAAGAGAGAAAATGACAGGTAGTGTTTTAAGGTTTGCAGAGTTCCCCATAAATACTCTTATTTGATAGGACAGCCCTGGGAAACAGATGCTATCATTATCCCCCATCTGGTAGTTGGGGAGACTGAACGTGAGCCTGAGGTCAAGTGACTACTCCTGGGTCATGCGACCAGATTTAAATTCAAGTCGTCCGGACTGTGGATCCAGCTCTCTAGCCAGTGTGGTACCTAGCTGACCGACGGGACAGGTTGTTAGAAGCTAACGGTCCTTTGGATTTTACTCCCCTTTCCATGGCTCCAGCCCCAGCGACCAAGGGGTCTGAAGGGGTCCTAGGAGGAGCTGCCTCTCCCTTAATTCCTGGGTCAGCGGGCCCTGCTCTCTGGGGCCACCTTGTGGTTATGATGTGATTTAACCGGCACAGGGAACTAGCGAGGAATTACAATGTATATTAATCAACCCCGGGTCTCCAATGTATAGTTCTAGAGAGTCGTCTGGGCTGCTGAGAGTTAAGTGACTGAGCTAGGGTCATACGGTCATAGCCATTTTGTGTCAGAGGTGAGACTTGTCTAGGCTTTCCTATGTATGGGCCCTGTTCCCCCCTTCCCCCAAGATTTTTTGCAGGTTGTGCAATTTGTTTTTTTACTCTTTGTTTACTATTTGGGGGGGATGCACTTTTTGTTTATAGAAATTCTTTACTTTTCTAAATGATACTTAGACGGGAGATTAAAGTGGTAGATTATTCAGTAAAAGCCAAAAGGATGAAAAGAACATTAAAACATCATCTAATCCAGTCCCTTTATTTTATAGATAAGGAAGCTGAGGCTCTAAGATTAAGTGATGTGACTGAAGTCACACAGGTTATTAAATAGCAGAAATAGCTTTTTTTAGCCTCCGTTTGTGGACTTGTTTGTGGACCAGTGCTCCCTGTTCATGTTGACTGTAAATTCCATTAGGGTAGGTGCTGTGTTTTACTTACATTTTACCTCTTTTTCTAAAACTAAATACCATGTCTAGCACAGTAGGCGCTTAATAAATGTTTAATGAATGAATGAGTGGATCGATAAATCTACTACTTGGTCTTGTGTTTATTTTTAAATTGTAGAGTGTGACTACCACAATCCAAACCGGACTCCTTGGTGGGGATGGGGGAGTGGTGGTGGTTGGGGATGGAAGAGCATCTTTTTCATTATTTCCCTTGGAGGGCCAAGCACAGGACTCTGTAGGTGCTCCATAAATGTTTATTAATGATAATAGCAGACTGCTAGGTGGTGCAATGGATAGAGCATTGGGCCTGGAGTCAGGAAGATGTGGGTTCAATGTGACCTCTGACACTAACTGGGTGACTCTGGGCAAGTCACTTAACCCTGTTTGCCTCAGTTTCCTCATCAGGAAAAAGAACTAGAGAAGGAAATGACTCCAGCATCTTTGCCAAGAAACCCCACGTGGGGTTATGAAGAGTCAGACAGGATCGAAATGACTGAACAACAGTAATAACAGTGACTGACGTAACATAGAGAACCTCACAAAGTAGTTTCCCATGTGTTTTACTCCTTGGATCTTGGGGACAGGATTGGGAGGAAGAATGAGAGAGGGATTATTATTCCTATTTGACATGTAGGGAAACTGAGGCCCAGAGAAGAGCAGTGATTAGCTCAAGGTCATACAGCAAGTCAGGTTGAGCCAAGACTCAACCCCAGATCTTTCAATTCTTGCTTGGTCCATTGCTTTTCTTTTTTTTTTTTTTTTTTTTTTTTTTGCTTTTTGGAGGGCAGTTGGGGTTAAGTGACTTGCCCAAAGTCACACGGCCAGTTTTTCTGTTAAGTGTCTGAGGCCGGATTTGAACTCGGGTACTCCTGATTCCAGGGCCCGTGCTCTATTCACTGCGCCACCTAGCCGCCCCCATTGCTTTTCTTTAGTTAAAGCTGACACTCATTAGCTTTGTGACCTCAAGGCTTCTCGTCTATAAAATGGCAGATTATAATACTACAAAATTTTGGTGAGAAAAGCATTTTGTTAACCTTAAGATTTATAGAAATGTTGTTGTTTGTTACACCCTTATGACCACTGAAATAACCACTGCGTTATTATAAAGCTTGTTCTCACAACAGCCCTTGGAAGTGGACAATGCAGACATTATTTTACTCATTTTATGGAAGAGTGACCTGTGGTTAAGAGAGAAATGTCACTTGCCCAAGATAATGTCATAAAATTAAAGGCAGAACCTAGAATGGAAGCCAGGTCTGAACTCTTGGTCCACAGTGCTTCCACTTAGCCTCACAGCTTTGGCATGGCCCCTTTCCATGAAATTTATTTATGACAATATGGGTTTCTGACCTGCCATATCACAGGGGAAGGATGGTCGAGGCACCCCGAAGACCAACTATTTCTTTGTTTCTGCTTCTAGTTCTGGTTCCTGGAAGCAACCTGTTAACTACTCTGAGAAAGTTACCCATTTTTAATGATGAGGAATACTCTCGAGAACACCAGTTACCAGCAGACACTCTGGCCCTTCCGTGAGTATTAAAAGACTGTCTGGGCACAGGACATGGTTTGGGCTGGGGAGGAGGAAAGAATGATGGGAAACTCATGGAAGTCTTGAATATAGGCTAGGCCCCAATCTGAGTGTGGGAGGCTCACAAAAAAGAGAGAGGGTAAGAACTTTCAGCTCCCCTCTTAATTCTTTTTTTCTCTTTACTTCCCCTCTTCCTTCCCTCTTTTGCATTCACTCTTTCCCTATCTCCTTTTTCTCCTCTTTTTTCCTATCAGTACATAATTTTTCACTTTTTTTTCAAAGTACTTTTACCTTCATTATTTTATGTTATCTTTACAAAAATCCTAGGAAGTAGGCAAGGGTCATCACTTCCTTTTTTTTTCTGTTGGGAAAACAGTCCTGGAGAGTTGAAACAATCAAATTACAGGAGCAGCTGTTATAACGTCTACAAATTTATAAGATCTACAAATTGATTTTTTGGTTTCTGTTTTGTCTCTGTTTGTTTCCTTGTTTTTCCCCTGAATTATTGCTATAGCTAGCATTTCTAGAATTTCGAAATAGAAAAAGCAGATCTAATGCTAATGGACATCTTTGGTTTGTCCCTGATCTTACTGAAAGGGCTGTGGTATTTCTCCATTATGTCCTTACATGTCCTTGTTTCTAGATACATGCTATTTACCCAATTATTATTTAACATTCACTCCTATATTTTATAGAGTGTGTTTTTTAAAAAAAAATTAAGGAAAGTTGTAATTTGTTAAATGCTTTTTTGGGTATCTGTGAATATAATAATGTGATTTAAAATTACTTTTATTATTAATATTGTATATTGTTATTTTAGTTTTCATACTATTGAACTAACTCTGCATTCCTGATTATTTCAACCTAGCCATAATGTATAGTTTTTAATATGTTACTATAGTATCTTTACTAACTTTTTATTCAATATTTCTAAATTGATAAGATGTTGTTCTATGGTTTTCTTTCTCTCTTTATGTCTCCCTGGCTTAGGTATTAGGACCATATTTGTCTCACAGAAGGATTTGGTAGGACCCCTTCTTTTTCCTTTTTTTATATACTATGTAACATTAGAATTAATTGTTCTTCAGATATTTTATAGAATTCACTTGTAAATTTATCTAGTTCTGTGACTTTTTGGGGGCAGACTGGAATTTATGGCTTGTATTATTTCTTTTTCAGAGATTAGATTATTTAAATTTCTATTTCTTGTTTTGCTAAGCTGGATATTTTATATTTTTTGCATCAACATCTTTCATTTATTAGTTTAGCATACAATTGAGCAGAATAATTTCTAATTTCCTTTTTTTCTGCTTTCTTTGTTTTGAGTTCTGTTTTTAATTTTTTATATTGATAGCTTTGTTTTACTTTCTTATTTTGGATCAGATCAGCTAATTGTTTATCAATTTTATTTTACAAAACTGGCTCTTTTTTCTTTTTCAATTTTGTTTATCTTTTTGATTTTCAGAATTTGGATTTTTGTATTTAGTTGATTTATTGCTTCTCTATGTTTTTAAAAATTGCATGTACCCAGGGGTGGCTAGGTGGCGCAGTGAATAGAGCACCGGCCCTGGAGTCAGGAGTACCTGAGTTCAAATCCGGCCTCAGACACTTAACACAAAAAACTAGCCATGTGACCTTGGGCAAGTCACTTAACTCCAACTGCCCTCCAAAAAGCAAAAAAAAAAAAAAATTTGCATGTACCCTAATTTCTCTTGTTGATGAAAGTGTTTAGGCACGAATTTTCCCATAAGGACTGTTTTAGCTGTATCCCCAAGATTTTATATTGGCTCATTTTGGATATATTTTTTTGGGGTTATTTAGTGTTTCTGTGGTTTGTTTTTTGACCCACAAGTTCCTTAATATTAAATTATTTAAGTTTCAATGCTTTCTTAAGATTCCCTTTATTGATTATAATTTTTCTCATGTCTGACCAGTAAAGACTGTGTTATATTTTTGTTTTGCTATAACTATTTATGAAATTTTTAATGCTGTAATGCATAGACAATTTGATATGAAAAAACCACACACAGCTGAGAAATACATATATAGTCATTTCTATTTCAGATCATTAATCTCCAGAGATTTATCTTAATCTGTCTTTTCTAAAATTCTGTTCAGGTCCTTAACTTCTTTAAGTACTTAGATGCTATGCCAGCTGGTGCATATATATTACTGATGTTATTTTGTTATCTGTGCTGCCTTTAAGCATAATACAGTTTTGCTGCTTATCTCCTTTAACCATTTCTTTACTCTTGTTTTGAATGAGATCATGTTGAATACTCCTGTTTTCTGAATTAACCTGAAGCATAATATATTTTAGTTTATCTTGATTTTAATTCTATGTCAATGTTTTGTTTCATGTGTTTGTTGTAAACAGAGTATTGTTGAATTTTGCTTTCTAATCCATTCTTCTCTCCATGTCTTTCACTACTATGTCTGCATCCTCTTCGCTTGCATTCTAGTTATGCAAAATAATAAACTTTCCCCTTTCTTATTTCTCTTCTAGTATATTTCTGTTCCCTTCTCTTTTTCTCCTCTCTTAAAACCAACAAAACAATGAAACCCACATCCAGTTGCTGTGTTAGATCTTTTGTGACCCCTAAAGATAGTGGAACCCTGAAGGGACACTTACACTTCTCTTTTTTGCTATTAGAAGATAAGCACTTTCAAAATTATTTAGCTTCTTCTAGTTTCTCAGTTGCTGTGAACTTTCTAGTTTTTTTTTACTTGTGTTTCCATTTTAACATTGCTACTAAACTCACATCTGTTTTTATCAGTAATGTCTGAGAGTCCTTTATTAAGGACCACACTCAGCTTCTCAGGGTGAGTTATTCTTGTTTGTAAGTTATCCTTTATTCCTTCTAGAATAGGGTATCTAAGCTTTTTTTCATCTTTACGGTAGTTACATAAAGCTCCTTGGTACTTGAATTCTTTCTTTCTGGATGCTTACAGCAGTTTTTCTTTTACTTTGAAGTCCTAGAACTTGACTATTTCATTACTGTGTGTTTTCAGTTTGAAGTTACTTTCCTGTGGTGTGATTGTGTATTCTTTCTGATTTCACTTTGACCTCTGATAGTGGTAGATGTGGCCATTTTTCATTTATTGACTTGTTAAGTTTTTTGTTTAGGGAGGGTTTTCAGGGAACCTGATGATTCTTAATTTAGCCCTCTAAATTAAGGCTAATTAACGTAAATTAAATGATTTACATATTCTTTGGTTTTTTTTCAGTCTTTTTATTTTTGTCCTGATATTTCTTGTCTCCAGAAGTCACTGAGTTCTGATTTTTGCTTTCAGGAACTGCTTTACTTTTACCACATTCCTTATATTCTAGGCTGTTTTTTCTCCTTCCAATTTCTCCTCCATAGTTGCCATTTTAATCTTAATTCCACTAATTATTTCTTGCTTAATTTTTTCCAGTCATTCATATTGCCCTTGTGGCCAGGCCATTGTTTCTCTAAGGTTCTGCTTGTATTTGTGGAATGTGGCACTGCCTCTTATATTTCTCCTAACCCTTAATATTTCTCTGTTGGCTTTGGCATTTCTTCTGATAATCTTATTTTCCTGATGATGGTCTCTTTGGTATTTAGGCTTTAAGTCCATTTACTGGGACTGGTGTCCCATTGTATGAAACCTTCTGATCCCTGGCTGGTTTCTGGCTCTCTTTTTGTGCAGTTTTAGACTGGAAGAACTCACTTCTATTATTATTTTTGTTTTCCTGGAGTGTATGTGTAGGTGAGAAGGCTGAGATTTATTTTGTTGTCTTAACCTGAAATATGGGATAAATTTCTAATCCTCTCTAAGGCTGACGTTTTGGGGTGAAGGTGAAGGATGCGGTGCCTTGGTCACTTGAGTGCTCCATTTGGGGAGGTTGAGATGGGGCAGATAGAGTGTATGTGTGGGATCAGGTTGTGGAAGAGGATAAATTTGTAAGATGGGCCTGGACTGTAAGGGTAGGAGAGGAACAGAAAGTAGGTATTGGGCTTCCCATGATGGCCTACAGCTTCTGGGGAGGTGTGTGGGTGGAGCTTGGCTGCTGGAGGCTGAGTGCCTTTGCTTTTGTTCATTAAGGGTTCCTTGAAAATTTGGAGAGAACAACTTTGCTTGAGTGATGAGGTTCAGACGTCAGATGGTAGTTAAAAAAAGAGTGAGAGGAGATGAAGTAGAATCACCAAATATAAATTATATTTCCGAGGAAATTTGACCGAGAAAAGGGAAGAGAGATATAGGATGATAGTTGATGAGACTTTAGGATCTGGTGAAGATTTTTAAGCATCAGAAGACGTGAGTGTGTTTGTAAGCAGCAGGGAAGGAGCTGGGAAATAGAGAAAAATTGAAGAGGAAGGGAGAGTACTAACGTGGGGGGCAGTTTGTTGGAGAAGATGGGAAAGGATGGGATTGAGATTGCGTGTGGAGGGGTTGGTCTTAGTGAAGAGAAAAGTCACATTTCCATCAGAGACTGAAATAGAGGAGGAAATGGAGTGAGTGTGTGTGAGAGTGTGTGTGTGTGTGTGTGTGTGTGTGTGTGAAAGGTGAGAAAGAAAAGACAGGAAGCAGGAGGAAGAAGAGATAAGATAAATGGACTTAATATAGAAACCCTAGCAGAGAGGTTTAGGGGAGGGGTGCTGGGCCGCCCCTGAAGGTCATGGAAGAGGAATTTACCTTGTTCTTTTTGGCCTTTCTGTCAAAGAAAAACCCCAGATGGTATACAGTTCTCTTTAAGTTGAAGGAGCTGCCTTGGGAGACAATGAATTCCCCGTCATTGGAGGGCTTCCCAAAGAGGCTGGACTTTGGAGATAACGCGATTCCTTTTGGGGTGTGGATTGCTGCTGAGATCCCTGCCACCTCTAACATTTTGTGATTTTGTGATTCTCGGTGCTTCTTTGTCTCTGTACTCCTTCTAATTATTATTGGGGGGGGGGGGTAGGGATGGTGGCAGGTAGGTGGCACAGTGAATAGAGTGTCAGGCCTGGAGTCAGGAAGACCTGAGTTCAGATGTGATCTCAGACATTTGCTGGCTGGGTGACCTTGGACAAGTAAGTCATTCAACCTTGTTTGCCTCAGTTTCTTCATCTGTAAAATGAACTGGAGAAGGAAATGAAAAACTCAAGTATCTGTGCCAACACTCCTCTCCCTTCCCCCCAAAATTAAGTCATGAAGAATTGGACACGACTGAAACCACTGAATAAAAATCATTACTGGCCCCCTGACCCTGCTCTCCTCTTTTTCTAGCTTTGCCATTTTGATGCTATCGTTTTAAACACACACACACACATGCACACATGCACGCATGCACACGCACGCACAAGCAGACACACGCACACATGCACACACAAGGAGACACGCACACATGCACGCATGCACACGCACGCACAAGCAGACATGCACACATGCACACACACACACACACATGCACGTACACACACACACACACACACGCCCCTACCTCAGCAGCACATCCCTCCTGACCTTCCTGGATGTATATAGCTTTTCCTAAACTCCGAGGACTGTTTCTGACCTGGCCTGTGCTAGTTTTCCATGAGGAGGAGAGAGCATTTTGCCAAGACATCCTCCCTCACTAATAATCCTCTGGCTAATTGTTTGCCTTCCCTCCTCCTCCCTTAGCAGAAGAAGGTTATTGGGAAGGTGACTCTGAGAAGTGACAGTCAAAGACAAAGCTCCTTCCCCTTCCTCATCTCTCTGAGTCCCTTCTAGAAGCCTCTTATGCTGTTGCTTCTTAGTGAATCACATAGTCTCATGTTAAGAGAGCCAGCTTTGAAGTCTGAGGATCCGGGTTCAAATCCCAGCTCTGCCACTTACTCCATATATAACTTTGGGCAAATCAGCTAATGCCTATGGGCCTCGGGTTCCTTGTCTGCGAAATGATGGGATTGAACTGCATTTATGATCTAGAGGTAGAAGAAGTCTCAGAGGCCATTCCTTCCAACTCCCCCTCATCCCATTTCAACACAGGAGAAAACTGAGACCAAAACGGATAATGTGGCTTGCCCAAGGTCATATAGGTTATGTCATAAATAGGATTCGAACCCACTCCTGAGTTGGGAGCAGTTCCTTTAAATAACGGCTAGCATTAGCATTGCACTTTAAGGTTTGCCAAGCACTTTGCAAATGTCTCATTGTATCGTCACAACAACCTCTGGAGGTAGATGCTGTTATCCCCGTTTTATAGATGAAAGGACCGAGGCAGACCTGCCAAGGGTCACACAGCTCATGTCTGAGACATGACTTGAACTTCGGTCTTCCTGACCCCAAGTCCATGGCTCTATCTATGTCTACATATTGTGCCACCTAGCTGCTTTTCCCCCTCTACCCTGATCTCTTAAGTTTTTTGCCGGCTCTATAACAGAAGATCTTAGATTTAAAGCTAGATGAGACCCACCCACATCCTAAAGATTATTTGGGTTAACCCTTTCCTTCAAGAGATGAGGAAACAGGGGCAGCTAGGTAGCGCAGTGAATAGAGCACCGGCCCTGGAGTCAGGAGTACCTGAGTTCAAATTCGGCCTCAGACACTTAACACACACACACACACAAAACTAGCCGTGTGAGCTTGGGAAAGTCACTTAACCCCAACTGCCCTCCAAAAAGCAAAAAAAAAAAAAGTTAAAAAAAAAAAGATGAGGAAACAGCCTCAAGAGAGGGGAAGGGTCTTGCCCAAAGTTGAATAGATAGATACTCATCCAGTCCCAGGTCTCCTAGATTGCAAATCCTGAGCTTTTGTCCTATGGTGAGCTTCCTCTTGAAGGTTAAATGCTTGTAGACCAAATACTAGAGCTGTGAAAGATCCTAGAAACCACATAGTCTAACCCCCTTATAGACGCAGAAACAAACCAGGAAAGGGAAAGGGAATGAATCTCCAGAGGTCAAACACAAGTCATGTCTTTGTCCCATGTGGTCAGTGTGGTTATGTTAGGAAATGTGATATACAAGGAAAAAGAACAATAAAACTAAAAAACCACATACAGGTTCATGGGTAGTGGCTTAACTACAGTAACTGTGCTGCTCGTCCTCACTGCGCGTGTATGGGGAGGGAAGATGAAAAAAGCCAAGGAGGGCGCTAGAATTAATCCTGCAAGTCTCTTCAGGAGTTGACCTTCACTTAACTCTCAGTTACTTTCCTTCCTGTAGCCTCACCAGTCAAAACCAACGGATTCTATACACCATCCTGGAATATGACCCTCTTTTTGACTCCAGTGACATGACAATTAACGAGTGGATTAAAATTGCAAAGGATATTGAGGTAAAAATGGAAAAACTCAGATTTGGAACCAGAAGATGATGGATTGAAATCCCAAGTCTGATATTTTCAGCTTAAGAGAGTCATTTTTTCCCACTGGGCCTCAGTTTCTTCATCTGTAAAATGAAGGAGGGAGACTATATGTCAGCTTCTTTCCAATCCTGTGGTTGGTCTGATGTCACAAGGTCGTTCCTTTTCCTGTCCTCTGCACATGTGGGACTTTCACTGCTCTCATTCTGGACACCGTGTTTCCATTCCATGCCTGTGATCACATTAGGCTTTTCCCCTTGCACATTATGTTGCTGGCTCATTAAACCCATGAAACCCCCCCGATATTTTTCACCTTGGTTTCTTGAACCCAAGTATATAACCTGAATAATATACCGTTTGTGACTTCGTCCGTATTAGAAAAGTGCTGATAAAAATACTGCATAGCACAGGATCAAGGACAGAACCCTAGGATGCCCTGCCGCTAGAGACTTCCTTCTAGGTCAGCATCTTAGAAACAGGCACACTCATTTACAGACATTTTAAAACAGTACCTCATAGAGCCCTGGGTGGCTGAAAAAACGGGGATTATTTTAGAGATGAGAAAGCTGAAGTGCAAAGAAGAAATGACTTGGTAAGGGTCACACATTGAAAGAGGCTGAAATTCAGGGGAGAGACCCTTATTTCCCATCAGTAGAACTTGGGCCATCCCTAGGTATCCTTATGTGGCCCCTCCTGTGAGCAAAGACACATGTTAATGACATGGGTTGCCAGGTTTGGGATTAAACAGTGCAGGAGTCAGAGAAAAGAGACTAATCAGCAGTCCTGGCTTTGCATCTCCTTGCAGTGATGTTCCAACTGTAAAGCTCACCCTTGGGTGAGATGGCAGAGCCCAAAGAACTCAGGATTTGAACATAGAAGACCTGGGCTCAAATCCTAGTTCAGTCACTAATTAGCTGTGTGACCTTAAGTAAGTCTTTTCCTTGGTTTCTCTATCTGTAAAATGGGGATAATAATTTTTCCATTCCCTTCCTCATTGGTCTGTGAGGATTAAATGAGACAGAGATACAAAGTCCTTTGTAATGTCCAGCTATTCTACAGATATTTGTCGATCTTAGCATCTACGCGAGTTCCTGGGCACACGCTTTGTATGGTTTGTACTGGAGAAGTTGCGGCAGGAAGTGACGTCTTTCTGTGCTAATATTTTATACTGGGCCCATGCCCAGGTTGCTGAACAGAATTCAGGTCATTTGTATCCCTTGGCAGAGGAAGGAGTTTTTATTTTGGGCACAAATGTGTAGTAGATGGACCTGGGTTCAAATCCCAGTTCTGCTATTTTTACTACTACTTGTATCCCCCTCTCTGGGACTCAGTTTCCCCATCTGTAAAATAAGAGCGTTGGACAGGTTGGCCTCTGAGGGCCCATTTGGCTCTGACTTTCTGCAGTTGGATTAGATGATCTTTGCACCCTGTTTCAGCTGGAAATTCTGTGATTCTGCGGCCAGGATAGGGAGCAATTGGAGACCATGCAATGGATTGGTTGAAGGCAGAGGGGAAGTTTTGCCTGGGAAAGAGAAACAGAGAATCATAGATTTTCTAGTAGTCTCCAAGTGTTTTATCCAGGTGTAAGGTAGGTTAGATTTGTGTTTGTAGGCTCCAGAGGACCAAGCGAGGAGTTAATGGGAGGAAGGTAGACAGGGAGACCAGTTTTTGACTTGATGTTGGGAAGAATTTGCTGATAGTTATGAGCTGGTCCATAGTTAATGGGCTGCCTTGGGAGGTCAGGGAGGTCATGGTCACGTCAGTGTCAGGGTAGGATGGATTCTCTGATAGTTCTGGGTTGGATTGGATTAACTTGGAGATTGCTTCCAACTCCTAAGGTTCTTGGAATTAAAATTTTTTTTCTTTTAGAATCTCTTGTCTGGGAAAATATTGAGTAACAAGTTTTTTTAAAAAAATTAAATTTTTTTTTTGTCTGGGAAAATGTCTAAACAAACTGCTGGCTCTTATGTACTTCATTCAGCGCGTCAGTCGGTCACAAGAGGGCGTCACTCGCCCTCCTCTTGTAACCCACCGGGCTTTGCCAGCCGCTTATTGCTCTCTGCTGGTCGGCTACCTTTTAGGGGCTGCCAGCAGGCAAAGCTCTGAGTAAACAGATTTCGAGGAAATATTTAGTGTGAGACAGGGGGGCCTCAGCAGCTGGAGCAGAGCTCTCAGGCTGGTCTGTACTGGCCAGCTCTTCCAGCCCAGTCAAGTCCATTCATAGTCAATTAATATCCTACCCTAGAATGTCCCCCATTTTCTTTCCTTTGCTCTGTCAGCCCCCTGCCCTGGCACCCTGCACAGACCTCTCCTTCTGACTCAGAATCATGAAATTTGAGAGTTGGACAGTGTTTCAGTGGTCATCTACAGTGACTCAGACATGAAAGGAATCCCTTCTATAACTTAGCTGCCAGGTGGTCATCCAACATCCCATCAAAACTTCCAAGGAGGAGGAACTCACCACTTCCTTTTTTTTTTTTAGGTAATTAACTTTTGTTTGTTTTTAGTTTACATCATTGATTTCCACAAGATTTTGAGTTACAGATTTTTTTCCCCATCTTTCCCCTACCCACCCCTCCAAAACAGTGATTCCACTGTATTCCCCCTCCTCCAATCTGCTCTCTCCTATATCCTTCCCCATCATCTCTCTGACTTTCTTGTAGAGCAGATGGATCTCCCTACCCCAGTGCCTGTAAATCTTATTTCCCACTTGCATGTAAATAATAATAATAATATATATGTACATACATACATACATACATATATATAT
>CM053595.1:9128078-9184137 GCA_028646575.1 Pseudocheirus occidentalis
ATGTAAATAATAATAATAATATATATGTACATACATACATACATACATATATATATGTGTATATATATATATAAAAACATATAATTTTAGAACTTTAAATTCTGAGTTCTTTCCCTTCTTCCCTTGTTACCCACCTGCACTGGAAAGACAAGCAATTCAATACAGGCTGTACATGTATAGTTACACAGAATATCTCCACAATGGATGTATTGTGTTACACTGACGATATTTACCTCGTTTTTATCCCGCTCTCCCCTAGTTCTATTCTCTCCTTTGTCCCTGTTCCTTTACAGAAGTGTGTACTTCTAACAATCCTGCCCCGCTACCCTGCCTTCCTCTCCATCTCATCCCCTTCCCCCCCACTCTCCTGCAGGGCAAGATACCCATTTTAGAGTGTATCTCATTCCCTCCCTAAGCCAAATTCAATGAGAGTGAGGATGACCCATTCCCTTTTTGTCTTCCTGTTCTTCCCCTCCATTGTAACAGTTATCCCTTGTCTTTTCTGTATGAAATGATTGACCCCATTCTGTCTCTCCCTGTTTCCTCTCATTTCTATTCCTCTCCCACCTCTTAATTTCACCTTTTAAAATATCATCCGTTCCTATTCAATTGATCCTGTGCCCTCTGTCTATGCACACATATATACACACACTCCCATGTGTATTCATATGCATATATACCCCCCTATATAGACATATGTGTATATATATATATATACATTTATATTCCCTTCACCTATCCTCATATTAAGAAAAGTTTCATAAGTTACAATTATAAGTTTTCCATGTTGGCAAGTAAATAGTTTAACTTTGATGAGTTCCTTATGATTTCTTTTCCATGTTTACCCTCTCATGCTTCTTGTGTTTGAATGTCAAATTTTCTGTTCACTTCTGGTTTTTTCCTCAAGAATGCTTGAAAATCAACCACCTCATTGAATGACCCTATTTTCCCCTGGAACAATATACTCAGTTTCTCTGGGTAGGTGATTCTCCAGAATATCATTGCAGGCCCTTCAGTCTCTTAATGTAGAAGCTGCCAAATCCTGGGTTATCCTGATTGTGTTTCCACAGTGCTCAAATTGTTTCTTCTTGGCAGCTTATAATATTTTCTCCTTGATCTGGGGACTTCAGAACCTGGCTATAACATTCCTAGGAGTTTTTTTGGGATCTTTTTTGGGATCTTCTTCAAGAGGTGATCAGTGAATTCTTTAAAGTGCTATTTTGCCCTCTGGTTCTGAAATATCAAGGCAATTTTCGTTGAGAATTTCTTGGACGATGATTTCTAGGTTCTTTTTCTGATCATGGCTTTCAGGTAGTCCAATAATTTTTAAATTGTCTCTCCTGGATCTATTTTCCAAGTCAGTGGTTTTTTCAAGGAGATATTTCACATTGCCTTCTATTTTTTCATTTGTTTGGATCTGTTTAATACTATCTTGATTTCTCATAAAGTCATTTGCTTCCATTTGCCCCAATCTAATACTGAAGGAATTATTCTCTTCAGTGAGCTTTTGAGATTCTTTTTCCATCCGGCAAATTTGGCTTTTAAGGCATTCTTCTCCGCATTGGCTTTTTGGGTCTCTTTTGCTATTTGAGTTAGTCTATTTTTTAAGGTATTACTTTCGTCAGTCAGGCTGTTGATTCTCTTTTCATGATTTTCTTGCATCCTCATTTCTCTTCCCAATTTTTCCTCCACTTCGCTTATTTGGTTTTCAAAATTCTTAAACTCCTCTATGGCTTGTAATCAGTCTACATTTTTCTTGGAAACTTTTGGTGTGGGAGTTCTGACTGTATTTTCTTCCTCCCATCCCATGCTTTGATCCTTTTTGTTCCCCCCAAAAGAATCTAAAGTTGGATTGTTGAGCTTTTTTTACTTCCTTTGCCTGCTCATGTTGCCAGTCAGTTACTCGACTTTTGGGCTCAGTAGTAAAACTCTGCTTTTAGAGGGGAGAGCTCTATCCCAAATTGCTGGGGTTTTTGCAGCTGCCAGAGGTATTAGGTGGCCGTAGTTTCTGCAGCCCCCACTGACTTTGGCTCACCGAAAACATACCTCAAGACCACCACCCAAGACTGTGATTCCAATCCAGGCAGTTCAAGGCAAGAGCACTTAACTTCTGAATGATCACTTGGCCCCCCTGCAATCTGCAGGGCTGCCGCTTCAGACTCCTTCTAGCTCTGGAGGCCCTCTAGCCGAAATTTAGCTGAGTTCCACTGACCTTTTCCCTTTTGTTCTTGGCTCTTGTGGGTTGGTGATTCTGGAAATTGCCATACCTACTGATCATCTACTCTCCTGAATGCTATAGCCACGGCTTCTCCTGGTCACTGGGGGGGCTGAAATCACATGGGGCTGGGCACTGCTCTCAGTGTGCTGTGATGAGCCCTTTCTGTCCATCTGCCAGGCTGCCTTCAGCGGGAGCCTCGTTTCTCTGTCTTTTCATGAGTTCTGGAGCTCTAAAATTTGTTTAGAGTCTTATTTCATAGGTATTTGAGGTGGTTATGGGGGGAGCCACAGAATTCTCCTGCTTCTATGCCACCATCTTGACTCCTCTTCCTGGAACCACCACTTCTGTTCCACTTTTGGAACTCTCTCTTGTTCAAGAATTTTTCTTGACGGAACCTAGATTTGTCTCTTTGTGATTTCTACCCATTGCTCTTGGTCCTGCCCTCTGAGGTCAGATGGAACAAGTCTAATCCCTCCTCCACAAGCCAGCTCTTTAGATCCTTGAAGCTATCCTGTTGCCTACTGAACCTTCACTTTTCCAAGCTAAACACCTCCGGTTCTTTCAACAGACTGTTATATGACAATCTCGAATCTTGAACTGGACTCCTGATTCCCCTTCTCTGGGCACTCTCCAGCTTAACAAGGCCTTTCTGAAACTGTGATGCCCAGAACTGAATAGAATATGCTCCAGAATCAGAGTGCAGCGGGATTCTCATTCCTCCATTCCTATGCTGTTCTTAATGCAGGCCAAGAGCACATTATTAGCCTTTTCAGCTTCTTTATCTGATGGCTGTATTATGGAGCTTATAGGCTAGTAGAATCTTCTAATTTTTTTCAGGACAATGGCTGGCTAGCTATGCCTTCCTTATCTTATACTTGTAGTTTTGTTTGTTTGGGTTGTTTTGTATTTAAGTGCAAATTTTTTTTATTGTGACTGGTGTCCTTGACTTTCAGGTCCTTTTGGCTCCTGACTCTGTCATCCCCAGTGTTAGTTACCTCTCTTAGCTTTATGTCAACCAAGACTAGGAAGACTCACTTTTTCTTTTCCTGGGGAAGAGCCAGAATTTTCTTATCAAATGTAGTTTCTGAAGCTCTCATTTGGATTTTTTAAAAATAAATTTATTTATTTTTTGTTTTCAGCATTCATTTCCATAAGTTTTAAATTTTCTTCACCTCCCTCCCTTCCCCCTTCTTCAAGATGGCATGCAATCTGATATAGCCTCTACATTCTTATTAGACATATCTTCACAGTAGTCATGTTGTATAGAAGAATTAGAGTGAACAGGAGGAACCATGAAAAAGAAACAAAACAAACCAAAAGAGCAAAGAGTGTACTTTGCTCTTCATTCAGACCCCGTTCTTTCTCTGGATATGGCTGGCATTTTCTACCATGAGCCTTTTGGAGTTGTTTTAGGTCCTCGCATTGTTGAGAAGGGCCAAGTCTACTATCAAAGTGAGCCATTGCACAATGCGGTTGTTACTGTGTGCAGTGTTCTGGTTCTGCTCGCTTTATTCAGCATCAACTCATATAAGTTTTCTCATTTGGATTCTTAGCTTAATAACATGAGGTAATGGTGGGAAAACCTGAGAAGGTCATCTCCTTGTGACTGTAGGCAACTTTCTTAATCTTCCTAGATCTTGGTTTTCTATAAAATGAGAGAGATGTATGAGATTGCTTTTAGGCTCCCTTCCAGCTATGGCACCCTGTGTTCTAGATTCTAAGGTCATGTTCTAGTGATGACTTTGTGTTCTATGTTCTGATGTCATTTCTGGGACTGACATTCTATCTTCCATGTTCTAAGATCCATTTCACATTTGAAATTCTATGTTCTACGTTTTGAAGGTTTTCTGGTTCTAATATTCCACTGGTCTGTCTATGCCCACTGGCACAACCAATCACATTGATGAAATTCTGTTTGTATTTACTCATTCATGGATCCATTTAATAATTATTTACTGGCTATATCTTCCATGTGTCCATGTGCCTCGCCCTGTGCTGGGGGATATATGACAAGAAGGTTTGGTCCTTACCCTCAGGGAGCAAGTTGGGGAGGTAAAACAGGTATGAAAAATTAAAGGGTTAGCCCAACAGATGTCACAGAACAGTGATTGAAATATGACAAATAAAAGTTCTATTCATTGTGGGCTGGGTAGGTGGGGCCAGAACTGGGCCCATGACTTCCCATGACTGGCAAGAGTGGAAAAGGGCAGAGGCTATTCTAGCTAGGGACAGAATATGTAGAGAAATGAGGTAAGAATATGGCAATATAATGTAAATATCCCCAGAAAAGGAGACTATTCTCATTGAGTCATCTATGAATCAGGAAGAAAATCTCCACTGAATGATGAACCTAGACTAGTTTGTTGCATTTCAACATCAGTCCCTTGAATTCTGCCCTACCAATTGGTTTTGAGGTTCCTTTTGGAATTAAATTTCAAAAGTAGCCATTGGTGTCAATGATCGATAACTCCAGTTTGGTGGGAATGGAGGGAGCTGGGTGGTTGAGGACTATGATTGTGGAGGAGGCCAAGAACTGATGGGAGATGCAGAGAGGCAGATTTTTGGCTCCATTGTATAAGGAAATATTTCCAAATAACCAAGGCTGCTCCAAAGTGGAATGGGTTTCCTTTAGAGTCAGTGAGCTTCTTATCTTTGAAGGTCAAGTGGAAGGGGGATGGCCATTCTTTGTGTTTGGCCTATGTTACTTCAGAGATCCCTCCAAGCTCTGAGCTTCATTTAATCAGTGACCAAAGTAGAGAACAGTGACTAAGTGACACCCTAAGGAGTGACTATGGAGGGGATGTCTTTGGGAAATATTGATAGGGAGATAGTGGTCTTGGAATAAATGAATGAAAAAGCATTTCTAATGTACTTACTATGTAGAAAAACAAGACAGTCTCTGTTCTCAAGAAAGTTAGATTATTTTTCTAAATTAATATTAAATTTGTTCCCAATTACATTAAAAAATAATTTTTAGCATTCATTTAAAAATTTTTGAGTTCCAAATTTTCTTCTTCCCTCCTTCCTCTCCATATTCCCTCAGATAATAAGCAATTTTATATAGACTATGCATGTGAATCATGCAAAACATATTTCCATGTTAGTCATGTTGTGAAGGAAGATACAGATTGAAAAGGAAAAAATCGCGAAAAAAATGAAGTGAAAAAGTAGTATGCTTTGTTCTTCATTCAGACACCATCAGTTCTTTCTCTGGATGCGGATAGCATTTTTCTTCATGAGCCTTATGGAATTGTCTCGTATTATTGTATTGCTGAGAATACCTATGTCATTCACATTCGATCATGTGTACAGTGTTCCCCTGGTTCTGCTCACTTCACTCAGCATCAGTTCACTTAAGTCATTCACAGCTGATCATTGTTACAATGTTGCTCTTACTGTGTACAATGTTCCCCTGGTTCTGCTCACTTCACTTTGCATCAGTTAATTAAGTCTTTCCAGGTTTTTCTGAATCTATCCTGCCCATCATTTCTTACAGCACAATAGTATTTCATCACAAGCATACACCACAACTTGTTCAGTCATTCCCTAACAGATAGGCATCTCCTCAAATTCCAGTTCTTTGCCACCACAAAAAGAGATGCTATAAATATTTTTGTACAAATAGGTCCTTTTCCCTTTTTAAACATCTCTTTGGGATACAGACCTCATAGTGGTATTGCTGGATCAAAGAGTATGTCCAGTTTTATAGCCCTTTGGACATAGTTCCAACTTGGTCAAGGAAGTTACATTCTAATAAGGCATGATAACACCTAAAGGAAGGTACAGTTTGCAAGTCAGATGGAAAGGCTCCATGATCCTTAGTGTGCAGCAGCAAAGCAGATGGTAATGAATCTTCTTTTGTGTCATTCCACCTATAAAGCCACATCTATTTCTGATATTGAGCCACTTGGCAATGTCGAGGACTTTGGTGGTGGGACCTGGCTTTTCTGAGTCTATAGTATCTGTGGTGGTCTAGGAAGTAAGAGTTGCATCACCTTCAAAAGTTGCCAGGTTCCATCTCCACAGGGGCTGCTCTCTTAGATGACAGCGTCAGGGGCTAAGTTGGAAGTACAGACAGTGATTGGGGGTACAGTGAGACTCTGCTGTCCCTGGAGTGACAGAAATCAGTGATCCTGAAGATTTACCACAAGGAAGGATGACCATGAAGAGAACGCAAGTTCAAGATAGTGAGTGTAGAGAGCAGACTTCGTGGAGGGTAGGCAGTGACTGGGGGGGACAAAACCTATGGGATAATGATTTGTAGAGAGTTTGACATGTTTTTTTGACTGAAGTTCTCCTTTTCCCCCTCCCTTCTTTCCCTGCCAGAGGAATTATGAGCAGTATTTTGGTTTTGTGATCATCCACGGCACAGACACCATGGCCTTTGCCTCCTCCATGCTCTCCTTCATTCTAGGGAACCTTCAGAAAACTGTCATCTTCACAGGTGCTCAGGTAACCAGCCCCACAGCCTGCTTAGGACAGAGGGGAGCAAGGGAGGAAAAAGGTTGCTTTAGCCACCTTTGCCTGGCCTGGACCTGGTACAAAATATTACTCCTTCCACTGCCTTTAGTGATGGTCTCCTCCTGGTGCCTCTAGCAATCTATACAGACACTCGCTGGGCCCTCCTGTCCAGCTTTTCTACAGTGACTGGGGAATGACTGAGGGTGGGAGTGGTGGGGAGCAACCACCGGGAGTGATTACTGAGATAGGAATACAGAAATGCCTGTTAGGCAGAGGAAGAGATGCAGAGGTGCCATTCTCCGCCTCCATCTCCCATCTCCCTTTTCTAGATCCCCATCCACACTCTTTGGAATGATGGCCGGGAGAACCTGCTCGGTGCCCTGCTCATGGCTGGACAGTATGTGATTCCAGAGGTACGGACTTTTTTTCATTTGAGTATGCTGGGAATTTGCTTGCACAAGTGAAAGGAGTTATATCAAAAGGACTTTCCCTCATCTCAGCTGAATCACTGAGGCCATCAAGTGTACAAAGGATCACATGTCAGAATATATATTGTTACAGCAGCTAGGTGGTAATAAAGAAAAGAGTATTGGAATCAAAATGATCTGAGGAAGAATCCTGCTTTGAACACTTGCTAGCTGTGTGACCTTGGGCAAGTCACTTGACTTATGTCAACCTCAGCTTCCTTATCTGTATGGGGATGGGGATAATATCACCTGTGTTATTGTGAGGGTCCAATGAGATGATATGTAAAGTACTTTGCACATTTATGAAACTATATAAGTGCTAGCAATTATTATTACTGCTGGCAATTCTCCATAGTATTTTAAGTACAGAGCAATACAATGGAATATGCTTTAGGTTGGGTTTGGAGTCAGAAGACCTGGATTTAAAAAATAAAATTCCTCTTGCAAAGTTTTCCATTAAATACTTGACAACTCTGAGGTCACCTCAATATCTTTAGTTTTATTAGATGGAAAAACTGAGGTCCAGGGAAAGAAATGACTTGTCATCCAAGTAGCAGATGACAAAGCAATGTTCTTTCCACTATATAAGGCTGTTTTAGGCAAGCAGACCCTCTTAGTGGACAGCAAGTGACCCTCCTCCCAGCAAGTTCCTTCTTCCAGAACCTCCCTTTACTCTTTCTCAAAATTTTTGAATAAATCAGCTCACAGAGTCCAATGAAGTGGAAGACAGCTCTGATCTCAGAATTGGGGAGTACAGTGCTGTAGAAAGAGTGGGATATGGAACTGGAGGGCCTGGATTCAGGTTCCAGCTCTGAGACTCGGTACCTGTGTCACCCTGGATTAGTTACTGAGCTAAGTAACAGTTTCCTCCTCCTACTAGACTATCCCCAAGGTCCCTTTCAGTTCTGAAGACTGTAAAATGAAGGGGTTGGACAGATTAATTTCAAGGTCTTTTCTTCTTCTGAAATCTAGGATACTTTGGTTGTGGGGCTGTCTTTTTAATATTTAATTTTTACTTTTTTTTTTTCGCAATTTCACGTAAACAAAAATTTTAACTTTTTTTTTTTACAAACAATTTTGAGTTCCAAATTCTCTTTATCCCCCTGCTTCTTTCCCACTTCCTTGAGAAGGCACACAATTTGATATAGATTATACATGTGCAGTCATGCAAAACATTTCCATATTATCCATGTTGCGAAAGAAAATGTGGCTAATGTTCCCCCCCCCCCCCAGTAATAAAGAAAGTTTAAAAAAAATGCTTCAAACTGCATTTAGATTCCATCAGTTCTTTCTCTGGAGATGAATAACATTTTTCATCATGAGTGCTTCAGAATTTTGCCTTAGCTCATTGTATTGCTGAGAATAGCTAAGTCATTCACAATTGATCATCATACAATGTTGCTATTACTGTGTACAACGTTCTCCTGGTTCTGCTCATTTCATTTTGCATCAGTTCATGTAAGTCTTTCCTGCTCAATACTATGCCATCCTAATCAAATTCTGCGACTTGTCAGCCATTCCTCAATTTATGGGCATTGAGAAGGTTATCTGTCTTGGCCATACCCTGTCTCTTTCATAACTTTCTTCTTGTTCTCGTTCTTGTTTTTGTTCTTGTTCTTCTCCTTCATATCAGACTAACTCTGAGATTTAATGGTAGAGGCCATTCAATCTGGGGTTCAAACTCCTAGATCCAGTATTTTCTCATGATTCTAGCATTGTCCCTCTTTAGGAAAGAAGTCTGCCTCTCTCTGCTTCCCATTCCTCCTGCTCTTTTATAGTCAGAATAGGAGGGAATCAGCAGGGGTTTGGACTCCCTCTGTCCCCCTTAATTCATCTCCCTCTTCCCCTGCACCTGCTGAGTCCGTACTGAGTTCCTATTTCTCTTGCAGGTCTGCCTCTTCTTTCAAAACCAGCTATACCGGGGGAACCGGGTAACAAAGGTGGATTCTCAAAGGTTTGCAGCCTTCTGCTCACCCAACCTGCCTCCACTTGCCACTGTTGGTGCTGATATCACAGGTGAGAAAGTAGCATATAGAAGGAAAGCTGTGACTTCGCCCACAGTTCCCATACCTAGGGACTGTTGAGAAGCTGCCTAACTTCCCCATTCATCCTGTGATCCTTTGGACAAGGAAAGGAAGAGCCGTGGTCTCCTATAAGATTGTAGAATTGAGAACTGGAAATGATCTTAGTTAGAGGTCATGTAGTCTATTCCCCTTAGGAAACAGGTCCAGAGATGTGAAATTACCCGTCTGAACTTACACAGACAGTATGTGTTAGGATGGGAGTACAGTCAAAGCCAGCTTCTTATTCGGTATCTCTTCCCTTGTTCCATGCTGCCTCTATTAACCAACTTTGCTTCATAACCAGACTCAGACTTAGAGGGAGCAGTTACTCCTTGAGAATATTCCTTGAGAAGACAGAGGAGGAGAAGGAAATGCTATTTATCCCATCAGAGTCTGAATCCAGTTTTGTATGGGACTTAGCAGCACTTTGCTTTTGTGCTTAGAGGACTTATTTGGAATGAATCAATGAATTTCAGAACCTTAGACTATGGGGGGAATTTGGGCAGAAATCCCTTTTACTCTGCCCCAACCGGTGGTCATCCAACATCTACTAACATGGAGCTTGGCTACTAACTGAGGCAGCCCATTCTTCTTCTCAACAGACATGATGGTTAGGAATCACTGGATGGATGGTTTAAAGGAATGTGCACTAGATCTGAGGTTATAAGACCTGGGTTTGAATCTCAGCTCCAACTCTTAATAACTGTGTGACCCTGTGCAAATCACTTTACCTTAGTCTCAGTATCCTGGTTATAAAGTGGGAGTTGTACTACCTGTCTTATAGGATAATAGGGAGGAAAGCACTTTAATTTTTTAAAAAATTATTTTTAATTTTCAGCATATATGTCTATAAGACTTTGAGTTCCAAATTTTCTCCCCCTCCCCAAACAGCATGCATTCTGATATAGGCTCTACATATACATTCCTATTAAGCCTATTTTCACATTAGTCATGTTGTAAAGAAGAATTAGGCAAAACAAAAGAAGAGAGCAAATAGTCTTCTTCCGTCTGCATTCTGACGCCATAGTTCCTTCTCTGGATGTGGACGGCATTTTCCATCATGAGTCTTTTGGAGTTGTCTTAGGCCCTTGCATTGCTGAGAACTAAATCTATCAGCGTTAGTCATTGTACAATGTGAAAGCATTCTAATCTTTATTTTTTTATTTTGTTACATTTATTTTTTTACTTTTAGTTTACAACCCTCAGTCCTTAATTAAATTTTGTCCCCTCCCGCCTCCTCACCGTAGTGGCAGTTAATCAAATACAGGCTCTCCAAATACCTTCACATTAAACATTAGTCAGGTTGTAAAGAAGGATTATGACCAATGGAAGGGACAATGAGAAAGAAGGAACAATGAAATAAAATACAAAAGAGAGAGCAAATAGTTGTTTCAGTGTGAATTCAGATTCTGTAACTCTTTCTCTGGATATAGATCTCTCTTCCCATCGTGAGTCTTTTGGAGTTGTCTTATAACCTTATATTGCTGAGGGGAGCCCAGTCTATCAAAGTTAGTCATCACACATACGATGTGTCTCTGCTTATGTACAAATTTCTCCTGGTTCTGCTTCTCTCGCTCAGCATCAGTTCATATAAGCCTCTCCAGGTAATGATGAAGTCCATCTGCTCGTCATTTCTTATAGCACAATAGTATTCCATTACATTCATATACCACAACTTTTTTAGCCATTCCCCAATTGATGGGCATCCCCTAGATTTCCATTCTTTGCCACCACAAAAATAGCCGCTATAAATATTTTTGTATATATGGGTCCTTTTTCCACTTATATGATCTCTTTGGAATACAGCCCTAGAAGTGATA
The DNA here is from genome assembly GCA_028646575.1 of Pseudocheirus occidentalis. Classification (NCBI taxonomy): domain Eukaryota; kingdom Metazoa; phylum Chordata; class Mammalia; order Diprotodontia; family Pseudocheiridae; genus Pseudocheirus; species Pseudocheirus occidentalis. Next base: position 9,139,108 of record CM053595.1, read on the forward strand.
TTGCTGGGTCAAAGGGTATGCACATTTTTTTATACCCTTTTGGGGCATAGTTCCAGATTGCTCTCCAGAATGGTTGGATCTGCTGATCTCAAACAATGCACATTTATCAAGTACCTACTACACCTGTGCAACACCAATAGTTATGTACCAGACACTGGGGATTAAAAAAAATGATAAAAGACAGTCCCTGCCCTCAAGGAGCTTCCATTCTAATGGGAGAGACCACATGGCAACTACTATATACAAAGCAAGCTATATACAGGATAAATAGGGAATAATTAACAGGGAAGGCACTGGAATTAAGAGGGATTGGGGTAGGCTTCCTGTAGCAGGTGGGATTTTAGTTGGGACTTAAAGAAGTCACGGAGATCAGTAGTCAGGGGGGAGGAGGAAGAGAGTTCTAGGCATGAAGGAGAGTCAGAGAAAAGGAAGAGCCGGTGGCGAGCATCGCTCACTTGGATACATGATGCTTTCAGATTTCTGTGTCTAGTCTTAATCTCCCCCCAAGTTCCACATCTACTGCCTTTGGGGGCATTTCTAACTGGCTCTCCTGTAGGCGTCTCAAAGCCAGTAGGTATAATAAAGAACCCATCTTTGTCCCTGTGCCTACTCCTGTTTCTGCTGGGGTATGTCATTCTTCTAGTCCCTCAAGTTCTCTGTCTTGGTGACATCCTTAACTCACTCTCATTGACTGCACAGGCAGAGCCAGGCTCCGAATCTTGTCATTTCTACTTCTGTAAGACCTCTCACATGTATCTTCTTTAGACTCACACAGCCGTCGCCTTAGTTCAAGCTGTCATTACTTTTCACCTAGACTGTTTCAAGTAAGGTTTTTTTGTGTGTGTTAATTGTCTGAAGCTGGATTTGAACTCAAGTCCTGACTCCAGGGCCTGTGCTCTATTCACTGCGCCACTTAGTGGCCCCTAGACTCTTTTAATAGCGCGTCTGCTTCGGGTCTCTGTCCTCTCTCATTCACTCTCCACTCAGCTAGCAGAAAGATTTTCCTAAAGGGCCGGTCCGATTATGTCACTTTCCTACATAATAAACTCCAATGGTTTCTTATTACCCATAGAATTAAATATACATTTCTCTGTTTGGCATTTCAAGCTTTTCATGACCTGGTTTCATCCTATTTTTCTAGGCTATGACTCCCATTCAAACATAATGCTGTCCAATCAAACTGGCCATCTTGCTGACCATGCATCATGCATGTTCCTTCACCTCCCATTTCATAGGCTGTCTCCATGCATGGAATACTCCCCTTTTTTATGTATGCCTCTTACAATCCTCTGAAGCTTCTTTCAAGGCAAAGCTCATGATCCACTTTTTACATTGAAGCCTTCCCTCATAAAAAAAAAAAAGAATTCTATAGGTACATGTTCTTTTTTTCTTTTGCTTTTCGGAGAGGGGAGGGCAGGGCATTTGGGGTTAAATGACTTGGGTAAAATCTGAGGCCAGATTTGAATTCAGGTCCCCCCCGACTCCAGGGCCAGTGCTCTATTCACTGTGCCACCTATAGGTGGCACACTGCTCCAATATAGGTACATGTTCTCTCCCACCAGGTAGATTGTAAGGTCCTTGAGGGCAAGAACTCTTTTATTTTTCTCTTTGTAACCCTAGTGCTGAATACATAATAGAGTTCAGTCATTTCAGTCATGGCCGACTCTTCTTGACCCCATTTGGGGTTTTCCTGGCAAAGATAGTGGTTTGCCATTTCCTTCTCCAGCTCATTTTCCAGATGAGGAAACTGAGGCAAACAGGGTTAAGTGACTTTCCCAGGGTCACACAGCTAGTAAGTATTTGAGGCTGGCTTTGAACTCAGATCTTCCTGTCTTCAGGGCTAGTGCCTAATCCACTGTGCTACCTAGCTGATTGATTGGAAGAGACTTTAGAATCAAAAAGCCATAAGAAATGGAAGGAGTGTTAAAGACTAGTATAGTCATCTCATATTACAGATTGAATATATTGAGACCCTGGGTTGGGAAGGCACTTGCTTGAGGTCACAGTCGATGTAAGAGGTGGAACCAGAATCCATGTTCTACCTTTGTGCTTTCCAAGGGCTATGAGGAAAGGAGCTATCTATCCAGCTACTGTTGAGCAGAGGGTACCCATCCTTACCGCAGTGCCATTTTTCTTTGATTGTGTTCATGGATGTGTGTATACAAGCAGGTGGATTTTAGGACTCTCTCCTCCTGGTGCCCATATGTATCTACTCAAAAAATGCAAAATTGTTTTGATGTAATGGGAGCCAAAGAAAATGTGAAAGCACATGTTGTTGTCTGACAGTACAGGTAAATACTACTCGTGGTTAGTATTGTCTGAAATTACATCCCTATTTTGTATTAGCACAGATTCAGTTTAAGTCAATTTAAATAGCACCTCGTGGGGCAGCTAGGTGGCACAGTGGATTGGGCTTGAAGTCAGGCTCACCTTCGTGAGTTCAAATTCATCCTTAGACACTTAGTAGCTGTGTGACCCTGGGCAAGTCACTTAACTTTGCTTGCCTTAGTTTTCTCATCTGCAAAATGAACTGGAGAAGGCAAACCACTCCAGTATCTCTGCCAAGAAAACCAGAATGGCTTATAAAGAATTGGACAAGACTGAAAAGACTGATCAGCCAGAACAGTAGCTACAAAACCACATTATATTCACCCAGTAGAAAAGCAGTTCTGCCCTCCCTTGTCCTCCCCTGCCTGACCTGGACCATGTTTAGGTTATTTGTTAGTATTTGAGTTTGTAAGAGGAAAGGAGCTAGCATTTAGGGTTCACTCGCTCTAAAAGGTTTTTCTTTGCCCATTCAAAAAATATGATTTAAGAATAAATTCCCTGAAAATGAAAAAAAAAACCCAACCACAATATATTCCACATGTGGATGCAAAGATGAAATCAGCCCTACTCTCAAAGAGTTTATAATCTAAAAAGTAAATGAGATATATATGCCACTAGGTAGGGTATGAGACAAAGCATATCAGGGGTCAAAGGGAAGATCAAGCTCAGGTGCTCTAGGAGAGTCTGAAGAAGGACAAATCATTTTCATCTGGGGGGCATCAGGGTGGGCTTCTCAGAGGAGGTGGCCTAGGAGACTGGCCTTGGAAGAAGTGAAGAATTTCAGTAGGGGGCGGCCTGCACACATATATAGTGGCAGGAGGGGGCAGGATGCCGCTGGGGAGCGCTGAGCTTGCTTAGAACAAAGACTCTGGGAAGGGGAATGAAAAGGAAGGTTGAAAAGGCAGCTGGAGCCAGATTGTTTTGGGCTTAGATGCCAGCTGGCTGTGAGAAATTTCCAGAATAGCTGGGTTGAATTTTCTAGAGGGTTCATTTATGCCCTTTCACAGCTTCCCTTTTCTCTTTCCCCTCTCCCCTTCCCACCTTGGAAGAGGTTGGTAGCCTAAGCCTGGTAAGTGCTTAATAAATGTTGACTGATTGATTACTCCCTTACTGGAAGGAGAAGACCTTCCTAAGTTGCCTCCCAGCCCAGAGTGAGGGCAGCTTCTGCCTCTGGAGCTAGGTGGACTACCTATTCCTTGGAATGAGTCGCCCCAGCATCAGATGCCCTCCTGTCAGACCCACTCCCGGCCAAGCTCTGGTCTTCTTGCTTTGTCTTGTTTCCTTCCTCTCTGTGTAACCCCGGGATTGTCACTCATTGATTTGTAGCGTACCTCATCAAATCCCACAGTTGTGGACTCCAGAGAACAGTAGGGACAGAAGGGATCCACCTGGGCCCTTGGGCAAGTTCCTTTTCCCTCTTTGGGCCTTAGTTTACCCATCAGAGAAATGCACATCGGACTACATCTGGGGTTCTAAACCCTTCTTTTGTCCTGGATCCCTGTGGTGGTCTGGTGAAGGCCATGGATTCTTTGTCAGAACAGTGTGAATGCATAAGATAAAATGCATGGGATTGCAAAGGAAAAGAATTTTATGAAATATAATTATCTATCCGTCTGTCAACAAGTTCTCAGAATCTAGACTAGAGGGTCTCTGATGTTCTAGGACTGGAACCTTAGGGATCCTTTGTTCCTGTTTTACAAGCTTGGAGATGACTCACCTAATGAGTCAGGGCTAGAAAGCCTAGGTCTCCTGACTTTCAGTTCTGGGCTCTTTTTTCCGTGCCACATTTGCTACTTGAGTTGCTGGGGTACAGATTTCCAGGTCCTCGAGGGCTGGAGCCAGAAGTGTGTTTTTTGGTTTGATGCCCATGTTCAGTGCCAGCTGTGGACGTGGGAAGCTGGTGATTTGTTCTGATGCTTCTGTGGACGAGGAAGGCGTCCTCCTTTATGGGCTGCCTGGGCGGATCCTCCTCTGACTGTGGCCTGAACAGTGCCCTCCCATGGTCCACCCACTTGGCAAAGGCTCCTTGTACCAAACCAGTTTGAGAAAACCCTCGGCACTCCGATGATTTGTATGACTTCTATGACAAGCAAGACTTGGAGGTGATTTTGTTGCACGGAGTGGGAGGTGAAGGGGGAAGGGAAGGGAGGAAGAAGAATTTATCGGTCACCTACTGTGTACCAAGAGCTAAGAGCTTTGCAACTTCTCGATTATCTAGTCCAGTAGCTCTAGGGAAGCTAGATGGTGCAATGGGTAGAGCTCCAGGCCAAGAATCAGGAAGACCTGAGTCCAAATCCAGCCTCAGACATTTGCTAGCTTGTGTGACCTTGGGCAAGTCACTTAACCCTGTTTGCCTCAGTTTCCTCATGGGCCAAGGAAGGAAATAGCAAATGGCTCCAGTATCTTTGCCAAGCAAGCCCCAAATGGGGTCATGAAGAGTTGGATGTGACTGACATGACTGAGCCACAAAGGAGGTTGACACTTTGTGTGTGTGTGGTTCCTCTTCAGTTCATTTCAGCCAATATTTACTCTTCATCTGTGGGGTGACCCATTTGTCCCTGGCTAGACTACGCAGGAGGCCAGAGTAATAGAATGTCACAGCTGGGAGAGACCTCAGATTGCTGGACCAACCCTGAGAGGCAGTGTAGTTATGTAGAAAGAGGGCTGGCTCTGTCATCAGAGGATCTGAGTTCAAATCCCGACTCTGCTGTTTGCCTTCAGCAACTTATTTAACGGCTCTGGGCTTCAGTTTCTTAATTGGTCCAATGAAGTGGGTGAACTAGATAACCTCTAAGATTTCCTCTAGCTCTAAGTCTACAATATCTCCTGATTTTACAGCTAGGGAGACTGAGTCCCAGAAAGAAGGGACCTCCCAGGTCCCCCTCTCCCATCTACCTCCCAGGCTGTTGTAGGCATCAAAGGAGGTGATGGTTGTAAAGTGCTTAGCACAGTATAGGCACTATGTAATTTTGTTTTTTGGTCGACTCGGTCCTCCTGATTCCAGGACCGGCACTCCATTCGACTCACCACCTAGCTGCCTTAGATTAATATTAGCTATGGTAATGGTTACTGTTATTCCCAACATCACAGAGCAAGTTATCAGCAGAGGCAAGAATGGAATCGAGTTCTCTGAACAGAAATGGGATCAAACATCTGTATTCCTCCAGGATGTTTTGAAAGTTACAACTCTTTCTCCATCCGCTCAAACTCAGTGACAATACAGATAGAGTTTCGCCTTTGAAAAGAGTTAATTCACCTGGGCTAATGAACTGTCTTGCTAGTTCTGAATTTTTTCCAGGCTCAAATTGGAAAGATGAGTTCTACTACCATGTGTTAAAATCTATAGAGGGTGTTCAGAATGTTTACATTTATAAAAAGCACCAAGGGTCCCATGGAGTCGCGCTCCCTACACCCTGTTTTCACCTGATTGTAGCTCTTGACCTTCCTTCTCCTTGTTTCATCTCTGTCCCCTGCTTGTTTGTCCAGCACTCTTGTCACTGTGCTGAACACTCCTTGCCTTGGAGTGCTCCCAGCCTAGAAGGGACTGGAGACAGGAGACCTAGGTCCTGCCCTCACAGAGATGATACATTTAAGTGAGCCCTGGATGCATCTCTATCTGTAGGTACTAATTCAGGGTCCTTCCAGCTGTGGGCTTGCAGGAACAATGAGAATGAGCAAACACATACAGACACTTACACGCACAACAAGGGTGATGGGAAGTTGTACAAAGGAAAACACATCATGGGATGAGGCAGAAGATAGGGTGTGCAGTTTAGAACTGCAAAGGTCCTTGTCAAGGTCCTTGAGCTCTGATCAATGTGTAGAGGGAGAAGCTAAGGTTTGAGAAGCTCTAATGGCTCCCCCTACTCCCCCCAAGTGCTTCTAGGCTAAAATACAGACCTCTTGGCCCCTCAAGCCCTTCCCAATCTTGCTCTAGCTGGCTAACTTTCCTTCAGAAGCTCTACTTCCAGCCGGACCAGCCTATTCCTTCTTAAACAGGACATTCTACCTCTGGCCCCTGTACTTGGTCATTCCCCATGACTGGGATTCACTCCCTCCTCCCCTTTGCCTTTGAGTGTAATCTTAAACGTCCTTCAAGGCTCGCCTCAGTTGCACCCTCCTACATAAAGTTCATCCCAGCCACCTTCAGTCACTAGCGCTCTCACCCTTAGAAATTACTTCACATGCATTTCCAGTTTGCTTTTTTGTGTGCCTGTTGTTTCTTTGCACAGAATGTAAAGTGCCCTCTTTGAGGGCAGAGATATTTTTATATGTGTATCTCTAGTGCCTCTTGTAGTCTTGGTGCTTAATAAATGGATCCAGGGTGGAGATCCTGAGGACTGTTCCTTCCAGGTGTGCTCTCGTGCTTTCTTTGGCCTCCTTTTGGAAGAGTCATCCAAGAGTAATGTGTCTCTGTTCCTGAGATGGGTCTGTTTCTGTGTCTGGTGGACCCTCTGCTTAGTGCAGTAGTAGCAAGACCTGGAATTGAATGAATGGATGGAGAGATGGGTGATGTTATACAACCAATTAGTGGCAGAACTGAGAAGAAATCAGGTTTTCTGACTTCCCCTTGGCAATTGAGTGTGGGGAATGAGACTGGAAGAATGGGTATGAAAGACAGACCGATGGATAATATTGACTAAAAACAGCATTTATATAGTGCTCATCTCATTCTATCTTTGCACTAACCTTAGGAGGTAGGTGTTATTATTATTATCCCTATTTTATAGATGAGGAAACTGAAGCTGAAATAAGTTAAGTGAGTTGCCCAGAGTCATATAGGTAGTACGTCTCGAGGCAGGATTCAAACTCAAGTCCTCCTGACTCTAGGTCTAAGGCTCTATCCGCTGCACCACCTAGCTACCTAATTATTATTTATTAAGCACTTCTTAAGTGCTGGGGCAACTATTAGAAGCAAGCAAGAACAGTACTTATCCTCAAGAAGCTTACATTCTAACGAGGGAAGACAGCACATAAACGGGGAGCATGTGGCAGTATGGAAGACTGGACCCTGTCGTGACGAGGCAAAAGCTGACCCGTCTAAGCTGAAGGACCCTGGACAGAGTCCGAGTCACCAGTGGGGAGGTGATGTCCAAACATTGGTAGCACGATGTAGATCAGTCCGAGAAAATACTGACCACCATTGTTTAGGGCATCCACGATCTCCGTGGTGTGGGTACCTTGTCATTCTTTGATGCGATTTATATGCTTGTCGACTGACTGACTGATCTGCATATCCTACTCTCCCTTGTGGATATCTTTCTGCAAATCCACCTGAGATCTGCCCAGTGTATTGCAAGTCTTTGTCTAGTCCCTTGTCGTTCTCCCTGGATGTCAGTGACCGGCACTCAGGCTGGCTGTCCATCGCCTCTCAGGTCTGCTACATCAGCCCCTCTGTTTTGGGTCCTACACACGCTTCATTATACCAGTTAGATAACTACAACTCACATTTCTACTACACTGTAAGATTTACGAAGACCTTTCCCCCATAACAGCCCTGCGGCGTAGGCGATACAGGTGCTAATTCCTGTATTATCTGGTCCAATTCTCTCATTTTCAAGAGGGGGAAGCTGAGGCCCACTTTAAAAGGAGGGAAGCAATTGGCAGTTTGGTCACAAGGCAACAAAGAGTTGGAAGGAGGCTTAGAGTTCACCTGGCCCAACCCTTTTTACAGGAGAGAGAACTAACCTTGGGGGGTCTCCCCCTCTGGGGGGATGGGTGCATGAGGTAGAAAACAGCTGGTGGAACATTGGGCAGATAATTCTCTCTTTGTGTATCTGCCCGCCCTTGTCCCAAAGGAACCTAAGGAAGGCGAGACGTGAAGGAGGCTCTTCCCAGCCTCAATCACCCTGGGGAGAGATGAGTCACAATCTTATCTGGGGTTCAGGATGGCACTCCTGGTGGCCCCAGTGCCCACTGGCAGAGTGTGGGGGAGTTTGCTGTGTGAATCATGAGCCCTCTGCTAGCTTCCACCTGTCCAAGTCCCAACAGGCTGCCAAGCTGTCAATGAATAATTGGGTGAATGAGTTATTGCAAGGGAGGCAATGTGGTACAGTAGAAAGAACACTGAGTTGGGAGCTGGGGAGACCTGGGTTCTAAACCCTGACTTGGTCACTCACTTGCTCTGTGACATTAGAAAAATCGCTTCCCATTTCTTGGCCTCAAATGAGGGATGAAGGGAATGGACTTGGACGGAGGTATCAAACTTAGATAGAAATGGGGGCCACCATCTCGTAATAAGAATCCCTGTAGATCACATGTTGATGTAGTTTTAAAATGCAGTGTTATCTAGGTTTTGTTGTATTTTTATTTATTTTGCTAAATATGTCCCAATTCTGTTTTAATCTAGTTTGGGCTGCACTCAGGAGTGTTGCGGGCCCCATTCTTGATGCCTCTGCATCCAAGGCCCCTTCCAGCTCTCAGATTCTAGAATCTTGGAAAAATGGAGTCGGAGGCTCCAGAAGCGACCTTCTCCTTGGCCCTGCCCCTGCCCCCTTCCACACTCTGCTCGGCTGGGCTCGCTGCCTTTTGAGTCTCTAAGAGCCAGACTGGGCTTTCTACCTGTGCCTCCCACTTTGCCAGGCTTTGTGAGGAAAGTGCATTACGGACCTTAAAGGACTGGGGACGTATGAGTCAGTGTGATGATAATAAATAATGATAGTTCTTATAATCATGGCCTTGAACCTTTGTTAGCACCGAGGCATGGCTTGTTCTGTATCGTTTCGTGTGCGCTCGTGTGCTTGTCTTAGGCTCTCTGCCAGGCCCTGGGCTGTTGTGCTCAGCTTCGTTGTTTTTTCCTTTCTAGATTTCTATTCTCCATTTCCTCGCCCTTCCCCTGCCCCATCTCTTTGTCGTCATCTGCCTTTGGTGCTTCAGGATCAGGATTGGAGCAAAGTGAGGCCGTCTAGCAATTAATAAGAGAAGGTTTACTTAGTCCAGGCCATGGACAGGGTGACCAGTGAGGACTCACTGGGGTGACTCAGCTGACGGGAGCTCCTCTGCCTTCGTCCTCAACGCCAATGTGCTGGGCAAGCCCGAGAGAGCTTTCTGACTCTTGACTCACTGACTTTCGTATTTAGGACACAGAGAAGTTAACAGTTTAGCCTCATGGGTCAATTAAGTAAATGTGTGGCTTAGATGTTGCTCCTGCAATATCCCTAATACCTCGTGTTCAGTAAAGGACAGTAAGTTTCCAGAGATTATAATGTCAGTTCAGTGTGAACTCTGACAGCCCCTCCCAAGCTGGGAAGGCCTTGAGTGCAGGCCCAGTGACAGACTGTTTCATCTATTCAGGCACAAGCCGACCTTAGCTAAGTGCCAGAAGTCGTCTTAGTAGAGGGTTAGCTTCCAATTGACAGATTCTTTTTTTTCTGACAATTTTTTTGTTGTTCCATCATTTCAGTTGAGTTCAACTCTTCATGACCCCATTTGGGGTTTTCTTGGTGAAGATAGTGGAGTGGTTTGACATAAGCTTCTTCAGCTTATTTTTACAGATGAGGAAACTGAGGAAAATAGGGTTAAGTGACTTGGCCAAGGTCACATAACTAGTAAGTTTATCTGAGGCTGGATTCAAAATCAAGAAAGGGGTCTTCCTTACACCAGTTCCTGTATGGACCACCTAGCTGCCCATTTTTGGCAATAAAACAATTAAAATGTCAAAGATCTCTAAGATACCTCAGAGGTCAAATTCTCCATTTTTCCAGTGAAGAAACTGAGGCCAGGGAATTTTAATGACTCACTGAAAGCAACAAGGGTAGTATCAGAGGAAGAATTTGAACTCAGGTCCATTGACTCAAGAGCCATTTTTTTTCCCCTGTATGGTAATTGCCATTCATTGAGGAATAGATGGCTAAATTGCAGCTTTTTAGAAGGAGAGGCAGTGTTAATAGAATTGCGTTTGGGGTCAGAGGACCTGGGGTGGAATCTGAGCTCATTATGTTGAAGATGACCATGATCCCATCTGTGATTTCCCTCTGTACCAAGGACAAGACTTTGCTTGTACTGCCCACTGGGGAAATATTTGTATATCAATTGACTGACTAGCTCAAGGTCAGAAAACTAACTAGTCACAGAAGCCCCATCACCTGCCTGTACCCGAGAACTTGAGAAAACCCCGAAGATTCTTGGGGCACAGATTCCAAAGCTTCTGGGGATCTCTCTGACTGGGCAGAGAGCCTAAAAGAAACCAGCAGCTTTCTGTCGCTGTATTTTTCGGCTGTCCTGGTGTTTGATTTCATTGATGAAGGGACCTCCGGTGTGATGAATCTTCCCACCAAGGCAGATCAGCCACTCATCTGTAACTTAGAAATTTGCCTAGGCAACTGAGGGATTTCCAGGATCACACAGTACATGCTGGAGGCAAAATCTGGACCTGGGATTTTTTGTCTCCCAGGCTGGCTATCTATACACACTGCCCCTTGCATAGTAGGTTAAATGGGGAGGGTTAAAGAATGCAGGACTTAGTGTCAGAAGAGGACAGAGGGGGCACATTGTCCCAGGAAGATTTCACTGTCCCATGGATACTTACTGAGCACAACTGTCCTTAGGGTCAGTTACCTTCCTTGGGTCTTCTACTGATGCCAGGGTATTTAAGGAACACACAGAGAGACAGTCCTGCTGATGGGTTCTTGGAGAACCAACTGATGGCTTCAGGTTGCTAAGAGATTGATTGGATGTGAGGAGAGCTCAGGGAAGGGGAGGTTGTGCCCATGGCTAGGCTTCATCACCCCATCAGTTGGAGCCCTCAGCTTTGTCCTTCCTATGACTGGTTCTGTGATCTCCTGGTTTTTCTTCTTCTGAGAATGATGTTGATGTCCCTGAAGTGTGTGTGTGTGTGTGTGTGTGTGTGTGTTTCTGTGTCTGATGGAGGCAGACTAGTGTAGTAGAAAGACAATTTAGATGTGAAAATCAGAAGACCTGGGTTTGAATCTTATCTACTTTACTGGAAGAAATTTCCTCATGCTGTTGAAATCCAAAGTCTGGATAGAAAAAAGAATGTCAGATTTGGAGTAGATGAAAGGCTTTGGTTTACTTGATTCTGAAGCATCTAGGCAGTGCAGTGAATAGAGAGTTGGACCTGGAGTCAGGAAAACCCAAGTTCAAATCCAGCCAGAGACATTTGCTAGCTGTGTGACCGTGGGCAAGTCACTTAATCTCTGTTTGCCTTAATGTACTGGAGAAATAAATGGCCAACTCCTCCAGAATCTTTGCCAAGAAAAGCTCATAGACAGTATTGGCATGCTGTGGCTCCCTGGGACGTGATGTTAGGCGTGACTTGCTAGATAATTTTTCTCTCTGGACCTGTTTCCTCAATGAGGAGGTCGGACTGACTAGTTCATCTCCAAGTCTCTTGTAGCTGTCCTAGTCTGTGCTGGTTTTCTCTGCTTTCCTGGAGCAGTTACTTTGGTGTGCCTGGTGTCTGTGCATTTGTGTATGTGTGTATGTGTGTACAAGGGGTGCTATCCAGAGCCCCTGCACGCGGGAATTCTATTCTCCGGGACCCTTTTTTCCATTTGAGGATGGTCGTCAAGTTTCCCTGACACTGTGTCATTTCTGTTGTTGCCTGGGACCTTATGTGCTAGGTGGGAAATGACGGAATGGATAGGGAGCTGGCCTCTGAGAGCCGGGGCCTCTTGGGGTCAAATCTTGCTGTTGGCACATAGTTGCTATATGAACCTGGCTGGGCAATTTATTCAACTTCTCAATAACAGTCAGCATTTTTATAGTGCTTTGAAGATTTTTTAAGAAGTACTTTACATATGTTACCTCATTTGGTCCTCGTAATAACCCTGTGAAGTAGGTGTTATTATCATCCCCATTTTACAGAAAACATTCTGAGAGTGGTGATATGACTTGCCTGGGATCAATACAGTCAGAGGCAGAATTCAAACTCGATCTTCCTGATTCCAAGTAAGGCACTTTAGGCAAATCTCACTGCTCTTGGCCAGCGATGTCAAACTCAAATAGAAGTCAGAGCCACTAAGTTCAGATAAGGTCCCTGGGGGCTACATATTGACTTAGATAACCACATGTTCATGTTATGTATGTTTTATTGTATTTTTATTTATTTTCTTAAAATATTTTGTTAAAATATTTCCCAATTCCATTTGGACATGAGTGGGGTTCTTGGGAGTATTGTGGGGACAGGGCTGACTAGCTAGGGAGGAATCAGGAAAGCCCTTGTAGCAGATAAGTGAGCTGAGATCTTAAGGAAATTAGAGCTGATAAGAAATGGAGGTAAAGAAGGCATTCTGGACTTGGGAGTGGCCTGAGCAAAGCCACAGAGATAGGGAACTGGAATGTCATGTGTGACAAGGTCAGTTTGTCTGGTCAATAGAGCATGTGAGGGCGACTGACATACAATGAGGCTACAAAGGAGGACTGGAACCAATTGTCCAACACAACAGTGTGTATTTGATACTAGACGTAATGGGGATCCGTTGAAGTTTCATTAATAGGGGAGTGGTACAGTCAGATCTGTGCTTTAAAAAATCATCTTGGCAGCTGAGGGGAGGATGGACTGCTGCTCTCTCCATCATGAGTCCCCTGGAGTTGTCTTCTAGCCTTGTATTGCTGAGAGGAACCTGGTCGTCACAGATATGACGTGTCTGTGATTGTATACAATGTTCTCCTGGTCCTGCTCCCCTCACTCAACATCAGTTCATACAAATCTCTCCCGGTTTTTATGAAGCCTGTCTACATCTCAGTTTCTCCAAGTATAAAATTGTAAGGGTTTGATTGTAAGGTCTCTAACATCGGTTCCGGCTCCAAATCTTTGATCTTTTGATGCTAGAGGCAGCTAGTTCCATAATGGATAGAGCACTGGGCCTAGAATCAGGAAGACTTGAGTTCAAATCCAGAGTCAGATACTTGCTAGCTTTGTGACCCTGGGCAAGTCACTTAGCCTCTGCCTGCCTCAGTTATCTAAACTATCAAATGGGAGTAATAAAAGCACCTTCCTCCTAGGACTGCTGGGAAGATCTAATGAGATAAGTATTTGCAATGGCACCTGGCACACAGTGGGTGCTTAATGTTTGCTCCCTTCCTTCTCCCAGATGTGACTTCCAGAAGGGAACGTAGCAGTTCAGATGCGTCTGATCAGGGCAGAGTGCAATGGAACTGTCGCTTCCTGGACCTGCACACTGTGCTTCTGTCAGTGGGACCTCAGGCACCATTAGTTAAATGATTGACTTATGGCCCCTAAAAGGCCTGGATACTTTTCACTTGAATGACAGTGACATTTCTCCAGACCTGGAGTTGTGATGTCTCCGAGCTCCTGGCTAGCTGTGATCATCTGTCATTTGGTAGTAATGCTGGATCAGTAGATAGGCGTCTGATCATTAGAAAGCTTTGAAAGATACCTTTCATGTAGGTCGTTGCTTTTCTATTATACTGGAGAAACAGAAGGAGGAAGGGCAGCCTAACTGTGTGAGTGGGCCGGTAGTGATGGTGCGAGAAAAGGTATGACTGTTTGAGGCTGAGCACACAGTAGGCACTTAATAAAACGGAATTGTATCTCTGCATTTCCAGATGCGTGACTATCTGGTGAAGCAGTAAATTTCCTGTCATTGAAAGTACTGAAGCTAAGAGGATCCTTGCAGTGGGAGGGGGTGTAGACAAGAGGCCTCCAAGGACTCCTTTAAGATTTTTCTGATTCTCTGAGACAGATGGAATCAGCAGAGGGTAGACCCTGGGTGCTGCCTGAGTTTGACATTCCTCTGTCTTTCTCTGGGGATTGAAGGACCTTGGGTGAGATGTTCTGATTGAGTCACTGTTTATCTATCATTTCATTTAATTAAAAGCCAGGGGCTGGTTTGTAGGCAGGAATTAAGGTCTGTGTGTAAATATTTTCCCCTTGGAGCCATAACTCTTGGAAAACTGGAAGGCAGTGGCACATCGACCCTCGTCTGCTGTCTTATCTGGGCTCCCAGCTGAGACAGAATTCCCCTGTTGGAATGATCCTGGCCCTCCATTGTATGGGGACTGATTGATGGCAGAACAGTGGGGGCCGGGAGGAGTGCCCTTAGTATTTGCAGGCCCTTTACCCAGGCTTCCTTGCCTATCTCCCATATCAGCCACTCCCACTTCCCTTGACCTTGAAATTATAATAAATACATTTTTCCTTAGTTTATTAAAAATATAAATGTCTCGTATTTTAATAAAGGACTATGGAACTATCTTCCATAATATTGTACTGAGAGGCAGCTTGGTCTTATGCAAAGAACATGGGATGGAGAACCCAGGGATGAGGGCTGGGATCTCTTACTGAGTTGCTTGTGACATTGCACAAATTAGCTCAGCTCACTAAGCCTCAGTTTTCTTCTCTGTGTGGTCAGAGGATTGACCTAAACGGTAAAGTCCCTCCTAGCTTTGACATTCTGTGTTCTGTGTTCTAAGGTTCTGATCTTCTATGTTCTGTGATGAAAAAAAGATTTGTTTTTACTTTTCAACATTCATTTCCATAAGGTTTCGAGTTCTAAATTTTCTCCTCTTCCCTACAATGTTGTGCAGTCTGATATAGGTTTTACATGTACAATCGTATTAAACATCAGCTGGGTTGTAAGGAAGAATTAGAATCAAAGGGAAGAGCCACAAGAAAGAAGAAGCATAAACAACAAAGACAGAGCAATAGTCTGCCTCGCTCTGCATTCAGACTCCGTAGCTCTTTCTCTGGATGTGGAGGGCATTGTCCATCATGAATCTTGGGGAAGAGCCAAGTCTATCAAAGTTGGTCATCTCAAAATGCTGCTGTTACTGGTTCACCCCCACCATTTTCACAACCTTACTCTTTCATGATTTCTTTGACCCTTCAGACCTGCCCTTTCTGTTCCCATAATCTGTTGTCAGTGTATTTGGGGGAGGGTGGAGGTGAAGGGAGCCTGAAGATCTGGTGTGATTGTCCTGTCTCCCTGGAAGTCAGTACCTTTTGTTAAACAAATGCAGTCCAGTAGGGATGTACTTTGCTGAACACCAGTTGAATGCTTTTAGCTTTGCTGTGCTCTGCTGTGGGTGGGATGGGGTAAGAGACCAGGCTTGGAGAAGAGCCGGGTGAGGTGTGACCTTGACCTTGGGGATCTCACACTGCCCTGGGAGAGACAGGACATATGCACAGGTTTTGCCGGTGACAAGCAGAGGAATCCTGTGGTCATGGGTGAGATGGGGTCCGAGGGCTATAGGAATCCAGAGTATGGAGAAATGGGTTTGGGCAGGGACGGTGGGAAAGCTTTGAATGAGGTAGAATGGATACAGGGCCTGGAAGAACAGGAAGGATTTGAACGAAGGGAGTAGAAGCCAACAAAGGAGAAGAGCGGACCTAAAGCCTCTCAAACACAGGACAGAAGCAGGGACTCGGTGAGATCTTCTCCTGTTGAAGTCTTCAGTAGTCTTATTTCTGTACCAACAGTCAACCGTGAACTCATCCTGAAGGCCAGTATGAACAAACAGCTGGTGGTGCATGGCAACACGGAGAGAAGTGTCGGTGTCCTGCGGCTCTATCCTGGGATTACTGCGGCCATGGTAGGCACAGCGCTGGGGCTTGGGGCGGGCAGGCGCCTGAACTTCTGAGACGAGTAGGTTAAACCTTGTCCAAATGGATGTTATTATTATTGGTCTGCCTTCTTTTAAGCAAGAACAATAATCAGAATATAGGATGTCAAGAGGAAGGCAGGAGTGGTGGATTGAGAGTTCAGATCTCACCTAAATCAATCTCACATTGGCTTTGTGACTTTGGGCAAGTTACTTAACCTCTCAGTGTCCCAGAGCTCTCTTAACAATCATAACTAGTAGAACAATCACCATCTACGTTGGTGTTGGGCATTTCTTCACTAGGAATTCTCTACACTGATGAAATCAAGAGTTTTGGTTAAAAGAAAGTCAGAGTTGGAAGAGACTTTAGAATCATGGTCTACCCTTACTGAATCCTTCCTTCCTCACTAGGTCTGTTCCAAACCTTTTCTTCTCAATAGTTTTAGAATAAGAGGCACTAGATTAGAATCCTAGCTTTGCCGCTTTGCTGCCTGTGTGACCTTGGGCCAGTCACATAACTTGCTTTGGCCTCAGTTTATACAAATGGGGGATCTGATCTTGATGACTTCTAAGGCACTTTACAGTGCATTTATGATCCTGTGACCTTTGCTGACTCTTCTCCAATGCACACTTAAGTGGGGTTGGCTCCTGCTGCCCTGAAAAGATGCAGAGCATCCGATCCAAACTCCCTTCTTCATCATCCTCCACGCCTCCAAGCTCAGTAGTCTTGTTCTCCATCTTCTCCTGTCCTTTGGCTACAGAAGAAGTGGTGTCCCCCCTCCTCCTCTGGGTGGATCTTGCCGTCCTCTCCCCACGTCTCATTCTGTCCTTTGCTGATCTCAGTCACCCTTGTGACTTCAGCTGCTTCCTCCGGACCAATGCCGCCTCATCTTTGTTTCCACTCCCACTTTCTTGTCTGAGCTCTATCTGTCTATAGGACACCTTCACCTGGGGGTCCTATGAGTGCCTTGACTGTCCCCCTAAAGCTGCTTTTCCTCTGATGGCAAAGGTTGCTTCTGTTTGTGGTCCTTCCATTCACACAGGTTCCCACGTTTGTAACTCTGAAGTTGTCATTGTCGAGTTGTTTCAGTCTTGGCTGACTCTCTGTGACTCCATTTGGGGTCTTGTTGGCAAAGATACCAGAGTGGTTCACCATTTGCTTCTCCAGCTCATTTTACAGATGAGGAAACTGAGGCAAACAGGGTTCAGTGACTTGCCTATAGTCACACAAGTAATGAGTGTCAGGCCAGATTTGAACTCAGGTCCTCTAGACTCAAGGGCCAGCACTCTTCACTGGCCACTCAGCCGCCTAAACTCCAAGGTTACCTTCGACTCTTTTCTTTACCTCCTCTTTCCCATCAATCTCCAAGACCCTTGAGTCATATCTCTTTAGTTTCTCTCGGATCCATGCCCTGCCCTCTGTTCCCTCTGCCCTCACCCTAACCAACACTCTTGTTGCCACCCACCCAGACTATTGCGGTCATGGTCTTAAATGTCTTTCCTCCCTTGTCTTCTCCCCCTTTCCAATCCGTCCTTCCTACCGTCAGAATGATATTTCTTACATATGAATCTGGTCATATCACTCCTGGTCAGACCTCCAGTGGCTCCCTATTGTCTACTGAGTCAAATTCATACTCCTGTGCGACATTCAAGGCTTTGCGTCTGATGCCAGCTTCCCTTCCCAGCCCTGTGTCGCACGACGTCCTTCCACACACCTTGTGTTTCAGCCATGCTGCGCTGTCTTCTCTCCTCCAGGGAGATGCTGCGTCTCCTGCTCTTGCCCCTCTGGTCATATATAGAGTGTTCTCTATCCCTGTTTGCCCATTGAATCACAGCTCATTCTTTGTAGACCAATTCAAATACTGCTTCTTCTCTGACTGGTAATTCACTTCCTCAGTCTTCACGTAGCGCTTTGTTTCATAATTCTTTACACTGACTACATTTACTACGGGATATTGTATGTTGTGGTAATCTGTGGTTATATTTTATCTTTATACTAGACTATAAGCTCCCTATGGGGGTGGACCGTGTCTTTTCAAAATGTAAAATGAACAAAAAAGTATTTACCAAGCACTTACTCTGTACTGGGGATACAAAGAGGAAAAGTAAGAGGCTCTCTGCTCTAAAGAATTCATCCTCCAATTGGAAGAGACAACACATTTTTAAAAGTTCAGTTGTAGGGGCGGCTAGGTGGCGCAGTGAATAGAGCACCGGCCCTGGAGTCAGGAGGACCTGAGTTCAAATCTGGCCTCAGACACTTAACACACACACACACAAAAAAAAACTAGCCGTGTGACCTTGGGCAAGTTGCTTAACCCCAACTGCCCTCCAAAAAGCAAAAAAAAAAAAAAAAGTTCAGTTGTAGGGGCGGCTAGGTGACGCAGTGAATAGACCCTGGACTCAGGAGGAGCCGAGTTCAAATCCAGCCTCAGTCACTTGACACACTTACTAGCTGTGTGACCTTGGGCAAGTCACTCAACCCTAATTACCCTGCCTTCCCCCCTCCAGGAAAAAAAAAAAGATTAAAAAAAACTTCTGTTGCAGAACAGATGGATGTGGGCCATTTGCCTAGAGGACCTTAGGAAGAAGTGGCTGGTCAAGTGGCAAGGTCTTATGATTCTCCATCTGATCTGAAGCAGTAGAATTGCTGACTCCTATCTCCTCTAGGCTGTGAAGGAGCCCGGGTGGAAGGGGAGGGGAGGGGAGGGGAGGGGAGGGGAGAAGGGCCGCCTCTCACCCAGCTATCTGTCTTGGACGGGTTTGGGAGACCTGGTCCATGGAGGGGGATGAGAGGAGAAAAGGGAGCTCATAAGGGTGACTTTTTTTTTTTTACATTATCTTCATTTCTAAGTATATCTGTTCCCTTCACCTACCCAGCAAGCTATCCTGTGTAACAAGGAATAAAAAAGAAAAAGCTGAGGGGAGCGGAGTCAGCAGAACTAGCCAACACATCTATCAAATCTGACAGGATATACAGTGTTCTCCTTCAGTAATCAGCAGCTTCTACAAAGAGGGGAGGATGGTTCATTCTCTCAGCTCCTCTCTAGAGCCAAACTTGCAGCCCCTTCCCAGAACAGACAATTACTAAGTAAGTACAGAATGAATGAATGGGTCATAGAATCTTAGAACTGGAAGGGACCTTAGAGCCAGCGTAATCCACCTTCCTCACATGGCAGAAAGGGAACTTGAGACTGAGATGGGGCAGTGACTTGGGGATATGGCGACTTAGGGGCTGAGCTGGGAACCATAGTCATAACATGTTAGGTCCCATCCCCTCATTTTGCAGATGGAAAAACTGAGTCCTAAAAATGAAAAGGCGCTTTCCTATGGTCACAGAGTGAGTTAGTGGTAGAGCCACCAACTTTCATACCAAATACCAAAATTTATACATTTTAAGCTAGTTAATTTGAAGTCTTATTAGCTTTCAGATTTTAAAAATTCAGGCTGGAGTGAGACAGGGAAAGGCGAGATTTTTTTTTTTTACTTTACCAGAGGATTCACCATTTGGTTTATTTAATAGAATGTCTCCCTGGTGCATTAAAATAAAGCTAAGTTACAGAGTTTGATTTATACAGAACTTTAAGGGAGTTGGGTAAAGCTCCATAAGTCTGTATTGCCATATCTCCCTGAAATCAAATGATTTGTGAGTCCTAACAATGACTCAAACTTAGTCTGAAATAGCATAATTCCATGCCAACAGAAAGATTTCAAGCCCTAGGAGCAGAGAATTGGGTATATCTATCCTTTGGGGCCTTGGTGCAGGATTTCAGTGACTACTTTGAAGATTAATTAGGATTTCCTCTTCCCTAACTATAAAGCATATTCCTGTAAGTGATAATAGGATAAGGAAAGTGACCTTAGGCGAAGTCGCTGCCTGTATCTAGGCTTAGATTTATATAAAAGGCAGAGGAACAGTGGACAGACTTTGGAGTCAGAGGATTTATTAACCACGTGACCTTTGGCAAGTCACTTAACCTCTCTGGGCCTCAGTTTCCCTAACTGTAAAATGAGAAGTTTGGACTAGAGGCCCGTCTACCTCTAGCCTATGGGTTACTTATTGTTAAAGATCCTTAATCAGAGGATGTGTTACCACTTGTCAGGAGTTGTGTTGAGACAGTTCTTTGGCCAGAGAGCCGGACTAGATACCTTCCAAGATTCCTTCTAGAACCAGTATTTTTAGATTCCATGATTCTGGGGCAGCGAGGTGGCACAGTGAATAGAGTACCGGCCCTCGAGTCAGGAGGACCTGAGTTCAAATGTGACCTCAGACACTTAACACACTTACTAGCTGTGTGACCTTGGGCAAGTCACTTAACCCCAATTGCCCTGTCTTTCCCCCTCCAAAAAGCAAAAAAAAAAAAGATTGCACGATTCTGTCTCTTTGATCCCCCAAAATCATACACTGACTGCCACATGAACTAGATCTTCTAATACAAACAGACACATCTCATTTTAAATGTATCCCTGATGCTTGTTAAAATGGAACTTGTAAGGGGAATATGATGCAGGAAGTTTGTACCTCATTCAAAAGAAGCAGAGTACAGGGAGTCCCTTAAGTCTGGACACATCGGAAATCTCATTAACTATACATATTTTCAAGAAATGAAATGAATGAAATATTCACCAACTTTTTAGTTAATTAGCATAAATTTTAGCTGTGACAATTTCATATGGAATAAAAGCTTTCATTAGCTATTGGGGACTATTTTCCATATTAATGAGATTAATTTAATTTAATTAATGACTGAGATTTCCTATGTGTCTCCTATGTCTTCCTATGAAATCTCATTTATGCTAATTAAATAAAATGTTGAAAATTTCATTTCATAGTTAATGAGATTTCCTATGTGTCTGGACTTTAGGGACACCCTGTAGATACGGGATTAGTACAGTACCATTCTATGCAATGACTCTATCAGGTCATCCCACTGAAGTCATGAATACATTGAAGTATTGTGTGGGGGGATGTACCAGAGGCAGAAAGCATTTGGGTGAATATCAGTGGAATAAGAAATGCCTTAACTTCCCTGGGCCGCAGTGTCTTCAGTTGTCAAATGAGGGGAATGGAATAGCTGGCCTCTGAAGTCCTGTCTAGCTCTAGAACTATGATCCCATTTACATGGCCTGGTCTGGCAGCATGATAGTGTAGTGATGGAGGACTGCAATTATCTGGATATTTGTGAGTTCTCTCTTTCTCTTTCTCCCTCTCTCTCTTTCTCTCTCTCTCTCTCTCATTTTCTCCCTTTCCCTTTCTCTCCCCCACCTCTCTTTCCCTCTCTCTCTTATTCTCTGTCTCTGTCTCCCAAAAGCAAAAACGGCTAAAAATTTCTTGCTTTGCCTTAAGTATAATTTTATCTTTCATAAAGTAGAGATGAACTTCTCTCTTGACATGATTCTTATCAACAAGGAAGAGCTAGACTTTGAGGTAGAAATGATGGAACCTTTGTGGGGAAGGAACATATTGATTCCACATGATAATTTATGATAAACAAGGAAATGGAAGCTATGCCTAGGCTGGCATGTACCATAGACTTTTGAAGAATAGATTTCAAAGAGTTCAGAGATGAGACTAGAGGGAGAAGTGTCTTATCTTCCTGGAGAATGTATTAAAGACAAGATCGAACCTCTCAAGATTTGTTCATTTGTGCAGAAATGACAGTACCAGACGGAAAGTTAAAAATGTTGCCAATAATTATACAGTGTTGGGCAAGAAGCTGAAGACCACAAGAATACAGGTTATATTTTCTTAACCACTGCCCACTGAAGACAAGGGCCGGAGAAGAGAAAAATTAATTAGGGAAGTGAACAGCTGGCGTAGAACACGATGTTTGGTAATGGGATTTGGATTTCTGGATCATAGTTTAAAATATATGGATGACAGTTTCCTGGCCAGAGATGGAGTCAATCTAGCAAAGATTGGTGAGGACTGTGTTTGTCAGGTGATTGCAAATTTAACTAATAGGACTTTTAAACTAAAAAGGATGGGGGAGGGAGAGAAAACTGCCTATGTTTATCTCCCACATTAGACACCAGAGAGAGTAGGTACAATAAAGGCAAAAGAGCAGTAGCCGAGACACCCAGAAGTTCACAGGAGACAAAATCCAAGAAAGGAACCAGGAAGAAAACCCACGGTCTCAAACATAATGCCTGGAGTTTAGACAATAATCAAGAACTAAAGGTTCTAAAGAACCAGAGAGGGAAATGGCACCGCATAGGTATTCACTGGAACTTGTCAACAGGCAAGAGCTGAACTTAGTAATGATAGATGTCCAGTCTTGTATTTTGGTACCAAAAAACCCATCTCACAAGCACATTATGGGGGAGACAAGACAGTTTTTGTGAAAAGGATTTGAGGAGTTTATGGGACTATGTGCTCAACATGAGTCAGCAACGTGATAGGGAAGCCATAAAACCTGAAGGGCTTGGACTGCGTGGCTTCCAGGAATATGGAGATGACAGTCCCACTGTACTCTGCTCTTACGAGGACCCGTCTGGAATGTTGTATTCACTTCTGGTCATTGCAGTTTGTGGAGGACTTTGATAAACTGGGTAGTATCCAGAAGAGGTCAATCAGAGACTTAATCAGGAACTAAGGGGGGTTTAGCCTAGAGAAGACATGGCTGGGACATAGTATCTGTTCTCAATATTTTTTCTTTTTAAAAATATTTAATATTTCCAATGAATAATAATACATTTTTTCTCTTCCTCCCACAATTCAAGGAGAAAAGAAAAATACATGTAGAAAACATGCATAGTCGAGTAAAATGATTCTTGCATTGGCCGTGTCCAAGAAACGTATGTCTCAGTCTTCACCCCAAGTTCACCTTTCTGTCAGGAGAGCTTGCCTGTCAGCAAGGCTTCATCATTGGTCTTCTAGAATCTTGGTTGATTGTGTTGACTTGTTCTTGAGTCTCTCACAGTTATTTGTCTTTCAAAATGCTTTTTCATTTAATTTGTATAGGGGGCTCTCAGGATACTTCTGCCAATGAAGACTGGCAACTTCTCTGTAGGGCAGTCATAGAGAGCTGCCTAGTACACCGAGAAGTTCAGTTACTTGCCGGATCACACAACCCATGTGTGTTAGATGCAGGACTTGAACCCAGTTCTTCTTTTCTAGGGAGAATTCTGTTTGGATCATAACGGAACCAAAAAGGCAGATAGTGAATTGAAGCCTGAGATAAGTAAGGAGAGAAAAGAGAGTAAATCCCAGTGACAAGGCTGAGTAAGCTGAGTTCCCGGGTGCTGAAAGAACTGGTAGATATAATTGTGGGCATTTGGTAGTGATCTTGGAGAGACTGTGTAGAAAGGAATGGGTGTCATAGGAACAAAGAAGTTGATGTGAGATGATTCCCCCAAAAGACAGGGAGAAAACTGAGCAAGCTAATTATACCAAGTATGTTTGGCTTCAAGTCTTGGCCAAATTCTAGAACTAATTTTAAAGTAATAGCGCCCATCTCAGAAAATAAGCTGTGGGTACAAAGAGCAGCATGGTTTTCTGAAGACTATGGCAGACTGACCTCCCATCTTTTTATTGTCACAGAGACCGTACTGGCTGATTGGGACAGTGCTGGAGATACAGTTTAGCTAATTGAGGTCAGCTAACAGAGTTGTGTGCTGACCCTGCATATGACATAGGACGTGAACGCCATAATGCCACATACAGTGGGTGGTTTTAGAGCTGTTTAGTTGACAGGACTGGAAGAATTGTCATCAGTGTTTCATTATCATCTAGAGGAAAGGCCTCCAGTGGAGCTCCCTTGGGATCTGTACTTGGCCCAGTGCTGTGGTTTAATCATTTTGTTAGTGACTTGGAGAAAACCATAGCTCATATGACTGTCAAATATGTAGATGACACAAAGCTGGGAAGGAGTGCTAAGACTGGGTGACAGTCAGGATTTAAAAAGAAATTGAAAGGTGAGAGGGCTGGGCTAAATCTAATGAAATAAAGTAAGTTGGGTTAAACATAAGGTCTGCCAAGCTGGTTCCAGAAACCGACTTCCCTAGGACAATGTAAGTGAGCTACATCCTTGTGGGAGAAGATTTAGGGTTGCTTTTTTTTAGTAGACTACAAGTTCATTGTGGCCCTGAACTACTGGAAATTGGGCCCATTAATAGAGACAAGGTATTCATATAGATCACTGAGCTCTTCCCTGGTTCAACCTATATTCAGAGTACCACCTGTGTGTAGGTGTCATTCTTTAGGACAATGACAAGCAAGAGCTTGTCCAGAGAAGGGCAACTAGTGTGGAGAAGGGGCTAGAGAGTATTCAGATTTATTCAATTCAACAAGCAGTTACTGAAAATTGTTGGAAGGAGCTGGAGATGTTTAGCCTGGAGAAGGCTTGGGAGGCACGAGAGCTGTCTTCAAGTTTTTGAAGGATTGCCATGGAGAAGAGGGATTAGATTTGTTCTTTTTGGTCCCAAAAGATCTGAATTAGGAGCAACAGGGAGGAGGAATAGTTGTAGAAAGGTGGATTTAAACTTGATATAAGGAAAAAGCTCCTACCAGTTAGAGCTGTCCAAAAATGGGATTGGCTGCTTTAGGACGAGTGTGTTTCTCCTCACCTAGGGTTGAAGACCTCTCTTGAGGAACGCTGTACAATCACTTGCTGGCATTTATGTATGGGAAATCTTGGTCAGGTACATATTGGACTAGAGGTTTCAGAGATCCCTTTGCCACTTGTTCTGTGAAACTCCAAAGTCTGCCCCTCCCCCCAAAGAGTCATTCCTAAAATGGTTTGAGCAGATAGCAGCTTTATGGGAATCAGTCTGTGATGAAGCAGGGGTACAAGGCTTGTTTGAAAGTCTGTGATGGTGAAAACAAACAGATCTGTCTCAGAAATCAGCCAGTCCCGTCTTATGTATGAGAATCCTTTTGAGTCAAGTCTAGGCAAGTGGGAAGACAGATCAATAATAAACTCTTCCTGTTCCTAACTCTTCAGGGCACAGAAGGAGACAGGGGACACAAGTATTATTATCCCCATCGTACAGATAAAGAAAATGAGTCTCAGAGCCATTAATTACTTACCCATGGCCATATAGCTAATGGAGATTGCACTAAGCTGGGAATCTAGCCCATACCTCTCCTGATTCCAGTTCTGGTGTCCTCATTATGCCACATTGTCCTTCATGGAGCAAGGGGTATCATAGGCTGAGTGGTGACTGTAGAATATGGGATGTCAGAACCAGCCCACTGGGGGGGGGGGGCTCTTTAGATCACTGACCGTAGAATGACAGAACAAGACAGTATCCTAGATAAGGGTTTCTTAGCCCAGGTCGTGAACATTTCAGTATAATTGGTTTCCTTTGCAACCCTATATGTTTTATTTTATTAGGCATTTAAAAGCAGAATTCTGAGAAAAGGTCCATAGGCTTCATCAGACTGCCAAAGGGGTCCAGGACACAAAAAAGGTGAAGAATCCTTGGACTGGAATAAGCACAGAACACAGAGTAATTGAGGTGGGAAGGGCCTAGGAGATCATCAAGGTTAACTGCCTGATTTTATACTCTCTGGGGGGAAAAAAAACCAAACCATCATTCAGGTAGCTACCTATCAATGAAATCCTAGTTCTCAGGTGAAAAATAAAAGTCTACTTATGGTTCCTTAATTAAATAAATTGTCCCTGGAATGTGATGCTTCCCAAGTTTCCAGCAGGCTAAGGGATTAAAAGGACTGTTTATTGGGGCTGGCAGCTCTGGCCACCCAGGCGAGAGGCCCGGGTTCTCCAGGGGCCAACCTAGGGAGCTCGCACCGTTCTGCTGATGAATATTTCTGTGTTCCTGCGTGTGGATTTATGGCTCATAAAAATATGTGCTGTCAGACGGAGCCCTGCAGAGCTTATCTGAGGTCGTTCAGCAGTAGCAGGCCTGTCCCCCTCCAGGTTATTTTAATCACCAGGTTTTGCTGGGGGAGTGAGGGCTCCTGTTCTCAAAGGAGATATCAGTTTATAAATATGTCACCCTGGTAGCTGATGAGCTTAACAAACAGGGACACAAGGGTGAATGTTATAGATGTAGAACCAGGAGAGTCCTTAGAGGTCCCTGAGCCCAAGTCCTACAGTTTGGAGCCGTGGAATCCAAGGCCCAGGAAGGAACAGTGACTTGTTCAATGTCACACATGTAGTAAAAGATCAATGGCAGAGCTGTGGTCGAAACCCAAGTCCTTTGACTTCCAATCCAACACTTGCTCTTCTCTGCCAAGCTGTCTCCTGCATGGTCTGTTTTGGCCTAAAGAAACAAGGGCATTCTAAAGGGAACTTGTATAATTCTATGAGAAGGCAGCATAGAATAGTGGAGAGAAAGGTCAGGAGACATGTGTTTGTGTACTGACTCTCACGCTTCCTGGCGGTGTGACTCTAGGTAAATAACTTCCCTTATTTCTGCATCAGTTTCTTATTTGTAAAATGTGAATCAGTCAGCAAGTGTAATAATACCCAACCTATCTTCCAGGGCCTGTTATGAGAAGAGCACTTTGTGAGATTCCAAAATGCTCTGATGCTAGTTCTTTTTTTTCTTTTTAAATAAAACAATGAAGCTTGTAACTCTACATACCACCACGGATCCATGAACGTCTTGATGTAGGACTAGGCAGTGCCTTCGCCAGGAGAGATCACAGGTGAATAGCAGTAAAATGCCCTGTTCTGGACTGGAGCTAAGGCTGGAAGAAGTTCTGAGCATACCCTCAAGGTATTCTGCTTTGGCCTAAATAGACAGAGAGGTAGGAAGATCCCTATCTTTAACAGATAAAACTCTAGGCAAGTCACCCAAGCTCAGCCTCCCTTCTTGATCTGTAGAACGAGGAGATAGTACCCTCGGTTCTTAGCACAGTGCTTACTAAATGCCTGACTGATTCCAAGGCCGTCTGTCTTCACCACTCCTACTCCCTTTTACTTCTCATCATAGTACTGGCTGATGAACAGGAGTGATTGTTATCATTAGTAGAAGTATTTTAAAACTTCAGGGCTACGTGTCCTTCTGTGAGGATGGATCACAGCCCTCCTATCTTCTTCACCTTTAGTAAGGCCTCTACCCCTTCTCTCCCCACACTACCTAATCCTTCTCTGGATACCCAACTTTTCCAATATTGAGCTTCCTTACCCAAGCTAGACAGGTCCCTAAATGACAGACACTGGACTAGAATTCAGAACCTGTCTGGCCAGGCTTGGCAGGACCTGCCCAAATTTATACTCCATTGGCATAGCCCATTGGAGAACCCAGGGGTCCCCTCTGTGCCACATGTGCCAGAGGACAACTTTAGTGGAGAATCAATGATCATATATCCCCATGAATAGGTGATTGTCTCAATGAAGGTACTTCTTCCAGCTACACCTATTTGACCATTGTACCTGACCTTTTCCCCCAGGGGGTCAGCTCAAAGCAGATGGGGTCTTTCCCTAGTTTTCTCTCTCTGGCAATTGGGGATTATGTGACTTGCCCAGGGTCATACAGTGTCTGAGGCTGGATTTGAACTCAGGAACTCTTGATTCCATGACTGGTGCTCTATCTACTGTGCCACCTAGCTGCCCCTCCCTAGTTTTCATGACATTTTGTATATACCAGGGGAGCCCAGGGCAACTGTTACTTATCCCACTCCCCATATACTACCAGCCCATCTTTTAAGAAGTAACAGTATTGCATTAATATTGAAAGGCATTGTACTGTAGTGGAGAGACAGCTGGCGTCAGAGTTAGGAAATCCTGGGTTCAAATCCTGCTTCTAACACATCCTGGCTGGGTCACTCTCACTTAACTTCTCAGTGCACTGGGCAATTTAAGATTAAATTGTAGAGAAGGGACTGTTCTACGTAGATAAAGGTAATTTCTCACTGGGAATTGTTTATGCTGATAAACAGACACACATATGTATACACATGCAGAAATTTACACATGCACGCCAAGGAACCAGCAACCTGTTCTGCGCATGCAAGTAGGTACATGCAAGTGCACACATGCCATACACATAAATATAGATTGGATTGTGAGTATATATCTGTATACACACATATACATGTAAATGTACACATATGTATATAGAGACCAGATGATGGGTTCATCAGTGTAAGGACTTCGCAGCAACTATATATGCACATGTACATGTTTATATAGATGTATGTATATTGCAGATGCCTTAAAAGTACACGTGTATAGAATCTTTCTCTTATTTTTTTGATGTCTTCTGTTTTGATATCATCTTGTTTCTAAATATATCCATCCCACTTCCTCAGCCTAGTGAGCTGGCTCTTGTAAGCATCATTAAAAGAGACGGATTCCGCTGTATCTGATAATGGACCGTGCCGTGAAAGAGGGAGGGGATTGTCTCAGCGCTTCTTCAGGCTCCAGCTTGTTCATTATAATGGCACGTGTAGCTTTTTAAAGCGATTTTATTTTGTATCTGCTCTCTCACCGGTCCTTACAACAGTGCCATGAAGGAGGCAGAATGGGTTTTATTATTGTCAATCAATCATTATTATCTTCATTCCTGTTTAATGGAAGAGGAACCTGAGGTCCAGTGGGTCGTTCCAGATTATACACCACATTGGTGACCAGGGTGAATGTAGAAAGCTGGTCTCCTGACTCATCGCCTGGGCCCCTTTGCACGAGATGACATGTTAACATTATTTTCTCTTTTGGTATTATTCATTGCTCATGCTGACCTCTCTCCTTTTAGGTGAGGGCCTTTGTACAGCCCCCCATGAAGGGGGTGGTGATGGAGACTTTCGGCACAGGCAACGGACCCACCAATCCTGACCTACTTCAGGAGCTGAAGAAGGCCACAGAGAAGGGAATGGTCATTGTCAATTGTACCCACTGCTTACAGGGTTCCGTGACCTCAGACTACGCAACTGGCATGGTGAGGGCGGGTTAGGTTGGGAGTAGAGCCAGCATTGGTTATATATGTATGATCTGCCCAGAACCATGGTTTGGGGACCGGTCAGCTGGCTCAGAAATATTCCCTAGGAGTCTGAAGTCAAATTATGTTCAGGAAAAGATCTGTTGATATATTTGTGGAATGCCAGAATGAGAAGGTCTCTTAGAACATAGAACATTAGAACACTTTTAAAGTGAAAGGTAAGTGTTTCTTACGTTATAAAGAGGAGTAAAGGACAATGAGGAGGTCTGGGAGTCTTCTATTCATGTGCTGTGTTGGCGACAAAAGCAGAGTGTTAAAGCACTGAAGAGCTTGACAGAGCTAAGCTTTTCTCTGTCTATTATATACCATGCATATCATCATTTAGAACAGAAGACATGGAATAGCAGATCTGGAAGGGAATTTAGGCATCATGAAGTCCAATGTCCTCATTTTCCAGATGAGGAAACTGAGGACAAGATAGGAGGAAAGTGCCTTGATTGGGGTTGCAGTGTGTTACTGGCAGGGATAGGATTGAAACCCAGGTTTCCTGGCTCAGTCCCTGGCTCCTCCTGGCACACCACAACCGTTACATAACTCATTCTCTTATTCCTTTCCTATTTGTTGACTCCCCCCTCCCCCACCCCGCATAACTCTTCCCTTTTTTCTTCTTTCTCAATAACACAGAACCCTCACATCCCCCGTCTGGAGTTTTCGACTGAGTGTGGAGAACTTCCAGTTTCTCTGGCCTGGCCAGACATTGTTTGGGTGGTAGCTTTCTGTTTCGGCAATGCTGGCATTAGCCTTTTGGGCTCTGAACTGAACCACAGAAAGTTTTTAGGGGTAGGAGGTGAGAAAGTGGGTTGTTACCAGTCTTAGGGACACGGACAACCTTACAGAGCATGGGCTGTCTTTCTAGCCTCATCTCTCCTTGTTCTTTTATAGGCTTTATCAGGTATTGGCATCATCTCTGGGTATGATATGACTTCTGAGGCAGCTTTGGCCAAGCTCTCTTACGTGCTGGGCCGGGATGACTTGAGCCTGGAGGACAAGAAGAAGGTAAATATCCTGTTAGCCTGTGGGCTCCCTTAGACATGTGTTTGTGTAGACAAGTGTCTGAGGGCATACGAATTTGAGTGAACTGGTGTCCATATGGATTTGTGAATGGATTCGTAACTGGACAGGAGAAGCCTACCCAAGCCAAAAAGCACAGGATCTCAGAAGGAATCTCAGAGGTCATCCAACTTAACCCAAACCTACATAAGAATTCTCTCCAAAACATTCATGACAAGTAGTCATTTGGCCTTTGATTGGATGAGTGCTAGTGACTCAAAAGATTTCCTTTATGATGAGCTTAAAAATGCCTGTCCACAACATTTACCCATTGTTCCTAGTTCTGCTCCCTGGTGTCGGATCTCTATCGGTCAATAAGGCACTGTGTTAAGTACTTACTACGCACTAGCCCCTGTCTGCAGTGTGTGTACGTTTATGTGTCCCATGTATGTATTTCTCCTCTTGTTTTGGTTATTCCTTTGTATTTGTGAAAGTGTGGGGTTTGTGCAGGTCTCTTACATATTTCCATGTAGGGATGTTTGGGTGTAGGAAGATAGTTATCACTTAAGCTGATAGGAAGGAAGGGAGGGGTTCTATTAGTCAAAAATGAAAAGGGAATGTATTTCTGGCATGAAGGAAGACTTGTGGAAATGTAAAGAGACTGGAGATGTAATTTGTGGATTTTGGTGGTGTTCAAGCCCAGTAAAAACCAAGGATTTAACATGTCAGTCTAAAAAGTTGGTACAGCCACGGGCATTCTATTGGAGTACAGAACGTAGGAGGCGATCATCTTGCTATTCTCTACCTAGATCAGATCACATCTGGAAAATTATGTCCATTTTCTGAATGCCATATTTTGGGGAAGGACATTTACTGGGAAGATGAGGTGACTGGAAATAGTGCCCTATTAGGCAGTGGTTGATGGGATTAGGGATGTTTAGCTTAGAGAAGAGAAAGCTTGGTGGCCAGGGATGCAGGGTGGTGAAACATTGTTGTCTTTAAGTATCTGAAATGATGTCATGTGAAGAAGAATCATACTTATTCTTCTTGGCTGTTGAGGGCAGACCTAGGACCGTGGATTGTCTCGGGAGCAAATTTCAGCAGGGCATAAGGGCAACTGTCCAAAGGTGGAATGAGCTGAGCTGCTTCTGGAGACAGAGGACTCCCCTCTTTGCAGCTCTTCCAGCTGAGGCTGGATAAGTGACTCTCACTGGGGTATTGGAGGAGTCATTCTAGGTCAGATCTGGGTTGGACGAGAAATTTCTAAGATCCTCTGATTCTAGGCAACATTTCCTCCTCTTCAGCTACTGACCAAGAACTTGAGGGGAGAGATGACTTCCCTGACTAAAGACGTCCAGGTGTCACTTCGGGACAGCAAGTTTGTCCAGGTCATCGCTAACCTCCTCTACCTGAACTGCAGCCAGGTAAGAGCTCATCTGTGACTGGTCCCACAGCTCTGTGAAGCCTGGGGACCTTACTGACCATCCTATCCTGCCCCCCTCCTAGGAACCAACCAACGCTGTCACTCTAGGTTAGGGAGAAGTGGCATTTAACTCTTCGAGTTGTACTGACAATTCACAGTTTCTTTGTCACACTCAAAAGCCAGGTTTGGAAAATTCTTCTGGGCAGCTCTGAAGGGCAGAGCCAGGTCTGATTCTTAGTTCTTCCAGTTACTAGCTGTGTGACTATGGGCAAGTCTTTCTTCTCTTTGAGCCTACAGTTTCCTTGTCTGTAAAGTGGGGACAATTCTCACTACTTCCCTCATATTGTTGTTATGAGGATCTAATGAGAGAATGGACATTTGCCTTGAGGAGCCTTAACATGCTGTATTCTTGTTCTAGACTGTAAGCCCCCTGAGGCAATGTCCTTTTCTTTTATGAATGTTTTTTCTCTCTGCTACACAGCTCAGTGCTTTGCATGCAGTTAGCACTTAATAAATGCTTCTTGAATGACATAAAATTGAATTCATAGGATTTTAGAGCTGAAAGATATCTTAGAAAGAATCATTATTAACCTGCTCACTGTACAGATTAGGAAACTTGAGGCCTAGAATATTACCTAAGATCACATATGAAATTAGTGAGGAGAAGAGAATAAATCTCACATTTCTTTTTAATTTTTTTTATTGACTTGTTTGTTTACTTTTAGTTTACAAGATTCAGTTCCAGAATCACTTGAGTTTCAGATTTTTCTCTCCTTCCTTCCTCCCTTCCCCGCCATGGTGGTGTGCAGTCAAGTATAGGGTCTGCAAACTCTTTCACATTGCACAATAGTCTGGTTGTATAGGTGTTGTAGCCAATGGAGTGAACAATGGGAAAAGAGAAACAAAACCAAACATAGAAAAGAACAATAGCATATGTTGCTTCAGTCTCCATTTAAACTCTGGTCTCTCTGGATCTTTCTCTGAATGTAGACATCTCCTTCCATCCTGAGACTTGTAGAGTTGTCTTTTAACTCTGCTTTGCTGAGAAGAATCCAGTTTATCAAGGTTGGTCGCCACATATATGATGTGTGTGTGGCTGTGTACAAATTTTTCCTGGTTCTGCTCTTCTCACTTAGCATCAATTCATATAAGCCTCTCCAGGTAATTATGAAGTCCATCTCCTCCCCATTTCTTATAGTACAATAGAACTCCATCACATTCATATACCATAGCTTGTTCAGTCATTCCCCAATTGATGGGCATCCCTTAAATTTCCAGTTTTTTTGCCACCACAAAGAGAGCTGCAATAAATACTTTTATACATATGGGACCTTTTCCCACTTCTATGTAAATCTCACATTTCTGACTCATGGCTTAATTAAAAATTGTTTTTCTTTATTTGGGGGGACAATTGGTGTTAAGTGACTTCCCCAAGGTCACATGGCTAGTAAAGTGTTAAGTGTCTGAGGCTAGATTTGAACTCAGGTCCTCCTAACTCCAGGGCCGGTGCTCCATTCACTGCACCACCTAGCCACCCCATAAAATTTTTTTTCTTGAATGAAATGTTAAAACAAGCTGCCTATCAAGAGAATATGGTTCATTCTATGGAATGCCCTGCCCTTGAAAAGTTCTAGTTTAGGCTGAAATATGACTGAGCAAGAAGAAGGGATTCTTACAGTGGGATTATGGGAGGCTATTGGAAAGCCTTGCTTCCATTCAGAGTAGAGCAGGTGCAGGTGCTAAGTTGGAATCTTATGGCCCGAATGCATCTGATCTCACTCCAACAGATGAGAATCTTTTCCTGGCTCTATATTTCTGGTGCCTCACAATGAGAAGACA
Source organism: Pseudocheirus occidentalis (assembly GCA_028646575.1). Classification (NCBI taxonomy): domain Eukaryota; kingdom Metazoa; phylum Chordata; class Mammalia; order Diprotodontia; family Pseudocheiridae; genus Pseudocheirus; species Pseudocheirus occidentalis. The sequence continues at coordinate 9,172,121 of CM053595.1, forward strand.
GGTTATTCTAGATTTTCTCTCCTTCAGCAGGTTTTTGTTGTTGTTGTTCAAAAGTAGATGATTTTTTGATGATTTTTTTCCTTACTTTAGTAACTTTCCACTGCTTCCTCCTTACTCCCACTATAGAATCCTTCTTCCCTTATAATAAAGGAGAGCATTTAAACAAAACAAATCCACACACTGGCCTTTCCTGACAAAGCCTGTCTCTTTCTGTGTCTTACTATCTTTCTACTAAGAGGAGGGAGGCCTGCTTTATCGTTACCAACCAATCCTATGAAATCACAATTGTTCATTGCATGGTTCAGGGGCTGGTGGTGGCTTTTCTGTTTGATTTTTATTGAAATCATTTCTTTTTACATCACGTGGATTTTCCTAACTTGTCCCTCTCCTTCTTCTCCCCAGCTGTAAAGTAGGTTTAACAGCAGCAGCCTCTACCTTGCAGGGCTGTTGCGGATCAGGGGAGATGATGTTTGTAAAGCCCTTAGTGCAGTGTCAGGCACAGAGCAGGGGTTGTATGAAGGCTCAGCCCCCTTCCTGCCCCCCAATCCTTTTGTAACAAAGAATAAAAATAAAGGGGAAGAGCTGTTCAACAAAGTTATTTAAAACATCTGTCTTTCAGAGGCATTTTCCTTTACACTGTTGTGATCATCGAGTAAGTCCTCCTGGTTTGGCCTGTGTCATTCCGGGTCAGTTTGTACGAGTCTTCCCAGATTGTCCTGAATTGCCCATTTCTGACTACGTAATAATAATCCCTTCCATTCACATAGCAGGATTTGTCCAGTCATCTCTATTTGATGGATCCTGACTTTGTTTCCCTTTTTTTGCTGTCACAAAGACTATTGCTATAAATGAATATTTTTGTATACGCGGACTCTTCCTTTCACTCTTTTTCTTTCCTTGCAATAGAGACCCTAATTCAGTTTCTCAGCTGAGCTAGTTTTCTGAAATCATGGCATATGCGTATTGAGTGTAGTAAGCGAAACCTTAAAAAAAAAAATCTAAGAATGTCAACTCTGGAAGTGACCTTAACCGTCGCCTAGTCTGATGGTGTCACTCAGATAGAATCAGATCCCTGAAAGGCTCATGTTGACTTAGAAAACCACAAATTAACATTATCTGTGTTGTATTATATTTTTGCTTATTTTGTTAAACATTTTTCAGTTGTTCTTTAATCTGTGTTGGGCAGCGCTCGTGAGTTTTATAGACCTTGAGTTTGATACCTGATTGAGTCTAGTTCCCTCATTTTACAGGTCAGGAAGCTAAGTCTCATGGTAGGGGAAAGAGGGACTTGCTTTCATCACGTAATGAGTCCATGATATAACTGGGACTAGAACTCAAGCATTTGAATTTTTCTCACCACACTACACCCACCCTATCCCTTCCCTATCTAGATATTTGAGAAGGGACTGTTGGACACGTGATTTAGAGCAAGAGATCCTGAATCCTCTGGATTATTGGCTCAGTCCTTCATCCCCGTTTTTTCTGGTTGGATAAGACTCTTGTCATTGAGCTTTCTTCTTGCTATATACTCTTTCCTTGTGGGTGATGAATAAATGAATGACAACAGCGTTATGAGGTGATTACTCCGATCTGAATACTGCTAAGTACTGGGGGTACAAATGGGAAGTGACAAGTCCTCATGGTTTTCACCCAGCTCGTATTCTGAGAAAAGGAGACGAACACATTTACGTGATAGGAACCATTTCTAGAGTGAGTGCTCAGGCTTTGCCTTTTAGGGTAAACCTTTGCAGGACTTACCTAGAACTGTGGAAAGCATGTTGGTTTGGGGATCAGAGGACCTAAATTCAAATCCTTCTGTGGCTTTTGGCACATCAGTTCTGCTCTCAGGGCCATCTGTAAAAGGAAGGGTTGGACTAGCTCGCTAGGAGCACTCCTAGGTCCCCTTCTGGCTCTATATCTCTGATCCTTCTGTGGATGAATGTGTGTATTACCAAGAGCATTTTGACAAATTTAATGGATATAGATTCTCTGCAGCTGTTGCTTTGGAAACCTCCTTGCCATTAAGGATTGTTTCGTTCTTTGTTTTTGCATCCCTAGCACCTGGCTCAGCGTCTGACGCGTAGTAGGTAGTCCATAAATGCTTGTTGATATTCCCCCTCTTACACACATTTATTTGTTCATATATACAAGGTGTCCTCAAAAATCTTTGTAACACAAGGTTGGTGGTGGGCCTGCCAACCAAGGGCTCCCTCAGCGTTAATTGACGCTTGCCTGTGGTAGATTGTCAGATGAAAGGTGCCATTGATGTCCACTGTGTTATTACAGCTTCAGTTATTAGCTGCTCTTTAATAGAGAGTGGCACTCATGATGCTTTCATTAGCTTTGTAATCAAGGATGGGTTATGGGAGCTTGATGCAGGCGGCTGAGGCCGGTGAGTGGGCAAGGGCTTGTGCTGGTCTGTATTACAGCATCTTGTTTCCTGTATTTGTCCAACATTCCCACAGCAGGATCTAAGATTTGGCCAGTGAAGTCTCTGACCACGGAATGGCACAGTTGAAAGGCACCTCTAAGGCCATCTCCACTAGTTCCACCCATAACTGAAAAAAGAATTTGACGACTGGGCAGCCAGTCCCTGCTTGAGGCCTCCTCGGAGGGGAAATCCTATTGCCTCCCAAGGCAGCCCATCCAGCCAGGGGACAGCTCTCATTGTTCAGTTCTTCCTGACATCAAGCCTCAGTTTGTCTCTTTTTGCAACTTTGAACCACTGTTACTATTTCTGCTCATTGTGACCAAGAAGAACAGGTCAGAGCCCCTTTTCAAGGCCAGCGTATTCCCCTTTAGTTGTCCTTTTTCCAGACTAAATATTCCCAGTCATTTCTATTAAAAAAAAAAACACAACATTTTTAGCGGACACTCAGACATACCAACCCTACAACAAAGACTGGATCACAGAGAAGATGTACGTGCTTCTCCGTTGGCAGGCCCAACAAGCTGGCAAATAATCCAAGGGACAGCCTTGGGGGGATGGGGGAAGGGCTTGGAAAACAGGTGTGTACAGTGTGCTGTAGTGGGAGCTTTGTATGATAGAAGTCCTGCTTCCATTTTGTTACAATCTAGCCAAGGTTGAATGTATTGGGAGAGTTTTGTCTCGTTCAATCGGAAGCCCCTGTCCCTCCTTACTTTCTTTTTCTTTTTTTTACTGAGAAGTAGTTGAAAATTTCTCTTTGCTCAGTTAGCACTTGGTTACAGTTCTTCTAGTTGTTCATATCTGCTTATAATGTTCCTGTACTTACTCTTCTGTGTGAAGGTTTTCCAGAATTTAGTTATGTCCTCAAAACTCAAAAGGCTTAGTAGAGAATACAATAAATACTCTTTAGTTAAAAAATAAACAAACCAACAAAACATTTTTTTTGGAGGGGGGAAGGCAGGGCAATTGGGGTTAAGTGACTTGCCCAAGGTCACACAGCTAGTAAGTGTGTCAAGTGTCTGAATCCAGATTTGAACTCGGGTCCTCCTGACTCAAGGACCAGTGCTCTATTCACTACGCCACCTAATTGCCCCTCAGTCATTTCTATAGATTCTCATATGGCATGTGCTTGATGGTGACTCCGCCATTTTTGTTGCATGTGGGGCTTTGAGGAGCCTTAGGAGTAGCAGATGGGGTGGTTGGCAGTGTGGATTCCTGTTAACATTATTACTTAAAGAGGTTTCACAACGTAGGGGAAAATACCCTACATATGGGAACCAGAGGACCAGAGTTGGCGTTCCAGGTCCTCTCCTTTCTCACTACTGCACTGGCAAGGCATGTAACCTCTCCGTGCCTCAGTTTCCCCATCTGTAAAAAAAAGTCCATAAAAATAACCTGCACAAAAAAGCAAACTGTATTGTAATAGAGATGTGCAGTGTCAGGTACAAGCCTTTTTCTGTCTGTTCTGCTTTATATATGGAAACTCACATCTTGTTTGGTGTTGTCCAGTTTAGAGTCAAGAGAAATAAAATTTTAAAATGTCCTTGGACATCCTATTGTATAATAAAATTAAAATGTGCATCGATGACACATGGGGTTGTTGTGAGAAAAGTGCCAAGGAACCCTTCAAACATGAAAGAAGTGAGAGTAATTTTGCTGTCCGATTTATAAAATACTTTACTTTTGCCGTCTCATTTGGGCGTTTCAGTGCCCTGTGAGGTAACCGGCACAGGGGACACAATGTTTTGACCAGGCTTTCTGACCCTGGAGCCTGTGCTCTTTTTCTTCTCCCAGAGAATGCCAGAGCTATAAGGGAGCTCCTCTAGACCAACCCTCTCATGCTTCAGGTGGAGGAACTGAGGTCTAGGGAAAGGGACATTCTTTCCTAAGGCCACAGAACAAGGCAGTACCAGAGATGGGATTCAAACATAGGTCTCCAGATTTCAAGTGCATTGTCTTTCCCACTGTACCACACTGTTGTCTTGTCTTTTTGCTTATCAGGGATGCTGGGGGAGGGGGAACTGAGCAGTGACTTGGGTTGCAGTGTTCTTTTCCTTCCTAGGACCTTGATGCTGTAAGAGATTCCCTGACTCCTACCTTGGCCTGTGCTGCAGCCCGAATGGGGGACATGGAGGCCCTGGAAGCCATCATTGAACTGGTGAGCCTGCCCTTCGCCCTTCAGCTTCTGCTCGCTTTCTGTCCCTATGGGAACCTTCTCTCAGATACTGAGTATGAAGGCACCTTTAGAAGCAAAGAGGGTACCCCTGGAAGGACCTGAGAGAATAGCTGGTTGGAACTCTTATTATGGGAAGGAAGGGGACTTGTCCAAAGTCTCACAGCCAATCGGTGGTAGAGTGGGGAGTAGGCTCCAGGCCAGGGGTTTTCTCAGTGTGTCGCTGGGAAACCATTGTCATTAATGCATATTTTAAGGGATTCTGGGATCAATCAACTCAGTCCTTCAAAGAGTTCAAAATCTGGTCATGGTGGGGAAAGGTCAGACCCAGAACCGTCTGAGGCATATAAGGGATTCTAAGTGCCGGATGAGTTGCCCTACTAGACTGTGAGCTCCATGAGGGTAGGAATTGACTCATCAGATCACATGATCTGAGAATGGAGAGCTGGAAGGAACTTAGAAGTCCAGACTGTCCCCCAACGTGGAGCAATCTTTTTGATCGATGGGCTCCCCAAATCCTCTTGATCAGTTCTTTAATGATCAGGGCTGTCCAAGAAGGACATGAACAGCCTCAGGAGATTTTCAGAAGGAGGCTGGACGACTTGTTGGGGATGTTGGAGAGAGGGGTCTTTGTTTAGTAAACGTCAGACAAGCTGGTTTATTGAACAAACATTTATCAAGCACCCACTGTGTGCCAGGCTCTGTCGTAGGCACCAGTCTTTGCCTTTGCAGCAGCCTCTCAGTTGAGCCCAAGGAGCTCAACCAGACATCCTATCAAGCATTTATTAAGGGTCCACTTCACACTGTGCTGATGGTGGTGATCCATAGACTCCAGCTAACCAGTCTCCATCCTCAAAGAACCTTTATTCACATAAGGGAAAACAGCATGTAGCTATATAAGTAACACAGAGAAGTAGGTACAAAACATATACAACTCATTTTTCTTCAGGGGGAAAACATATTTAAGAAATAATTTACAGAGTCCAGGTCCAGGTCCAAATCCGAGCTCCTCTACTTGCTGCTTGGGTGACGACCTCTTAACGTTTTACTTACCACTTCTAGTCCTCCATTTTGTCATCTAGAAAATGAAGGAGTTGGGTTATTTGACTCCTAATGTCTTTTCCACTTTTTTAAATTTATGATTCAAAGAGGTGGAGGGGTTGTTGTATTCCAGGGATGGGGGACAGCATGGACAAAAGGCATGGAAGTGGGAGGCTGAGACAGAATGTGATGTATGGACAACCCTGAGCAGGGTGGTTTGGCTGAGATACAGAGTTTCTAAAGGAGAGGAATATGAAATAAGACTGGAAAAGTTGAATGAAGGTGGATGGTGGACTTTATAAGCCTAACTGGAGAGCCTGTGTTTGATTTAGAGGCAGGGGGGAGCCAGTCAGGCTTCTTGAGCAGGTGAGTAGCACGGTCAGACTTGTGCTTCCGGATGGTCCGTTTGGCAGCTATGAAGGATGGAGAGGAAAGTGACTGAGGCTATGACATCACTTAGGGGGCTATTACAATAGGTCAGGCAAGGAGGGAGCGGGGCTTGAGTGAGGGTGGGGACTGAGTGGAAAGAAGGTGAGGGGTGTGAGACGCATTGTGAGGAGGTTTGACAGCAGCTGCTAATGACAGTACTTAGCATTGATGTTGCACTTTCGGGTTTACAAAGGGATTTTTTGATCCCAACAACAATCTTCTGAACTAGGTGTCGTTATTATCAAACCCATTTTACAGATGAGGAAACTGAGGCTAAGTGATGAGAGAGGGTAAGTGATGTCACGCAGCTAGTAAGTGTCTGAGGCTGGATTTGAATTCAGATCTTCCTGACTTCAAGGCCAACCCTTGAGCTGCTTTTCACTGAACTGCCTTATGAGGGAAGAGTTGAAGGATGACCTTGAGGCCTTGGATCTGGGTCACTGAGAGGAGGGTGGAGTCCTCACCAGAAGGGGAGATGTTAGGAAGACAGAGAGGGATGTCTGGGAAAAAAATATACTGAATTTCATTTTGGACACAATGAGCTTGAGATGTCTGTTAAGACATCTATTTGGATACTGGCAATTGGGGATGAGAGACTAGATTTCAGGAGTCTCAGCCTGGCTGTCCTAACCTGGGGGTCATCTCCATAGAGGTGATGGTTGAAACCCTGGGAGTTTATAAGATAACTGAGAAATTTAGTCTCGAGGGAGAAGGGAAGGGCCCCCAGGCCTGATGTCTAGAGAATACTCTGGCATGGTGTGGGAGATAAGGAAGATAATCTCGCAAAGAAGTGTGAGGACGAGTTGCCAGGCAGGCAGGAGGAGAACAAGCAGAAAGCCCAGGGAGGAGAGGGTGGCGGTGGCAGAGGTGTTAAATGTCTCAAGTGCTCCTGAGCCACCTGAGAATGTCACTGGGAAATAGTTAACAGAATCAATAAAAGTACAATGAAATATAAATATTGCATTTAAAAACTAAGCCAGTCGCAGACTGCAGGAATTCTTCTGGAGAAGCTAATGGTTTCCTTTCTAATTGAGTTTGACATCATGATCAGCAACACCAAAGGCTGAAGAGAAGGGTGAGGACTGAGAAAAGGCCACCAGATCTAGTCTTGAAGAGATCATCGGTAACCATGGAGAGAGCAGTTTCAGTGGAGTGATGGTTAAAAGTCAGATCTGGGCCTCTGTATAAGCAACAGGGGAGCAGCCGGTGGTTAAAGAGATACTGAGAATGAGGAGGAGAGAAGGGATGAGTGAAGGGACAAGTTCCCTGGGGGGAAGATAGGAGGGAGTGAGACTGAGGGCAGAAGTAGATAGATAGCTGTGCCTTTTCAAGAAGGGCCTCCTCCTCCTCTGAGCCTGGAGCAAAAAGGGAGAGAGAAGGGGTGAGTGGGGGGAAGGGAAAGATATGGAGAGAGAGAGAGACAGAGAGAGAGAGAGAGGAGAAAGAGAGAGAGAGAGAGAGGTGAAAGGAAGGGAGAGAGGTTGACATGATTTGGAATTGCCTCAGAGTTTTCAGTAAAGTCTTTGTTAAGTTCCTTTGCTGGATGAAGCAGAGAGAGTAGGGCTGATATGAGCAGAGAAGAGAAGGTTCAGAATAGATGCTGAGGGGAGTGAAATAGGCAATCAGGAAAGAGGAAAACGCTTAGCGTGCAGCCAGGAGGGCGCCACGGAAATTACGCAGTCAATGTGGAGTTGACTCAGTTGTGGCTTTGTGACTATCTCATCTTGAGCAGAGCTGTGATATTCTGTGGTCTTGGGATTTCCAGTAATGGAGAGCTCATTGTCTCCTAAGGTCAGCCTTTCTACTGCCTAGTTCTAATTGCTGGTTCTGGCTTCTGGGGTCAGAAAGAGTTAGTTTGATTTCTCTTTGTTATTATCCAGCCACTTGGCCAGTGATCATTTAGATTTCAGTCTCTTCTTCTCCCTAAGGTGAATACCCCCAGCGCCCTCAGAGGCAGAACTCTGACTTCTGGACATGAAGGGCTTCAGATAAATGGTTGTAAAAGGAACGAATGGTGGAGATGAGAGCTCAGAGGAGAGAACAGCCGCACTGAGATGAAACTTTCAGCAAAGACTTCCTGGAAGAGATGGGCTTTGAAGGACGAATCAGATTTAGAAAAATTTAGAGATTAGGGGCGGTGTGTACTATGGATTACAATGATGGGTCTTATTTGTTATTGGGTAGAAAAAGCACTGGTGTCCTTCAAGGCTTGATCCCAGTCAGATAATTTAGGCAGGTTATTTCAGCGTCGGTGGTAGCAGAAGGGCATCTGAAAAGAAACATGGGGAGCTCTAAGCTGGAGAGAAGTTTCCAGTCAACTCTCGGCTCTCTAAAAGGACCTGGCTAATCCCAAAGCACAATTAATGCATAAGCCATAGGTAGAATCTAGATCTATATAATATAGATAAATATTATATATATATATCATTATATGTTATATACATAATATATTAATATATATCTACATAATATATACAAAAATATAATAGGCAGATCTAGAGCAGGAAGGGCCCTTAGATATTATTCAGGCCAATTTTTTTGTTTTATGTGTGAGGAAACTGAGGCCCGGGATTGTTAAATGACTTGCCCAAGGTCACACAAGGAAGTATCACAAGTGAGTGAACTGAACCCATTTCATACAAATCCAGTGTCTTTCTCACTCTCCTGTTATTCTTAAAAGTCATCTAATCCAGTGGTTCTCAAATTTTTTCACAGTGGTAGAACACTTAAGTTTATTTTTATTTTTTGTTTTTTTGTGAGGAAAATATATATTTTGTGAGGAATATATTTTGTGAGGAAGATATATTTAAAAATATTTTTATTTTTTGTGAGGAGGCAATCAGGATTAAGTGACTTGTCCAGGGTCACACAGTTAGTAAGTGGCTGAGTCTGAATTTGAACTCAGGTTCACCTGACTTCAGGACTGATGCTCTATCCACTGCACCACCTAACTGCCCCAAATCCTTACATTTAAACAAAACTTTGGCAGATCCTTTGTAGTAAAATATAAAATTATTATTTTAATGTCTACTAACAAGCAAAATAGATTTCATTCAAAAACAGTTACAGGGGAGGCTAGGTGGCGCAGTGAATAGAGCACAGGCCCTGGAGTCAGGAGGACCTGAGTTCAAATCTGGCATCAGACACTTGACACACTAGCCGCGTGACTTTGGGCAAGTCACTTAATCTCAGTTGCCCTCCAAGAAGCAAAAAAACAACAACAAACTTGCAGTACAGTTAGAAAAACAATGATCTAATCCAGTGACCACATTTTACAACTGGGGAAACTGAGGCTCAGAGATTTTTAAGTCATTTTTTGCTCAAGGTCATGCATCTAGTAAGTAGCAGAGTCCAGATTCAGACTAGCTCCCCTGTCTCCAAATCAAGTGTGCTTTCTGTTTGGGTTCACGACTCAAATAATTTACTCTAAAATAGGCATTCCTCTGCAGGGGTGTTCACCGGCCTGTTGTTGCTTCTAAAGACGTTGGTCAATAGACTCTGTCTCTGTCTCAGTGACCCACTTCCTCCCATCCTCTGATTTCCACGTCTGCATTGTCTGTCTGTTTATAGGGTGGGGACCTGAGTGAGAGTGACTTTGATGGCCGCACTCCCCTGCACATGGCTGCCCGGGGTGGGCACGTGGGTGCTGTTCAGTGCCTTCTGAGGAATGGGGCAAAGGTGAACAGCTGGGACGGTGACAGGAGCAGCCCATTATGGATGGCCGTGAAGGGCAGGTACTGTGGGACCCAGTGGTGGGACAGGATAGGAAGGAATCAGAGATCTGGCTTTGGGACTCAGGGCTTGGCTGCCTGTAACTGTCTCCAGTTACAACTGTCTCTTTTTGTTAGCAAAGGTGGCCGCCTAAAGGCGGAGGAAGTCTAGCCTGGGAGTCTTGGTGGCTCGGTGGCACAGGGGCTAGAGCTCCAGGCCTAGAGTCAAGGAGACCCTTGCTTAAAGACTTTGAATAACAGGAAATGATCACTTCCTCTGCGAGAGCCCATTGCACTCTGAGACTGTAACTGTTAAGAAGTTTTCCTTTAAATCAAGTTGAAACGTTCCTATCTTTAGTTTTTCCCTTATTGTTTCCAGCTCTACCCTCTGTTTCTCTAGGAAAGCCCTTCATCTACTTGAAGAGACACCCTCTAAGTCAGGGTTTCTTAACCTTTTTTGTGTCATGGCCTCCTTTGGCAGTCTGGCAAAACCTTTGGACCTCTTCTCCTTTTTTTTTTTTTTTTTGGAAGGGAGAAGGCAGGGAAATTAGGGTTAAATGACTTGCCCAAGTTCACATGGCTAATAAGTGTTAAGTGTCTGAGGCTGGATTTGCACTCAGATCCTCCTGATTCTAGGGCCTGTGGGCTTTTCACTGTACCACCTAGCTGTCCCTCCATCATCTTTTTAAATACATAAGATTATAGAAGGAGGCCAATTATATTGAAATATAATTATCAAAGTCTTTCAAAAAACAAAAAAAATCCAAGCCTCTCCTTCCCTTCACAAAATCCAGGTTCGTAGAACTCTGGTTCTGTGTTTTCCCTTATTTAGGCTTCACATTCCTAGTCCCTTCCCTCAGTCCTCCTATAGCCTGGGCTCCTGACCTCTCAACACCCTAGTTACTCTTTGATACTGTCCACTTTGCCAATGTCCTTCATAAGTGTGGCGCCCAGAGCCCACATTTTATGTGCCCATAGGACTCCAGGTGTGGTCCTACTTGTGGTACCTGGCCAGGTTTGACTGAGGTAGGAGGGGGGTAGAGCATGGCGGGGAAGACCAGGAGAGAATGACAAAAGCTCCAATTCAATAATAGCATAATTAGGTTTATAAAACATGAAGGCACAGACACATATCCAGGAATAAACAAAAACACATCTCTGAGTAAATGTATATCATATTCAAAGAGGGAGCATTATTTACCTGACATCATATAGCTGGGGTAAAGTTTGGACCTGAACCCAGGGTCTTTTGATTCTAGGTGCAGAATTCTTTCTGCGAACCCCATGCTCTGTTTTATACTATTCTGACTTCAATTTAGCATTTATTAAGTTGCTATAGTTGGGTATTGGTTGTTGTTCAGTTGTGTCCTACTGTTCATCACCCCATTTGGAGTTTTCTTGGCAAAGATACAGGAGTGGTTTGCCATTTCCTTCTCCAACTTATTTTACAGATGAGGAAACTGAGGCACATGGGGTTAAGTGACCTGCCCAGGGACACAGAGCTAGTGAGTATTTGAGGCCAGATCTGAGCTCAGGAAGATGAATCATCCTGACTTAAAACCCAGTACTCTTTCCACTGTGCCTCTTAGAATCCATAGTTCTACTTGGCACAGTAGCATATGCCTGCAATCCATGCTTTTGAGGAGACTGGGGCTGGTGCCTCTCTTGAGCTCTGGAGTTCTGTGCTGCAGTGGGTTAAGTTGACCCAGTGGCATTAGTGTGGGTGATGAGGGGCCAGCAGGTTGCTTAACCAACCCTGTTCATAGGCAGAGTAGCAAAGCTCCTGCATTCATCAGAATGGAGCCAAGCTCCTCAATGTAGCTCCTGTACTTTCAATTTGGGCAAGATGGGGAGATCTAATCTTTTGAATCTTTTTTTTTTTTTGAGGGCAGTTGGGGTTAAGTGACTTGCCCAAGGTCACACGGCTAGTTTTTTTGTGTTAAGTGTCTGAGGCTGGATTTGAACTCAGGTACTCCTGACTCCAGGGCCGGTGCTCTATTCACTGTGCCACCTAGCCGCCCCTGGGAGACCTAATCTTTAAAAAAAAGAATCCCTGTTTTCCCTCAAATCTCAAAGGACCACCTTCTACATGAAGCCTTTCCTGATTACCTCCAACTGCTAATGCAGTTTCTTTTTTTTCTTTTTTCTTTTTTGACTTGTTTATTTACTTTTAGTTAACAAGATTCAGTTACAGAATCACTTGAGTTTCAGATTTTCTCCCCTCCCTTCTCCCCTC
>CM053595.1:9184237-9214381 GCA_028646575.1 Pseudocheirus occidentalis
ACATTGTACAATAGTCTGGTTGTATAGAAGTGTTATAACCAATGGAGCGAATAATGGGAGGAAAAAAAAAAAGAAACCCAAACATGGAAAAAAATGATAGTATGTGTTGCTTCAGTCTCCATTTAAACTCTGGTCTTTCTAGATCTTTCTCTGAGTGTAGGTATTTCCTTCCATTCTGAGAGTTGTCGAGTTGTCTTATAACTGTATGTTGCTGAGAAGAGTCCAGTTTTTCAAGGCTGGTCGTCACACATATGATGTGTCTGTAATTGTGTACAAATTTCTCCTGGTTCTGCTCTTCTCACTTAACATCAGTTTGTATAAGCCTCTCCAGGTAAGTATGAAGTCCATCTCCTTCCCATTTCTTATGGCACAATAGTATTCCATTACATCCATATACCACAGCTTGTTTAGTCATTCCCCAATTGATGGGCATCCCCTAAGTTTCCAGTTTTTTGCCACCACAAAGAGAGCTGCAACAAATATTTTTGTACAATGGGTCCTTTCCCTACTTCTGTGATCTCTTTGGGATACAACCCCAAAAGTGGTATTACTGGGTCAAATGGTATGCAATTATTTATAGCCCTTTGGTCATGGTTCCAGATTGCCCTCCAGAATGGCTGTATCAGTTCACAGCTCTACCAACAATGTGCTAATGCCTTTCTTAATCAAGTCACCTTTCGTTGACTTTTATGTGACTTTATATAATTATAAATGTGTTTGTCGTTTCACCCTATAGAATGTAAACCCCTTGAAGGCATGGGCTTTTAATCATGTCTTTATAGCCTCAGTACCTAGTAAAGAAAGCAACCAAGATGCATGGTGGGTAGAACATTGGGACTGGAGTCAGGAAGACCTGAGTTCAAATCTGGCCTCAGACACTTATTAGCTATGTGACCCTGAGCAAGTCACTCCATCCTGTTTGCCTCAATTTCCTCATCTGTAAAATGAGCTGAAAGAAGAAATGGCAAACCACTCTAGTACTGAACAACAAAAACCCAGTAGGATGCTTGGCACGTAGTAGATACTTAATAAATGCTTATTGATTGATGAATTGATTTGCCAAGTCCTAGACACAAAACAGTCCCTGCCCCCAAGGAGCATACATTCTAGTACTAGATAAAAGTCATCTTGGTAGTCTGAATTGGGATTGTATAGAAGAGACAGTTACAAAACCGATATTGTTAGAATTGAAAGGAAAGGAAGAAAATGGGGGAAAATTTATAAACCAAGTTTCTCTGATAATGGCCTCATTTCTCAAATATACGAGGAACTAAAACATATGTATAAACACAAAAGCCATTTCCCAATTAATAGTCAAAAGATATGAACAAGCAGTTCTGAGATGAAGAAATCCAAGCTATCGATAGTCACATGAAAAAGGGCTCTATCTCACCCCTGATGAGAGGGATGCAAATGAAAACCACTCTAAGGTACCACTCTATCCCTATCAGACTGGTGAATATGACAGAAGAGGAAAATGACAGGTGCAGGCAGGGATATGAGAAAATGGGGACCCGAAAGCCCTGGTGTTAGTATTGTGAACCGGTTCTACCGTTCTAGAGAGCAATTTGGGACGACACTCAAAGGGTATATGTATACTGTTTGACCCGGCAATAGGAATACTAGGTTTGTATCCCAAAGAGATCAAAGGAAAAGGACCTATGTCTACAAAAATATTTATAGAATTTTTTTTTCTGTGGCGGCAAAGAATTGAAAATTGGGGGGATTTCCATCTATTGGGGAATGGTTGAACAAGTTGTGATGGAATACTATTTTGCTATAAGAAATGATGAGGGGGATGCTTTCAGAAAAACCTGGGAAGACTTACATGAACTGATGCTGAATGAAGTGGGCAGAACCAGGAGAACATTGTACACAGTAACAGCCACATTGTAATGATGCTCTACTGTGAAAGACATAGTTACTCTTAACAATATAATGACCGCAGACAGTTCCAAAGAACTCAGGATGAAAAATGCTCTCTGCATCCAGCAGAAGGACTGGTAGGGCTTTGAGTGCAGGTGGAAGCATTCTTTTTTCACTTACTTTGTTTTTCTTGGTATTTTTTTTTTGGCAATATGGCTAATATAGTAATATTAAGTCACACACATAACTTCATATGTATAGATATGTATATATCATATTGCTTGACTTTGAGTGGGGAGGGATGGGAAGGAGGAAGAGAGAAAATTTGAAACTCAGAATTTTAAAAAACAAATATTACAGTATAATCATTTTTAAGAAGAAAGGATCTTTATTGATCAGCACTAGGAAGAGAGAACATTGTCTCTACCCTAGGAAATCTGGGTGGCCTTCCTGGAGGAGTGATTGTTTCTTGTGGACTTCCTTTACCCTCTCCATTTGTAAGTCATCTAACTCTGATTTGTAGCTGCTGGATAAAAAGGATAAACTGGTTAGAATTTTGTTGTCCACTAATATTAAGTCTGAAAAATGGAACTTGATAATTATGTGGTCCTTTACGTCCATTACTGTGTCTCATTTAGGTTTTATAAGAACTCTGTGAGGTGAGCATTAAGGATATCATCCCTTCATTTTGCGGATGAGGAAATTTGAGGCACAGAAAGACTTGCCCATGGCCACAGAGCTTGTAGGTGTCCAAGGCAGGTGCAGTGCCAGGCCCAGAACTCTACCCACTGTGATATGCCCATTCTGTTAATGGATACATGCACACGCAGAGAATAACTTATTATAAATACGTATTCATTATTATATGTATATATATATATTTATATATATTATAAATACATATTCATTTACACATACAAATATATATACACTTGTGCAGATGCACCATGATACATGTAGATTTGCACTGTGATATGCAGATATATGTCAGCTTGTGTATATGCATATGTAAATATATGTACATATATGCGTGTACATGGGGGGTTGTATACACATGTGTATATACATGTATGTATGCATGCAGACATGTCTTGTTGCACAGATAAAGAGCTCATATTTTATATACTAGTTCTATAAGGGAAGAAGTTCTAATATATTATTGTAATATTATTAATATTATATTATTGCAATCATATTATACTATTGTAATATTAATATTATATATAATAGATATCACAATGTGATTTATTATTATTATATATAATAATTAGATCTTCCTCTTAGGCCTAGTAGATAGAAATGTGAACTCTTTATCTGTGTAACAAGGTATGTCTGCATGCATATGTGTGCGTGTATACATGCATGTGTGTGTATACAAACTGACACGTATCTCTATCACTGCAGATCTGCGAGTATTATGGTATATTTGCACACATACACACACATATAATATTATACTTAGAGATGAGGAAACTGAGTCTCGAGAGGCATGAAGCGCCTTCCTCACGGGTGCTCCCTTAGGTAAATTCAGATCCATACAGAATGGCAGGACTATCAATGCATAGGTACATAGGTATCACTCGTGTAGGGCAGTGAATTGTGCTCTGGACTTGGAGGCCGTAGGTAAATCCCGAACAAGTCACTTAACCATCATCTGCACCAGTTTCCCCATCTATAAAATGGTGAATTAAAAGCACCTCACTCCCAGGGTTTTTGTGAGGATACCGGGAGACAATATTTGTAAGACACTTTGCATACCTTAAAACAAAGCACTTGAAGATATAAAAATACCAGCTTATTATTATCATAGATGAGACACATAAGTCTAGACTCCTATAGTCACAGGAATATGTGGAGATATGTGGTTAGTGTGGTAGGTGGTGGCCGCCCCCAGTGTTGACTGATCTTACCACAGCCTTTTCCATTTGTGGCACTAAAGTCTCTGTCTCTTCCCCTATTCACGATGGAATCCACATGAATGCATTTGTTGGCATGTTTGGCAATGCTGTGCCTCACTCCTTAGACCCAACCAAGAGATGGCCTGGGGAGAGGTCCTGGGCTTGACCCTTGCTCAGATCCAGCTCGGGTAGGCAGGGTAGCAAGGCTAGGCCAGGCCAGGCCGTCCAGCTCTTGTGCTTAAGGAGAAGTAACATGGGCACACTCTGAGATGTGACCAAACTGGTTTGCCCTCCTGCCAAGATGGGGTTTATGTGGGGGTAGATGACAGAGAAGTAAGGTTCAGCCCCTCCAGAATCAGACCTGGTGCTGCTGGGGGCCTTGTAGCAACAGCTGGTGACAGAGGCTTTGGAAGAAGCAGGAAGTGGGAGAAAAAAATGTTAACTGGAGAAGGGCAGTACATGCATCTCCCTGAATACGGCAGTTTGGAGCAATGGAAAAAACCCTGGGCTAGGTGTCAGGAGATCTAGGTTTTGTCTCAGCTTTGCCATGGCCTCACTCGGGGACCCTGGGCAAGTCCCTTCCCTATCTGGGTCTCAGATTTCTTATGAGAATAATGAGCCCTAGTTTTTTCACAGAGGGGTCATGAGCATCACCTGTTAGGAGAAAACACTTTATAAACTACAAAATAATGGCATCTCAAGCTAGTGGAGTACAAGCGTTCAGGGAAGGCTCTTGTAGGACTGAGGAGGAGGCAGCAAGCTGCTTGTAAGCAGAGGGGAAGGAGCCAGTGGTGCTGGAGAGAATGAATGTGAAAAAGGAGAGAAAGGGACTCAGCAACCTCATAGAGAAGACCTGAATGAGGGGATGGGGCTGACAGTTCAGGTGGGGCCTTCAGTTAGCCTGGGGTTGACCTGCTGAAGTTGGTGGATAGCTGGCAAAGAATCCCCCCCTGGTGGATGAATGAATATGGGCTGCCCTGCCTTTCCCTTGAGGAGTCAGGACAAACCTCCACCTTTTCTGGGTTTATTGAGTGCCCCCTGTTACTGAAGCAGATTAAAATGTAATTGGGAAATATTTAACCAAATAAATAAAAATACAATAAAAATGCAGATAAGAATGTATTTTACAACAAGGCGAACAGGCAGCCCACTGGGATCCTTAATATGGATTACTGGCCCCTGCTTCTCTTTGCAGGTGAAAGGACCATCATTATGTACCTTTGTGCTTTTGCCAGAGCAGAGCAGTCACTTGGTTCTGTACTTAAGACCTGAGGGCTTTATTACATCAGAATAGAACAATTTTTGATTCTTCACCTGGGACATCTGCCTTCTTGGTCCAGGAGGAAGATGACTTCCTTCTTGGAGATCTAGAGACCCAGCAGAGAGGAGGAGGAAGATTGCTGAGTGGTTAAGGGATTGGAAAACTACCAAGTTGACGTGCAACCCGCAGGAATCTTTACATAGGGATTACTGGCTTCTATTTCTAGTTGAATTTGATACTTTTGCCTTAAGACCATAGAACAGACTTGCTCAGTTGGGCAGTAGTTAGGGGCCAAAATTAAAACAGGTCAAACTTCTTTGGGCTGTGGATAGGGCAGACTAGAGACAGACTAATGACGTTGGTTGCCACGAGTTACATGACAAACAGGAAAGTGGAAAGTGGCAACCCTACATTTTTCTCAGGTCATGGAAATTCTTTGGTGGACCACAAGCGACCTCCAGGCTGTATGTTGTGCAGGTTTGCTGTAGAATATTAGAATTTAGATTTTTAGATGCTTAGACTCCTTAAACTATTGAATCTGATAATTACCAAATCCAAGGCTCTTAGAAGTATGTACCTACAGATTCTTGAGAACTGTTGTAGAATTCTTTTGGAATCTGAGAATCTCTAAATCTGATTGTCAACTATTAGAATTGGGCTTAAGTATTGTTAGACCCTTTGGTTTCCTGCAACCTTCTCCTTTCATGGATGAAAGTTCTTCAGCACCTAAAGGCTCTAGTCCTGCCCACAATATACTCCAAATACTGTATATTACTGTATACTCCAATATACTGCCTGCCCACGTGCTCGTTCTTTTCTGGTTCCAAACCACAAATTAATTTAATTCAATGGGTCCCTATGTAGCTGTTGTGTGCCCACCTCCTAAGCTCTGAGGTATGGGTAGATAAAGAACTAAGACACGGCCCCTGCCTCTCAGGGCTCTGTTCTCTAGTTTGTAGGGACAGGACCCAAGAATGTATCATCAGAAGTGGTAATGCTTTTACATAAGCATTTGTCTAGTCTGAGTTAGGCATGGTGTTAGGAGTTACCCTCACTGTCAGGAAGACTTAGATTCAGTTCCATCAGTGACACATGTGACCCCGGGCAAATCACCTAAAGTCTTGGTCTCCCTAGACAGCTTTCTAAGTCAACAAGTGGAAATCTGTGTTAGTAGAGGGAGTTTGTGCATAGAAATTCCCCACACTAATGAAATGAGTGGGATAGTGGAAAGCCATTATATTTTGAGTCAGTTCCAATCTTCCTAATATGACTTAAAGTAAGTCCGAGTATCTCAGAACCTCTGTTGCCTCAGCCGTAAAATGTAGATGGCAGTATTTGCACTAAGTACTTTTTTTAAGATTAAATTCTACTTCTTCAATCAACAAAAATCTGTTTTTTCTCCCCACCGAGAAAGAAAGAAAAACAAAGCCCCTATAACTAAATGTGTGTAGTTAAAGCAAATAAATTTCCACATTGGCCATGTACACAAAAAAATGTGTTGCTCTCTGCACTGAGTCCATCACCTTTCTATCAGGAGGTAGATATAGCATGTTGTTTTTTTTTTAATGAGTCCTCTAGAGTTGTGTTTGGTCATTGTTTGGTTTGTCTTTGTGATATTACTGTCAATGTATAAACCATTCTCTTGGTTCTACTACTATTACTAACTTAACTCAGTATCAGTTCATAGAAACTTACCCAGATCCCACTGAAACCATCCTTTTCAGCATTTATTATAGTATAATAGCATTCTATCACATCTATAACATCTACAAACTTGTTCAGCTTTTCCCTCGTCGGTGAGCTCCTCCTCATTTCCCAATCCTTGGACACCCCAAAAAAGCTGCTATAAATATTTTGGTGCATCTTTAGGGGGCTTTTTTTTTTTTTTTGCTGTTTAGGATGAATCCCTTACTTGAAATATCCTCCCTCTAATTTCCCCTTCTACTTTTTGTGCTTTCTGACCTGTTTCGTTGTTGAATGAAATGTGTTTCTGTACTCAGCTGTGTGGGCATACGTGTGTATCTTCCCCTCCAATGTCCAGCTTAGATGAAAATGTGGTTCAATTATCAACTGCTTCACGCAGACCTTCCTGCTTATTTGTACAGACTTCTACCTGGGTACCTCAGTTATGTGACATAGTTTCCTTATCCTTCCTCTCCCTTTCTCCAACTCCCCATTGTGTTTTCCCCTCCCTTTCTATTATCTTTTAAGATCATCAAAGCATACCAGGAACAGGAAAAGAAATGAACAGGTTGACACAAGAGATACAAAACCTTACCTAAGCATCTAACTCTTTGAAAATTAGATCGATTAAATGAAGTTAATAGCTACATGAGACAAGAAATATGAAAACAAGTCAGAAGGCTGAAAAAAATGTAAGAAAATGGATAAGGTATCTCACTGTAAAAACAATGGACAGAAATTGGATTGAGGAGGAAAAATTTGTCATTAGCCTTCCAGGACCGCTGTCTATTTTAGATTCCCTCAATGAGCTGTGACAACAAGAAGGTTCAGAGCTTCATATATTAGAGTGTAAACAGTTTATGCTTTTTGCTTGTTCCCTCATGTTTACGTTTTTGTGTTTCTCTTGACTCCTGTATTTACACCAGTTTCTATACAACTTTTCATTAAGAATGCTTGAAAATCCTCCATTTCATTAAAGATCCTTTTTTTCCTCTTGTTGGGTTATACTTAGTATTTCTGAGTAAATTGTTCTTGTTTGTAAGTCTTGTGGAATATTATATTCCAAGCTCTCTGCTCCTCTATGGTGATGGCTGCTAAATCATGTGTGATCCTGACAGTAGCTCCTTGGTACTTGAATTCTTTCTATCTGCTTTTAGTATTTTTTCTTTCACCTTAAAGCTTTGGATTTGGGCTATGATGTTCTTGGGTGTTCTCATTTGGGGGTTCCTTTAGGAGGTGACCAGTGGCTTCTTTCCATTTCTACTTTGCCCTCTGGTTCTAAGAGATCTTTTGTGATTCCATGAGTTAGAATAGCTAGTGTTTTGTTTTGGTCGTGCCTTTTGGGTAATTTAACATCTTAAAGTTTCCACAACCCGCCTTCTAGGTCAGTTGTTCTTGCTATGAGTTACCTCATATTTTCTTATATGTTTTTTCAGTCTTTTGACTTGTTTTTATTTCTTGTCTCATGGAATTATTAGCTTCTGTTTGATCCATTCTGATTTTAAAAGAGTTATTTAGTTGCTTAGGTGAGGTTCTGTGTCTCTTGTGTCAACCTGTTAATTTCCTTTCCAATTCTTTATTCCATTGCTCTCATTTCTTTTTCCATGTGTTTTGCTTTGGCACTTTAATTTCGTTTTATAAAAAGTATTTTTACCTCTTAAAAAAAGTCTTTATCTCTTCTAGGAATCCTGGTTGAACTTGGTTCCAAGCTTTGTTTTTCCTTAAGGTTTTGCTTTCTGTTTTGGTCCAATCCAATTTTCTAGGAATCTGTTGCTTGAGTGAGTGATTCTATCTTAAGCTAATTTTTTTTGGAGTGGGCGATCAGTGCAACTGGGGTTAAGTGACTTGCCCGAGGTCACATGGCTAGTAAATGTTAAGTGTCTGGGGCTGGATTTGAACTCAGGTCCTCCTGACTCCAGGGCTGGTACTTTATTCACTGTGCCATCTAGCCACCCTATTCATTTCTTTTCAATTGTTTCTTTCTATCACTCTCATTTCATTTTCAAAATTTTTAATTCTTAGAATAAGCTTTTTTATCACCTCTTCTAGGAATTGTAGCTGAATTTAGGTCCATGCTATGTTTTTCTTTGAAGTTTTATTTGTCGATGTTATAGCATAATTTTCTTCTAGGTTCTTGTCTTGAACATCTCTTTTATCGCAAAAGCTTTTTTTTTTTTAATATGGTGGAATCCTTTTTGCTTGTTGACTCTTTTTTCTAGCCTACTTTCTGGTGTTGGACTTTATTCTATAGCTGTCCTCTGTGCACTTATGGAGAGAATGTCTGGATCCATCACTGCTTTCTTAGGTCTTTGAATATTAAGTTTTTCCCATATCTCAGGCACAACTCAAGCTGGGAACCTATGACAAAGATTTCAGTGCTCCCAAAGTGTCCTGATTCAGGACAAGATCAAGTTTTTGCCTCCTTGGTTTCAATTCCTCACAAGACTCTTGTAGACTTGGCCTAGGTTCCCCAGGTAGACTTAGCCACTATTAGTTAGCTGGAATGAGTGACAGAATTGGAAACTCCCCTTTAGTACAGGATGCCTGCCCTGGTTATTCTGCATCAGGCTTCAGACCTGATGTGAGACCCTACTCCATTCCTGGCCTTAACAACCCGCAGCTGCTGCTTGCTTCTGACATTGCTCCTCCCCGTGGTTCTCCACCCCTAGGCATGGGTCTCCTCAGTCTTCCCCTTGCACTGCAACCTGGAGCTGGCTAGTGGCCTCTGTTCCTGCACCCTATAAATGTTTAGGTCCTTCCATGCTGGATCAGAGGTGTTTTCCTTGGTGCACACCTTCTTCTTAAGTTGGAATGTTCCATGACACATTCCTGACTAGACCCCATTCCCAGTGTCTATAGATTTTTCTGCAGTTTCTCCCATTGCCAAGCTGGACTGCAAAATTGACTCACTGTGATTTGGGGAAGTGGGGCATTTCTTGATTAGGACTAAGTTTGGCACATTTTCTAGATCTTTGTGGAGGAATTGTGGCACAGAATTTGGCTGTACAAAAAAACCAAACCCCCCAAAACCCAAGCTCAACCAGGATTCTTAGAAGAGGTAAAAATATTTTTTATGAAATGAAATGAAAGTGCCAAAAAAAACCACCCAGAAAAAGAAATGAGAGCTATGGAATGAAGAGTTGGAAAGGAAATTGGCAGGTTGACACAAGAGATACAAAACCTTACCTAATTCCTTTCCCTCCATTCTGAATTTATGTCTCCCCTTATGACTGTAGTATAACACAACACTGCCGGTTTCAGTTTCCATGAGTCTGAGCTCCTTCTAGATCTGTTTGGTGGCATTGGGAGAGTGGAGGAAGCTCAAATGTACTTCTTCTACCTGCTACTCCACCATATTGTCCCCTCTGTTCTACCATCTTGGCTCTTCCTTTCCCAAGCCATTTCCTAAATATCTTTAGCGCCATTTTTGTATATAGTCCCAAATCGATAATGTACTTTAGCCTACCCACACCCAAGCATTATCCTTTATCCTCTGGGCCGCCTGCCATTTGGATGCCTCAGATTGTGGTGGTTGTTACGTGATTTGTAGCCATGAAAGAAGCATCCTTAGACTAATAGCATTCAAATCTTGAATCTCTGTGTGAGGCAGTCTTTTTGAGTGCTTTTACCACTTTGTCCTCACTAGGACTTCACTAGGGCTCTTTGAAGTAAGCGGAGAAAGTTTAATTTTCCTCATTTTCTCAGATGAGAAGAGGTGAGTTTGGTAGGTGATGCGCCTGAGATCACACAGCAACTTATTGAAGAACCAGGGTTAGAATTCTGGTCTCTTGATTCTCCTTTGTCATTGCTGCCCGTCTCTGTGTCTCTTGTTTCATCGTTTAATTATTTATTCATTTATTATTTAATTTAACTAAATCAATTATTTAATTATTTATTTGATTATCTGTTATTTAGTAATTTTTCCATCTTGTCGGGCTCTTCATGACCCCATTTGGGGTTTTCTTGACAAACATACTGGAGTAGTTTGCTCTTTCCTTCTCCAGATAATTTTCCAGATGAGGAAACTGAGGCAAACATGGTTAAGTGACTTGTCCAGGGTCACTCAGTTGTTAAGGGTCTGAGACCAGATTTGAACTCATGAAGATGAGTCTTCTTGACTCCAGGCCCAGCGCTCTGGGCACTGTTCCACCTGAGCTATTAAACTTGGGCTTGGGTACCAGGGTTTGGGGCAGAAGTATGACGGAGCTTGCACAACCCTGCACCCACAGATCTCAGATTGTACCCGTGGCTGGTGTTGTTTTCACAGATGCCCACAATGGGATCTGACTGGAGGGGCAGTTACAGATAGAGCCATATGTGGGGTTGGTTAGGCAGTGATGAGTCTCAGACCAACACCCACTATCACAAGATCTCTGCCTCTCCACACCTTGTATTGATGGTCTTCAATGTGGTGAACGTGAATTGAAATCTATCCATTCCTCCACCACCGGTTAAATTGATTTGTAACAACTCCTAGTGTAGGACTTGACAATGATGTCTATTATAAACAATCAATTTTTACCTAAGGACATTCTGCCTGGCCTTAGTTTCCAGAAGGAGGGACGGTCTCTAGGAAAACTGCCCAGGCCTCTTAAGAGACTGGCTTTTCTTTTTGCTTTTTTGGAGGAGTGAAGGTAGGGTAATTAGGGTTAAGTGACTTGCTCAAGGTCACAGGGCTAGTTTTTTTTTTTGTATAAAGTGTCTGAGGCTGGATTTGAACTCAGGTTCTCCTGACTCCAGGGCCGATGCTCTATTCACTATGCCATGTAGCTGCCCTTAAAGAGTATGTTTAAAAAAGTGACATATGTTTAGAAAGAGAGGAATAGAGGAAGGTAAGGAAGGACCCTGGACTGGGTGCTGGATTTGGAATCAGACAAGCTGCATTTAAGCCCTGGCTCCAAGCCCATGTGATCATGTGCTAATCAATCATTTTCTCGGTGAGCTTTAGTCTCCCCATTTGTCAGATGGTAACAGTAATAACTACATTCCTAACCCTTACAGGGTTGCTATACATGGAGTACTTTGCAAATCACAAAATCTGTTAGAAATTCAAACTCCAATGTGTGAACCAGACAGGGCACTGTGGCTGGGGGACATTCCAGACATACCTAGGGGCTTCTCTTACTCTGGGCAAGATGCCCAAGTGCATTTCTCAGCTCTCTTTTCTGTCAAGTAGGGGCTGGGCCCTGGTAGCTGTAGTCTGTTTCCTCAGTAAGGAAAGGAAAACCACTGAGAAGAACTGTGTTGACTTCCCTAGCTTACCTGCAAGGCATCTGTACCCGTGCAGGACTAGGGCTCAGGGACTTTTTCTTGCTGTCTCGTTCTTTCAGTATATGTTCAGTACGCATCTGTGGAGTGGCTGCCTAGGAGGGAGGCAGTTTGGACTGGACACTCATAAACATAGCAGGAAAGGGCTTGGCACAAGTGCTGGGAGTAATTGGCATATTTTAGGGCTTTAAAAAATTTCCCAAGTCATTAAACCCAACTGCTTCATCTATGAGTAAGTGGGAAATCCCATCAGATTTAGACCCCTTTCCTGTGGTTGGTCCCATCCTGGGCTGGAGGTAGAGTTGTCAAGGAGCACCATTTTTAGAGTGGCTCGGATCCTGATTATAAATATATTATTCAGGAAAAAGGTGACTTCTTCCCTCTCACTTAACTCTCCTCCACTCCTTCCTTCCTTCTCCTTTCTCCTTTCCTTTTTCCTTCTCTTCTCAAAGCCTAAAACAGCTAGTGATGTCTACTGTCTGGATGTCTTTGTTTGCTGAAAACTCCCCTAGACCGTGGGGTTCCCGAAGCCTGAGGATTCTCAGAAGTTAGGAGTCACCGCCATGAACATCTCCTTTTCAGAAGAGGACTTTCGCAAGTGCAGAGACCAAACCTTCACCTTGGACTGAGAGTGGCCTTAGGATAGGGTTGTGTCTGCCTCTTAAACTAGGACTCCCCCATAGGAACAGAATGTTTTCCTTCTCTTCCTCGGACTAGTTCCTGCCCTCAAACATTAAGAGTCTCTGTGGAAGAGATGTGAATGCATGTGATGCAAGGCATCAATGTGACAGATGTATTCTAACAAATATTTGAGATGAGGAAAATTAGAATGATTAGGGAAGATTTTCTTGGGGAAAATGATTTCTGAGCTGGGCCTTGAAGGGAAAAACAGCATTTCTACAGGCAGGGATGAGGAGTGTGCCCCAGGCATAGAGATGGGACAGCCTTCATGAGCTCCGGAGGCAGGAGACTGGCTGACTTATCTTATTTTTCTGGCATGTAGAATGCCTCAAAGGCAGGGACATGGCTGCAAAGGTAGGTTGGAGCTATATTGACCGCCCCACTTTGGAGTAGGATTTTGTGTAATAGGCCATGGGGAACTCCCGAAGGTATTCCAGGAGCTTCGGCAAATCCATGAATCATGAACCAGAAAGGAGAAAAACCACAGGCAGATCCTGAGCCAAGTTAGGAGGCTCTTACTGTGGTAGGCCACAGGAAAAAGGTGGTAAGTACCTGAACTAGGACCAGAGCAGAGTGAGCAGAGAGGAGGGAATAGATTCTAGAGATCCCATTAAGGTGGAATTGCTGTGACTTAATCACTGATCAGATATGAGAACTGAGGAAGGAAAAAGTTTCAGAGATGACTCCTGGGCAGCTAGGAGGACGGGGCCCTACATGTTTCACATGCCATATAATGTGGTGATTGGAACACCAGGCTAGGTATCAGAAGAGCCAAGCTCTAGCACTCACTAGCTCTCAGAAATGAGATGTCGTTCAGTCTCTCGAAGCCTCCCTCATCTCTAGGCCATGGGAAGACTAGGTCCACTACTCCCTGCCACTCCCTGCCAGGGCAAGCATGGGCCGGAGCAATGAGATGGTCAGCCAGAGTCTCCCTCCTTTGGCTATTTCCAGGTGCGAGGTGGCCACCTGGGTGGAGACGCAACTTTAACCCTTTGGAGGTATCACAGTGCCTGAGGTGGTCTGTGGGAATTCAGACAGCCTTTCAAAGCATAGACTTGTTCCCAGCATTTTCCCCTTTGCAGAGCTGCAGAGGGAAGACAGAGTTAGTTAAATGGCTTTCACTTTTCTCTGTGGTCTGAGAATTCTTCCTGATGTGGCGACCTTCTCATGCTATGTGTGATCTTGGGCAAGCTCCTTTTCCTTCCAGGCCTTAGTGTCTTCTTCTGCCTAATGATGGGAGTGGACTCAGACTTATGTCCACTCTAAATTCTCGGATCCTGCTGCCAGCATCACTCTGATCTCCCAGGCCTGGCTGTGAGTTCCTTCAGGAAGAAGGATAGAGTGGCAGAAGTGGGATGTGTGAGCTGACCATCTCCCTCATTTGTCAGATGGGGAAACTGAAGGCCTGAGAGGGCTGTCCAGGGTCAGGCAGTCTGAACAGTGACTAAAATCCAGTCCCTTGCATCCCCGCCCTGGCGCTTACCCGCTTACCCCACCTTCTCTGCTTGGGTTGTGCCTTCTGCAGGCTTCAGAGAACAGGCTCTGTGGGTTTTCCCCACCCAATGGGACCTGGGCTGAAGGTGCAGAAGCTGATTTTCTGGCTGGGGTGGGAGTGGGGGTGGGGGAGGGAAGCAAAAAGGGGGAATGGTCCTAGGGACATTTCAGATGATAGAACAAACATATGGGGGAGGGGAAGAGAATTGTCTTGCCCCGCCCTGCCCCGCCCCACCCTACCCTGCCCTGCCCTGCCCTGCCCTGCTACTGGTTCCTCAGCCTTTTCCCTCTTTCTCCCCAGAGAAGAGGAGGCCCTAGTTCTTCCCAGTACCATCCTAACCAGTTTAGCTCAGGCCCCAGCAGGCAGGCGGGAAGGCAGGCAGGGGCCTGACCCTTTTTGAATAATGAAACCAGCGGGTCTCCAGAAGTTATAAAAAGAGTAATAGCAGAAGCTGATATTTCTCAAGATACGTGTGCATGTATATGTGCATGCATGCATGCGTGTGTATATGCACCTATATTCCTGTGTTTGCATGCACATGTCTACACACATACATGTGTGCATCTATATGTGTATATATGTATACATGCACATCTCTAGATAAACTAGGAAGATGGTATAGGAAGGAAGAGAGTTTAAGGGAAAAATATATATACAAGCGCACATGTACTATATATGCATGTACAAATACATACGTGTGTATGTATATACATCTTTCTCTTGTTTACACACACATACACACACAGGTGTGTGTGACTTAACCAATCAACATTTTTCAGTCCTTCTTATGTGCCAGGTTCCGTGTTAAGCATTGGGGTTACAAAAAGGGGCAAAAGACAGTATCTGCCCTAGAAGAACTTACAGTCTAATGGGAGAGACAACATGTAAACCAATGTATAGAGGATCAATAGGAAATAATTGTAAGAGGAATTATGAGGGGTTGGGAAAGACTTTCTGTGGAAAGTAGGATGGGGGATGGGGGTGGGGCAGCAGTAGGAAGAAGACTGTCTAGGCACGAGGGAGAGCCAGAGAAAGTGCCTGGAGCCCAGACATGGAGCGGAACAGCCGGGAGGCCGATGTTGCTGGTTTGAAGAGTGTGTGTTAGGGAGTAAGATCTAAGAAGAATGGAAAGGTAGAAGGGGATTAGATTTTGCAGGGCTTTGAATGCCAAACAGAATATTTTGTATTTGATCCTGGAGGCAATAGGGAGCCGCTGGAGTTTTTTCATTAGGGGGTGACACGGTCAGACCTGTGCTTGAGGAAAATCACTTTAGTGGCTTCATGGAGACAGGCAGATGCACCAACAAGCTATCGCAATAATCTAGTCATGAGATGATGAAGGCTTACGCCAGCATGGTGGCAGTGGTAGAAGAGAGAAAGGGGTGCATTCAAGCAATGGTGCAAGAGTGAAGTCAACAGGTCTTGGCGCCATATTGAATATGGGGGAGGGGGTGAAAGATGGTAAGGAATCCAGAATGTTCGCAAGCCTGAGGGACTGGAAGGACGATAAGGTAGGACAAAAAGTGTTTAGGGAGAAAGATAATGAATTCTGTTTTGGACGTAGTGAATTTAGGACGTCTACTGGATGTATGATTTGAGATATCTGAAGGAAGTTGGAGATACGAGTCTGCAGAGAGAGTGGGGCAAGATAGGAAGATTTGAGACTCATTAGCATAGAGATGCCAGGGAAGCTGATGTGACCCCAAAGTGGAGTGGTATAGGGGGAGAAGAGAAGAGGGCTCCAAGCTGTGGTTAGAGGGTGTGGTCTGGAGGAGGACCCAGCAAAGGAGCCATCAGAGAGGCAGGAGGAGAGCCAGGGGAGAGTGGTGTCCTGAAAACCCATGTATACTTACATGCACATGTACACATATGTGGAGGCACACCCATGTTTCATTCAGGCCTTAACAGTAGTACAAGGTTCATCGTTTTCATTTTATAAATGAGGAAACCGAGGCTCAGAAGGGTGAATGAGCTTGTCTGCAGAACTGAGATTCACACTTGGTTCTCACTCTCAGTGCATTATTACCCTCCCCCCCCCCAGACTTTAACACAATGTCTTCCCTTTCCTGTATTCCTGCCATTTATTTCTTTATTCAATAATTCCTGATGCTGGGTTTAGCTGCAGCTGAGTCAGAGATGGGTGCAATAGGGTCCCTGCCCTCCACAATCTGCTAATAGCAACAATAATGACAATAATGATTTATAGAGCATTTTGAGATGAGATGAAAAATCCTGCAAAAGAGGTGTTGTTATTATACCCATTCTTTTTTTTTTTTTTTTTTTTGGAGAGGGGAAGGTAGGGCAGTTGGGGTTAAGTGACTTGCCCAGCGTCACACGGCTAGTTTTTTTGTGTTAAGCACCTGTGGCTGGATTTGAATTCAGGTCCTCCTGACTCCAAGATCGGTGCTCTATTCACTGCGCCACCTAGCCACCCCCATTATACCCATTTTATAGATGAGGAAACTGAGGCAAATAGAGATTAAGCCGCTTGTGCAGGGTCACACAGCTAGTCAATGTCTAAAGATGAGCTTGAACTCAGATCCAGAATCTGCATTGTTTTTATGGTACCACTTTGGTGAGGAGAGAGGGTAGGTTCCGTTGAAGGGGTGTGATGGAGGAGATGGCGTGGTCCCTGAAGAAGAGATCAGCTTTGGCAGGTGGGAATAGAGAAGAGGCATTTCCAGGAGGTTTTCTAGGCAAACTGAGCTGTTGTGGCCGGAGCCCTGGACAGGGTTGGAGTCGCGTGAGCCCAGTTGGATTAGAGGGTATAGGTTCATAGTGGAAGTCACAAGTTGCTGATCAGATTGAAAAAGAAGGCTGGAGTCCTACATTCAGCTTCTGGCCAAGGGATTGACCAAAATAGGAACACATTAGCCTGGAATTACCTTAGCCATCCACTGTCGGACTTTTACTTTTCCAGTCTTTATTTGCTACCACTCCCTTTTTTATGGAACATTAGCTGTTCTCCAAATCCAACACACTGTGCTTCATACAGTTCCTCTAGTCATCCCTTATAGTCGGAATTGGCTCTGTCTTGATTTCTGCCTCTTACTTACTTCAAGGCTCTGGTTAAGTATAAGCCCCTCCAAGAAGCTTTTCCTAACTTCCAGATATTAGTAGGCTCCCTGTTTTTAAAATATCTCCTATTTTATTTACCTGGATACACGTTATACATTTCCAATGGATTATAAGCTTCCTGAACGCAAGAATTGTTCTGTTTTTGTCAATTGTGTCCCCAGTGCCTTGTACTTAATATGTGTAAGCACTTAATAAGTGATTGCTGCATTCAATCAAATGGAGTTGAATTTGAGAAATCTTATTGTTGAGCAAGGGAAATAGATCATACTTATGGATATGACTTAGAGATCTGGTGTTTATTCAGAGATTTCCAAGAAGTACATGTGTCTCTGAAAAGTCTAAACACTTCTTAACACCTTTGATTTTATATAACATCCTGAGTTTTGCTAGTTGGATAATTTTGGATTCATAGTTCATGCTTCTTAGTTTTACATATATTATATTTAACAAGCATTTATTATTAGTCACCTACTATGTGCTAAGCACTGTGTTAAGTACTGGAGATACAAAGAAAGGGGAAAAAAAAATCCCTGTGTTCGGAGCTGACATTTGACCCTTCCCTTCCTTGAGGAATATGCTGTGATCCTCTCTGGTTTTCCTTAGCGTGTTATTTCTGTCATTCTGATTGCAATTAGTTCTATTTCCCCTTATCATTCCAGTGTTAGAATTAAACTATTGAGTGTCTAGGAGGCATGAGTATTTTTTTCTTGTTAGGATACTGTGGATTCTATTTTCATATTGTTGATTGTTTTAATTAATTGTGGAAAGTTTTCTTGATCAATTTCCTGCAACTGAGTGCTTGGGCTATTTCATTTTCCTAAGCATCCTGAAATGTCAATAATCCTGAGATTGCTGTGATTTCTTTGACCCGTCCTCTGACCTGTCACTTGAATGTTTTCTGGGACTTTCAATAATTTGGTCATTTTCTGAACACATCCTTTGAGTTGCTCTGGGTTGTTGGTTTGTTTCCTGACATCATCTATTCCTGTTGGCTCTTTTCATTATCTGTTCTCAGGGGCAGCTAGTGGGGCAGTGAATAGAGCACAGGCCCTAAAGTCAGGATGACTAGAATTCAAATCTGGCCTCAGACACTTAATACTAGCCGTGTGACCTTGGGCAAGTCACTTAACCTCAACTGTCCTGCCTTTCCTCCTCCAAAAAAAAAAGCAGCATTATTCACTCTCAGCATCCTCTCCCTTCTGAGTAGCAGTCCATTCTCCTTTTCTGTCTTTCCCTTGCTCCCAAGATAACTTACAAAACAAAACAAAACCCCCTTTCTTTATTGTCTTAAGTGTTTATGACA
Organism: Pseudocheirus occidentalis; assembly: GCA_028646575.1. Taxonomy (NCBI): domain Eukaryota; kingdom Metazoa; phylum Chordata; class Mammalia; order Diprotodontia; family Pseudocheiridae; genus Pseudocheirus; species Pseudocheirus occidentalis. Next base: position 9,202,771 of record CM053595.1, read on the forward strand.
GCCTTATCTCACTGGGACTTCAGTGCTTCTAACAGGTCCTCTAGGACGACACCACACTTCTGTTTTCGTCTCTATGTTTTACCTGTCCTTGCTTCCATTCCACATACATTATTTTATTTTATTTTATTTGTTTGCTTTTTGGAGGGCAATTGGGGCTAAGTGACTTGCCCAAAGTCACACAGCTAGTTTTTGTGTCAAGTGTCAGAGGTCGGATTTGAACTCACGTCCTCCTAACTTCAGGGTCGGTGCTCTATTCACTGTACCACCTAGCCGCCCCCACATACATATATTTTAAATATTAAGTTGGCCAATTTCCTGATTGCCAGTTTTATGTCAAATATTAAATTCTTTTACTTGGAAATTACAAAAGTTTTAACATATAAAAGAGGAGTTTTAACACTAAAAGTAAGGCTGATATGACAAAAATATCCTACATTTATGCTAAAACAAAAGATTTAGAACCTGCACTATGTTTAGACCAAAGACCAGTGTATAATATCATTCAGATACTATGTTTTCTCAATTAGATATAGTCTTTAAATTACTTTCTAGGGTGGCTAGGTTGCACAGTGAATAGAGCACCGGCCCTGTAGTCAGGAGGACCTTGAGTTCAAATCCAGCCTCAGACACTTGACATACTTGCTAGCCGTGTGACTTTGGGCAAGTCACTTAACCCCAATTGCCCTCCAAAAAAAAGAAAAAGCAAACTACTTTCTAAACACATTTGCTGGTCTGCCAGATTATTTATTCACCCACCTTTTAAAAAAATTTTATCCATTCATTCATTTATTTGGAGGGCGGGGCTGGGTCTTTCTGTCTCACCCTAGCTGGAAGCCCAGTATTCCCAGTCTGACTACTGATCAGCATGGGAGCTTTGATCACTTCTTTTTCCATGGGCCATTTCACCTCTTCTTAGGTGTCTTAGTAACCTCTCTGCTCTTGGGGTCTCCGCATATGTGTGCCAGGTTTAGTTCAGACACTTGATAGGTTTAGCCCACTGTGGTCCAGAACTCTTGAACTCAAGAGATTCTCTGCTTAAGACTCCCTGGTGGGAGGGACTACCAGCTACCACACTCAGCAACCCATTTACTTCTACAAATAATCATCCATTTAGTTTACATTGGCAGTGTTATTGGCATATAGTTGGGCAAAGTAGCCCCCAATAATGGCTTTTATTTCGTTTTCATTGGTTGTAAATTCAGCTTTTTCATTTTTGATAAGATAATTTGAGTTTCTTCTTTTTTTAATTCAAATTTAACCAATGATTATTTATTTTATTGTTTTTTCCCTGGAAGAATAGTTCCTAGTTTTATTAGTTAAATGTTTGTTTTTTAGCTTTCAATTTTATTAGTTTCTCCTTTAATTTTCAAGATTTCTATTTTAATGTTTAATTAGGGGTTTTTAATTTGATGGGTTTTTTAGAACTCATTTGCTTATGCCATTTATTTTAAGCAATGTATCTGCAGTATTTTGTTTTCTTCTTGTGAATAGGAAGGACCCAGTTAGCAGGATCTTCATTTATGTTTATTGATTTATAAGTTTAAAAGTTATTTTAAACAAATCTAGCCTGTGCTGTATCCACATCATTCACTTTAGAAACTTTACTCTGTTCTTCCTTATTGGAATGGCTCCTGTGTTGGAGAGCTGTTAAGAATATAATTTTTGAAAACTAGCCATCCCTTTAAAGGCTGTTTCCCTGCATCGTTTTAGGCCATGCAATTTTGCCATTTTCCTTCCAAGCTTCTGACATTTAGCATTTAGCAACCAATTGTCCCTTATTGCTTAGAACTGAATTCATAATGGCTGTGCTTCCCTCATCTTTTGAAGACCAAAATCATACTTAAGGTAAGGTAAAAATTCATTAGCTGTTCTATTTTTCCAAGACAGAAAGAGGGGGAGAGAGAGAGAGAGAGAGAGAGACAGAGACAGAGAGAGACAGAGAAAGTGAGAGAGGGAGAGAGAGAGAGGGAGGGAGAGAGAGAGAGAGAGAGAGAGAGAGAGAGAGAGAGACAACCCAAGATTATTAGCTATGAAGTTATTCCTTCAGAAGATGCTAGAGCCTCTGAAGGGACCACAGCTTCTTGTCCTAAAGAGGACAAGAAGAGTCCAGCTATGATTACAGAGTTAGAGCTGAAATATGGTCTAAATGCCTCAGTTTACAGATCAGCAAACAAAGATCCAGAGAGACAAAATGATTGGTACGAGGCCATATAACTAGTAAGTGGTACATCTGCAATTTGAATATAGGACTTTCTTACTCCAAATCCAGGGTTCAAATCACGATTGCCACATGTTAGAAGGGACATTGACAAACTGGAGCTGTCAGCATGGGAGTAATGTGATAGCAGTTGCTTTCCCAATGAACTTTGGGGAGACCAAAAAGCTGCATGCAATGCTTTCAGCCTAGGCTTTTGGAGACCACAACCAGGGCACTCTCATCAATTGGGCTCCTGAGGGTTCTGAGGTAGGAGGTAGTCCCTTGTTCCGGCCAGCTCCTCCTAAGTCCTGCATGGGACCACCGACCAGCTAAAGAGTGTTCTGAGGCATGTGACCAGTATTGTGAAGGAACTGGAGACCATGACATATGAGGATTGACTAAGGGAACTGGGGATGATGAAAACCTAGGCAAGAGAAAATTTAGAGTGTACATGTGACTGTCTTCACATATTTGTGTGTGTGTGTGTGGGGGGGAGGAATGCTTTTTTTTTAACATTCATTTTCAATATTTTGAGTTCCAAATTCTCTTCCTTCCTCCAGCCCCTCCCCTACCTATTGAAAAGGCAAGCAATATGATATCAATCAAACATATGAGCTCATGACTTAATGTTTCTAAATTTAACCATGTGGCCAAAAAGGTAAGGAAAATAAAGGGAACAAAAATACGTTCTTCCATCTGCACTCAGAGTTTCTTGGTTTTCTTTCTAGAGGGGGATGGCATTTTTCCCATGAGTGCTTTGGAATTGTCATGGACCACTGTCTTGAGCAGACTGGTTAAGTCTTTCCCAGTTGGTCATTGTTACCATATCGTAGTTACTATGTACAATGGTCTCCTGCTTCTGATCATTTCACTTTGTATCAGTTCACATCGGTCCAGGCTTTTCTGAGCCCGTTCCCCTCATCATTTCTTATAGCATGATACTGTTCCATCATAATTTTATAATGCCATTTAATAACGTGATTATAACAATTTTATAACACCGTTTGTTTAGCCAGTTCCCCAATTGATGAGCATCCCCTCAATTTCCAGTTCTTTGCCACCACAAAAAGATCTGCTCTACATGTTTTTGCACATGCGGGTCCTTTTCCTTTGATCTCTTGGGGATGCAGACCTAGTAGTGGTATTGCCGGGTCAAAGAGCAGGCACAGTTTTATAACTTTTGGGGCTCGGCTCCGCATCGTTCCCCAGAATTGTCGGGCCAGTTCACGGCTGCACAAATAGTGCTTCAGTGCACCTATTTTACCACATCTCCTCCAACATCTATCACTTTCTTTTCCTGTCATGTTATCTAGTCTGATAGGTGTGAAGTCTTCTAGTAATTGAAATGTTACAATGAGGTAGAAAGATTAGATTTGTTTTGGTTGGCCCCAAAGGACAGGCCCAGGAACAATTGGGAGAAGTTGCCAAGAAGTGAAGTCAGGCTCAGAAGGAAAAAAAAAATTCACAGAATTTTAGAATTGGAAGAAACCTCAGAGGCCATCTAGTCTTAAGCTGTACAAAAACTTGAAGTGGTCACTAATGGAAGGGCTACTAGGGGAAAGAAGTTCACCATCACTGGCTGTCTTAAAGGGATGGGTGGATGACCCTCGTCCAATCTATGCCCTCCTTCCACTCCACCATTTTACCAATAAGGAAATGAAAGACTGGAGAAGTTAGGTGACTTGTCCAAGGTCATCCCAAGTACTATGTTTCAGAGCTGAGTTTGGCACTCAGGCTTTCTGATCTCTGATCCAACATGCTAAACCTTCTAGGGAGAGGCAACAAAGCAATTATTGTTTTTGTGTTTGTTTGTTTGTTTGTTTTCTTGGTCACAGGCACAGAGATGTCATCCGGCTCCTCAGGGATGCAGGTGCTCAGCTATCTCCTCAGGAGCTTCAGAGTGCAGGGACTGAGCTCTGCAGGTAAGAGACACTGGCTAGATTCCTTGGGCTGTCCTGCCTCCCAGTTTGCATCAGTGCTGCCCAGGCTTAGCCAACACAGAAATCTTGGTTCCTAGAGGGAGCATCTGGAGGGGTTTGTTCTAGATCAAGGGTGGGGAACCTGTGGCCTTAAGGTCACATGTGACCTTCTAGGTCCTTAAGTGCAACCTTTTCACTGAATCCAAATTTTTCAGAATAAAATCAGTGGCCTTCTAAATCCTTAATTACAAAGAATTCGTTCTGTAAAATTTGGATTCAGTCAAAAGGCCACATTTAAGGACCTAGAAGGCCAAATGTGGCCTTAAGGCTGCAGGTTCCCCACCCCTGTTCTAGATGGACACACTCCCTCAGGAGAATTTAAGAGGCAGAAGGTCTCTTAGGAAAAAGAGAAGCCCTTTGTTAGGGATATAACAACCAGGATGGCCAAGGGGCTTGTTTCCATGATATATGAAGAAGCTAGGCATGGTCAGTTAGGAGATTATTTATTTTATTTCCTAAATAAACTAAGTTCTTTGAGGGCAGGGACAGGCTGCCATTTTATCTTGGCTAAATTGAATGTGGTTAAATTAAAAGTCATTTATGCTCACTTAGTTCACAGAAATAAAGTCCTGGTGAACCCCTTCATGTCCTTGAGCTTGGATTCCAGACATGTTTTATGAGGTGCAAACAGGATATAGAGCCCTAGCCCTGAGGCCTAGGTTACAGACCTTACTCTGACACTAACTTCTTCTTCTTCTTCTTTTTTTTTTTTTGCTTTTTGGAGGGGGGAGGGCAGGGCAATTGGGCTTAAGTGACTTGTCCAAGGTCACACAGCTAGTACGTGTTAAGTATTTGAGGCCACATTTGAACGCAGGTCCTTCCGACTCCAGGGCGGGTGCTCTATTCAATGTACCACCTAGCCGCCTCAACACTAACTTCTTGTGTCAACACTGAGAAAGTCTCTGTTCTCTGAATTTGAACTTCTCTGACTTAAAATGGGGTTGGACTAGAATCAGGGGTGGGGAACCTGTGGCCTTGAACTGAATCCAAACTTCACTGAACAAATCCCCTCAATAAAAGGATTTGTTATGTAAAACTTGAACTCAGTCAAAAGGTTGTACCCAAGGACCTAGAAGGCCGCAAGGCCGCAAGTCGCCCACCCCTGGAGATGGATTCTAATGTCCCTTTTGGCTTTGACATTCTGTGTTTTGTGATGTAAGACTGTTTCCAGGTCTTAAGGTCCTGTATATGATGCTGAGGCTCCTTGTTGACACTGACATTTATATTCTGAAACCCTTCCAACCTTGATGTTTTGCATTTCATGGTTCTGAAACTGCTTCTAGCTGAGACATTCTATTTTTTGTTCTGTTTTAACGCCTTTTTCCAACTCTAGTGTTCTCTGCTTCTGTGTTAGAACCTGGGAATATCTTTGTGACTGAGGAGTTCTCAGCCTTAGCAGGCTCTGTGTGTGAGCCTGTTGTCCATCAGCCCACATTCCTAGTTAATGCTGTGAATGGAGAGGTGAGCTCTTGTGTTGGACAGAGGTTAAGGGATAAGAGTTCAAATCTTGGCTGTGACACTTACTAGTTATATAGCCTCGGATAAATATCCAAAATAAAAAAACAACTGCATAGGATCATGTACGCAGAGCTAGAAGGTACCTTAGAAATCCTCTAATCCAGTGTCCTCACTTGAAGCTGGGTGGTGCAGTGGATATAGTGCCGGGCCTGGAGTTTAAAAGACCCGAGTTCAAATCCAGCCTTCGACACTTGTTAGGTGTGTGGCCCAGAGAAGTCATTAATCTATATCTACCCCAGTTTCCTCAACTGTGATATGGGGATAATATTAGTGCCTACCTCCCAGTGTCATTATGAAAATTAAATGAGATAATAATTGTAAAGTGTTTAGCACATAGTAGGTACTTAATAAATCCTTCTTTCCTCTCTTAACTTACTTCCTTTCTTTTTTTCTCTTCCTCCCTCCTTCCTTCCTTCCTTCCTTCCTTCCTTCCTTCCTTCCTTCCTTCCTTCTTTCCTTCCTTCCTCTCTCTCTCCCTTCTTCATTTTCCAGATGAAGAAACTAAGGTTTCTAAAGTGAAGTGAAAGGTAGTAAAGATGACATTGGAACTCAGGTCCTCTGACCTCGCATTCAAGAGTCTTTCTATCGAACCAGAAAAGGTGATATCCCTGGGGTAGACCTTGCCTCCCATCCAGGGCCCTCCTCGCTATCCCTTTTCAGACTTGTAGGGTCACAGAAGTTTAAAGAGAGCAGGATGATTGTTGAGATGTCACACAACAAGGTTAGAGTCCAGAGGCAAAAAGAGCTCTTCTTATCTGGAAGCTTGCACGACCGTTGGCTCTCAAACCTGTGGGTCCTTAGATCCCTTCATTTACAGATGAAGGAAGTGAATGCCAGAGATAGGAAGGGAAATGCCCAAAGTTACACAGCTAGGAAGCTGCAAAGCTGTGCAAATTACTCCAGGTATTCAGACTCAAAATCCAGGGCTATTCCCAGTGGGTAGAAAGGTCTCTGTTCCTTTCCCAGCTCCTAGGAAAATAAACTTCCCCTCCTTTTGTTGCCCCCGCTTTCAGGTAGAGAAGGCAGCAACTTCAGAGAGAAAATAGTGGGTGGGAGGATGGTTTCCTGGAATAGACCTGCCCAGCACCTTCCCCCTCTGACTTTAATGCAGCCTCACCCACCTGTTGTCTCACCCTCCTGCCCAGGGCACTCCCAGAATGACATTCTTCATTGAGGAGAAGATGGCCCTGGACTGAGGCTTAGATAGTCCCTGCAAAACCTGTCTAACTGGGAAGAGAATTAAGGGGAGGGAGAGATGAGACAGAGAAGGGCAAGATAAAGGAGAGAATGATGGGACATGTATGAGCACGATGAGACAGATGAGGAAAGGGAGAAGAAGAGAAAGAGGGGCTGGAGGAGAAGGAAGAGAGAAGAGGGGGAAGATAAGGAAGAGAAGGAGAGAGAACGGGAGAGGAAAAGATAAAGAGGGAGAATGATGACTATGGGAGAGAAGAAGAAAGAATAGGAGAGAAACAGATGGAAGGAGAAAGATGACTGAGGGAGAGAACAGAACGAAGGGGAGAGAAGAAGAAAGATGACAGGGATAAAGAAATGAAGAGAGAAGAAGAGTGTAGACTGCAGAGTCTCAGGGGCTTGGGCACAAGGAAAACCCTCTAATGGAGACAGCGGTGTGTGATAGACATATCTGGGGATTGGTCGACTTCTTGTGAGATATAAGGAAGCAGAGTTAGTTCTGGGAAAAGCTGTGAAGCCTGAGATGAAGCTGCTCTTGGATGGTTCTCCTTTTCCACTGTGCCATCCCCACAGAGCAGGCTTTTAACACTCACCCCTTCTGTGTCCCATCCCTAGAGGATGGTCATTCAGGATTGGAAGGGGTCTTAACAATTAATCCTTGCTAAATATGTTTAGGGTGGTTATGGTAAGCTTTAGATGTAAGGCAGCCCCTCTCTTCTGCCTTTCCTTAGCAGACGATGTGGACAAGCCTTCCAAACCCTTTAGGACGTGTTTCTCTCAGAACCTGCCCTTCCCATCCCACTCTTTAGCTGCTGCCCCATCAAGGACCTTCTCTCTCAGGGTTAAGGAGGTGATTGGCAGGTGGTGCTGGACTCCGTTCCAGTCTCCTCAAGTGACCGAGGGCCTGGGGTGATGGGCAGCTGAGTCAACTGGTCTCTCCATGAAGGTTAACTGGTTTCCTCTTTACTCCCTCCTTCACTTGACGGAGCTTAATTGGCCTTAAGAGTCATACTATCTCAGGGGTAGAAGGAATCTCAGGGATCAAAGATTTAGATATGGAAGGAACCTTAAAGGGTTAAAAGAAGCAGAAGACCTTTTTCTCACATCTCCTCCAAAAAGTGATCTATTTCCTGCCTGAAGACATCCAGTGGCTGGAAACTCCTTCTCTGCCAAGGCAGACTATTTCACTTTGGAACAGCGCTGATTAGTAGGAAGTCTTATTATAGAGAGAGCCAAAATCTGCCTTGGCAACTTCTACCCATTACCCCTCCTTCTGCTCTGTGGGATGGGTATATATATATATATATATATGTAAGGAGGACTAGCACCTCTGGTGTAAGGGCTTGCCCAGCCCTTTTCAGGACTGCCCATCAACCTTTGGTGTCCACCTGTCACCCAATTCTCACTGGTGGCTCTAAGAAGCCATAATATGTGCAAAGGCCACACCTTAGTAAAACCTGTCTCGGCAGATGGGCCAGGTTGAGGGTAACTGACAGGCCTCAGATATGTTAGTGATTTAAGGGGATGTCTACCTCAAGCATGTGAAAACTTCTCCCGGTGGAATAGGTGAATGAGAACAGTTCCAGTGGCCGTGAAGGCGACTGGAGCAGGTGGTACGGAGTTTAGAGCTTGGTCAGACATCCAAGATCCCAAGGTCATCCGCTGCATCCTGAGCTATTGCCACTCATCCTTACTTTCGTCCTGCTGGTGGGCTTTGATGACTGTGAAAGAGAAAGCGAGTCTGATGACTTTCGGCAACTCTGCCTTACTTAAACCTGACTCCTGCGCAAGTCAAGACATCACTCTCATGATGTCGTTGGTCCTTTCTAAAAATGAAGGATAAACGATAACCCCGTGGGATCAAGGAGAGTAAATTTCAACCCTATAAATACTTGAAGACAGTGATCCTCTCCTCTCCTGAGTCTTCTGTTCTTCAAGCTAAAACACCCCTGTTCCTTCCATCACTCTCCCCTTATGTGGCATGGTTTCCAGTCCTCTTGTGTAGTTTCTAAAAATACAGTCCCCAGAGCTGAACACGGTCTGTGTTCAGAGCTGTGGTCTGACCAAGGAAGAAGGGAGCAAGACCCTTGTTACTTATGTTACAGAAGTTGTTACTGAGGACCAAGTCGGGGAAGAGACTTGCTCAAGGTCACGCAGCAAATGAGTATCGGTGTCGAGCCCTGAGTCTCTTTAGAGCGGGTCCAGGCTCTTCTGCACTATGCTCCACCTTTAGAGGGCCAATAATGATCTAACGATCACAAGAGCTAGCGTTTGTAGGTTTGCAAAGCACTTTACAAAAATTGCCTCGTTCCGTGCTTACGGGAGCCCCAGCAGGGAGGTGCTGTCGTTATTCCCATTTTATAGAGGAGGAAGTAGAGACAGACTTGCCCACGGTCAGACAGCTATTAGACGTCTGAGGTGAGATTTGAACTCACAACTTCCTAACTTCAGGTCCGGTTCTCTTTTCACTTTGCCTCCTGGCTTTCTTCACCGATATCCCCTGTATTCCTCAATTCCCTCCCGTTGAAAGAAGGAAAAAAAGAGGGAGAAGCCCCTTAGGTATTCAAATTCTATGGGTACTCAAGCGTCATCTCTTCCCAGCCTTGGGTTTCTAGTTAAGACAATGATAACTATTGACATGTCCCCCTAGGAGGGATGGCATCATGGCTAGTCTTCCTCCTCCTCCTCTTCCTTCTCAGGCTTAGAATGGCAGAGAAAGAGCTGACATCTTGGGAATGTATGTGGGTGTTGGGAGTGGGGGGGGTGCTCTGAGAGGACAGCTAATTTCATAGGATCATAGAGATAAGATTGCCTCATGAGAGACAATGCATCCTTCGTAGACAGAGAGCCGGCTTTAAAGGCAAGCGGACCTGTTTTCAGATCCTTCCTCTGACACATACTGGCTTCGACCCTGGGAAAGTCACTCACTGTGACTAAGACTAAACTGCAGAACCACTGGTGGTCTGTATTGGTAGAGCAGCATTTCCTCACTGAGAGTCCCCTAACTAATGAAATCATAGGTCTACACACCCCTCCCTCTACCAAAAGAAAGGTGGAATTTGGGTCTGGAAAAGCCTTTTGGGATTATCCAGCCCAATACTTATTTTATCAGTGAAGACGCTGAGACCAAGAGAGATTAGGTACCCAGGTTACATAAGGAGCAAATAACCAAGCTGGGATTTGAAACCAGCTCCTTCTGGATTCCAATTCATTGTTCTTTATATTATACCACACCAGCTTCATTTTAAATCTCTGTTGCACAAAAATTCATTGAGAGATCTTGGACCCTGACACCAGAGTCCTTAGTTCATCAGTTGATCTTAGAGCTACGTGAAGTCAGTTGGTCCAGTCTTCTGCCTTCAAGCAGGTTTAATTTTTCCCATTTGATTAAGAGAAAGAGATCAAAGTCCAGGGAGGGGAATTTGAGGGTCTGGCATAGGGAAAAAATTGTGGACTTGAATTGAGAAAAACTCTGGGTTTGAGTCTCACCAGTGACCATGACTTGCTGGGTAACCTTGAGCAGATCCCTTCCCTTCACTAAGCATCAGTTTCTTTCTCTATAAAATGGAGGTTGAACTTCCTAGTCTCTAAGGCCATTTCCACATCTACGCTTCTCTTATTCTATAAAGTGACTTGTCCGTGGTGATTACATGGCAGACCCCAGAGATTCAGGCTTCCTGATTCCTGGTCCAGAGTTCTTACCCAATAGCACATCCAGTTTGGGAAGTTTTATTGAAATAGAAGTCACCTCAAAGAGAGCCCAAGGTCCAGGCAACAGTGGCATATTTTAGAGAAGTGATCCCTCTGGAAGGAATTGGCCAATTTGACCCTGGATAAGTCACTTCCCCACTGTGGGACTCATTTACCTCCTTTGTAAAATGAGGGAGAAAATAGGGATGGCATCCTCTATAAAATGAAGGACAGACAGGGGCAACTAGGTGGCACAGTGGATAGAACACCAGCCCTGGAATCAGGAGGACCGGAGTTCATAATCCAGCCTCAGACACTTGGCACTTGCTAGGTGTGTGACCTTGGGCAAGTCACTTAACCCTGATTGCCTCACCTCCCCCTTCCAAAAAAAAAAAAAAAAAAGAACAGACAATTCCAGATGAGAGAGAAGCCTGAAGATGGCAGGGAGCCAGGTCCCTTTTTCTTCCCCATCAAAAGTGCTGGTGCTGAGCTGTGATTAACCCTTTGAAGAGTTTATTACTAACTTATGATTAATATCCAGGGAAGAGAGATACTGAGTTAGACATCTCTGATCATAATCAAGGCTTCTTCCCACCACAGCTTAAGTAGCAGAGGGTGGATTCGGGAGAGAATGGAACTGATACTTATTGGGTAGGAAGGCAGAATCCTAAGAAGGAAGGGAGATTTTTGTCCCGTCTCCTGAGGTGTGCATTAAGCCCTTTCCCTGTTCCAAATGATCCTAAATCCTAGGTCCAATGATCCAAGCTCTGTGACCGTGAAAAAGTTGCTTCTTTCCCCTCTATCTCTCCAACCATAGGAAAAAGGGGTTAGATGGTCTTTTAGGCTTTTCCAACTCAGATGTTTTACCTCCGATGATTTTTAAAAGAATATTATTGATGCTTTTCGTTTTGATATAAGGTGTCTTGCAGGCAAACCTTTCCCGGGGGGCTCTGTATGTTCTCTTATTCTGAAATCCCTTCGAGGTCTGACAGAGATAATCTCTGGAGTTCTCTGTGATCCTAGCATTCCCCCC
>CM053595.1:9214881-9249881 GCA_028646575.1 Pseudocheirus occidentalis
GTGTACATCTCCCCGGATTGTGGATCCTCTGCCCTGGTCTAGCTTACAGACAAGTGTTCTAAGTTGGACAGTATCCCAGAGAACAGGGACCAAAAGCATCTAATCTGAAGAGAGTTTACTTAGATATAGTGTATTTGAATAAAAGATCATGGGTTTAAAAAAATATATTTGGGATGATAGATTTAGAACTAGAAGAAATGGTTTGTTAATTTTACAGATGAGGAAACTGAGGATCAGAGTGCTTAATAGTGAATGGCAGAGGCGGGAGGTTCACATCCCCCTGCTCCACTGGGGTGAATCACTTTACAAATAGCACCAAGAAGTAGACAATTACAAGCAGTATTATCCTGATTACAATTCAGTGGATGGTGACAGAAAAGAATCACAGGATTTGTTGTGTCTTGCCTTCCCCTTAAAAAAGGAGGATCATGAATGAAGCAGGGATTCATGTACAATGGAAAGGAGGCTGGAGTTGGAGTCAGAAGACCTGGGTTCAGATTCTTGCTCTGGTATTTACTACTCGTGTGATCTTGAGCAAACCAGGTAACCTCTCTGGGCCTCAGTTTCCTCAACTGCAAAAAAACTGATTTGGACTTAGATGGCCTGAGGATCCCTTCACACTCTAAATCTAAGAAAATATCCAAAAATACTGACCTACAGTGCTTAGCACAACATAGTAGGTACTTAAATGCTTGTTGACTGACTGACTGACGTACATGCCTACTTTCCTATTTGTACAAAATAGGAGAATAAGCTGGGTGTGTATTGTGTCAAGGGCATCTTTGGTGAAGGTATGGGAAGGGAACCTAACAGGTATAGAGAATACAAGAACTACTGTACTTAATGGTCAGCATCTGATGCCATGGAGGAAGATGCCAATTTAAAGACTCCTCATCAAGGTTCCTGTTTTATGGAAATAAACATTAAGGTTCAGAGAGGCTCTGATTTGTACATGGCCTAAGAGTTAGTAAATATATCTGAAACTCGGGTCCTGACTCCATACCCAGGACTCTTCCCACTACAAGTCAAGAGCTATGAATCCTTTTCTCTTGTTTGGTCCTCATAAAAATGGATTTCCAATTGGGTGAAAATCACCTGAATCCCTGATGTGGACGGAATCCCATAATTCTCTAAGGAAGAGGTTGAAGGGAAAAGTCACAGGTGGGTAAGACTAGGAAGAAAGCAAACAAGAATTTATTAAGCACCTCTATATACAAAAACTATCTCCTTTGATCCTCAGGACAAGCTGTGAGGTAGGTGCTGTTATCAGCCTGGTTCACAGTTCAGGAAACCAAAGGAAGGGGGATTCTCCAGGTTCATGCAGCTGGTGAGGGTCTAAGGCTCTCTCTGCACCACCCAGCTGCCTCACAGGGGATGTAGAGGAAGGTTAAGAGCAAGACATTCACATACAGAGAAATAACTCACCAAAACCGCAGAATGTGTGAAGAGCCATGAGAGAAGTTATAGAGCGGAGGGAGATGATTGAGAGAAAATGCACCTTTACAGAGAGGGACTGTGGGTGGCTAATGTTGTGTGTACTGTTGGTTCAGGTTGATTTTTTTTTTGTTCTTTTATAAAATTTTTGTTTTGGGGGCATGCCTTGGGGAGGGGGAGGTATGGAAAGAGGGAGGATATATCCGGTGATATATTAACCAAGAATAGGGACAGGACTTGTGATTTTATGGGTATAGGGAGCTTCCAAATGAGGAAATCCTTCTACCAATGCAGATTGGTGTCTTCTCTATGATTTATAGTCTCATGAGAGTTGCCTAGAAGGGGGACAGAGAGAGGGAGAGTGAGGGGGAGGGTAAAAGGATAAGGGACAGGAGGGGGAGAGAGAGAGGGAGAGTGAGGGGGAGGGTAAAAGGATAAGGGACAGGAGGGGGAGAGAGAGAGGGAGAGCACAGAGGAATGTAACTTCTGGAGGTGGGGATCAGGGAAGATTTCATGGGGAGAACAGCACGTACAGAGTACTGTGCTCGGCTCAGGAGATATGAAATTTAGATAAAGTTCTTTTCCCTCATAGAGTCTAGAAGGAGATTTGACACATGCACATAACTGTGATTTTGAATTAAAGGGCCAACACAATTAATTTCCTCTAGATCATTAAGGGGAAGCAGTTGATGACCACCATTTTATGATCATTAAGATCTGTTTGTGCAGCCTGTGTCAGACTGACCTACAGTGCTTAGCACAACATAGTAGGTTAGTTAATTAATCAACAAGCATTTTGGAGCCCCCTGATACAGGCCGTCCAACCAGTCTTAGTTTGTTTCTTCTAAGCAGCACGACTGAGAAAGAGTTGATTGATTGATAAATGCTTGTTGCTAGAGCCAAACTTTGCCTTCTGGGAACTCCCAGTCTTGTGAGATAGAGGAGCTCACCCAGGGCTTGCCTCCATGTCTGGGGAGGTAAAGGCCACGTACTGCAGAACTTTGAACCGTAACATCAGATGGTGGGTAATTGTCCAGGACACAAATGATTGGATGTAAGTGCTGTAGGAGGTCATGGATGGACATTGGAAAGCATCTCAGGGTCACTCAGGGTCCCTGAAACTACAATAAAGGCTCAATCTGCATTGGTAGCAGTTGCTCAACCTGGAGTTCATGTAGACATAAAATCACAAGTCTGATGAAAAAGGAGAAGGAGGAGGTAGGATTTAACCTCAGACCTTTTTGTGTGATCTCTTTAGGTCTGACACACTGTGATGCTTCTGACACTCAGAAGAAGAGCATTTGAGAAACTTCTGCCCCTGAGAAACCTCCGTTGCTGGTGCTGAGCTTGCCTTCCCTCCTTGTATTTGTGGCTGGGGAAGGGAAAGAGTCAGGGTGAGGGATGGGAAAGGGGAGAAACTCCCAGCTTCCCACTTTCCCCTTTCCCTCCTCTATCGCTGCCTCCAAACGCCCAGGACCCCCAAATCCTTTGTGGCTCCATCATCTGTTCATTGTTTCATGTAGGCCTTTTCTGTGTCTCCTCACCAAGCTTTCTGACCCTTGACAGGTTAATATTTCCAAAATGAGATTAGGGCTCTGCAACCTACTTGATGTTTGTGTCTTCAGTTCTAGTTGACATTTTTATGTTTTATTCCTCCATCAGAGGCAGTAACGTCCATACGAGGACAAAAACTCACGCTTGGAGGAATTGACATTTTTTCATGCTGATTTGAAAGAAAAAAATTCAGTATTGATGCTGTTTGTTAATCTGTTGCAGAACTGGCAAAGTTTGTCCACTGTGTTTAATTTAAGGCTACCTTGACATTTCCAAAGATTTTCAGTACACACACACACCATTGGTAATCAATTGGTAATCACCCTAAAGTTCTTTTTTTTTTTTTTTAGTTCTTATTTTTTAAGAACGATATTTGCTAATGGCAGGTTTCTGAGTTGTTATATCTGTCATGGAATATTGCACAAGTGCCCATTCTGCATTGCATTTTATACCTAGAAAGTCTATTTAGATAAACCAGCTTATTGGAGATACAGCATGGTAAAATTAGGAAGAGTCACAGATGTGAAATCACAAGAACTGATTTTGGGTTCTGCCTTTTATCACTTGTTGTGTGATGTTGGGCAACTTCCTTTCCTTCCCTGTCTCTGAGTCTCAGTTTACCCATTTCAAAAATAAAATGAGTGAGTAAAATGGTCTCTAAGACTCTTTTTGGTTTTAACATTGTTTGAAAAATGTCAGTAATTCTCTTTCTTCTATGAGACTTAATTTCTTCATTCTATAAATGAAGAGATTGCACTTAGTGGCCTCTAAAGCCCCTTCCAGCTCTAAATCTATGGTCCTGTGAAAACTAAACTCATCATCCTCTTCTCTAAGCTTTCCCATTTCTTTTGTATTTTTCCCTCCCAGTCACCCAGCTTGACACATCAGAAACATCACAGATTCTTCTTTCTCTCATCTTTATATTGAACTAGTTGGCAAATTATGTTAATTATATTTCCAGTGTTCCTACTCCACTCAGAGATCATCCTTGTACTAATCCCTCACCTCTTCTCACCAAGATGATTTTAACAGCCTCTTAATTGGTCTCCCCATTTCCATCATCACCCTTCAATCCATCTATTACACTGCTGCTTGAGTAATAACCCCATTTAAAAAACTTTGAACTTAATAAACATCAACTAAGATGATCATTTCCAAATACTCATTAGTACAGAGAGGTTGTACATGAAACTGTGAATCTCTATAATGTACATTTGATTGTTTTTTAAAAGTATGTAATAAATTTAACATTACTTTTGAAGTTGTTTGTGATTCCTTCTTTCCTTTTTCCACATTATTCAGAAACATTTCAATGACCTTTTTCCTTTCCACCTCTTTTTTTGGGTGACATTATCCCCTCTTATTCTTTCCTCTCCCCCATTGAGAAAACAGAAAAATAAAACATGTATGGTCAAATAAAACATTCTTTCATAGGTCATCTCAAAAAAAATATGTCCTTGTGCAATCTGTTTATCAAGAGGTGGTTATTATGTCTTATCTTGAGTCCCTTAGAATTGTGGTTGGTCATTGCGCCGATCAGAGTTCCCATCTTTCAAAGGTGTTTGTCACTACAACATTGTTATTGCATAAATTGTTTTCCTGGTTCTGCTCACTTCACTATGCATCGGTTCATATGAGTCTTCCCAGATTTCTCTGAATTGTTCCCTTCATCTTCTCAATCAATAGTATTCTGTCATACTTATAAACCACAACTTGTTCAGACATTCCCCTGTTGATAGACACCCTCTCAGTTTCCAGTTCTCCGCCACCACAAAAAGAAGTGCCATAAATAGTTTTGTACTGACAAATCCTTTTCCTCTTGCTCTCTATTTTGGGATATAATCCTAGTAGTGGTATCACCGGGTCTTGGGGTATACACATTTTATTAGCTTTTGGAGAATAGTTCTAAACTGCTTTTCAAAAAGAAGGGTGGATTAGATCACAGCCCTACCATTGCCCAGATAGTCTAACAATGAATTGCTATGACGTTATTGGTCCTTTCCTTAAAAAACAAAAACCCAAACCTTCAGTGACTCCTCAATGCCTGCTGAAAACAGCACAACACATTTCCTAGGTATTCAGGTCCCTCTGTGGTCTGGCTTCAACTTAAGTCATCAGTTTGGTTTTTTTAAGACCCTCTTCTCCCCTTCCCATTCAAATCAAGGCAGGCTGGCTGGCTGGGTGTTGTAACAGATAAAAGGCTGTGCTTGAGTCTAGAAATCCTGCGTTTGAATCTCACCTCAGTCATTGAGTCAATGTGTGATCCCTGGAAAATCCTTCAATTTTTGTTGACTTTGGTTTCCCCATCTATAAAATGAAGTCATTGTGAGGATTCAGTGAAACAGTAAATGTAAAGGGCTTTCCAAATCATGAAGTACTGTCTGTCTGTCTACATTCTTACTGCTCCTGTTCACTGCCATCTTCATCTGGCCTGCCTTTGCTCATGCTGTTCTCCCCAGTGCGGGCCAGAGTCCTTCCCATTCTTCATGACCCAGTCTGACCTCTATGACTTCCTCTTTTTCAGGTGAAGGTGGTCTCTTCCTTCCCTACTTTCCCATATTCCAGGCTTCTTTCTCACTTGTCTCCCTCTCCCTTGTAACCAGTGATTTGTGTAACTGCCCTTCCTTACGGTCAAGAGAAGGTAAGCGCCCTGAGAGCAGAGTCTGTGTCATTTCCATCTTTGTACACTTAGGCCCAGTCATAGGGCCTTGAATGCAGGAGGCATTTAGTAAACAGTTTTTTAATTGCATTCAACTAGAAAGACAGGCTGCTCTAGAAGAATCCCATTGTGGTTTATCTGTGGCAAGGCTGACCTTGCTTCCTCTCCGGCCTCTGTCACCCTTGACCAGCTGAACAGGTGTTTTCCCTGCTCTCCTCACTCTCTTCCCTCTTCCTAGCCTTTTATCATTTAGATCATGCTCTCTTACCATACTGTCTTCAATGGCACAGGCATTTATTTGAGAGATGACCAAAGGCTAGGAGGAATCCCACTAGGAGAGACAGAGTGGTTTAGAGGTGGAGTCAGAATACCTGGGCCTGAGCCCCGATTGTAATGCTTATGGTATCACAGTGCACAACTCACCAAGTCTCTGAACCTCAGGAATGTCAATTATAAAGTGGGTATGGTAATCCCACCGACATCACAGGCTCTTCTGGAAGAAAAGTATTTTGTTGGTCATAATTCACAAACGTAAGGAGAGAGGTATTTCTAGTCATCCTGATCTACATCTGGCCACCGGACCCAGATGGCTCCAGAGGAGAAAGTGAGGCCAGTGACTTTCCTTTAAATCCAGTTCGCTTGCACGTTGTGGTGCCGCCTCCCTGATATCATGGTCCTCTTTTTGAATGAAGGACAAACAATATAAATGTGTATCGTTTGAATTATTTCTCATCTGGAAACAGGGTACCTTTACCCTACTTTGAAGAGGGCTGTTTCTCCAGCCTCTCCTTAATGCTCCACCGACTTCTTTAAGAACAACTTTCAGTGTTTTCCAGCCCTGACTGTCAGAAAATTCTACTCACCTTCTACCTTAGGGTCATCTTACTGTGATTAACCGTATGTGTTCTTAGTACTCTCTCTTCACTTGGATGGTTAAACAGTTCTTGAGAATCTTCTGTCCTCAGTCATTAGAAGGGATGAGGGAAGCGAATGAAGACATACAGTTTAGCTGGAGAGGTCTGAAATACATTAAATACAACTACGTGAAGTACCTTAATGCTTTGGGTCAATTTGACAAGTGTTTATTAAGCACTTATATGCCAGACAGTGTGGAGTAGTCAATAAACACTATTTGTTTTGCTTGTGGGGCAGAGGTTACTGATTAGGTATGAACACCCAGGCTAATTAGATCTTTTTTCTTTTTTTTTTGGAGGGAAGAAGGCAAAGTATTTGGGGTTAAGTGACTTGCCCAAGGTCACACAGCTAGTGTGATCAAGTGTCTGAGGCCAGATTTGAACTCAGGTTCTCCTGACTCATGCTCTATTCACTGAGCCACCCAGCTGCACTCTGACTGATTAGGTCTTACAGAACGATGAGATTTCCCAATAATGAGGTTCCTGGGAGTGTAATGGAGAAGTCAAAAGGAGAGATGGGAAATGAAAGTGGTTGTTGATCAGAAGCTGATTGCAGAGTCGGTAAAACCTAGGTTGCGGTCTTTCAGCCGACAGTACCGGCTGTGTGGGCTAGCTGTTCATCTTTCAACATTCCCAAAAATGCTCTAAGATTATAAATTGCGTAGTAGGTATCCACCTACATTGATAGAGTTCCCTGTACCAGTGAAATCGCAGATCCAGTAACCCCTCCCCCCAAAAAGTGTTCATTGCTGCAGATAAAAGATAAAACTAAACCATCCTTGTCCTCCGTTGTATTTTAATGGAGGCGTTGCAATCTGCATTGGTGTGGAGCACCACCAGTTCAGTTCTCTGGCATACATATGGCGTGCTTCTCTCCCTCAAGGAGGAAGGAATTTCAAGTAGGTCCTGACCTTGCCACTCTCAGCCTTTCCTTCTACACCTGAGTGATGTCATATAAGGAGAGATAAGAAGGGGATCTTCTGGGATGAGAAGGCGGGTGCTCTTCTTTTGGGTATGAGGGAATGGGACATAAAGATTTCCTAACATTTCATGATATCTCCTGCCTTCTGCAGTACTGTTGAGGTCATTGCCTTGACAAGAATGATCTAACACTCTCTATACTTTGAGTCATGTTGAAGAAGACTGTGAAGGATGAGAAAATTGGTGCAGTTTGGAAAAAAAAAACAAATCTTGTTTCTTTTTATTTTTTGTTTGCTTTTATATCACTTTTAGATATGAACATTTCCCCCTAAATAGGGGGGAAATAGCATGGAGGGAAATATACAGTTAATAATCATAACTGTGAAAAATTTCTCCAGAAAGTTTTTTTAAATAAAGACCCCATTTATCAAATATATAGAGAATTTATAAGAATGTATATCATTCCGCAAGATAAATAGTCAAAGGATATGAACAGGTAGTTTTCAGATGATGAAATCAAGTCTATAGTCATATGAAAAAATGCTCTAAATCACTATTGATTAGGGAAATACAAATTAAAACAACTCTGAGGTACCACCTCACACCTATCAGATTGGCCAATATGACAAAAGGAAAAATGCTGGAGGGAATGTGGAAAATTGGGACACTAAAGTACTATTGGTGGAATTATGAACCATTCTGGAGAGCAATTTAGACCAATGCCCACAGTTATAAAATTTTGCATACCTTTTATCCCAGCAATACTACTACTAGGTCTATACCCCAAAGAGATTTTTAAAAAAGGAAAGGGACCTGTACACACAAAAATATTTATAGCAGCTCTTTTATTGATGGCAAAGAATTGGAAATTGTGGGGAATGCCTATTAGTTGAAGAATGGATGAACAAATTGTAATAAAAGATTGTGATGGAATACTATTGTGCTATAGGAAACTGATCAGGATGCTCTCAGAAAAACTTAGAAAGACTTACATCAACTGATGCTGAGTGAAGTGAGCAGAACCAGGAGAACATTGTACACAGTAAGAGCAACATTGTAACAATGATCAGCTGTGAATGACTTATGTGAACTGATGCTGAGTGAAGTGAGCAGAACCAGGAGAACATTGTACACAGTAAGAGCAATATTGCATGATGATAAATTGTGAATGACAGTTATTTTCAGCAAGACAATTCCAAAAGACTTGTGATGTCGTCTACCTCCAGAGAAAGAAGTGATAGAACATGGATGCAGATTAAAGCATACTTTAAAAAACTCTACTTTTCTTTTTTTTTTTTTTGGTCAGTATTTTCTTTCACAACATGACTAAAAGGGAAATATATTTTGCATGACTGCACATATATAACCTTTATCAACTTGCATGTTGTCCAAGGGAGGGAGAAAAGGAAGGAGAAAGGGAGAGAATCTGGAATTCAGTTTGAAAAAAAAAATTATAAAAATGGTTTTTCTATGTAACTGGAAAAAATAAAATATTAAAAAATTTTAAAATCCTCATGAATAAGTTTTTTTTAAAGTAAAGTTTACATTTTGTACACTTCCTAGATAATCCAGGAATTAACATTTTTCCAAAGGGATATATCCCTAATGGGTCTGAGGAGTCTGCTGATGTCAACAATCATCTTTGCCTGCCTGAACCCAGGGCACAGGCCTGTCTCCACATATGCTCCAGTAGGATGACCCTGATTCCTGCAGCAAAATTACAAATCAACAGTATATAATAGTTAGAGTTTTCAAAAGAGAATTCACAAATATTGTTATCTCTAGTTTATCAGTGAGGAAATTCTTAGATTCCTAACACTTAGAATTCCAGGGATGGAAGGGTCTTTAGAATCACAAAAAACCGAATGTCGGAACCGAAGGAGTCTTTGAACCACAGAGCATACAAAGTTAGAACTTGCAGGTACCTTGGAATAACAGAGATAGAGGGGAACTTAGACTCTTAGAACATGGAATACCAGCACTGGGAGGGGCCTGAGAAGTACAGAGTCAGAACTGAGACTTAGACCCAGATCTCCTGGCTTTTAGTCCCATCTTGTAATATCACAGAATCTCAGAGAGAGAGAGAGAGAGGTCATGTAGTCCTGCTAATATTAGAATTGGAATAAAGCTCTAAAACACCTGATAAATGATCTTCAGGAAGACAATTCTGGCATCTTTTGTTCTGTAGAGTAGAAGGGTGTAATGGCAAGCAAAGGAGTACTTAGCTCCTTGTTTCATTTATTCAAGTGTCTTTGAGTCTTGACCTTGATTATATCAAGTCTTTGTTAGAAATAGAACCTGTGAAAACCACAGTGGGAGGAACTTGCCAAAAGACCATATAAAAGCAGGAGCACAAGCTGTGACCAAGCAGAACTGGAAGGAAGGATACCTGTGGTGCCAGCACTCTGTCTGTCTCTTCTGTGTTGATTTCTCAGGCAGAGAGTGAATGGATGATAGTGCCGAAAGTGTGTGTGAATATGGTTGTAACTCTGCTAAACTTGATGTGTGGAGCTGGGAGCTGCCTACCTGTGAATCCAGGTGACAGTTTGGTGAATTCAGGCAAGAGCTGGGAGCATGGAAGAGGAACCATGGAGTTTGGGAGTCAGCCTCGAGTCAAGATGAAAGGACTATTGCTTGGATACTTAGTGCTGTCTGACAAGATTAAGACTGTGACCTAGGGGTGGGAGACCTTTGTACTTTTTACTCCTTAAGGATGATTGGAAGCCAGTCTCCAATCAAGATGAAAGAAGACTTTAGATGGGTACTTTATATTGATTGATTCAGATTGTAACAGTGATATCTTTTGTTTAAGAATATGTGGCCCCTTTAGTAATAAGTTGTTATGTTATATTGCTGTGAATGTTGTACTTTGGTTTCTATGAATGTTTTGCTTTAGTTTATTGCTGAATAAACAGAGAGTTCACTATACTATGTGATCAGAACCTTAAAGCTATTCACAGCAGCAGCCCTCAGGGGAACTGCTCAAGCTTGACTTTACAAAGGACAAAGATTAGAGGTAGGGAGACCAGTTAGAAGGCTTTTACAATGGTCTTGGGTGAGATAATGAGTCTGGTAACTGTGAGGACATGTAGGAAGGGAAGGGAATAAGCATTTATATAGACAGCACCTACTAAGTGCCAGGCACTCTGCTAAACACTGGGAATACAAATAGGAAAAAGAAGGACTATTTTTGGCCCATAGACCTTACAGTCTGATGGTGTGAGACAATGAAAAAAGGAAGCTGACAAGTGGGAAGGGCACTGGTGGGAGAAGGAGAAGGTACCTGGCACAGAGGTGTGAAGAGATGACTGTCCTGGACTCCCTTCTTAAAAGGGGTAGAGGAGCAGGGAATATGCATCATTTATATAGCTACCTACTATGTGCCAGGCACTGTGCTAAAAAGCACTTTTTACAAAGTGCTCCTTTGATCCTTACACCAGACCTGCAAGGTAAATACTATTATGACCACCATTTTACCGTTCAGGAAACTGAGGTAGAGGTCAATGTAACAGCTCAGGGTCACATAGCTAGTCAATATATGGAGTTGGATTTGAACTGAGGTCTTCATGACTCCAGGAGTAGTGCTCTCTATTCACTGCACCACCAGCTGCCTCTGATGCGAGAGGGGGTAGATGTGAGAGATATTGGGGAGATCCCATTCAACCTAGTACAATTCAGCAAGCATTTGTTGGTGTCTAATAAGTACTTTTGGAGCTGTAGCATCAAGCTCAGATAAAAAATGGAGGTCACTAACCTACACATAAGAATTTCTACAGACTGCATATTGAATAAGGAAACCATATATTAACATTATCTATGTCCTATTGTAATTTTTTTATTTCTTAGTTCCATTTCCTAGGGAGTCTTGTGGGCTGCATCCTCACTTGGGCCCCATGCTCAACAGCTCTGTTCTAGAGGACAGTTATAATGAATAGGGAGTCAGACTCAGAACCAAGAAGATCTGGGTTCCAGTCCTGTCATTGGCATGTACTGTGTGACCTGGGGCAAGTTACTTGACCTCCCAGCACTCCAGACTGTAAGCTGTAGAGAAGATGCCAGCCTTTATTGATAGAGGGAGGCTTCTCGTCTGGTAGTTCTCTCCATCAATGAAATCAAGGGTCCAGTTCTTTTCACTATCTAACTATGTGTGAGGCCCTTGGGAAACAAACATAAAATCAAAAACAAAAAGAATAGGCCTCCCTTCAAGGAGCCCGCGTTCTTCTGCAGAGAACTTGGTAACAGCAACATAAGGTCAGGGGTTATAAGAGCGGCCAAGGAACATTTTTGGAGCTTTATTCAACAATCCACAAATACTTATGCCAAGCACCTACCCCATTTGAGTCCTCATAAGAGCTCAAGGCTGGGGCAGTGTAGAGCTGCAGATAGGGTGGCTAGATGGCACAGTACATAGAGGGCCGGTCTTGAAGTCAAGAAAACTCATTTTCATGAGTTCAAATCTGGCCTCAGACACTCACTAGCTGTGTGACCCTGGGAGAATCACTTAGCCCTGTTTGTCTCAGTTTCCTCATCTGTAAAATGAGCTGGAGAAGGAAATAGCCAAACGGCATCTTTGCCAAGTGAACCCCAAATGGGGTCACAAAGAGTCAGACACAATTGAAAACAACTGAATAACAACAACCAAAGATGTGGAGAGAAGAGTCGTGGGCCAGAGTGACAGGAGCCGCTTTTCAGCCTGGGTGAGTGTGTGTGCAATCCCCTGGGGCTGCCTAGCTTCCCCTGCCCTGTCACCTAGATTTCTTCTGTGCCCTGTTTTGGAGGTGTTGGTTGGCAGAGGAAACCACTGGCATTCTAGATTCTTCCCCCAGATACCATTCTGGGCCTTGCACAATGAAGAATCCAGAGAACAAGGCATCCTTGGCACCTTCTGCCTTTTCCTGTTGAAAGCAGCCCCATGCTCTGGCTTCTGACCCTTTCCTTTAGAGCCGCAGGAAAGAACATCAGTGTGGGACTGGGACCCACGAGGAGGAAAGGTGCTTGGGGCTGACAGTTTCATAAGATTCATGGCAGAACAGAGCAGTGGAAGGAGCCAAGTGGGAGTTAAGACCTCACTTTTGGTCCTGTCTCCTGCCAGCTCATGGTGTGACAAGTCACTTTATTTCGGCTCACTTTCTCTATCTATGAAATGGGAGTGTTGTGTTAAGGTCTCTGTCAGCTTTGAAATTTGTATCCTCTATGATTTATGGTTTCTTCCAGTTTTAGTGTTTTCTAGTCAAGTGAATATACTTTGATTTATGAGTCCTTCCTCTGTCCTATGATCAAGAAATTCCTAACCCCATTGAATTAGTTCAAAGGACCATAGATCCCTCCCGAAGATTGCCCAGCCTTCCTGGAGGCAGCTAGGTGGTGCAATGGTTAGAACACTGGCGTGTAGTCAGGAAGATCTGAGATCAAATATGACCTCTTACTAGTATATGCCTCAGTTACCTCAACTGTAAAATGGGGCTCACCCATCACCCAGGACTGTTGTGAGGAGCCCATAAGATAATATTTGTAAGGCACTTTGAGTAGTACCTGACATACAAGAGGTACTTAAAAAATGCTTGTTTCCTTCATTCCACTGGTGCATCATGTTGGCACACTTTGGTCCTCAAATTCATGAAGTCCTCTCTATAAAAATATAGAGATACCAGTTGCTGCTGTTGAGGTTTAGGTTTAGGGGTGCTCGGGACCCCAAAATACCGAAAAATACGTCGGGTCCTGCTGAATGAACTCAAACCTTCTCTCAGTCAAAGCAAAACAAAGTTTATTAAAGATTCACCTTATTGGATAGACTCTTAAGGAGCCTAAGCCTTTGTAACCTTGCAAGCAGCCAGATTGAATCTCAGTTAGAATCTGAGCATCTTCGTGAAGGCAAGACGGGTCCTATATACAGAAAGACTGTGGGAGGGATCTAGGACTGGTCTAGTACTCTGGGGTGATGGGAGGAGGGGTCCAGGGAGAATCTTGAGGAGGAGTCTAGGGAGGATCTTGACGGAACTGAGGTCAGATTCCAGGAACTGAGAGTATGGGATTTTGATCGGATCAAGGGTGGGAAACAGACAATGCAGGGCTAGGCTAGGTCAAGGGTAACAGATTCAATCAAAGTGATAATGGAAGACTTTTGGCCTCTGGGGAACACCAGATCAAGTGAGAAGATTCATGGGGATTCCCAGGGTCTATACCCCATCACTGCCAGGTGGAGCAACTTCTTCAGTGAAGTCAAAGGTTGTCAGGATCAGAGGGCCCGTGCCAGGACCAGGATATGATGGAAAAAGTATTGGCTGAGGACCTGAATTCAGAACTTGAGTCTGCTTCGAATTGGGGAAGTTGCTTCAGCTCCTTCTGTGAGTCTGTGTCCTGCCCTGTAAAACAAGAGGCTTAAATTAGATCATTTCTAAGGTCCCTTTAAGCCCTGTGATCCTTTAAGATTCCTCAAGCTATGAATTGCATTTGCCAGAAAGGCTGTTGGTGAGTGGAACATCCTTTCTGTCCCTACACCTGGCCCAGAATGATATTTGATGTCTTGCTTCAGTCTGTGTGTTTGCTGGTTTTGGGGCGTAAAGGACCGGAGAAAGAGTTCTTTGGTTTACACTGGGCAGTGACAGAGGCCAAGGTGGAAACAAGGCCTGTCAGCCTCCTGCTCTTACTCTCCTTCCTAATGTCATAGAGGAAAATCCTGAGCCTCAGAGATGTAAATATGCACAGTCACATTGTACCAAGGCTGGCGTTAGAACTCAAGTCTACTGACTCCAGATACAATGTTCTTTCCTCCTTATCAGCACCTACATACTCTTATACACCAATGTACATGTACGTATACTCACATGTATATATACACGCTCACGTCCATATGGGGACGCAAACATGTATATACCCATGCACTTGTGTATATACACACAAATGCATACCAAAACATGCATGTAAGTTTACTTACACAGACCCACTTTGTGCATAAGCATCTGAGTGTATACACACACACACACACACACACACACACACACACACACTCCACTAAGGCCAGCAGGACTTTGTCCACATGGTAGGGCTCAAGTTCTCCTCGCCCAAAGATTCCACCTCATACTAGCTTGTCTCACTACCTAAACTTCCACCATTAAAGCCTCATCCTCAGGATTAAGCGCTAACCTGTGGGGTTTCCTCCATTAAACTGTGACCATCCCCTCCTCTAGGAGGTAGGTGCTCCAGCCTTCCCCAGCACCTCCATGTGAATGAGGCTGTTAGGACATTTCCCTCTGGGACAGCCCCAGGCCCTGACTGTGAGGGTGGTGCTGGAGTTCTCTCAAGTGGGTCAAAGGACACAGAAGGGAGAGGCGTCCCATAGTTTTGACTCACCTCAGAATTTCACCCAGGGCCAGCCCCAAACCCTTCTTCAGAGGGTTCAGAGCCCTTAGGATGCTGAGTCCCAGGGGTAAATGAAGAAGTTAGAAGCCAAGCAACCAGCAAACTAGCCCTTGGCAGAGATACCAGTATACTAGTGACCCTGGCACACAGGTCTAGACACTTCCCAGATTCCCTTCATCCTGTCCTTCACCCATGCCCAAATGGGCACCTCCTCGTGGCCTCTTCTTCTTCCCTCCTTTCCCCCACACTTCAGGAAAGCACCAGAAATCCTAGAATCCAACCTAAAGTGGACAAGGACTTTCAAACACAGGATGTCAGAGCTGAAAGAATCAGAACATAGATATGTCAGAGTCTATAGAATGTTAGAACTGGAAAGGTTGGTAGAGAGAACCTAATAACTGACTGGCTGCCTCATTGGGAAACTGTGGTATGGGGGACTGAGGAGCTCGTTGGATTCTCAGAGCAAGCCAGTGGCAGAGCCGGGGCTGGCTCTCAAGTCTTGTTTGAAAAAAAAAACAGAAAAGGAAGAAGAAAGGAAGAAAGAAAAAAAGAAGGAAAGGAAGGAAGGAAGAAGGAAAGAAAGGAAGGAAATAAGAAAGAAGAAAGGAAGGAAGGAAGAAAGGAAAGAAGGAAGAAAGGAGGAAGGAGGAAGGAAGGAAGGAAGAAAGGATGGAAGAAAAGATGGAAGGAAGGAGGGAGGGAGGGAGAAAAGAAGGAAGGAAGAAAGACAAAAACAAAAAAGACTTGAAGGAGTTAATTGGCTGGGAAGGAGGCTAACCTGTGTCCTTCTGGCCTAGACTCTTGATTTTAGGTCCAGGATACCCTGATCACTTCTAGTTGCCTGTTACCATCTCTGCTTCACCCCAATAGTTTTATTCTTCCAGCTTAACGCTGGAGAAGCACCTTGTTTACCTCTTACTTGGACTAACCATTGGTTCTAACTCATCTCTTCCAATCTCTCTGTTCAAACCATTTTCTCCACTTCTGTCAGAACAATCTTCCTAATGCACAGGTCTCTCTCGGTCACTCCCTTTTTCAAAACAAAACAGAGCTTTCAGTGGCTCCCCATGGCCTACAGGATAAGGTCCCAAGTTCCCAGTCTGATAGTCAAGGCTCTTCATGATTTTTCTCCAGTCTTCCTTTCAGACTTATTTTATTCTATGGCACTGTCAGGCCAAACTGTACTACCTTATTCCCTCATCTCATCCTACCCTTTCCTTCCTCTCTTCACTTGTGTAAACTGTCTCCCATACCTCCTTTTCTCTCCCTATTGAAACTCCAGTAGGCTTACCATGAAGCTTCCTGACCCTATCCCTGTTCTCCAGGGTCAGAGAAGACAGCTCAGGGTTGGTTAGAATAGTTAGGGAAGGCACCTCGGAGGGGATGGGCTGTATAGAACAGGGACAGGAGGTTTCTGTTTCTGGCTGCCCGATCTCAGCTTGACCTTCTCTGTGGGTAATGACCTTCTTTTCACCTTGGATTTTATTTTGCATCTCTAATTCATGTAGCTATATGATTTTGGATTAATAGTTATCTGACAAGTGCATCTGAAATCTTAAAAGAACCTTCAGCAGATTGGGGGGGTGGGGAGCTAAGGGCTTCAAGCCTTCTGTGAAAGCTTCTGGGTAGATAGTTCTCATCCTTGTCACAGTCTTTGGCACTGGGATCACTACCGGCTCCCCTCAGGTATCCTCACCTCCTTTGGCTGCTGTGTGTGATGTTAGCCTCTCCTAGTCCCCTGCCTTCTTGCCTGGTAGGTCCTTCTTGGCTTCTTTGAAGGCTTCATCACTATCCTCCCACCTCCCACCCTGGAGCGTCCCCCAGGGCTCTGTCCTTGGTGCTCTTCTCTCCTCTCTTCTCTGTGAGCTCATCTCAGCCATATGTTCAGGTATTAACCTTTATGCCAACGACTCCCCAAACTTTACAGCCAGCTCTGTTCTCTTACCTGTCTTCTAGCCTCGTGTCTCCAGCTACCAACTGTATCACCAGCTTGGCTATCCTGCTGACACCTCACGCTTAACATGTAGCAACCTGAACTCATTTTCTTCTTCCCAAAACTTGTCCTCCCTTCCCAACTTCCATATGTCTGTTGATTGCATTTCTATCCTCCCGAGGTTGAAACCTGACTCTTCTCTCTTCCTCACCCTTGAGATTCAGTCTCTTGCCAAGTCCTGCCCACTCCACCTCCCTCAAATCTCTTCCATCCCTCCCTTGTCTTTACTCACATGGTCACCACTCTGGTTCAGTCCCTCATTACTACTGACTAGAACAATTATAATAGCTTCCTAATTGGCCTCCCTTGACTTCAATCTCTCCCCTGTTCAATCCAGGCTTCACAGAGCTGCCAAAATAATCTTCCTATGGAACAGGTCTGACCATGCCACCCCCCAATCAGAAACCTTTAGAAACTCAGATCTGTCTCTACGACAAAACATCAGCTCCTTCGTGCCTTTGAAAGCCCTCTGCCATCTGGCTCCAGCCCACCTTTCTGGTTTTGTTTCACTTTTCGACCCTCCAACACCCACTTTCCAGCCATATTGAACCACTAACTGCTCCCTGAACCGGTCTGAAGATCTTACGGTCGTAGCTCCACATCTGGAAGCTCATCTGCCCAAGCTGCCTCCTTTTACAAGGGGAGGAAATCAAAACACAGAGGGGCTGAATGACTGCCCAATGTTGCTCAGGTGGTGGGTGACACAGCTGTGCCATCCTCCAGGAATTTTGTAGGTCATCCCTCATGCCTGAAATGCAGTCCCTCCTCAGAATCCCCTTTCTTCAAAGCTCAGGCGAAGCATCACTCCCTCCATGAAACCTTCCTTCATGTCCTTCCTCCCCTAACCCTCCCCAGAAAGTGCTTCTCTTCCCAGATTTTCCTTGATCACTTTGGTTGATTCTCTCCTTTCCCCTGTTACCCTCAAACTTATATTATACACACATGTGTGTATATTTTCCCTCGAATCCTCTCAACTCCTGGAAGGTGGGGAATGGAAGCTAGGTGGTACAGTGGATAGCTCACCAGGCCTGGAGTCAGAAGGACTGGAGTTCAAATCTGGCCTAAGACACTTACTACCTGTTTGACCCTGAGCAAGTCTCTTAACCCTGTTTGCCTCAGTTCTTCATCAGTAAAATTAACTGGAGAAGGAAATGGCAAACGGATCCAGTGTCTGTGCCGAGAGAACCCCAAATGGAGCCCTAAGAGTCAACAACAGGTTGGTTATTGACAAGCACAGAGCTTTGTATTTCTGGAATCTTCGGCACAGAAAACCGGGATGAAATAGTGCAGTTGCTCACCACTAAAATTCAGGCGTAATATAAAGAGTTTTCACACAAGAACTTGGATCCAAATCTAGATTCTGCCACTTATATCTGTTTACTTAGAGGTAATCACTTAGAAGCCTCTCTGGGCTTGTTTTCTCACTCCTAAAATGGAGAGGTTGGACTGGATGGCCTCTGAGAATCCTTTCAGTTCTAAAATTATGATCTAGGGATTCCCAGTTCCATGAAACTCTGCATGGAGTAGGCCTTCCCAAGATGTTTGTTGGACTGACTGGACAGTGCTTTCTGCAAATTCCATCCCCCTCCTCCCCCAAGCTCTGAATACACTGCTGTGCACACAGTAGACACCTAATGTTTGGTGGTTTGATTTCAATTGAAGGCCTTCTGAGTAATATAAAGGGGGCTTGGACAGAGAATTGTGAGCCTGATGCTTAGAGGCCCTGTTCAAGCCTCCATTCCCTGGGCCTGCCCTCCTGTCTTTTAACCAAGAAGAGAAGGTAGTTGAGGCTCTGATTTCCCAGGGCAGATCCTGAGAAGGAATAAAGGAACCAGGTGGCAGCAGTGATCTGGGGCAAAAGGATGCACCCCGCCCAACAGCTCCTGCGGCCGCCTTCCCCTTCACTGAGACCTGACAGGAGCTGTCGGAGGTGTGGTAGGAGGGAGGGACTCCTGGAGGAACCCAAGGCAGACAGAAGGACTGCCTGGGCAGACGAGGGGGTGGGGGTGGGGGAAATGGGGCCAGAGCCAAAGGGGGCAGACGCTCTCTGCACTGACGTCTCTGGGCCCCCAAGGAGGGTTAAACCAAACCAAACACAAAGCAGCCACCCCGACCCGCCCCGTGGATGGCGGAGGCGCCCTGAAAAACTGGTCCTGTCGGGCTGCTAGGCCGCATTCCTGACTGGCTCAGGAGGTTGGGCGGGCGGGTACCGGCGAGTATATAAGAGGCCCTGAGCTGGCTGAGGCTCTGAGCGCCCACGGCGCCCTGGGGTAGCCACTATCCCTGCGGGTTGGACCTGGCCAGGCAGCTCCCCAGAGAGACTCTGAAGACTGAGGTTCCGACCTTCCCAGCACGCCTGCCCTATCTTCAGCTCTCGGGACGGCCCAGGATGGGGCTTCATCTCCAAGCTGCAAGGGGCGGTGGGCCGAGAGGCAGCGTAGCTACGGGTGAGAGGGGAGAGCCATCATCTAGGGGTACCAGGGGCTGTCACTCTGGAGGCGCACGGCGGAGGCGCAGTCTTGGGACATTACTTCGGGGTGAAATATCGAGGGGGAAGATTCCAGGCTCAATGCAGGCTCGCAGTGGGAGACGGACTTTGCATGGGGTACCACGAGTGGGGAAGGGCTAGTTGCGCAGGAGGACGACTCAGTGGCTCATTTAGCTTTAGATTTATGCGGCGTTGGGAGAGGGCAGGTTTCGGAGGAAGCGCAGCCCCAGATTGCAGGGGCCGCCGAAGCGCGGACTCCGGAGTTGGCGCCGGGGGTGGAAGAGAGGAAGGCAGACTTTGGGGCTGTTCCAGAGGTGCGCAGGCGTTGCTGCCGCTTAGGTTGCTCTGCCGGCCCGAGTTGAGGGGCAGGTTCGGGCTTTGCGTCAGGAGCTCCCTGCCACTGGGAAGGGGAACGGGGCAAGTCCAGGGATGTACAGGGCGCACCTGCAGAGCCATCATAGGACTCCAGCCGGAAAAGAGTTTAGACAGCGTCTGGTCCCTCAGACGTGTAAGCTGGTCAGGGGAGCTTGCCTTGCGCCCAGCGGCTCGCCTCTGCCCAGAATAGGGGCTCTTGGGGGAGGTCACGGTGGGTGGCACGGCGTGTGGGGGGCTGGAAAATGGTCTCAGTCGTTGCACGGAGGGGACGCTGGCCCTGACCCCGGCTCTCTTTCTCTGTAGGTCGGCGGGAGAACTGCAGCTGCCGTCGGAGAGGACTGACTTCTTGGCGGGGGTGGCAGGGATTGGCCGCAATCCCCCACGGACCCTCGGCTTCCCTGGTGCAGTGGTTCTTAACAGTTCAACAGTTCTTTTAAAAAATTGTGAAATGTTTAGGACCACTCGATCAGGGCAGGCCTCAGCAGCCGCAGCGGACCCGCCCTCTCCGCCCGCGCCCCGGGCCGCCGCGCCCAACTTCGGTCCCACCTGAGCCCAGCCCGGTTTCACCCGGGGCAAGCGGGCGCCAGCTCAGGAGAGAGCAGCGTTCTCACGGCCCCGTCGGGGCATCTAGGGTCGGACGTGGGGGCGGCCGGGGGGGCGGAGGCGGGGGCGCCTCGGGCAGAGGGAGGCGACAGCGAGGGAAGGAACCTGTTTCCCAAGGTGGGGGGCTGACCGGGATGAGATCATATTCATCGTTTCTTACTCACACACACACCCTCTGTCTCTCTGTCTCTGTATCTCTGTCTCTGTATCTCTCTCTCTCTCTGTCTCTCTCTCTCTCTCTCTCTCTCTCTCTCTCTCTCTCTCTTTCTCTCTCTCTCTCTCTCACACACACACACACACACACACACACTCTCTCTCTCTCACACACACACACACCCTTACACACACACTCACACGTTCATACACACGGTGCTCCTTCAGTGTCTCCCACATGCACCCCAAATCTCACAGACTTGTAGAATCTCGGAATTGGAAGGGACCTCCTACTTAGTCCCAGCACTGAGGAGTCCTGGATTCAAATTCTATCTCTGGCAAATTACTCAGAATCTGAGTTTTGTCGTTGGAAAAATTAGACTTGAGGCTGTGGTGGTGGTGTTACTAGACAGTTGACCTCCATCTACAAGTCCTGCCCCAGTGGAATAGTGGCTCTTAACCAGCCAATTAAATTGTGGAGAAGGTGAGATAGGGACCACTCTATTCCAGTGAAATCATAGGTGTGGGCCAAAAAATGTGGATAATGCTACTCGAATTCCTTCTCTCTGGGCCCTTGTGAGCAAAGTGTTGTGTAAATGTAAGTCTATAAAGAGCTGACAATCTTGATATTATTTTCTGAAGATGGAAACTGGAAAGTGGCCTATCTAGATGCAAAAAATTCAACTTTTTTTTTTTTTTAACCTGGCCCCATAATGCTGAAAATGGGTAGAAGTTGAGGGAAAGCAGATTTTGATTGGGAGAAAACTTCCCAACAAAAGCCATACAAAAAAATAATAGAATCAACTAGCTCAGGAATAAAGGAATTTCTGGTTTACTGGAAATCCTCAAGCAGGGGCTCACTGGCATCTTCCTGGAAATGTAGCCATGCAGTGGCTGAAAAGACTAGATTTGGAGTTAGGAGACCTAGATTGAAACATTAGTTCTAGGGGTTCCATCCCTGTGATCCTCACTCTCTGGGCCTTAGTTTCTTTACCTTGTAAAATGAAAGGGTTACTTTGGATTAGTTTCCTTGATCTCTGTTCCTATTATCCTAGGTAGTAGCTGTATTAGGTGATCTCCAGACTTGAAGATACTATGATTCTTGATTTGCCCCCATGTTAAATGTGGGATCAGTGGCAAAACCACCCACCAGAACCCAATTCACCTTGACTCACAATCCAAACCTGTTTCTATCACACCAAACAGCTTGTTAAAAGAGACGCTGCTGCAGGCAGCTAGGTGGCACAGTGAATAGAGCACCGGCCCTGGAGTCAGGCTGCGTTCAAATCCGGTCTCAGACACTAGCCATGTGACCTTGGGCAAGTCACTTAACCCCAACTGCCCTCCAAAAAGCAAAAAAAAAAAAAAAAAAAGAGAGAGAGACGCTGCTCCCACCCTTATGTAATGTTTTCAGGATAATAGAAGTCTGATTCTGAGACTGGAGGGGATTTTACAATTTATCTAGTGTAAAGTCCTCATTGTGAAGATGGGGTAAATGAGACCAAATGGGAAAAGGGAAGTATTCAGAGTCATGCAGCCTGTGAGTGACAGAGCAGGTTTTGTGCCCATATCACAGTCACTGAATATCTATCTAATTTAAAGCTGAAGGCCATGAATGTTTTTCTTTTCCGGAATCTTGGAATCTTGGAGCTGAAGGAGACCTCAGTGAACATCCAGCACAATTGCTGCATGAACAGGAATCTAGACTTTGGAGATAAAAGACCTTCTAGATCACATTGTTCAGTTTCTTCCTTTTACTGTTAAGGGAACTGAGACCTGGGGAGGTTAAAGTAGTTTGCATAAGGTTATTGAGATAAGTGGCAGAGGAAGGTTGGAACTCAGGTTCCTCTGACTCCAAATCTAACCCTCTGCATCATTTTAACCATACAGGATGCTTAAGGCTAGAATTCTTCTGGCATCTTCTATGCATGTTTGATAGTTGTCAAAGGCAAGGAAAGTTTGGATTTCCTTTACACTATTTCCTGTAAGTGCTCACTTCAGCTGAGATTGGAAGGGCTGTCCCTGTATATTGAGGGTAGGTAACTTGAGGAACAGAGAAGTTGGACCTCAAGAGGTAGGTTTCCCAGTTTAATTGGTA
Organism: Pseudocheirus occidentalis; assembly: GCA_028646575.1. Lineage (NCBI taxonomy): Eukaryota > Metazoa > Chordata > Mammalia > Diprotodontia > Pseudocheiridae > Pseudocheirus > Pseudocheirus occidentalis. Next base: position 9,237,433 of record CM053595.1, read on the forward strand.
CCTCTTAAGGACTTCACCACACTCTAATAGCAGATTGCTATTAGGTGACATGGGCAGCTCGGTGGCACAGTGGATAGAGTGCCCTGACTGGATCAGGAAGATTCCTTTTCCTGAGTTCAGATTCAGTTCCAGACATTTACTAGCTGTATGATCCTGGGCAAGTAACTTCACCCTGCTCGTTTCAGTTTCCTCATCTGTAAAATGATAAGGAACAGGCAAGCCGTTCTAGTATCTTTGATTAGTCCTTCGTGACTGAACAACAAGGACTTCACCCCAGTTTAAAAGCTCATTGCTGTTTGATTTGAAGGTCCTTTTCCCTTGGGGGGAGGGGGGAGTTCATCCACACACATGTGAGGAAGCCTGTGGTAAGAAGATCGAATTTGGATTTAGGTAAACTGAGTTCAAATCCTGGCCCTGACATGTCGGCTTAGCAATTATGTGGCTTTAGGAAAGTCTCTTGACCCCTCTGAGGCAGCTTTCTCCTCTTTAAAGTGGGTCTAATAATACTTTTCCTCCCTGTCTTACAGGGCTAAATAGTAGGAAAAGGCTGGGCAGACCTTGAGGCCATAATGAAAGCCAGCATTGGGGTCCCACAGAGGTCACCTTATACTTTCCAAGCACGGTCTTCAGCATCAGTCTTTCCGTTCCCCTTCAGTCCTAGCCGCCTCTCTACCTACCTGCAGAGGTGTGATGGAGGCCATTCCTCCCTGGGGTGTGGCTCACTCTGCCATTTCTGCAGTTTGGCTGTGTTGGGCAGAGACTTCAGGGAATGCCTTTCCCATTGAATATACCAATATCAGTACTGTTGTTGGTTGTTCAATCTTTTCAGTCGAGTCTCCCTCTTTGTGACCCCAGGCAAAGATCCTGGTATAGTTTGCCAGGTCCTTCTCCAGTCCATTTCACAGATGAGGAAACTGAGGCAAACAGGGTTAAGTGACTTGCTCAGGGTCACACTGCTAGAAAATGGCTGAGGGCAATTTTGAACTCAGGAAGATGAGTCTTTGCTACATTGAAAAAAGCAGTAGATCTGACGTCACGGAATCTTATTTTAGTTCTGCAGCTGCCACATGACCGGTTGGTTGATTTAAGAGCAGGTCACAACTTCTCTGAGTCTCGATTTCCTCTCCTGTGAAATGTGGATAATATTTGTACCTCATATCTACCTCATAGCATTGTGAAGAAAGTATCTTGTAAAATGCTTAACAAAGTTTCTGGCTTGTACATTTTTAATAAACGCTTCTTTCCTACCTTCCTTCCTTTGTAAATCTTAATTGTAGAAATGTGAAGGGTAATGGCCCTTATGGGTCAGATAGATGGTGCCATAGTGCTCACATGGAGTGCTGGGTCTGGAGTCAAGAAGACTTATCTTTCTGAATTTAAAAATGGCCTCAGACGCTTACTAGTTGTGTGACCGTGGGCAAGTCACTTGACCCTGTTTGTTTCAGTTCCTCATCTGTAAAATGGACTGAAGAAGGAAACGGCAGAAGACATCATGATCTTTTCCAAGAGAACCCCAAATGGAGTCACAACATGATTGAAAGTGACTGAACAATAACAAAAGTTGGTCCTTACCATTAAGCCCAATTCTCTCCATTATCTGATAGTTTGCCACTTTGCCTTGCTACGGGTCCTGCCTGAAATTCTACCAATGAAATTGGGTTAGCAAATGCCTTTTAAAATACAATACCATCCACGGGGTCGATGGGGAGCTAGCAGTCATTTGCGGTTATACATTTAGAGCTAGAAGGGGCCTGGGAGATCATTTGGGTCAATGAGCTAACTCGGCAGATGGAGAATTTAAGTGACTTATCCAAGGTAGACAGGTCACAGAACCAGAATCTGAGCCCATACTCTTGATTCCAAATTGAGAGCCCTTCCCACCAGACCACAATGCCCACTCTTGGGAGTTACTTTCATCAGATTTCCTCCTGTCTCCCCCCGCCCCACTCATCGAGAGAATGAGAACATGGTAGGGAAGATGTGTAGAACACTGTATTCATGTTGACTCTGTTCTTTGGGTCTGAGTAGTATTGGAGGGATTCCTTCTGGGCAGTATAATGAGGATACTGGGCGGCGGGGGAAGAGAAAAAGGGGTGTCTGGACGTGGTGAGACACGGACTAGAGAAAGGGAGATTGACATAGATTAGTTTTGAAATTTTGCCCCAATTTCTGGAGTGGTCCCTATGGAGTGTGGAGGAAGCATTGCAAGGCTTAGATTCAGAAACCTGTATTTAAGGCATGCCTTTGTCCTCCCTGAGCTGCCTAGTGACCTTTCATAAAATATCTTTTTTGCCCACTATGCCAATGTTCAATATCCTTCCATGACTGGGACATCTGGACTTCAGCAGGGCAATGAAATAAAGAAATATGCTTTTAGCAAGCTGTAACCAGAAGTGATGGGCAGGATAGATTGGGGACAGGGAGATAATGCAGACACGAGATGGATGGAGTCTGGATATTAGGACAACAGCAGTGGAAATGACACTGGATCTTTGGATCTGACTTAGGGCGAGTCCCTTCACTGTTCTAGATTGGGGGGTGTGTGTCCAGCAATAGCACTGTACTTGTAGTCAAATCTTGGCTCAGATACTTACAAATTGTGTAACCCTGGGCTTGTCATTTAACTTTTTTGGGGTAGTTATTTAATTTTTTATTTTTACCCAGTTACATGTAAAAATAATTTTTAACATTTGTTCTTAAAATTTTGTGTTCCAAATTCTCTCCCTCTCCACATCCCCTCCTTGAAAAGGCAAGCAATTCAATATAGGTCATACGTGTGTAGTCATGCAAAATACTTCCATAATGGTCATGTTGCAGAAGAAAATATGGACAAAAAAAACTTCAAGAAAAATAAAGTTTAAAAAAAGTCTACTTCAGTCTTCCTCTGGAGATGTATAGTCTTTTTCATCTAAAGTCCTTGAGGATTGTCTTGGATCATTGTGTTGCTGAGAAGAGCTAAGTCCTGCACAACTGATCATCTTACAATAATGCTGTTATTTTACAGACAATACATTTCACTTTGCATCAGCCCGTGTAAGTCTTTCCTGGTTTTTCTGAGAACATCCTGTTCAGCATTTCTTATAGTATGATAGTATTCCATTATAATCACATACCACAACTTGTTCATCCATTCCCCAGTTGATGAACATTCCCTCAGTTTCTAATTCTTCATCCCCAGAAAAGAGCTGCTATAAATATTTTTGTACACATTGATCCTTTTCCTTTTTGTTTTTTAGTTCTTTTGGGATATAGACCTAGTAGTGGTATTGCTAGGTCAAAGAGTATGATTGGTTTTATAGCCCTTTGGGCACAGTTCCAAAGTTTCCACAGAATGGTGGAATCAGTTCACGACTCCACCAACAGTGCAGTGTCTCATTTTTCCCAAGTCCCCTACAACATTTGTCATTTACCTTTTCTGTCCTACTAGACAATCTAATGTGGTAGTACCTCAGATTTGTCTTAACTTGCATTTCTCAAGTTAATAGTGAGTTAGAATACTTTTTTCATATGGCTATAGACAGTTTTGATTACTTCATCTGAAAACTCTGTTATCTTTGGATCATTTATCAATATGGCTCTTACCTAATCAAATGGCTCTTTTTTAAAATAACTTTATGTTTGAGAAATGAGGCCTTTACCAGATTAACTTGCTCCAAATTTATTTTTTCAGTTACTACTGCTCACTGTATTTCCCTGTATTCTATTCCCCCCTTTTATTCTGTTCTCTCTCTTCTTTTACCCTGTCCCTCCTCAAAAGTGTCTTACTTCTTCTCCACCAATCTACCCTCCCTTCTATCACCCCCCTGTCCCTTTTAAGTGAAATTATTTGCCCCAGTCTACATTTCTCTTTCTCTTAGTACATTCGTCTCTCGCCACTTAATTTTATTTTTTAGATATCATCCCTTCACATTCAACTCATACTTGAGCCCTCTGTCCATATATACTCCTAACTACCCTAATAGTGAGAAAGGTATCATGAGTGACAAGTATCATCTTCCCATGTAGGAATGTAAACAATTTAAGCTTATTAAATCCATTATGATTTCTCTTTCCTGTTTACCTTTTTATGCTTCTTCTGAGTCTTGTATATGAAAGTCAGATTTTCCATTCAGCTCTGGTCTTTTCATGAAGAATGCTTGAAAGTTCACTATTTCATTGAATATCCATTTTTCACCCTAAAGAATAATTCTCAGGAGGTGGCTAGGTGGCACAGTGAATAGAGCACTGACCCTGGAGTCAGGAGGATCTGAGTTCAAATCCAGCCTCAGACACTTAACACTTACTAGCCCTGTGACCTTGGGGAAGTCACTTAACCCCAATTGCCCTGCCTTCCCCTCTCCAAAGAAAAAAGAAAAAAAAAGAATTATACTCAGTTTTGTTGGGTAGGCAATTCTTGTTTGTAATTCTAGCTCCTTTGCCCTCTGGAATATTATATTTCACGCCCTCTGATTCTTTAATGTAGAAGCTGCTAAATCTTATATTATCCTGACTGCAGCTCCATGACACTTGGCGCTCCTTTCCGACTGCTTACAGTATTTTCTCCTTGATCTGGGAGTTCTTGAATTTGGCTATAATATTCCTAGGAGTTTTCATTTTGGGATCTCTTTTAGGAGGTGATTGGTGGAGTCTTTCCATTTCTATTTTACACTCTGGTTCTAGAATATCAGGAAAGTTTTCCTTGATAATTTCTTGAAAGATGATATCTAGGCTCTTTTTTGATGATGGCTTTCAGATAGTCCAATAATTTTAAAATTATCTCTCTTGAATCTGTTTTCCAGGTCGCTCATTTTCCCAAAGAGATATTTCACTTTGTCTTCTATTTTTTTGGTTTTGTTTTATTGTTTCTTGATTTCTCATAAAGTCATTAGCTTCCATTTGCTCCATTCTAATTTTTTTTCTTTTTGGAGGGGGGAAAGCAGGGCAATTAGGGTTAAGTGGCTTGCCTGAGGTCACACAGCTAGTAAATGTTAAATGTCTGAGGCTGGATTTGAACTCAGGTCCTCCCAACTCCAGTCTCCGTGCTCTATTCACTGTGCCATCTAGCTGTCTTTCCATTTTAATTTTTAAGAAATTATTTTCTTCAGTGAGCTTTTGGGCCTCCTTTTCCATTTGGCCAATTTTACTTTTTAAGCCATGTTTCTCATTGGCTCTTTGGACCTCTTTTGCCATTTGGCCTAGTCTGGTTTTTTTTTTTTATTTTCATTTAAATTTTTTTTAAAATTTGTTTGTTTACTTTTAGTTTACAAAATTCAGTTCCAGAATTACTTGAGTTTCAGATTTTCTCCCCTTCCTCCCCAACCCTCACCTCCTCCATGGTGGCATAGGATCTGCAAACTCTTTCACGTTGTACAATAGTCTGGTTGTAATCAATGGAGTGAACAGTGGAAAAGAAGAAACAAAACCAAACCTAGAAAAGAATGATAGCAAGTATTGCTTCAATCTCCATTTAAACTATGGTCTTTCTAGATCTTTCTCTGAGTGTGGACATCTCCTTCCGTCCTGAGACTTGTAGAGTTGTCTTTAAACTGTGCGATGCTGAGAAGAGCCCGGTTTATCAAAGTTGGTCATCATACATATGATGTATCTGTGACTGTGTACAAATTTTTCCTGGTTCTGCTTTTCTCACTTAGTATCAATTTGAATAAACTTCTCCAGGTAATTATGAAGTCCATCTCCTTCCCACCTCTTATAGCACAATAATATTCTATCACATTCATGTACCATAACTTGTTCAGCCATTCCCCAATTGATGGGCATCCCCTAAGTTTCCAGTTTTTTGCCACCACAAAGAGAGCTGCAATAAATACTTTTGTACACATGGGACCTTTTCCCACTTCTATGATCTCTTTGGGATACAACCCCAAAAGCGGTATTACTGGGTCAAAGGGTATGCAATTATTTATAGCCCTTTGTGCATAGTTCCAGATTGCCCTCTAGAATGGTTGTATCAGTTCACAGCTCCACCAACGATGCATTAGTGTTCCAATTTTTCCACATCCTCTCTAGCACTTGTCATTTTCCTGTTTTGTTATCTTTGCCAAACTAACTGGTGAGATGTGGTACCTCAAAGTTGTTTAGATTTGCATTTCTCAAATTAATAGTGATTTAGAGCATTTTTCCATATGCTTAAAGATATCTTTAATTTCTGCCTCCGAAAATTGCCTGTTCATATCCTTTGGCCATTTATCAATTGGGGAACCTAGTCTATTTTTCAAGGGGTTATGTTCTTCAGTATTTTTTTGTTCCTCCTTTACCAAGCTATTGACTTGTTTTTCATGATTTTCTTGTATCACTCTCATTTCTCTTCTCAATTTTTTTGTCTACTTCTCTTAATTTTCTTTTAAAAATTATTTATTTACTTTTAGTTTACAACATTCAATTCTACAATCCCTTGAATTCCAAATTTTTCTCCCTTCCCTCTCCTCCCCCCTCCCCACCATGGCAGCACGCAATCCAATGTGGGCTCTACAAATACCTTCACACTAAATATTAGTGAGGTTGTAAAGAAGAATCATAATCAATGTAATGAACAACAAGAAAGAAGAAACAAAATAAAACAAAACACAAATGAGAAAGAGTGGGTAGTTTGCTTCAGTCTGCATTCAGATTCTGCAGTTCTCTTTCTGGATGTGGAGCCTTTTCCGTCATGAGTCTCTTGGAGTTGTCTGATAGCCTCGCATTGCTGAGAGGAGCCCAGTCTATCAGAGTCAGTCATCACACATTATATGATGTGTCTGTAATTGTCTTGATTTTCAGAATCTTTTTTGAGCTCTTCCATGACCTGAGACTCATTCATATGTTTCTTGGAGGGTTTGGATGTAGGAGCTTTGATTTTGTTGTCTTCTTCTGAGTGTGGCTTTGATCTTCCTCATCATCATAACAACTTTGTAAAGTCAGATTTTTTTCTGTTGTTTGCTCATTTTCCTAGCCCGTTACTTGACTTTTAATTGTTGGTTAAAATAGGGCTCTGCCTCTAGTGGGGAGGGCGCACTGTCCAAGCTTTGTGATTTTTGTGCAGCTGTTTTCAAAGATACTTTTAGGGACCTGTAAGTTTTCAGTTCTTCCACGGTGGTGTGATCTAGGGAGAGGTATTTACTACTACTACTACTCTGGTCTGTGAGCTACCATGAGTACTTTTCTCTGCCCCAGAACTGTGAGAAGGGTGCTCCCTCCATTGTAGCTACAAGTTTTGCTGTGCTAGTGCTCTTCTGAGTATGGGCAAAGCAACAGAGTCCTGCCTGGGTGCTTGCAAAAAGGCCCCTGCAATCTCCTTCTGACCAATTGTTTGACCCTCTTGCTGTCTGTGTGGCCTGAGAGCTCTGGAAGCAGCCACTGCCATTGCCGCTGCTGAGTCAGTCACTCCCAAGATCTGCTCTGGGTTTGCTGGGGCCTGGTCTGTGCTGGTGGAGTCTGTGCTGGACTGTGTTCCTCTCTCACTGGAGTACACAGACCTTTCCTGCTGACCTTCCAAGTTGCCCGGGGCTAGAAATCTGCTTCCCTCTGTTTTTCTGTGGGTTCTGCTGACCTAAAATTTGTTTAAAGACATTTATAAAAGATATTTGGAGGAGTTTAGGGGAGAGCTCAAGCGTCTCCTTGTTTTTACTCTACCATCTTGGCTCTGCCTCCCCATTTAGCCTTTTGGTGCCTCAGTTGCTTCATCTGTAAAATGGGGATAGTGATAGGACGTTTTTGTGAGAGTCAAATGAGATATTTTATATATGTAATATCTCATTTGACCTTCCTTATCATATATATGTATATATGCATGCACGTACATATGTATATATGTATGTATGTATGTATGTATACAGAGCTTCCAAACCTTAAAACACTGCATAAATTCTATTATTATTGTTATTTAAATTTCTCATTTGTAAAGTGAAGAGGTTAAACTATTTCACATGTAAGGTCCCTTCTACCTTTAAACGATTCCGTGAGGAACATTCAATGAAGGAACGTACTATATATGAGAATGCTTCGCAAACCATAAAGTGCTATAGAAACCCAAGATAACCGTAGCAATAATGATGCCCTTTGAGAAATGGAATTATTTTTCATGAAAAGTGTTAACATGTGATGGGTTTATTTTATTGTTTTTAAATGAATTAGTATTTTAACAGCTATCACTTTTAATTTCCGATATAACAAAATATCAGTAGATATAGCTCACATAAACTAAAGCTATTTGGGGGTCCTCAATAATTTTTAAGAGTGTAAAGGTGTCTCAGGATTAAAAAGTCTGAGAATCACTATCTAGAAATACTCAGTAAAGTGGTCAGAACAGCCTCCAGTTCAAAGGCCACCAGTATTGAGTAGCTCACTCCCTCAGAGGCAGCCCATTCCACTTTGGGATGGTTCTAATTGTTAGGAAGCTTCTTCATACATTGAGCCTCTGCAATATTCACCCATTGTCCCTTGGGTCCAAGCAAAAGAAGTCGAATCCCTCTTCCAAGTATTAATTGCTTCTACATGACCCATAAGTTTTCTTTTCTCCAGGCCATACCTCTCCAGTTCCTGGTCCTCATATGTTATGGTCTCAAATCACCTCATCATCCCAGTTTTCCTTCTCTGGATACTTTTCAACTTCTTAATGTTCTTCCTAAAATGTGAGTCCAACAAGCAAGTAAGATACTTCTAATGTAGTCTGGCAGGACAGAGTGTCATTGAACAAGTCCCTTTAATGCTCTGGTCTTGATTTTCTCATCTGTAAAATGAAGGAGTTGGATTAGATCTGGACTTCTTATCCTGTTCTGTATCACAGGCCCCTTTGAAATCTTGGGGAAGCCTATTCCCTTCTTTTTCAGAACAATATTTTTTGAAAAGATTCATAATTAAACGAAATGCTAAATTTCAATCAGGTTAAGGAAAATAAAGATGTAATTTTTTTCCTACCTCAGTTCAAAGAATATCTTGGGCAAGTGGTTTTGGGATCCTAGGTTAGAACCCCATGGTCTAGATTATCTATATTTTTTAGCTCTACGTCTATGATGCTATGGTCCTAGTAGGGATTGTACTTCCTAAACTCTGAGAGTTATCATGCATTGTCCATATTATGGACACTATTCTTCTCATGATGTAGTTGCTACATTAACTTTTTCAACTCTATATTGCACCACAAATCATATTGGGTTTACAGCCCACTAAAACTCCCAGATTTCATGTACATAGTTGATATATCCCATCTGTTTCTTTCTGTACAAATTTTTTAGAGATCTGGGACTTCATTATTGTGGTTCCCTACTTAATCAAATGGATCCTAACCTCTTAAGCAACAAAAGACAGTTTTTCATGCACCTCCATGGCCAAAGAACTTTATCTCCTGGTGGCTAACCCTTTGTTGATAGATCTCTGCAATCATCTGGACTGGACAAACTAGCAGACTTTCAATAGACCAATCTTTTTTTAAACTGACAGTGTATTTTTAAAACTATCTAAATCTTTTGTTTCCCATCACCTCCATTTTTTTGAAGGGGGAAGGCAGGGCAATTTGGGTTAAGTGACTTGCCCAAGGTCACAGGGCTAGGAAGTGTTTACTGTCTGAGGCTGGATTTGAACTTAGGTCCTCCTGATTTCAGGGCTGGTACTCTATTCACTGCACCACCTAGTCGCCCCTACCTCCATTTTCTTTTAAAAAATTTGTTATTTTGGGGCAACTAGGTGGCACAGTAGATAGAGCACTGGCCCTGAAGTTAGGAGGATCTGAGTTAAAATCTAGCTGTGTGACCCTAGGAAATTCACTTAGCCCAGATTGCCTCACTTCCCCCAAATTATTATTTCTTTTAAGCATTCTTTTCTTTTTAAATTTTGAATCCCAAATTCTTTCTCTACCTCTCACCCCTTCTTACCCACTGAGAAGGCAAACATTATATCAATTATATATGTGAAATCATCCAAAACATATACCCATATTAGCCATATTAAAAAAGACAAGAAAAATAAAGAAAGTGAAACATTATACTTCAATTTATACTCAGAACTCATCCATTCTCTCTCTGTAGGGGGACAGCATTTTTTTTGTCATCAGTTGTACTTGGCAGAGTAGCCAAGTCTTTCATAGTAAATTGTCATCACAACATTGATGTCACTGTGGATAATGATCTCCTGGTTTTTCTCACTTCACTTTGCAGCTGTTCATATAGGTCTTGTTAGGTTTTCCTGAAATCATTCCCCTCATCATTTCTTACAGCACAATAGTACTCCATCACAACCTTTTTCTAAAAAAGGTCATATCTTTATTAGAAATATATTAAGTTTAACACAGCAGTATCAACATTGATTGTCTTTGTTCCTTTCTACCCTTCTTCTGTATGTATGTACGTGCACACACATATATGTATACATACATACATATACATGTATGTATGTATACATATATGTATATATCTATATATCTTTGCTTTTGGGAGGGGAGAAGACAGGGCAATTGGGATTAAGTAACTTGCCCAAGGTCACACAGCTAGTAAGTGTTAAGTGTATGAGGTCATATTTGAACTCAGATCCTCCTGACTGCAGGGTCAGTGGTCTATTCACTGCGCCACCTAACTGCCCCACTCCATCACAATCTTCTGCCACAACTTGCTCAGCCATTCATGTATCTATGAGCATCCCCTCAATTTCTAGTTCTTTGCCACCACAAAAAGAGTTGCTATACTTTTGTACATATAGGTCTTTTTCCTTTCTGTTTGGTCTCTTTGGGGTACAGACCTAGTAGAGCTCTTTTGGCATAGTATAAAATTATTATCCAGAATGGTTGAACCAGTTCAGTGTTCTGTCAGTAGTTTAATAGTGTACCTATTTTTCCCTCATGCCTTCCAGCATTTATCATTTTTCATAGGTGTGAGGTGGTACCTCAGAGTTATTTTAATCTGCCTTTCTCTAATCAATAGTGATTTAGAGCATTTTTGTATATGACTAAGGATGGCTTTGATTTCTTCTTCTGAAAACTGGCTGTTTATATCCTTTGATCATTTATCAATTGGGAAATAGCTTTTATTTTTATAAATTTGATTTAATTCTATACACAGAAGAAAATAGTATAGATAAATAACTATGAATATGAAGAAGATGAACTAACCCATAAACTGGAAGCAGATAGCAGAAACCAGAATCCAACAGTATGTTGTATACAACAGACACACACTTGAAACAGAAAGATATACACAGAGTTAAATAAAAGGGCTGGAGCAGAATCCTTTTTTACTTCAGCTGAGGGCATAATAGATTCTGCTCCAGCTCTTTAACTCTGTATGTTTTTCTGTTTTAAGTGTGTCTCTCGTATATAATGTACTGTTGGATTCTGGTTTCTATTCCTTTCTACTATCTGCTTCCATTTTATGGGTTAGTTCATCCCATTCACATTCACAGCTATTATTATTAACTATATATTTCTGTCCATACTATTTTTATCTGTTTATCCTTCTCTCTGTCTTTTTATCCTGTTCCTCCTCAAAGATTTGTTTTGCTTTTGATTGCTATCTCCTCTAACCCACACTCCCTTTTATCACTGTACCTATGTTTTTTATTCCCTTCCCCTTTTACTTCCTTATGGGGTTAGTTATATTTCTATATATAACTGAATGTGTATATATATTCTTCCTTCTTTGAGACAATCCCAATGATAGTAAAGTTCAAGCAATTCCTACCATCTCCCTTCATCCCCCCTCCATTGTAAAAGCTCTTCCTTTTTTTTTTTGACAGGTTGGGCAATTTGACTTAATTAGCCAAAGGCAGGACTAGAACCTTAGGCTCTTGGGTGGGTGAGTTTGTTTCTTCTTCACCACCACTGGCTTCTGGATCCTCAGGATGGTCCAGCAGAGAGTGGTCATGTGGAGATCTTTCTGGTACTTATTCTTGCCAATGATGTGCTGGATGCTATTGAGTGTGGCCCGAGCATTTTTGCTGATTGTGGTCCTCACATAGGAAGTAGCAGGCTTCCTCTGACCTGCTCTATCCTTCAGCACCACCACAATGCCCTTGCTATCAGCAGCTAGGTCAATGCCTACCATCTTCTGGTGGATCAGTCTGTTGTACTGGAATGAGTTTTGGGCCTTGAGGTTGTTGGGCTTGATGAGGAAGCTGGAGCAGTTCTGAAGAACCATCCACTGCAGGTAGGTGGACATGGTGGCAGTGGCAGGGGCTGCTCTTGTGGTGGATCCCGGAGAGGGAAAGTATAAAAGCTCTTCCTTGTAGCTCTTTTATGTGAGAAAGTTTGGCCCATTCTCCCTCTCTGTCCCCTTTCTGCCAGTGTATTCCTCTTTCTCACCACCACATTTTATTTTTGGAGATCATTCCAACATAATTGGCTTGCACCAATTGGCTCTGTCTATGCAAACTAAGCAAACAAATTAGATGCCCTAGTAATGATAAAGTTCTTAGAAGTTACATATATCATCTTTCCATATAGGAATGTAAACAGTTTAACTTTATCAAGTCCTTTATGATTATTCCTT
>CM053595.1:9254881-9268731 GCA_028646575.1 Pseudocheirus occidentalis
AAGCTAACTCCCTTTACGGATGCCTATTTCAGTTTTTCTAGAATTTACAGTGTTAAAGACTTAGAACAGTGCATACCTCATAGTAGGCTCTTAATGAGTATTTGTTGACTGACTATTGAGCCCCTAAGCAGGGGTAGGGAACCTGTGGCTTTGAGACCACATGTTGTCTTCTAGGCCCTCAAGTGCAGCTCTTGAATTCTGTCAAAGGGACAGAATTGAGGACTTAGAAGGCCACAGGTGGCCTTGAGGCCCCAGGTTCCCCATCCCTGGAAAGAGTTGCTTGGATGATGATTGGCCAGGAACAGATTTCATAATGCTCCAGATGGGACTTCACTAGGGCAAGGGATAGCAGAAGCATCCTCTCCCTCCTTTTGGGACCCTGTGCCTCTTTAAATAAGTCCTGAAAGCACACTTGGGTCTTTGGTTGCATGCCACCACGTTGACTAGAGAGGCAATGATGTATAATGGTAAGCATGCAGACTTTGGAGTCAGGAGGACTTGGGTTAGAATTTTGTTTCTGATACTTGCTAAATGCATGATCTTTGGCAAATCTCCTAACCTGTCTCAGCCCCAGTCTCCTGATTTGTAAAATGGGTGGTAACAATAACACTTATATCCCAGGATTGTTGAGAGAATTCATTGAGATGATCAATGGAAAGCATTTTGCAAATCTTAAAGCGTTTTAAAAATGTTAGCTATTACTGACTCATATTAGATTTGCAGTCCACTAATCTATCCCAGCCCCTTTTCACATGAAGTGCTGTCTAGTCAAGCCTCCCAAATTATGTACTTGTGTGGTTGGGTTTATTAACCTGAGTGTCAGACTTCATCTTTGTCCTGATTCAATTTCATCTGGTTAGCTCCAGCTCATTGTTTTAATGTGTTAAGATCCTTCGGAATCCTGACATTGTTATTTAATGCACTTTCTGGAGCATATCCATGTACTTACTACCCCTTAAATGTGCTACTCTATACCCCCCCAAGGTTCTATTCTGAGCCCCCTTCCCTTTTTGTCTTTGCATACTCTTTTGGTGAACTTGTCACTTCAATTTTTATTTCTTTGCTCATGATATTTATCAATTCTTCCTTAATATCTCTCATATCTGTCCCCTTCCCTCTACTTACATAGCCATCATCCAGTTTCAGGCCCTCATCCCCTCTTGATTCATCACCTGGACCAGCAGAATAGTCGCCACTCCCCTGCCTCAAGTCTCTGTCCACTCCAGTCTATCCTCCACAGAGCTGCCAATGAGGTCTTCCTAAAGCACAGCTCAGACTATGACACTCCAGCTCATTAAACCCCCATGGCTCCCTACTGTCTCTAGGATCAAATAAAATTTATCCATTGAACATTTAAACCCTACCTACCTGGCTACAGCCTACCGTTCCAAATTAATTACACATTATGTTCCTTCATGAGCTCTCTGGTCTAGCCAGACTGGCACAAAGGAATTGTCTGCATTCCTAGTGCCCCCCCAAAGGCCCAGCAAATAGAATAGGTTAATAAATACTTGATTAATTACCACTAAATTCGCTAAATATTCTGGTCTAGTATTATTCCCTCTTTGTTTCCTACGTCGCCTCCTCTGAGGTAGACTGAGTAGTAGGTACTGTGCTCCCTGTCTTCTCCTTTCTTTTCCTCAGTGAAGGAAAGGAGAGAGGGAGGAGAGAGAGAGAAGGGGTCAAGAAAGACCAGTTAATTTATTAGACCTATTTCCTATCTCTTTAAACTTTTCACAAGTATAATAAACAGAATCTGGACTAGGGATAGTCAGGGTAGGTGGCTGCCTGGGGTACAGCACACCCAATATGACTTGATATAACTTCACACATTTTTGTATTGTAAACCTTAAAGTGCTACATAAATATGCTTTATTATTATTATGCTAGAAAATTCCATTCTCAGTTAGTGAGGAGATTAATCTGGTGATAAGTGAAGTTTCATGTCTCAAAGTGAAGGTACTTTCGCCTCTGTGAAGCCTCTGGGGGAAACTCATCATGCCTAGGGTGTTCATGGGTCTGAGAATAACAGAATCCTATAGAAATAAAGTAAAGGCTGATGGATACTTTGGCACTGGGCATCTCTGAGTGACTGGCAGTTTCTTGGGCACTTGCTTCTCCTTTGAGAATGATTGGCCAGGAACAGTTCAGGGGTTTTTGGCTTCAGAACTTTTACCACTATCTACTTTTTGAATTCTCACTGATTAAATGTGGATTTAATTAGTTTGAAGGGGTTTATGAGAGTGGATTGTTAAATTTTCAGTGTGAGCATGTATATCTCTGAAATCAGCACATCAGGACTTGATCTATTGTTTTGTTGATTTTCTAGAGCTAAGAAAATGATGAATAAAATGTTAATAATATTAATGATATAGATGAAACTTAATTTTAAAATATATCCTGTGCACTTTTTTTATTAGCACACCCCTGGATTTATCCCCATTGTGTCTGATGATTTCATGCAATAAATCTTCCCAGTCTCAGGTTTACTCTTAGCTCATCAGGAAGCCTCTTGATGGTATAAAGTGGTGTTAGGAACAGGGGTTTTAGGAACAGACAAGATTTTTGTTCATCTCAATTCAGCCCCACCCAAAGATTACCAAAAAGATCATAACAGATAACCTACTATTTTCTCTCCCTCTGGAGTGGACCATCATCTGCTGCACCATCTAGATATGGCACTGACAGGTTGAACTTGCCAGCTCCTGAGTAGTTAGGATAAATTAGCTATATTCTGTTTTCCAGGAGTCAGAGTGATTCCTGTCCACAAGGTTGTACTTTGTAAACATTAAAGTACTATGCAAATTACTACTACTACTACTACTACTACTACTACTACTACTACTACTACTACTACTACTATCACTACTACTACTACTACTACTACTACTACTACTACTACTACTACTACTATTACATATAGTATGGTAGTATGGTATGGAAAGAACAGTGTATTTAGAGTCAGAGAACCTAGTTTTAGACTCTGGCTCTGCTAATTCCTACCTGTGTGACCTTGGGCAAATGTCTTCTTTTTTCTGGGTCTCAGAAAAAAATGTGTCTAGGGTCTTTTCTGGCTCTTCCTTCAATGCTTTTCCCTTCTCAAAGCACTTTCCCATCCCATCTCTCATGACTCTCAAAATCGCCCTCTGGTGGAGACACAGATTATATCTTATGATCTTAGACTCTTAGGGACCGTCTTGGTCCACCTGTCTTATTTTATAGATAAGAAGACCCAGACCGAGAAAAGGGAAAGTCCAAGGTCACACAGCCAATAAATGGTAGATCAGAGATTCAAACTCTTTCTACAAAGGAGTAAACTGAAGAGTAAGTTACTTGCTGCAGGTTGTAGACTAGCAAATGAACTGATGTTTCCTGACTCTTTCCATTGTAATGAATAGCTTTTCGTAAGCGGCACAATCCCTAAGCCAACTCTACCAAGACAGTGAAAAGCTGAGCATCCTGTATCTCTCTGAATCTTTTTTTTAAAAATAGTTTCCCC
Organism: Pseudocheirus occidentalis; assembly: GCA_028646575.1. Classification (NCBI taxonomy): domain Eukaryota; kingdom Metazoa; phylum Chordata; class Mammalia; order Diprotodontia; family Pseudocheiridae; genus Pseudocheirus; species Pseudocheirus occidentalis. Next base: position 9,258,381 of record CM053595.1, read on the forward strand.
TTTCCTGTATCAACACAGAATCTTAGAGGGATAGTATCATTGATTGCAGAATGTCAGAAGGTGGAGGGACCTTAGACACCATCTAGTTCAGCTTCTCCATTTTATAGATGAAGGAGATTGAGTCATAGAGTAGGGAAGTGACTTGCACAAGGTCACACTGCATGTTGAAGTTGGCCAATGTTTCCCATTGCTGAGTGGGAGGAGTGGAGGTTTTCTTTCATTCTTCAATTGCCTTCCCACCACTATTCAATATAAGAAGTACATTTCATTAAGCCTATTGTGCTATGGCTCATTAGCTAAATTGGTGCTATTAATTAACCCAAAAGGATGCACGATGCTTTTCGGATTTATCCCTTATTTCTCCTTCCTAGTGGCTTAAATTAACTGCTCAAGTATTATTAGGCTGTGAATTCTTTCAGGCTCAGACCTACCGTATCTGGCCTCTGTCATGTTTTCTGAAGTGTTGGATATTGTTTACTTAGATATGGTAACTGATGCAAAGGTTTGGGATTTAGGACTTTATGGGCACAGAATGCCCTGCGCAGGAGGGAGTGAGGTCGTCCAGATAGCCCCTGGTTTTCCAGCACAATGCATTGAGAGGCAAGACTACTCACTGCCCTTAGAGTTTGCAGACATTTGTTCAAATCTCTGACCTAATGATCTCCATGTTCTGACATTGCTTTTGTGAATCCTAGCTTTGTTGCATGTCCTTTGAGTACTCAAAGAGGACCAATGACATCAGGAGGGTAATGTCTTGACTTGCAAGTGAATTGGATTTAAAGGAGGCAGGGTTGTAAAGTCATCAGCCTCACTTTCTCCTCTGGAGTCAATTGGAGTACAGTGGCAAGACATAGGTCAGGAGGACTGGCAAAGATCTTCGAATTCCAATTTTATTATTTACCAACTGGATGACACTGGACAAGTCACTTAACTTGTCTAAGCCTTATTTTCCTTATTGGATATTGCTCCTTCTATTGTAAGAAGGATAGAGGAATGGGTATGGTCATGTCTACCTGTAGCACCAATGCAATATTCACAGCACCCACAATAACTATAAATATGCCTGAATGGTGCTCAATTGCAATATATAACAGACTTTCCATAGAGAAGACAGAAGCAAAACATTTATTCAGATATCAGAAAACCAAATCCCCAAACCAGTAAGCCAATTCCATTCCATTAATAAGCCACAATAGTATAGAGGGCCACAGTATCCTTTAGCCTTCCCACAAACCAGCACAAGCCTAGACATCACAGCAGGTGGAAAACACCAGCTTTTACTCACAAACCTGTCTCCCTTGGAGGTGTGCTCTCCTCCCAATTGTCTAGCTGACTGACTCCTAGCTTCCTGTGGGCTCTGCTCCTCCCTTCAGCAAACTTCTCCCACAGAAAGCTTGATGTGATTGTATTCAGTCTATTAGGGGGCAGAGTATATTTTCAAAGCAGGGAAGGTCTTCAAATTCCCTTAGGCTTATTAAGGGGCAGAGAAGATCTTCAAATTCCCATTACTATTACATTGCCTTATGTATTACTATAGTAATGTCTCATCATGGAATGGTAATATTCTTTACTGGAAGTACTGGCACTAGAGCTAGAAGTACTACACAGCTAAGTGGCTCAATAGATAGAGTGCTGGATCTGGAGTCAGGAAGACCTGAATTCAAATCCAGCCTCAGACACTTACTAGCTCTATGACCCCGGGGAAATCACTTAACCCCATTTGCATTTATCCACTGGAGAAATGGCAAACCACTCCAGTACCTTTGTCAAGAAGACTCCATGGACAGTATGGTCATGAAGATTCAGACTTGACTGAACAACTACCAACAACACTGAAAGAATCATTGGTGTTAGACCTGGGTTCAAGTTCTGACTCTGATGTTCATTAGAGATATGACTGGGGACAAGATCCCCACTCTTGTCCATCTTCACACATTCCATTCAACTAATCAATCAATCAACAAATATTAATTAGCCATCTGCTTTGTGCCAGAGGCACCATGCTATGTGCTAGAGATTTAGAGACAACAATGAAATAATCCCTGCCCTCAAGAAGCTTATATTCAATGAGTAAAACACAACACACACACACATGAGTACATACAAAACATGTGCAAAATATATACAGAGTAATGGTTTGTTTGTTTTGGAGGTAAGGAGTGAAGCATTAGCAGCTGCAGGGGATCAAGAAGGGGCTGATCTTGCAGGTATTAAGGCCTTGCAGGTATTAAGGCCTTACAGGCTGGAACTGTGATTTCATTTCTCAATGAGTAAATTCCTTCTACCACTGTAAGTTGATACATTCTCTGCAATTTATAATCTTAAAGACTGATTTGGAATACTGAATGGTTAAGTGACTTGCCCAAGGTCACACAGGGTATTAGCGCCAGGAGTCAAACCTAAGTCTCCCTGACTTTGAGACTAGCTCTTTCTCCATTGTACTGAACGGCCTCTGATATTAAGCCACCCACTAAAAGGAAAATGTCAAGGTGTGGAGGAAGAATGTTGTTGGCTACATAGTCCACTGAGGAGCTTCCCTTATCTTTGCTCTTTTTGCTCAACAAGCAAGTGGCAGAATCTGAATGCAAGGCAAGGTTTTCTCACTCCAACTTCAGGGTTCTTTCTACCATATCACTCTCGTCTTTGATATTTCAGTCAATAAGCAATCCATGGATTCTTTAAAGGATATGTGATCTACAGTGAACACTGACAATGTGGGAGCTCCATACATCACTTTGGATCAGAGTTGCATCAAGCCTCCTCATTCGTGTCATTTTTGTCATTGGCTTTCTAGAAATCTTTCATTGAAGGTCCATGCAGCACTCTGGAGACCTCCTTGCAGGCCTATGGGCCAGCAAGTATTTGCAAGGACATGCCAGGTAGCAGCACTGAAAAATATTGGCTCCAATCACTTTTTTTCTTGCCTCAGAAAGAATATGCCCGATGAGGTTAGTACCATTTGAGCTTAATGCTGACATAGCCTTGTCACATTGGGTGCTAAGTTTTATGGCACTTGATAAATTCCATTTCCCCATATCCCAAATTTATCCTGAGAATGTGTCCCCAAGGAGCACTAGAGAATTACCCTGCAATGTTTATTGATCCATAAATGCATGGGAGATGGAGTTTGAATAAAAACATATATCTAGGTTGAATTATTTTGCCCAGAACCCTGAGGAAGAAGCTAATATACTCGAGGCTTCTTCTATGTTCTGCGGGGGAAAAATTGATTATATAATAAAATCCTGCCCAGAGAATAGTCCTGGAGTCACATGGAGCAATAGCTTGATCTTAGTTTTTAAATGTCTGGGGAAGAGGGTTAAATTTAAATAGACATGTGGTTTAAAAATATGGTTAATAGTACCCCCAAATACTTTGATGGATCGATGTGATAATTGATATGAGATCACAAAGTCATTATGACCCTGATATCTAGTCATCTGATTATTCAAACATCTCTGCCTGACATTCAAGGTCTTCCACAATCTGCGACCATCCTACCTTTTAAGCCTCATGCCTTTTCAATCCCCCTGTGCTCCCTGTACTCCAGTCAGATTTACACCTCTCCATCCCTTGAAGATGCCCTTGCTTTGCAGGCTCCATACATCTTCTTAAACTGTGACTTAGAATGCCTTTCCTCTCTAACTCCCCATTTGAATCGTTTTCTTTCTTTGACAATTCAGCTCAAATGCCACGTCCATCACTTCCTGACTTCCTGGCACGACCCTACCATTCTCTCATGCTGTTATCTCACAGTTATCCTTCCTTACGCAGTTCAGAATCTTTTTAAAAAGATACAGTAACTTTAGAGGAGGTAGGAGACTCTGGCCCTATTTTCAAGAGTTTCAGATTCTGGGGACACCGATAAGATGACTCAACTCTGCCCTCATGGAGTTTACACTCTGGCCTGGGGATTTCTGAGGAACCATCAGAAATTACTGTATGATAGACAATAAGCCTGAAGATGTGGTTCAAACTTGACGTCTGATGGTGGTACAGAAGAGGGACAGATAGTTATGGCTTGAAGTGGTCACAGAAGGCTCTTGGGGGAGACTCTTGGGGAATTGAATTGATCAGTCACATGACCAACCAACAGGTAACATGCTAAGTACTGGAGTGATAAAGAAGCAAAAAACAGTCTCCAGCTTTAAAGAACTTACATTCTGATGGTGGAGACCATGTATTTATAAACTGATTCAGACTATATGGAAGAAAAGCATAGGGCGGCTAGGTGGTGCAGTGAATAGAGCACTGACTCTGGATTCAGGAGGACATGAGTTCAAATCCGCCCTCAGACAGTTGACACAAAAACTAGCCGTGTGACTTTGGGCAAGTCACTTAACCCCAATTGACCTCCAAAAAGCAAAAAAAAAAAAAAAGCATAAAGAGGAAGGCACTGGAAACTAGGGTGGGGAGGGGGATATGATTTGGGTTGAGTTAAGTCTTGAGGGAAGCCAGAGAGTCTATGAGGTAAGGAGGAGGAGCGCATTCCAGGCATGCGGGACAGTAAGGACAAAGGCGTGGAGATGAGAGGGAGAAACTCATGGATAAAGAAGTATAGGTTCCAGTAGAGCTGGACCATTGAGTTCTTGGAGTGGAGTAATATATGAGAAGACTGGAAAGGTGGGAAGAAACCAAGTTGGGAAGGGCTTGAAGTGGTCAAAAGGATTGTACGTTTGACCCTAGAGGCAATAGAGTTTACAGTTGATTTACTGAGTTGTAGGTAAACACTTGAAGCACCAAGATCAGTTGAAAGTCTACTGTAATTGCCCAGGTGGACAGGTGAGGAGGACCTTGATTCCTTACTTGCACTCATCCACACATCTAATCTGTCATCAAGTCATTTCTACCTTCACAAGATCTCTCATATATATAACGCCTCATGCCTCAACTGTTGAAATAGCTTGCTGGTTCACCTCCCTGACTCAAGTCTCATCTTGATCCCATCTATCTTCCACTCAGCTGGATTTTCCTCAAGTACAGTGTGATCACATCACCTGTTACTCAGCAAACTCTAGTGGCTCCCTATTACCTCCAGGATCAAATATAAAGTCATTGTTGGCATTGAAGGTCTGGCTTCTTCCTACTTTTCTAGTCTTCCTACACTTTACTCCTTTCCATGAATTGATTTCCATATGATCTAGGAACCGTGACCTTGCTCTTCTCAAAGGAAACTACATCTTTAGCATCCTTGGAATCTGCTGTCTCCCCTCATCTGCCTACTGGCTATCCTGATTTCCTGCAACACTCATCCCAAATCCCATCTGTTTTGCAGAAGGACTTTCCTGGTCACCTCCCCCCCCCCAAAGAAGTCAACTTCCCTCTGAGAGTATCTTCCATTTATATTGTACGTACCTAGTTATTAACATGTCTCCCCCATTAGGATGTGAACTCTTTGAGGGCAGGAACCTTGTTTCTACCTTTCTTTGAATTTCCAGTGCCTGCACAGCATCTGGCAGATTGTTGTTCCATTATGTCTGACTCTATGTGCTCTCCAAAGACTTTGCCCACTGGATTTTTTTTGGAAAAAATACTAGAATGATTTTCTTTTCCAGTTCATTTTACAGATGAAGAAATTGAGGCAAACAGAGTTAAGTGACTTGCCCGAAGTCACACAGCTAATAAGTGTCTGTGACCACATTTGAACTCAGATCTTCTTGACTCCAGGCATAGAGCTTTATCCACTTTGCTACCTCGATACCACATAATAACTGCTTAATAAACGCTTGTGGAAATGAGGGGACATATGTAAGGTATGTGAAGAAATAAATGACAAGTGCCCTTGAGAGTTAGTCAGAAAGGCACTGTTGTATAGTGGGAAGATCCCCAGACTTAGAACAAGGAGATATCTGGATTTACATCCCAGCTCTGAAAGTCTCTTGCTATGTGACCATGGCCATGCTACTTAACTTCTCGAGTATTTATTTTCCTCATTTATTAAAATGGTGCCATGAATTCTCCTGCTGGATTACTTTGTGGCAGATGCTTTGTAAACCTAAAAGTGCTTTGAGGATGTGACAGTTTAGCTTTCCTTCAGCTCTACTTTCTTCTTTACCTCCTCTCCTTTTTCTGTCTTTCCTCTTCCTCCTCACTATTTTCCCCATCCTCAAAACCGTGCTGGCAGAGCACTAGATTTTAACAATAGTTCATACTCTGTCTTGGAATAGTGACAACTACCCCATCTCATCTCAGTTTTGTTACTGTCCCTGGCCATGGTGCTAACAGTTTCTAAGCCTGTGCCTAAACTCAGTGGTCTTCCTTTTTTCTCCCATTTTCTGATTGGCTCTGGGTAGGACTGGGCCAAGAGGAGGCAAAGAGCTTAAATAAATCAGTCCTAACCAGAGCTGAGACTGACCTTCCCAAACCCAATGTCTTTTCTCTTAACTTGGCTGGAAACTTTCTTATTGATGCATGTGAAAAATACTGGAATACTGTAAACTTGTAAAATGACAAGAAGGTGACACTGCCTTGAGTTCAGCCTTTTCCCCACCCCCTCAGCCTATCTAAAAATGACTCTAAGTTCATCAAGAAGTTGGATGGAATAACACAGGATGAGACCCTGGACATAAAGTCAGGAGCATTTGGAGACATATTCTAGACCTAAAACTGCCATTAACTGACTGTATGGCCTTTGGCAAATAATTTCTCTTTTCTGGGCCTACATTTTCTCATCTATCAAATGAGGCATTTGACTGGACAGCCTTTTAGATCCCTTCCCATGATGAGATTCTAGGAAAACTTCTTCTTCCTCACTAATACAAGAAATTGAATATTGCAAAAATGTTTATCACAAGTCATTTGATATTAGCTATAAATTATTATCATCTTCACATGCTATTATAAATTAGCAAAAAAGCTGCAGTGTATACCATATACCTCAAAATGACTTTTCAATAAGCTATAAGAAAGAAGAACAATGGTGGGGGGGAGATAATGGTGAATTAAGGTAGGGCAAATAAGACATCTAGTTTGGAGGCAAGATGGTAAGAAGGTGATATTTTAATATTTAGGGGGAAGATATTAAAGGTCCTTATAGATAGATTGCACAGACTGTGTAATTTAGTTTGATAGACAGGTCACGGATTTTATTTTTACCTGGAAGAAAGCAGAGATGGAGAGCTGGTGGCAAGGTGATATAAGGTGGGTGCATGTGTGTGTGTGTGTGTGTGTGTGTGTGTGTGTGACCGTGTGTGTGTGTGTGTGTGTGTGTGAGTGAGCGTGTGTGTGAGTGAGTATGTAGTCTTATTGATGATACTCAGAATTCCAGAGCTGTGCCCCATCGTCTCTACTTCAGAGTGCCCTTTTAGCCATTCCATCTCATGCCCTAACTTCACCTGCCCTATTGGTCCTTTAATTGATATTTGGTGAGGAGCATGACAGAGAGATTTCAAAGAGATGATATTCACGGTAGTGAGCAAAACACTAAATCAGAGATTGAGGGTTCTGAATCATGTGCTGCCTATCCCTATGTTACAAGACCTGGCAATTTACTCTAAAATGCCTCCAGATTTTTACTTGGAAAGTGGGCAGTGTTCTCTTAACAGATAAATAGTGGATTATAGGTGCAGAATGAGATATACTTTTCCAGGTATATATGGTGTTTTGTTTTGCTTATCCGTGCTTGTTACAAGAAGGAGATTGAGTAATTGAGGAGTGACAGTTATGTAAAAAACAACAAAAAATTCTAAATAAAAGGGGACTCTCAGTGCTGACCTGCCACGTAAGGACGTCATGAACAGTGATAACAAAGTCTGCCAAACACTTTACAAATGAAGGTGCTAAATGGCTACATTTGGGTCATGTTGGACAAATTATATTTGTTACACTTTACCTCACCTAACCAACCATTAAATGTAGCTATGTGTTCAATACTTTATTTTCCCTCTTGTTTGTTTATTAATAACATACTACTCATTCATGTTGTTGAAAATATATTCATTGGACCAAAACATTTTTGTGGTTTCCAGAGTTTTGTCCATAGTCTGAGAGGTAAGGTCAGCTGGAAGCCTCCTAAGATTTGATTTGAAAAAAAAAAAGATCACCAATCTGTGCCCAGGTGCATATCTTCAAAGTGTCCCCTGGAAAGGTAAGCAGCCCACCAGCTCATTGAATGGACCTTCTGCTGAGGTTGTGTGGCAGGACACAAACTAGAACTTCACAGGATGAAAAAGCACGATGGAATTGAGAGCTACCTTGATGGAAGGAATTGATGAAACCATAGAACCGCTGAGGTATTAAAGGAAGAACAACCAGAGACACAGGATTAAATTAGAATGATTGATTTTTAGAGCTAACAGGGACCCCAGAGGTCATCTCATTCAACCCCCTGTGACAGATGAGCTTGTATGTGGGCACTGTTGGAGGGGTATTCTCTTTGGGGACAGATCACTTCTTGTATCTACATGATTATATTTCCTGATATTTTGGTGTCTGGGGCTGGGAAGAAACCTCTTCCCCTATCTAATTATGGAATAGAGGGAACACCAAGTTTTCAAAAGCTGTGGAAGGTACAAGATAGGCTTGAAGTACAAGTTCAGAAACACAGGACTCTGTGTTTCACAGACAGCAGACAAGGTCTTAGCTAAATGAGAGAGGCTTATTAGCATATGGCGTCAGACAGATTTTGTTTTCTTTTGTTTGGCTACAGTCACCCATGAAATGAACAAAAAGGCAGTTAGCAAGTGGCAGTGTGGAGTGAATATCCCCATACCTGTCATGCAGTTGGGGAGGCAGGGCTTGATTGACTCAGAGGGAGCCATAACTGGGTCATGTGGCAATCAGGAGGGTGAATACAAAGTTGGTGTGGAAGCTTTTCTAGGATGGAGGAAGAAATTACTGTTTGAAGTCACTTGGGAAGAGGTGAAGGAACCATGGGCCAAGTTACTCTTGGGAACTTATTTAGATACCAGCTAATGTGATGATCTTTCCCAGGTGGGTTGTTTCTGAATCTGAATATCCTTGTGACTAAACCGCAGACAATGTCCTTTGGTAGCTTTTGTGTTGTTGTGCAAGCATTAGAAAGAGAAGAACAAAGGAATGTTTGGACATTTGGTCATGGTGATAACTGCAGGAGAAGAGGGACCATTAGTTATGGGCTGGATGTGACAAATCTCTGAGCCCTGGGAACTAATCAGAGATCACAAACAGGGAGGCAGGACAATTGAACTCTGGGGCAGGGAGGCAGAAGTAGGTAGCAACAGGTTTAAGCAGAGCATTAATCTCTTTCCCACTCTGAGGCCATTAGTTTTTTTAAATTAAATTGGTTTATTTACTTTTAATTTACAACATTCAGTTCTACAGTCCCTTGAGTTTCAGATTTTCTCCCCCTTCCTCATGCCTTCAACTGTGCTGCTTTATGAATGAGAGGTCTTTCTTTGATCTCTTCCTTTCTCCTCCCAAACACTCAATTATATGGACACAAATTGAGTCACTTTCAGTAACACCAGCCCTGTGATTTTACCTGTTGTCTACCAGTGAGGTGGAGCAGTAGATAGAGCACCAGCCCTAGCTTCTCTCCTGAGCACCAGTCTCATCTCCGCAACTGCCTTTAGCTATCTTGGAGCAGATATGCTGTAGGAATCTCATATTCAACATGGCCAAAACCAAACGTTAGCTTTTCTCTCAAAGCTTTGCCTCTTCTGAACTTCCCTACTAACATATTACCATCCTCCCAGTTTCTCAGGCTTAAAAATTTAGTCATTTTTTGATCCTTCACTTGTACTCACTTTATTTTTTTAATTAATTATTTTTATTTTCTTGTTTACATCATTCCTATCATTCCTTTCCATGAGATTTTGGGTTACAAATTTTCTCCCTGTATTTCCCCTATCCCCAACCCCAAAACAGCGCTCCCACTGTAAAGCCCCTCCCCTGTCTGCTCTCTTTTATGCCCTCCTCCAGCACCCCTCTAACTTTCTGGTAGAGTAGGGAGGGTCTCCCTACCCCAGTCCCTGTATATCTTAATTCCCAGTTGCATGTAGTTAATAATAATAATAATATGTATATATATGTTTTGTTTTTCAACATTTGATTGTAGAGCTTTAAATTCTAGATTCTCTCAGTTCTTTCCTTGTCATCCAATCCCCATTGGAAGGACAAGCAATTCAACACAGACTGTACATGTGTAATTATGCAGGACATCTCCACAGTGGAGATTTGTGAGAGGCTGATTATATGTCCCTCCTTCCTATCCTGCCCCTGCCTTGTTCTATTCTCTACTCTGTCCCTGTCTCTTTACTGAAGTGTGTGCTTCCAGCAACCCTCCCCCAGACCCTGCCCTCTCCTCTGTCATTCTGCCTCTCATCCCCATCCCCCCTACTGTCCTGTGTGGCATGATACCCAGTTTAGAGTT
>CM053595.1:9281858-9294954 GCA_028646575.1 Pseudocheirus occidentalis
TTGTTTAAATTAAAGTAAGATTGTTGACCCCTTTGAAGCTGTCTTTCCTTTAGAAAAGCAGATCAAAGAACCTGTGCTAGCAGGTCTCACACCTCCACAACAGCTCTAAGTAGTATTAAGGATACAGGGACTTGGCTCCTATTGAGATGGAGGCTTTGCAGCAAGGCAGGAGCAGTGAGCGTGTCCTGCCATGCCCCCCTGGGATGGTTTGGTACTTAGGGGATGGAATTGTCTATGATGGGAGTGGGGAGGGGTCATAACCCCCCAGGGACCCACCCTGTTGGCTTTGTCACCCAACTGCCCTTTTGGGCTTGGAGGAGGGGGTGGAGCAGTGTTAAGACTTGCACTCTTTGACTCATTAGAGCATATATGCACCTGAGAGTGCCAGGTAGGAGCCTGCAATGGCTGCATCAGGAGGACCCCCCCCTCCCAAGAAGACTTTTAGGATTTGGACACTCTGTTTTGGCTGGAGGGGATTGTAACCTATTGTGACCTAGGGGTAGAGTGTGTTGTATTCTCTCCTACCCCAGGGATGTGTTGTGCTAGGGAAGACCCTGGCCTTGGATCCCTCTGATTGTACCTGAGTGAGGAGGAATTGGTTGCTCACTCCCCAGAGATTTTGAACCCCAAAGAATGTATAAGGTAGGGAGGGCATGCTATATTATATACTGAATGCGATGATGTAATGCCGTGTGCTATGTTACACACTGAGAGTAATGTTCTATTCTAAATGATACGTTTTGTTTAAGCTCGTGTGGCCATGTTAGTAGTAAATTGTTATGTTGTTATGAATTGTGAATGTTTTAGTTTATTGAATAAAGTTTAGACTTTTAAGATGATTACACCCTTAAAAATATTCACAGCCCCAGCCCGCTTGTGTGCTGTGTGGATTGGCAATACATGGTGGGGAACCTGTGGCCTCCACGCCGTATGTGGCCTTCTAGGTCCTCAAGCGTAGCTCTTTGACTGCATCCAAACTTCACAGAACAAATCCCTTTAATAAAAGGATTTGTTTTGTAAAACTTGGACTTAGTCAAAAGGCCACACCCAGGGACCTAGAAGGCCACATGTGGCCTGGAGGCAGCGGGTTACCCACCCCTGTCCTAGGCACTGTAAGCAGGGTTGGATTTTTGCTTCTCTAGTACACTGCTTTACTCTTGGGGGAGAGGGAGGAAACTTAGTTCCCATATCCCCAGGGACTTAGGCTGCAGGACCAAGCAGATTTGGCTTCCCTGGGAGTGGAGACTGTCGCAGAGTCTCACCCTTAAGAGAGATGGGATGTGTGTTTCCTAACCTAGAGCATGCCTGGACAACACAGGACTTTAGGTGACCAGGCTGGCCTGGGAGCTAGGGAAATACTTCTGGAGGATGGTTCTTCTGCTTCTAGGACAAGGGAAGTTAAGCCAGAAAGTAGCTGAAAGTAGGATAGCCCAAGAGTGAACCAAGTAGCTGTGGAAGTGGAAATGGGTGCAGAAGTAACAACTTAGAGAAAACAGACAAATCAGATGTAACGCTTGGGATTCAAGCAGCCAAGCACAGAATTCTCTCAAATCTGCATTCCTTCTCTCAAGATCACACCCAACCTATTGAACCTTGTGGAAGCAGATGAGGAAGGCCATTTATCATCAGGAAAACAGAACCGAATTAGGCATCTTGCCATCTGCGTGCTGCCCCCTTCTCCCCACCTGGAATGACCACCCTCCAGATCTAGGATGTGACTTCCAGAGACCATGTCCATCTCCCATCAGGGAAAATGGGAACCTAGTGACAAAATTTCAGCAAAAATGATTGCATACTTGGTAGAAGAAATAGAAAAAAGTAATATCGTCTCTTAGTAACAATGAGCAACACTACACTTCTATTTGCATGTATTTGTCTTTGTAGGATCTTTTTTTTAGCTCTGACAATTCTTAATCAAATATTGAAATAAGCTGAATGTAGAACCATACCTTCAATTATTTAACCAATATTTAAAAAAATAACGAAGTATATTCAATCACATTTCTGACTAAAAATGAAATTTTGTTAAGAGCATAAAATGTTATACCATTAATAAAAAAAATTAAATCCTGCTAATTACATAATTGTCTCACCTTTTTAACATCTATTTTATGTTTTATAACATATGTAGCATACTATTACATATATAATTTATAAATTAGTAAACATAAATATATGGGAGATGGGCCATGCTGCGTCACGGTCGCTAAGATGGCTGTGGCGGCGAACGGGGCCGCTGGGGCGAGTGGGGCTGGGGGCTCCGGTGGTGCTGCAGGCAGCTGCCAGCATGTAGGAGCAGCTCAAGGGCAAGTGGAACTGCAAGACCCCCAACTTGAGCAAGTGTGGGGAAGAGCTGGGCCGCCTCAAGTTGGTGTTGCTGGAGCTCAACTTCCTGCCTACCACGGGTACAAAACTGACCAAGCAGCAACTCATCCTGGCCAGTGACATCTTGGAGATTGGTGCCCAGTGGAGCATCTTGTGGAAGGACATACCCTCCTTTGAGCGATACATGGCTCAGCTTAAATGCCATTACTTTGACTACAAGGAACAACTCCCCGAGTCAGCCTACATGCACCAACTTCTGGGCCTCAATCTGCTCTTCCTGCTGTCCCAGAACCGAGTGGCTGAGTTCCACACTGAGCTGGAGCGGCTACCTGCTAAGGACATCCAGACCAACGTCTACATCAAGCACTCTGTGTCCTTAGAGCAGTACCTGATGGAAGGAAGCTACAATAAGGTGTTCCCGGCCAAAGGAAATATCCCTGCTGAGAGCTACACATTCTTCATTGACATTTTGCTGGACACAATAAGGGATGAGATTGCCGGCTGTACTGAGAAGGCCTATGAAAAGATCCTGTTTGCGGAAGCCACATGAATCCTTTTCTTCACCACTCCCAAGACGATGACTGAAGAGGATGGATCCTGGGCCCTAGCAATTACTACAGCTTCAAATGCCAGCAGCAGAAGCCTGAGGATACAACCATCCCCTCCACAGAGCTGGCGAAGCAAGTCATCGAGTATGCAAGGCAGCTGTAGATGATTGTCTGAGAGGGGGGCAGGCTGAGAGACTTATTTAAAAGGGGAATAGTTTGGTTTGAGAAATGACATGAGGTAAAAAAAATATATATGGGAGATGGATACTGAATGGGGAGGGGTGTTGTGGCTAGGGGTTCATGGTCAAAAAAAGTTGGAGACTACTGCTTTAGGTAATGCCATTCCCCTCTGCCTCTAAGGCAATTCCTACTCCAGGCTTCCTTGAGAGCAGATTCTGCCTGTTCTTCAGGATGTACATCAAATGTCAACTCTTCCATGAAACTCTCCTTACTCTTCTCTATATTTCACCTAGAAGTGATCTCTTTCCATCTTCTGAATTTGAGATGACCCCACTTCTTCCTCTTACTGTGAGCTGAAATTAAGGATAGAAATAGGAACCAGACCTATGATTTCATTGGTATACCACTGTAGGTTGACAATTTCTCTGCAACTTTTAGTTTTAGAAAGTTGCCTAGAACACTAACGTTAAGGGACTTATTGAGGGTCATATAGTCAGCATACATCAAAGGTGGAACTTGAACCCATGTGTTGCTACTTGCATGGCTGGCTTTCCATCCCCTCTGCTACACTGCCTCTCAGATGGAAATTATCTGCAAAACTGGAAGACAAGGGTTTATATGGTTACTTCATTGAGTTCAAATGAGTCATCAATCAGAATGGATGGAATCTGCAACTAGGAAACTAGAAAAGTGAGCAATGGACATTGGTAGTGGTGGTTGGTGGTGGGTGTCTTGTCAGTCATTCCAGCTCTTCTGATGGACTCAAAGTCATTGCAGACTAGAAAGACCCCTGGAATAAGCTCTATATTAGAGGTGCTTCCTTGAGCAAGGATTTTGAACATGAAAAAAAAGGAATCAGTCTAGGAACACTGGAAAGGTAGTTTCCAAGGCTTCAAAATGTGATAGTATTAAGAACCCTAGGGACTTGGCTGAAATCTTTCTGAAAAAACTAGGGAGATAAATGTCAGTTTAGGAAGTATGAGATGCTATGACTTGCCCAGGAAATGGTGTAGGGGCTAGCATAAGGATGGGTAGACATGATCAGGTGGAGGTGACTACAGAAGACAATGGAAGTCAGTGTTGGAAGATACCTTACTGAAACTGAGAAGGAAAGTGATTTCTCCAGTGTCAAATATAGTACATTAACTAGTTAATGGAAGAACTGGGATTTGAACCTGAGTACCAAACCCAGATTTTCATTATACTGAACTTTCTCTGACAGGCAATTAAATTTTATATTTTTATTGTGCTTTGTACCAGTCATATAAAACATTGCCACTTAAATCCCTGTCTGGTGTCTCATTGTGACCATGAGTTCAGAGTAGTGCAAGGTCTTGTGGATGCTATCAAACAGGAAAGACTTAAATCACTAGCTAGTCTGGATAGACATGCACAGCATGCCCGTTTTTTGAGGACCTTCCTAGTGCACCTGGGTCAGTTCTCACATACAGATCCCTAGAAAGGCTCTCTTAGATTCAAAGATACTTTGACTCTCCAGCCATTGAAACACCATTCAAAACCATAGCTCATGAGCCCCTACTTTGACTAGTCATCTGGAAGACACAATTAGTTCAAAGCATAGGCTTTCAATAAAGCAGTATAAACCCATGAAATGTTATGAAAATTAGATAGAGACATCCTCTTTGCTCCAAATACATATACCACCAGTAGGAAGAACAGACACATGATAATATGGCTAGGGCACAAACACACAGAGCTACACATGAAGGGAATACATGTGACCAGTGCACATAGGTGAGGGGAAACTCATGCTTCCGATGATGTAAAGTTTCCAGTGTGTTTACTGATGTCATTATGAAGACAGAAAAGAGGAAAAAAAGACAGTAAAATTGGGGCAATTCCAAACTAATTTGTTTAAGTAGACTCTTCCACTGCAAATGACAAATAAACAATGAACATTGACTCGGATCGTTAGCCAACAGTTAAAGAAGCTTAAGTGTTGTAAGATAATTCCAATTATGAGATCCAAGGAATCTTAGAAACTACTTTAGCCAGTATATAGCTGGCCTCCTTCACAAGCTGAGAGAGCAATGCATTCCTGGAAGCCAAAGGTAATTCTAGTTAATATTGAACTCATTTATAAACACTTATGGAAGAAGATAGTGGAAGGTTATGAGTAGTATCATAAAGGCATAAGGATCCATGGAGTGAAAAACAAGTTAACAGAAAACTGGCCATGAAGCTGGATGGAGAATAATGAATAGATGGGAAATAGAAAAGCTCTTTAAAGATTTTTAAACCAAACTCTTTTTGCCATCAATGAGAGTGGAGTAGCTACATTTGGATTTTGGCATCACAGTGCCAGATGTAGCACATGAGAAAGTGGAAGTGAAAATAAAGATGGGAAAAGCAGCCGGACAGGACGGGGCAGAAATGACAGTGGTCCAGTGCAGGTCACATGATTTTGAGGGTGTTGAGGAGTCAGCTCTCAAGATATCTAAAAAGGAGAGACCATAAAAAAGGTGACAAAGAACATAAGTAACTACCAACTCTTATATCACTTTTTTATCTCTACAAAATAATCGACACACGTACATCAAGGGCATCATTGATGATGGTCTGGGAAGGGAACAGTCAATATTTCACAAAGGGTATTCTATATCAAACAACATTTACAGCCACAGAGTTGTCTGAAAGGTGTAGAGCAGTGGTTCTCAACCTGTGGGTTATATTCAATTTGTAACAATGAAAATACATCCTGCATATCAGATATTTATATTACGATTCATAACAGTAGCAAAATTACAGTTATGAAGTAGCAATGAAAATAATTTTATGGTTGGGGGTCACCACAACATGAGGAAGTATATTAAAGGGTTGTGGCATTAGGAAGGTTGAGAACCGCTGGTGTAGAGAATGCAATATTCCACTGTGCTTAATGTTTGTGGACTATAGAAAGCATTTGATTCAAAAGGGCAAAATGTTGCCTTAAAGGCTCTCCTCCGACAAGGTACCTTCCATGCATGTTTAGATGTAACAACAGAGGTAATTCATGTCTATAATCCTTTGATTATTAAACAAGGTGTTTATATGCTTGCCAAAGGTGTTACAACTGTTATGGAAGATGCCCAGTTCAAAATCCAAGTGGAAAGAACATTTCCTATGGGTAGTAACTTTTTGGGGGAAGAGGAGGAAAGATTGGTGAAAAATAAACACAGTAGAGTCTTGTATTCTCTACACCTTTTAGCCAATTGTGTAACTCGACTAGAAAATTGTTTGCAAAAGCCTGCTTCCTCCCTTCCTGTTTTTTTTAAAGGATACCTTCAATTCATTTGCATATCATTTTCATAAAGATCACATAAACAGTGAAGCATGCCTCCCACCTCTCAGAGAGAGAGATATGAGATACACATTGTCACACATGGCCAGTGTATTGATTCATCCTCCAGGTCACCCAGGCTCATAACCTCTGGGTCCTTCTCTCTTTCTCACTTGTACTCACTCTGCATATCCAATCTGCTGTCAAGTCTTATTTCTTCTTTCTCTGCATTTCTCAAGTGTCCCCTTCATGCCGCTCATACAGACTTCATCTTGGCACAGACCCCTATCACCTTCATATGGACTACTGCAATAGACTTCATCCTCTTGTATTGTCTTTCTCTGCTCCAGTCTATCCTCCACCCAGTTACCAAATCAATCTTCCTAAAGTGTGTGGTCTGACCATGTCACTCCCTATTCAACAAACTCCAGTGGCTCCTTATTACCTCCAGGATCAAGTATAAAAATCTCTGTTTGGCTTTGAAAGTCTTTTACAACCTGGCCCCTTCCTACCTTTCCAGTTTTCTTATACTTTATTCCCAACCACATTTTTGGTGATCCAGATACACTGGCCCATTTGCCATTGCTTGCACGAGACTCTCCATCTCCTGGCTCTGGGCTAGAATTTTTCAAGGAAACAACGTAGAGCTACTCACTGGCCAATAGTTTGTAGACACCACTCTTCCCTTTGAAAATGAGAAATTTGGGGGCAGCTAAGTGGTGCAGTGAGCAGAGGACCGGCCCTGGAGTCAGGAGGACCTGAGCTCAGATCTGACTGTGGACACTTACTATGTGACCTTGGGCAAGTCACTTAACCCCAATTGCCTTGCCTTCCTCCCTCAAAAAAAATTCCTTTTTCACTTCTGTGACACCTTTTTCTCTTCTCTACAATATCTTGAAGATCATGGACAATCATACGTCTTTCTGTAAAAACACGTATTAGAAGGAAGACCTTTTTTTTCTCTCTTGGCAGTGACTCCTAAGGTCTGAAGCAAGAGCTGGCCCATATTCAGTGATTTGAGTTTACCATAATATAGTTTAGGGCAGGCAGGTGGCAAAGTGGATAGAGTGTAGGCCCTGGGCTCAGAAGGACTGAGTTAAAATCTAGTTTCAGACATTAGCTGCATGACCCTGGACAAGTCACTTAATTTTGCTTGCCTCAGTTTCCTCAGCTGAAAAAATGAGCTGGAGAAGGACATGGCAAACCACTCTAGTATCTTTGTCAAGAAAACACCAAGTGGCGTCACAAAGAGTTGGACCTGACTAGTTAAAAAACAAAAAACACCAACATAGGATAACTAAGTGATGCAGTGGGTAGAGCGCTGGGCCTGAAATCGGGAAGACTCATCTTCTTGAGTTCAAATCTGGTCTCAGACACTTACTAGCTGTGTGACCCTGGGCAAGTCACTTAACCCTGCTTGCCCCAGTTTTCTCATCTGTAAAATGAACTGGAGGAGGAAATGGCGAACCACCCCAGTATCTCTGCCAAGAAACTCTAAATGGGGTCAAGAAAAGTCAGACAGAACTCAAATGATTGAACCACAACAAAATTACATACATCATCTTGTATGATTTTCTTTTTTCTTTATTTATTTATTTATTTTTGCCTTTTTTTTGGAAGGGCAGTTGGGGTTAAGTGACTTGCCCAAGGTAACACGGCTAGTTTTTGTGTTAAGTGTCTGAGGCCGGATTTGAACTCAGGTCCTCCTGACTCCAGGGCCGGTGCTCTATTCACTGCGCCACCTAGCCGCCCCTGTTCGCCACTTAGCCGCCCCTCTGCGCCACCTAGCCGTCCCTATCTTGTATGATTTTCAAAATAACCGTGGAGTCTCTGATACAGATAATACCTCCATTCTGCCCAGAAGGAGAGTGATGAGTTAACTTGAGCATGATCATGCTCTTCACAAGCGTCAGAGGAGAATTTGAACCCAGGTTTCTTTTAGTCCCTAGCTCAGGGCTCTTTCCCATCTCTCTGATTGTTTAGACACTTTTCTCACTTTGAGACTAAGGGAAGAAATGCTTTGGTTTGAAGTCCAGTTCAGGAGTATCTTCAGGAGCCCAGTGTCCCAACAGTCAGATTAGAACTTCTGGCAGTTGAAGAGTGAGACATAAAGAAAGCCTCTGGGGAGGGAGTCCTTGGGATTCAGGGTGGAAACTCTTCCCAGGCCCACAGGACAGACTTCTCACAGTGCCCCTTGGCTTTGGCACTTAGTACGTTCTACTTCATACTGTAAACTTTTTATCATAGACTAGGGAATGAAAAAACTAGAAGGGGTCTTAGGCATAGGACCATAGAACCTCAGAGTTGGAAGGCACCACAGAAATCATCTAGTTCATTGGACATTGATAAACTGAATAAATTGATATATTCAAGTCTGTTTTGCCCAACGTCACAGGTCCACTAAGAAGAAAAGTGTACATTTGCTATCCCTACTAGATGACGATAAGCACCCATATATTCATGATCTTGTGCCTTCTTCAGTGTCTAACCCAAAGCTTTGCATACAGCAAGTAGATGCTTAGAAAACTTTTATCCCATTGAATATTGATGGAGAGGAAGCTCGACATAGGGGCTGGTATTCGGGAAGGCTTTGGCTCATTCAAGCCTTTCCTTCTGAAATAGTTTGGCTGTATGACCTGGAATAAATCACAGCCTCTTGGTGCTGCCAAACACCTCTGTTAGATTATAAGTTTCAGAAGAGTTGCCAATCTGCCTTGGCAGATTTCTTATACAAGTGAAATCAGAGCTCTGAAACAAAACAAAGAAAAAAGCCAGCTGATAGAGGAAATGGGGATGGGATTAGAGAAAGGGGGCACTTCTGAGGTTCCTACTTAGCTGTCTTTGGGCTACAGTGGGGTGAGGTGTGTAGGATGGGGGGGACTTGAATCAGATGGAGCAGATGTGTTTTCCTTTGTTTTCTTGTTTTCATCACATTACAGCACCGGAAAGTACCTCAGAAAGCACCTGTTCTACATCATATTTGAGCAGGAATCTTTTCTATGATATCTGTAGCCACCAGAAGGCATCTAGTCCTATATATAAGACTCCCCTGGACATAGACTCCTGGCAGCCTATTTCAATGCTGTGTTTTTGTGTCACACAATACACCCCATCTTCTACCCTCCTGACTTTGCCCTCCTCCTCCCCTCTGCCTTACTTAATCCAAACACTACCCTTGTACAGGAAGACTTTCCTGACACCCACCAACCGCTAGTACCCTACCCCTCAAGCTACCTTGTATTTAACTACTTTCTATTTATTCTCATATTTATTCACTGTCTCCTACCTCTCTTTTCTCCTCCTCTTTGTGTCTTTCATCTCCTTTTTCTCTCCTTCCTTCTCTTCCTCCTCCTGCTCCTGCTCCTCCTCCTCCTTCTCTCTGTCTCTGTGCTTCTGTCTCTCCTCTCCCTTTTGAATGTAATATCCACTGGTAGGCACTATTTCGTTCGTTGGATTTTGTGTCCCCGGTACTTAGCACAGCGCCTGCTCCTTGGTTAAGTGCTAATTAATACCTGTTGGTTGAGGGACGAATTCTAAAGAACCTCAGAAATTGTGTGACATCAGGGCCAGTTGAAAAGAATGGATCTCTGCCAAGGAAGACTGACATAGAAGGAAGTTTAGGGGTAGGGACTGGGACAGGGACATCAAGGCTGGAAAGTCTACCTGTTTAAGAGCTTGGTACCAACAATTGCCCTTGGGGGCTTGGTGGAAGGGGAAATTTCAAGGTTTACTGAACACAGAGCCAATCTGACCAGGGATCATTGTACTCACGGAGCAGTGTGCATCTATGTGCGTGCAAGCGTGTGTATTCCCGAAACAGGACAACATCAGGTCGAGGGAACACTGAGACATAAAGTTGGCCTCAATGACCCCTAGAGTCCAAGATGAAAACAAGGTGGTGCCCCTCTTCTCCTCTCTCAGACTGTGCGTGGTCTGAACGGCCCACCCTTCCAGCCTAGTTTAGCCCCACGCAGTCGTGGGTCGCACCCGGTCCCTCCACCTGCTGCTGCCCTCCACCAGCCAAGTACGGTGGCTGTAGCGGCGTGCGCAGGTTGCGCAGTACTGCGCGCTCGGATATCTGCTTATTCCCAAGCTCCGCTAGGGGTCCGGCGCTGCTTCTTCCTTTAGACTAAGCAAGGTGGTGGTGATGGTAGTGTTGGGGCGGGGGTGGAGGGGGGGGGAGGAGTGATGCTGTTTCAAGCCCTTCCAAAGCTACTTCTTCCTCTGCCTTTTACGGGTTATTCCCTCTAGGGCAGGGTACTTGAGGGTGTCTTGCAAGTTCTGGGTCCCTACCGTCTTACCGGGTCTTTCAGAGATGATAGACCACTGTGGGACTCTCGAGAAGAGGTTAACTGGGGCCAGGGACAACCCCTGGCCCCTCCTATCCACCCTTTTGCCCCTTCATCCTCCCCTCCCACCAACTCTAAAACGCTAAGCTTTGGAGATCTGCGCCCAGGGTAGAGCTGCAGCAACCGACCCTCGGGTGCCTCACTCTGATTTCGCCTCCTTTATCTATTTTTTTTTCGGACCCCCGCCCCCAAGTAGAAAACGGAGGCGGCGGCGGCGGCAGCAACACCTCCGCAGCTCGCGGCTCGCGCCAGCCCGGTGGCATCGCGGACTTCGGCGCGAAAAAGTCCATCGGAAACGCCCCCCTGCCTACCTCGGAGGAAGCACAATTAGTGCATGGGGAGGAGAAGGGGGAAGGAGGAGAAGGAGAAGAAGGAGAAGGGGGAAGGAAGAAGGAGGAAGAAAGATAAAGGAGAAGGGGGAAGGAAGAAGGAGAAGGCGAGAGGAGGGGAAAGGGGAAGAAGGAGAAGGAAGAAGGAGGAGAAAGGGGAAGGAGGAGAAAGAGGGGAAAGAAGCAAGGAGAGAGGGAAGGAAGAGGAAGAAGGGGGAAGGAGAAGGAAAAGGAGGAAGAAGGGAGAAGGAAGAGCAAGAGGAGGAAGAAGGGGGAAGGACGAGGAAGAGGAGGAAGAAGGGACAGGAGGAAGAGGAGGGGAGGTGGAGGAAAGGAGGAGGAGGAGGGGCGGTGACCAAGTGGCCAGCGGCGACTGGGGCGCTGCCGCTGGAGAGCGGGCTGGACGCCGCGGGGAGCCCCGAGCATCGGCAAGCGGTGCGGAGAGTGCAAGAGCAAGCCAGCCAACAAGCGGGCGGGCGGGCGAGCGGAACAGCTAGCTACGAGGCTGCAGCTGCGGGCGGAACCTGCAGAGCGCCTTCCACCCGCCGGAGCCAGGCGCGGAGAGGAGGAGACGGCACAGAGGGCGCTTGGAGGCAGCTCCGCAGGCATGAGGGGGCAGTGACAGGGAGCCCGGAGGCGCGGACAGGCGATTTCCAGTCCGCCCGCCTCCAGCCACTTGTTCTCTCAAGCTCCCAAGCTCAATTAGGATGGCTTTGCCGAAACCTGCCGAGCCTGCGCCGGGCGCCCAGAGGAAAGCACCCAGTCTGCTGGAGATGGGCGCTCTCTGCCTGGACTCGGAGATTATCTTCGGCTTCACGAGTCATCTCCTGCGCAGGAGAGGAAAGGTGAGGGGGGCCTGGGCAATGCGTGAACCCCAGCCCCTCCCCCAGCCTCCTCGACCCCCTACTTCTGGATGTTTTGAGGAGCCAGGGTGGGGGTTGGGGGCGCTGAGCGGGGCAAACGGTCGAAGCAGAGGAACCAGGGCTGACTTCACCATACTTGTCTCTCAGTGGAAACTTGGAGCCGGGTTGGTGGTGCCCGGGATGTACCTACCCTCAGAAGGCAGTTTCCCAGCTCAAGGGGAGAACAACTGACGGGGATGCGAAGCAGGAGGCTGTTAGCAGAGGGAGGGTAAAGAGGGGCGGGGAGGTGGGGGTGGTATTGCTCTAGCTTCTGGTCGAGGCAGCTTCCTCCCCTCCCCCCACGCCCAAAGCCAACACCTTCCTCTATTTCAGCACCAGGCGCCGTCCAACGAGACTTTGAAGACACAGTTGTGTTAACTCTCGGCTTGTGGTACCGCCGGGACTAGGGGTGTCCGAGGCAAGGCAACTCCCAACCAAACTTACCCCTATTATCCTGAGACGAGTTGGGAGAGGAAAGGGGAAAAGGAGGAAGAATCCCAGTGCCAGGATTTTAACGGGGAACCCCCGGCATTTCTAGGGCGCGGCTAGGGTGGGGTTCCTAAGCTGGGAACCCTGACCTCCAAGCCCTGGTTGGGTGAGGATTTCTGGCCCAGGGTTCGACCCTTGAGGCATTTGCTTTTCTCTGCTCCCTCCCTCCACTACAAGCTCCCCCTTAGCCCTGCAAAATCCTCGCCGGGAGCGGATGGGATTGAGAGCCTGGGATGGGTTGGGGGTGGGGGGTGGGTAGGAATGGGGGGGGCAGAGGTGATTCAGATGTCTCCTAGGGTCCAACCCTAGCCTCAGCTTCTCACTTGAAGAAACATCTCAGTATTAGAGGAGGGGGCAGGTTGGGTTGCCTTCTTTCTTTCCCAACCCGGAAACTTGAATTTCTTCTTTGTCCCCCTCCCCCACCTCAATCCCCACCCCCAAGACCCAAAGAGATATGGTTTATGGAGTCGTGCGCGGCGCGTGCGTGTGTGTATGTGTGTGCGCGCGTGTGTATGTATGCATGTGAGGTGTTGCATTTGTGGGGAGAAGTAGGGGGTGGGGTCTAGCCATTGCCTCGCGGGGCTATGGACGCACACGTGCGTGTGTTTGTGGGCGCGCGCGCGAGCGCTACTCCGATTACGGGGTTCTAGATGAGGAATGTCCGGGACCACGCCACTGGGAGGGGCGCGTGGCC
>CM053595.1:9295054-9323636 GCA_028646575.1 Pseudocheirus occidentalis
CGGAAACTTGAATTTCTTCTTTGTCCCCCTCCCCCACCTCAATCCCCACCCCCAAGACCCAAAGAGATATGGTTTATGGAGTCGTGCGCGGCGCGTGCGTGTGTGTATGTGTGTGCGCGCGTGTGTATGTATGCATGTGAGGTGTTGCATTTGTGGGGAGAAGTAGGGGGTGGGGTCTAGCCATTGCCTCGCGGGGCTACGGACGCACACGTGCGTGTGTTTGTGGGCGCGCGCGCGAGCGCTACTCCGATTACGGGGTTCTAGATGAGGAATGTCCGGGACCACGCCACTGGGAGGGGCGCGTGGCAGCCGCCGCCAGTGCTTGGTGGGAAGGGGAGGAAATAGATGAGGTGGGGTAAACTGGGGGATTGGGGAGGAGGTGGTTCTCGGAGTTGGGAGGCGAAGCAGCATTTAGGATAGCTAGCCCTAGGTAGCAATAGGACTGGGGCGGGGCCACTGGAGAACTGGGTGTTTGCTGGGCGCATCAGGTGGAGTGGAGCGGAATAAAGAAAGTCGAGTTAGCGAGGGTCACATTCCTGTTTTTATCGTTGTTTGGGATCTCTATGGGGATGGAGGGACATTGCTTCCTTGGTGCCAGCTGCTTGAGGAGGATACTCTGGTTGTAGAGTGTGTGTGTGTGTGTGTGTGTGTGCAAAGGAAGAACCGCTCTAAACCCTGGGGCTAGGTAGGAACGATTAGACATCGAACCTCGAACCCTTCCCCCATGGCGCAGCCCCTCCCACTTCCTGGTCCGGACTGGCCTCACGTACCACGCGGCCTTCAATCAATGCACTTAACTCTTGTTGTAGACCCGGCTGAGTTTGTGAAATGATCAGGGAACAGCTCTCTCCTTCCCATCCGCTTCCCACTTGCTGGAGGAAAATGCCTGGGACTGGGCGGGATCTGGGGGCAGAAATAAGTCCTAGATAATAGGATCAAAGTCAATCCCTTCTGTTTTCCCAGACACAGCCCAGGGTTGGGGGTGGGGTCTTCCCAGGCAAGCTCTCCTACCTTCCCTGGTCTTTCTGATGGAGTGTGACAGGAGAGGGCTAGGCTAAGGCTGGCCTCTTTAGGCTGGACCTGAGCGGCCCCTGGGCTGATGGAGATGGACCCAAAGGACAAAACCCTGGTTCTTTGGGTTTTTCCTCCCACCCACCGTACCTTGGGGAGGGAAAGTGTGTGCGGGTGCATGTGTGTGTGGATTTAATTTCTGCATGTGCTTGGAATGATGTGCCTGTTCCTGTGCAGTGCTACAGGGCTCTTTGTCTCTTCAAGCTCCATCTCTTGTCTCTGGCTTCGGGGCTTACAAATTGGCCCTTTTGGCCCTGACGTCTCTCCGTCTCTTTCGGGTTTTTCCGTCATTACCTTTTTATTGATCTTCTTGGCTGACATTAGTAATTCTATCTTTTCTGGGTTTGATTGTCCTCCCACTCCCTTTCTCTCATTCTCTCCCCTCCCGCTGCCTCTGTCTCTTGCTTGGTGTCTCTCGGTCCGCGTGTCTGAGCGAGTCCCCTCTCAGTGTTGCGGAGCCGGCCGTGGCCAGTAGATGGCACTGGCGTAACAGACCAGGCAGGCCTGGCTCTTCCACTGCATCGAGTTTATACTAGCCAGGTACAGTTCCCCAGGGCAGGAAGCTGAGCCCTCCCCTCCTCCAACTCCCTGCTCCCACTGCCTCCCTGAGCCTGCTGGGCGACCCCGAACTGTGAGAAGCTTGTGTCTGAGCTCGGGGGCGTGGGGATAGGATTCGGAGTGTACGGGGCAGTCACATAGGTCGGGAGAAGAGAGTTGGGTCATTGTAAGGAATGGGGTGAGCTGAGTGATCCTTCATTTGGGAAGAAACCGTTGCAAACAGGCAATTAATTTGGGAGGTAAGGTCACCATATGTCAGCTACTTTCCTACAACATATACCCAGCCAACAGCCACAACCAGCTACAGCTTTCGGTACAGGCACAGAGTGATAGGTACACCCAGATAACCAGACACACCCTCCCAAGACACACAATCAGACACACAATCAGACACACAATGCCCCCATAATGCCCCACCTCTTAGAACAACGAAAATTTCCCTCTCTTCCAGGCTCAAATAGCTTAATAAACGCTTGTGGAATTCAACTAGACACTTAGCAACAGACACACACAGATACCGGATATATAGAGACGCGGTATATATAGAAACAGAAACAGTGTAGACAGAGGCACTGGCCTATATAGAAAGACACATACAAAGATACAGCTGAGGGGCAGCGGAGAGGGACCAAGACCTACGAAAGTCCAAGACTAGAGCTTTATTTATCCTTTATTGGGCCACTAACTCCCGACATAGGGCCAAGTAACATCCCATTTTTGGACCCTTTTTCTCTCCATCTATCTAAAGTCCCTGCCGGCTTTGACGTTCTCTGTTCTATGACTCCAAGTAGACACAAGTCTGGGCCGTGTTGGGCAAAGGAGAGATTCTTCAGTATAGGAATAGGAGAAACTGAAGGTGCTGGGTATGAGTGTACTGGGAAGGGGCTGGAAGGCTTTCATTCTGAAATCCCTCCCCCTAGAATGTTGCGTCCCCCCTTCCCCGACTGACTTCCAGCTGGACAATTCTCCCCTGCTACACACGCACAGAGTGTAGAGGATGGGGCCTTGGCCTAGGTGTCCCCTCCGCCACTCCACTGTCTCCTCTCCTCCCCCACACCTCCAGATGCTATGCCAAAAGAAAAAAAAAATCTACCCCTCCCCCAGCTCAGCTTTCTCTTCGTTCCCTCTCTTTCCCTCCCCTCCCCCTTCTTCTGCTTTAGAGTCCGCGCTAGGGGAGCGAGAGAGTGAGTGACAGACATGCTTTCCCTTCCCCTCACCTTCTCTGCCAGGCCCTGCCCACTCTCTCGGCCTGGCGGCTGGCCCCCGCCCAGTCTCCCCAGCCACCTTCCACGGGCCCCGCCTCTTTCTCCCTGGAAGCCCCTCCCCACCCCGCCCCGGCCCAGCCAGGTTCCCGCCCTCTGGCTTAGCTCTCACCAAACTTGCCGCCCCCAAAACTTTGGACTACTTCGGACTCGGGCAATGGGGGCGGGAAGGAGCCGGATCACGTAGTCACCGCCGAGCCCGCAGAGCCAGCATAGACCAGGCCGGCACCCAGCTACTGCTTCCAGTCGCGCCCCAGCTGCAGCGGCCGCAGCCGGGCCATGGGCAGCCGCGGCACTCCCCCCGGCATAGCGGGGCCCCTGGTATATCGCTTCTCCGGGGAATGAGGGGGCTTTGACCGCGTCCGCGTGTTTGCATGGAGGGCTAGCCTCCCCTGAGTGTAGCGCTCTTGACTTCGAGGAAAGGGGGCTTCTGGGTGCTTATACTAATGTTCCTTCTCCTGATAGCGAGCCTTTAAGGGCAGAGGGACACGGGGATCTGACTGTGTGGTTCATCCCTGGCGTAGGGCTCCCCACTCCCTGGGCTTCGCACTTCTCTGGGGTAGAAGGAGGGGCCCTGGTCTTCTGCATAGATCTCCCCCCTTTCCCCAGTATAGCTCTCCTTCTTCTGGGGAAACAAGGGGCTCTGCGCTCTATGCCTTTCCCCTGACATAGCGCTTTCTTTTTCTAATGTATTTGAATGTACTTACTCTTAGACTCTTGAGTCTTGGAAGTTTGGGGAGGTGGGGGAAGATATCTTAGGGAGTGGGATGAGGTGAGTGTGGCTGGCCCCGGAGGCTAGGGTCATTGCCCTGGCACCCGGCGCCTTCTCCTCCTTTCCCCTTAATTCTTCCCAGACTTCTTCGGGGACAGAGTGCGGCCCCCGGGACTAGGAACCCCTCAGTTACCTGCTCCTTGGACTTTGGATGGGGAAGGCAATAGCGATCGCTGTTTTCTTGGGAGAGGGGTCACAAGGAGGAGAAGCATGACTTTTTTTGGGGGGCTGTCTCAGGATGAGAGAGATACACTCAGTCTTTTTTGTCGGGCACAGTATCTCCTCAGTTTCGACTTTGGGCTGTAGTTTGAAAATTGAGGGGTGTTTCTTGCTCTGATAACTTGGGGTTGTCTTGGACTTGTCAAGTCAATCCTGGGGTATCTGAGAGAGTGAGTAACCGGCCGAATTTCAATGCGTGTTTGGGGGTCGAGTCAGGGCATAGTTTTCTATGTGTATACGTCAGCCTGAAAAGCTGTGTGGTTACTTAGAGAGTTTGGAGGGTGTTAGGATGTGCATGGGTGTCAGTTTGGGGGGAGCCGGGTAGTTGGAGTGTGGGTATGGGGATAGTCAGGATATGGTTTGCTCTCCCGTTGTCTCCCGGTTCACTTTGCCCCGCCTCCCCGCAGGTGGCCGAGGGAAGCCCGTGCCGGGAGCCGCTGCCCCTGGAGCTGTCTCCACGGAAGAGGCTGCCAGCTGCGCCCCCAGACGAGGATCGATGTGGCAACCGCCCCCCGCCCGAGGGGGCCGGCGCTGGGGCTGGAGCCGGGTCGGAACCAGGCCACTTTGAGCGATCCGGGAGAGGGGGCTGGTGCCGCCACTGTCAGACCAAACTTGCCGAACTCAAGAGACAGGCCTGGAAATTGGTCGGTGGGCAGGGCACGCCCCTCGGGGTAAGTCATGCACCGCAGTGTTAAGAAGACTTGAATTTTCCTTTGTACTCAAGGACTCTGAACTAACCCTGAGCCCCTTCCTAAAACCTGGGAAAGTAGTTGTCTGATCGAATGCCATTAGCTGCCCATGTTTGGGGAAAGGGAGGCAGGGGAGGCAGGGGAGGCGTGTGCACGTTGAGAGGGGAATAGGGTTCCCGAAGACGGTCCATGAAGAAGAGCTTGTGTGTGTGTGTGTGTGTGTGTGTGTGTGTGTGTGTGAGAGAGAGAGAGAGAGAGAGAGAGAGAAGACAGAGAGAGAGAAGAGAGAGAGAGAGAGAGAGAGAGAGAGAGAGAGAGAGAGAGCTGGTAAGAGACCTTCTCATTTCACTGAAGCCAGTACCACCCAGGCAACTCTTGGAGAATGAGGGTTGACCCAGAGTGCTGGTGGGAAGGATGGTGAAAGGGATGGCCTTGGAATAAGGGCCAAACTATGTGGTCTGTGATCGACTCCAACCTTTAATGTGCTGCTTTATACATCTGGGGGTGGGGTGTATAGGTTTTCATGAGATTTGAAGCTAGAAGAGACTGGTCCATTCCCCTTTGTCAATGTTTAGTGAAACTAAAGACCAGAGAAGTTGAGTGATTTACCCAATGTCACACAGCTCACATTCTCCATGTGTCCTGTAGGGGGAGTTAGGATTTGGATTTAGGCCCTTCTGATTCTTGATACATTCTACCAAACTGCATCTGATGAATTTTTATTCCATCTCCCCTGTCCCAGCATACACATGGCTATATTGGAGTACTAAGTATTCACTTTCAGTTTTACCTCTGCGTTTATAGTTGTTGCTGCTTTTGGCAGGACTTGGGAGGGGGGTTAGGGAGGGGGGAGGAAACCTTCAGACAGGAGGCAGGTAGTCCACAGCTGTATTTTAGTCATGCTTTCCCTAAAATCAGTGGAAAAGACTGGCAGACCTTGGGACCCTTGGGTTTGGACTTCGTATGGGACATTGTTTTCCTAAACAATACTGCCCTGGAAGTTTGCAAAGCCTTGTGAGATTGGGGGTCTCCAGAGGAAACCAATCCCTCTTGACCTTCAGACTTATTGAAAAAGTTCCTGGGAAGTCAGCATAATTCCTATTGAATCTAAATATAGCTGGTGAATGTGTGTGTGTGTGTGTGTGTGTGTGTGTGTGTGTAGGGGGGGCAGTGGGAAGAGAATAGCTTGAAAAGAATGATACTTGGAATCTGCAGACTTGGGTAGGAACTTTAGCTCTGACCTTAACTACTTGTGTGTCTTCAGGCAAGTCACTTAAGCTCTCTGGGCCTTAATTCCCCTGTAAAAATGTGGAGGTCATAATGTGGAGTTACCTCTGAGATTCCTTCCAGCTCCAAATCCAATAATCTCAAATATATGTGAGTTCTTTTATGGTCTTCTGTGTTGTCCTTTTCTGATGCCTTACTGTGGTCCAGAGGTGACCATAGACAACAGAAGGCTAGTTTAGTAGAGACACAAGTGAAGGCAGGCTCTGCCAAGCTGGGAGAGCTTTGAGTTTGGACACAGCAATGGGTTGTTTCTGTTGTTAGAGGACAAGCTAGCTAAATTCTGTCACATCTTCAGAAGGATGGTTTATCACATGAAAGATAATGGCTTTTTTCTGATATAGCCCTTTGTACAGAAGAACACAAACTGTGGGTCTGAAGCCTCACTTTGCCTACTTATGACCTGGGTGACTTTGCATTTTCCCTCTCTGAACCTCAGTTTCCTCAAGTGTAAAATTGGGTTCAATGATCTCTAAGGCCCCTTTCAGCCCTTGATCTGGTGTATGTTGTACATTGTGGTGCAGCAAAGTCTAGTATTTCTGTTCTTGGGTCAGAGAGAGGTTGACTTTGCCCAGAGCATATAATCCTTCAGTTTTTCAGTCTTTTTGCAGGGTCTATGCCTCTAGTGGGAATGTCATGAGGATTCTCTCCAGGGGGGCAGTAACTGAATCCTCTGGAGAGGAATAAATGCATGTTGCTTGGTGCAGGGGGTGGGGGTGGGGGGTGGTCAGGTGAGGCCTCCAGTAAAGGCCTCCTGTGTGGTCGCCATTCTGCCTCTCTATCTCAGGCATCCTTCTTTGAGAAGACCTCCAGGATGGGTAAATCTATCCTGGTTCCCCCTCTCAGCCTTTCAAAGTAGGCAAAGAAAAGAGTTCATTGAAAATCTGTCACCAAGTGCAATCCAGGGCCAGGTTTCCACCACCACCCCCCTTCTTAAGGGTTAGAGATTCAGAGCTGGGCTACCTCCTAGCATGGGATGGTAGTGGTGGGGAGGGAAGGGTGGGGTCAAACACCTAGAGGTAATAAAGTAGGCATTCATCCCTGAAATCCAATTGACAAATGCTGATGCCACAGGACAAGGTTATAATAAGTACCAAAGCCTGTATGGGCATGTGCCTTCCATCCCTTTAATTTTCCCAGGTATATGAGAGTTAGGGGCCCTGATTCTGAAATTCCAGGTTTGTTACCCTGGGCAAGTCGCTGAGTATCTCTGTGCCTCAGTTTCTTTCTCTATGGCATGAGGAGGTTGGAATAAGTGATTTCAAAAGTTCCTTTCTACTTTTGATACTGTGGTCTTCAGTGGATGGGGAGGAAATTAAAGGGAGATAACAGACAATCAGCCGCTCAGCAAAGCAGCCTCTGTAGTTGTCTTCTTCTCGTCCTCTTGTTAGCCTGTTACATGTCATTCCTTTTTTTTCTTTCCTTAATGAAATAAAGACAGTTTCTTTCCACAGCAGTGAGAAGACCTTAATCTGAACATCAAGATAACCTCCTTCACTTGTCCTAACTCCCAGGAGGCAGAGACAACTCCTTTGAACTTACCATGCCCTGACGATGGGTGTCATTGGCTGTGATAACCAAGAGATCTTTCAGCGACTCCTCTACCTACTGGGCCGGCCCAGGTCCCATGGGGGGAGTGAGGGGGAGCAAACTCTGCAACTGATGAAAGAGAGAGGACTCTTCTGGAGTCTCTGGTTACTCCTGAGAGGGACTGAGTGCAGATATCCGAAGATTTTTTTTTCCCTGAGCCACAAAGGAGACTGTTTTGTAGCTGACCCCAGGGATGAGGGTAACCCCTCAGAGACAGGTACAGGGACCCAGAACCTGGCCAGTTTCTGAAGTCGGGTTTTCTCATCTTGTTTGTTGGGTGTGATCATGGTGAAATGTTGCCCATGTGGAAAGTTTTGTGTCTGGAACTATAGACTCATAGAATTTCTGTGTCAGAGCTGGGAAAAACCTTAGAGAAGACTGTAGCTCAGTAGTCTCCTCTTGCCGCTTTTACAGATGAGAGATGTGCCCAACATCCTTTTGAGAAGGAGTTGATGTTACAGCCAGAACTTGAACCCTGGCTTCTGTCTCTGGACGTGCATGGGCATGGCTGTATGTTGGCTAACTGGGTGTGAAGCTGTTTTCCAAAGGTTCTCTGCTTTTTTGAGGGCAGGTATATGAGAAACAATAATGACAATTCCAATGGGCTGTTGCAATGAACATTCCTGAAAGGTGTTTCCATCCCTATGACCTTATCCCAGCTCTCATTGTCTAAAGCTCCTGCAAGTGCTATTTGGGTTCAGCGTATGGTCAGATATATTTGGAAGAAAGCCAGAGGAAGGAAGAAAGGCAAGAAACAAGCATTTATTAAGTACTTACTCTTTGCCAAGTACCATGCTGAGCACTTTTCCAAATAGCTTTCTACCTCAGTTTCTTTCTCTATGAAATGAAGAGGTTGAAATAGGTGATATCAAAAGTCTCTTCCTGCTTTAAATACTGTGGTCTTTGGTGGAAGGGGAGGAAATTGAGGGGAAACAGCAAATGGTCTGCTGCTGGGTGAAGCATTCCCAGTCAAATCTCATTTGATTTTTACAATAGTGGGAGAAAGGTGTTATTATTATCCCCATTTTACAGATGAGGAAACTCAACTCTAGTTAGACTGAGGTTTAAGTGACTTGCCCAGGGTCACACAGGTCATAAGTATCTGAGTATTTACTCCTGCCAAAGTGACTCCAGGCCAGCATTCTATCTCCTTGTCCCCTCCTTACCGGAGTCACTTTGCAGCCTTTTATTTTACCAGAGGAGTGTGACCGTCAGTCACTCAGTAGGGAGAGCCTGTATTTTCTATCTTATCTCAGCATACTGAGAAGGAATTCCCCCTTGGTCGTGTGGGGAAATAAGATGAAAGCCATCTCATTGGGTGGTTCTTTATTTTTTTTAATCTGTGGGCTTTTTCCAGGAACAAGAGCAACTCCCCCCCCAAAAAAAACCCTTCAAAAAACCCTCATGAGATATCTACCCACTCCTTCTATTCCTGCTTTGAAAAACTAGAGTGAATGGGATAACTTTGAGTGCTTTAGATGAAACACTAGTGAAAAGCAAGAATGGGCAGCAATAAGTCGTAGAATATCAGGACACAGAACAAGAACTTGGAGGGACCATCTTAATTTACTCATTACAACTGAGGTCCGGAGAGGGAAGAAACTTGCCCAAGGTCACATAAGTAGTAAATGGAAGAACTGGGATTTGAACCCAGGTCTTTTGACCTCAGGGTCAGTGCTTTTTCCAATTCACCAGCCTGTTCTGACTCCTAATACTTACTCTTCTAAATAAAAAGTGATTTAAAAAAAGTGGAGATCTTAACTCAAAGCAATATTAGCAATTCACATGTATTTGGCATATGGAAAGTAGAACGAGGTATGCTGGGAAAGAACCCTGGGTTTGAAATCTAGAAGATGATTAGACAGCAGACTGCTTTCTAGCTGTGACTTCAAGTGAGTGAGTCATTTAACCCATGTGAACTCAGTTTCCTCATCTATAGGAGGGTGTCTTTTTGGACAGTATCTAGGTTTTCTTCTAGCTCTAAAATTCTGTGTTCTTAGCTCATTTAATCTTCTCAATGACCATGTAGTCCAAGGAATATTATCCACATGTTGATTATGAATCCCCATCCATTTCCAGTTCACTCATCTGAGAACTGTAGATCAAGTTCGCTGGCTCATTCTATAATCCAAATTTCACTATCAAGAATCAGGAAATCTCCTGATTGGAAGAGGGATATGGCATTCCACCCAGGTAGAACACATTATCTCTCCCTTAAGTGAAAATAAGGCTATGTAATGGGTACAGTTAGTATCTCTCTCCCCTTTAAATGAGAAGAATAGCCTCCAATGGTTACCTCCAAAGGGCCACAAAGACAATCTTTTCTTTACATCAGTACACTGTCTCTCAGCTACCTTACCTCCATCAACTGCCCACCATGTCATATGTGCCAAGTTTCCTGTTCCCTCCTTTGGATGGCAACATTCAAGTCCACTCCAGTGGTAAAAGGGCAGATGGTACAGGAACATCTGTGCTCAAAGTAACCTTGTAAGGGGATTTAAAATCCACCCCTCCTCTCATAGCCCCTCTCTGAAGTGGAAAGTCCTGATTCTTGGTCCTCCTCTCCTTGGGTGGTGTGGTTAGACTAAGAACCTTGGAGATTTTGACTCACTTGGTCTTTTCTTTTGGAGGAGCGGAGCCGTGAGAGATGCTAGTGGCTTCCTTCAAGAATCCTCAGCTTCTCCTCTGTTTCATTTTCCTGCTCCCACCAGCTGCTCATAGCTTCCCCTCTTAGGTCACCGTCTGTCTACTCTCTCTCTCTTACTTGTATCTAGTTAATTTCATGTTTGCTTCCCTCCCTTAGAAATGTGAGCTCCTTGAGGGCAGGTACAGGTTTTGCCCTTTTTTGGGGTATTTATCCTCTGGTGCTTAGCGATGTGTGTGGCTTATAGTAAGCCCTTCATAAATGCTTACTGAATGTTGTGTTGGACAGGCAGGATGCGTGGCTGTGATGATAACTGAGTGAAACATGAATCTTCTTTAGGAAAGTTTGTGCTTGGAGAGGGGGAAAAGTATACTCTAAGAATCTGGAACTTTTCAACTCAATTTAAATAAACATTAAGCACTTACTATGGTTAAGGTCCCATGCTGGCCCTGGGCATGTTAAGATGGATATAACCTTGTTCTCAAGGAGCTTAAAATCCATTTGGGGAATGGGGGGGCAGCAAGACGGATATACAAATATTTTGATACAGGGGAGTGTAAGAAAGAGGGAAGAACAGATTCAGGAAAAGTCATGTGACAAATTAGAAACGGGAGAAATTACTTTCAGTTGAGTGAGGAGGGGAAGCATAGGTTAGGAAGGATGTGGGATGTATTGACTGAACTGGGTCTTAGAAGGAAGAGAGGAAATGAGGGTGGGGTAGAATTGGTTCTGGGTGAAGGTGTGAACAAAGTCACTACTTTCCAAATTTGGCAGTGGCCAAAATTAAAAAAAATAAAAAGACAAAGACAGGTCACATTTTTAAGGGAGGGAGGCAAACATGAAATTAATTAGATACAAACAAGATATAAACAGAGGAGATAGTTGGCAATCTGAGAGGGGAAGCCACAAGCAGCTGGAGGGACCAGGAAAAGCCTCTCCAACCAAGTAGAAGCTGAGATGATTCTTGAAGGAAGCCACTAGCATCTCTCACTGTTCTGCTCCTCCAAAAGAAAAGACCAAGAGAGTCAAAACTGCCAAGGCTCTTGGTTTAACCCCCCCTCTCCCCCCAAGGAGAGGAAGACCAAGAATCAGTGCTCTGTTGAACTCTATCACAGGATTTCAAAATGGAGGAAATCTTAGAGATTTTCTAGTCTGACCCCTATTTTTCAGATGAGGACACTGAGCATTAGAAAGAAGTGTTTTGCTCCAAGTCACACAGTAGGATTAGATATGAATGCAGTTCCTCAGATTATAAAATCCAGCAGTCTTTCCCCTGAATCAGGCTGCCTGTTTTCTCACCTCTGCTCATTCTGTTTCCCTTACCTGGGATGTGTTTTCCCCACCTACACCTACTGAAGTCTTTCAGGACACTCAGATACCACCTCCTCCAGAAAGTCTTCTCTTTCCCACAGTCACACCTCTTCTCTGTAATCTCCCAGTTCCTAGATCATTCACCATCCAAACCTTTCATTTGGCAGGCAACATAGGTACTCTCACATGTTTATCTAAGGCTACAGCTTCTCTGTCCCTCACCTCCCACCCCCATCAAGACTAGGAGCAAACCTCCTGTCTTAGGACCAAAGGATCTGGAGCTAAAAGGGATCTCACTGATCATTTGGTCTAACATTCCTCTTCTGTCATGAGATAACTATGGACAAGAGACTTTCCCAAAGGTCACACGGCAGTAAGAAGCAGAGCTAGAATTGAACAGGTCTTCTCATTCCAGAATAACTTAGTAAATGCCCCTTTCCAACCTTGCTCTGCTCCATCAGATATAAGGGAAGGGACCTGTGCCAAAGCACCCAGGAAATGTTTGTTGAATGAATGCATTTCAATCCTGTTATCTATCAGATCATTAAAGATCTGCTTGTCCCTCTTTCTCGCTTTTCCTCCCCCTTTTCCTTTGCTCCTTGCCCCTTCCCCCTTCCTCACAGCAACATGACTGGGCATGTAGGTGGTGCTCAGGAAACACCTGTGACTGGACTGATTTCTTTCGTTCTTTCTTGCCCTCCAATATTTTACATCCTAGCTCCCAAGTATCCCATGAATGCAGAAGCTAAGTAGACACTTGAGCCATTGAGAGAGAGGGGCTTTCAGCTGCTAGGGATGTTTCAACTGAGGAGTGATCTTTACTAGCAAGTGGGGGTTATCCCTGTGGCATTCTGATATTCTGGATTGGTGCTGACCTCGCCCTGAAAGAGAGGAAAAACCCTTCACCTGCTCACTGCTGACTGATAGTCCCTTTTCTCTTAGAATGTCCAGTTGTTTCATTGTGTCTGTGCTGATGGGGGTGGGGAGAAGCAGCATGGAGTAGAGGGGAAACCAAATTCCAGTTGTCCCTTCTTCTGTAGACTAGCCAATGAGCCACAGCTTTCGGGGGCCAGCAACATCTTAACCTGTCCAGGGAATGTTAAATGCTCTTCACGCACTGGCTACTGTGTCCAGGATCTTTGGTCATCATCCCAACTCTCATTTATAGGTGCTTAAGGTTTTCCAGTGCTCTATATATGTGTTAGTGAAAGTATTATTAATTCCATTTTATGGATGAGGATACTGAGGCTTTGGAGAGGGTGAGTGAGTTGCCCATGGGCACAGTTAAGACGAATCAAAGTTAGGATTTAAACCCGGGTCTCGTCTGCTGGTGTAGCATTCTATCCATTGCACCACCCTGCTCATCGAGTGAAGAAAGGATCTTAGGAGGAATCCAGCCCAGTCCTCTCATTTTAAAGATGGAGAAACTTCAGAGATAAAAGTATGACTGGCTAAGTCCATTTTCTTCTCTGCATGTCAGCTTCTTTCCCTATAGAATGGGAGAGTTGACTAAATGATTTCTAAGATGCCAGATATTTTTCATGAGTCTCCTGTGGTCATGGGGTCAAGCACTGGGACCAGCAGCACCCTTGGGTCTCAGCAGTGGGCTCTTCTTTCTGTTCAACCAACATGAGGGTATTGCTATATAAAGCCTAGAAAAAAGTCATATGAACCCGGAGGGAGTTTCAATGTCTTCTTGTTTATGAAAATATTTGCTTTCCACACCAACCTTTGAATCATTTCCTCTAGACCCCTGTCCTGGCAGCCTGAGTTCATTGGCTTAGCTGGGGGCAGTTTCCTTGAACATTTCAGGAAAGAGCCTGGGGGGAGGTAGAGGAAGTTGGCAGAGAAATGCTGGCGTTGGCTGCTTTTTGTTCTGTAAGGAAGGAAAATCTTCGAGTAGGCAGGCCAGACCATGGAGGTTGCTGCCAGACTGACTAAGGATGCTCCCTCTGTCAGGATCCCATGGATTGGTGGGATACTTTCCTGGTTGGCTTCTGAGGTTTTGGATCATCCTGTTCTTTCTGATACTCAGCAGTGGCCTTTGATTTCATGCTAGGTAAAGTCAAGGCACATCAGCTTGGTGTTCAAGGCCATGCATGGTCTTTCTCCCATTTAGCTTTCCAGCCTCCCGAGAGCCAAAATAACAAGGTGGATAGAGAGCTCATCTTGGAGCCAGGGAGGCCTGAGTTCAAGTTTCATCTCAGACTATACTGGCTGGGTGACCTTGGACAGGTCACAATCTCTTAGTATCCTTGGCAACTGTCTCTCAAACTATAAGTTGTGGAGAAGGTGTCAACCTTCACTGGTAGAGTTTCCTCCTCAGGGACTTCCCTACACTCCCTATATAAGATATATTTATAGATCTAATCCCTTTATCCCTTCCAAATATTTTATTCCAACCAGACAGGACTATTCTCTGTCCTTTGATTTTTATCCTGCTGTCTTCTGCACACATGACTTTATATACTTTTCCATATTCTAGAGTGAACTCTGTCCCTGCCCAGTTCATTTGTTGATACTGTATTTTTCCTTCAAATAATTCCAGTTAAATCAACTTTTCCAAGCAGCCCAAATCAATCCTTCCACCCAGTAATGACCTCTTCCCTACTGGAACTCATCATACCCTGTTAGGGTCATAGATATAGAGTTGTAAAGTTGAATAGATGAGAGCTATAGAGCTGGAAGGGTCCTTAGAGGACATCTAAGTCCAAACCTTCATTTTACAGATGAAGAAACTAAGGCCTACATAAGTTAAGTACCTCATTCAGGGCCGCACAGGTCACTAGGTCCTTTGACTCCAAATACAGAAATCTTTCCCCTGTACTCGTGTTTTTCTAGCTCAGCAAACATCTTAATAATCTGAAATAGGCCTACTTCTGGGAAACATTAGTTGAGATTGTAAGAATATTTGTTTTGAGGACCATAACTGCTTCTGCATCTGAGATTTTAAGAGATGTTGTTGTCTCATAGGGTTTAGAAATGGAGACAGCCTGAAAGACCACTTAATCCTGATTCCTCATTTTATAGAAGAGGGAACTGAGCCCGAAGAGATTCCCTAAGATCATTCTGTTGGTGAGTGGCAGAGCCAGGTCCAGGGGTCAGTCTTTCTACTTTTCCAGGGCTACTAATAGTGCCAGGACCAGATTCCCTCCCTCTGGGTGCTGTTTGTTATTATCTGAAGTCTGAAGTCATCCATTAGGTGTAAACTCCTGGATCTTTGGCTTCCATAAGGTATCTCTCTTCTGAGAACATTGAGGTGCTGCCATGACTGGTACTTGAGACCTCCTCCATAAACTGGCTTACCTTGCATTTGTCACGTTATCATGAAATCCTTTGAAAGTCCAGGGAAAGTTCCACTCTGCAGGGAAGCCTTCTTCAAACCTTGACCCTCCCTTCTTCTGACCTTTTCTCTGAAGTACTTATGGTCTCATATGTGTGTGTGTGTGTGTGTGTATAAATAAAATAGATGTATGTGTATATATATGTATATATATGTATGTATATATGTATATGTATACATGTATGTGTATATATGTGTATATCTCTACCTACCTATCTATCTATCTATCTATCTATCTATCTATCTGTCTGTCTGTCTGTCTGTCTGTCTGTCTATCTATCTATCCATCATATCTATCTATCTATCTATCTATCTATCTATCTATCTATCTATCTATCATCTGTCTGTCTATCTATCTATCTATCTATCTATCTATCTATCTATCTATCTATCTGTCTGTCTATCTACAGAACCCTTGCATGGAAGTATCTTATAGTAGAGCTCCCCAGATTTGGAACCAGGAGCCTAGGGTTTGATTTCTGGTTGTTTGACCATTAACAAGTCATTTTCCTTCTTGGAAGTGAAAGGCCAGTGTCTTCCTCTCTATCCCCCTTCACCTCCTCCTCTTCCCTCTCTTTATCTCCTTCCTTCTCTTGTCAATGCCTGTACTAGACCAGGCTAGGCTCTGTGTTATAAAGAAAAAAGAAACAGTGTCAGCCCTCGGGGAGCTTATTGACAATGCTACAATATTACAACATTATAGCATACAAGCGCGTAAGTCCAAAGTATCTATAAATTAATTCAAAGGAATTTCAAGAGGGAGAGAGTGCAGGTGCCCAGGAGTGTCAGAAAAGGCTGTACAGTAGGAGGTGGTACCCGAACGATGCTTCAAACCAGCATCGAGTATAATAATCCTCATCCTGCTTCCCTCCCTAGGCTGCTGGGAAGATCACATGACAAAATGAATTGGGGAAAATGCATGGCAACTGTAAAGAGTGAAGTATACGTGAAGAATGGTTATATGAGTGCTTTCTGTATGATATGCTGTGGTGTAGACACGGCTGTCCTACTCATCCAGAAAGTTAATCAAAATCAAAAGTCATCACCTCCTCCTTTATCTTCCCCAGGAGGCAGTTTTATGGGCTCCTTGCCCTAATGCCAAATGCTGCTTTCCTGTGGAGGTCTTGATCTGTAGGCATTAGGAGCTGGGTAGGTTGAGTGTTGGGGGTGGGGAAGGGAGGTGGGGAGAGGGAGTCCTGGCTCAGGGACCAGCCTCTTCAGTAGCTTCCTTTCAATGCCGTAATCTGATCTATGTTTCTCACCGAGATGAGGGCGGAATCTCCATGTGTCAATACCTGTGCAGAATTGATTAGAACACCAGCCAGGAGTGGGTAAATGATCAATTTTCATTTAGCTCGCAGCAAATCTCCTGCTTCTATTGTTGGGAGATTTCACGCTCCTCAAGGAAGACCAGACAAGAGCGTTAGGAGCCCAGCGGAAACGTGATACCTCTGTTCCGGGCCAGTGCTGGCTGCCCTTTTAGCATTGGCGTGAAAGAAGAGAATTTGTTCTACTTTTTTGCTGCTTTGAGAAGATTAGCTGCTGCTGCTTTTGAAAGGGTGTCCTGCAATCTAATCGGGCTCTCTAGCACCTGGCCAGGTATCTGCAGGAAAGGGATTCCCCTGCCTGAGAATTTTCACTTTGATTCTCTTCATTTCTATCAAGGCCTTCTGGAAGGACACTCAATCTGCGCCCCCCCCCCAGTCCCAGCTTTTTTTGGTCCTCATTGGGGGTTAAATCAATGCTGTGTGTTCCTCAATTCTTCATCTTTCTTCCTAGCTTTCTGGAATCTGATGGCCTATTTCTCAATGCTCTCTAGCTTATAGATGTCCACAGAATTACCAGATTTTCACCTAATAGGAATCTTGGAATCATAGAGTGTCAGCCTTCCAGCTGGCACATTTTAATACCATAAGATCATAGAATTAGAGCTGAAAGTGACCTCAGAGCTCATTGAGTTTAATTCCTTCTTTTTATAGATGAGGAAACTGAGACCCAAAGAAGTTATTTGCCCAGGGTTTATATAGCAACAAATAATTTCTGATGCAGTGGAAAGAGTGCTGGATTTTGAGTCAGGAGACTTGAATTTGAATTTCAGCTCTGCTGCTTATCTCCTGTGTGTGACCTTGGGCAAGTTATTTTACATCTCAGTGCCTCAGTTTACCTGATAGATAAAATGAGGGGTTGGGCTCCCTGTCCTGTAAGGTCTTTTCCAGCTTCAGATCTGTGATCCTATGAACCAAGAGCCTCAGAGATACCTTGTTCCTTCTCCTTGTTAACTCACCACAGCCACACCATTACTGGGTGCTCAGAAGCATCTTGTCTCCATCCTCAGTGCCAATGGTCACCATCTTCTTCCATGTCCCAGAGTTCTCTGACACTGACCTAGACTTTTCATTCAGTTTCAAGAAGTCAGTAGCCTATGTCCATTTTTTAATTGCCAGATCTTTTTCATCCTCTTCTCAGCCTCCTCTCCCACTGCCGAAGAGAACACTGAATTATGTAGAATCCAAACTTCCCGGTTATCTGTGGTCAGTGAGGATGGGGAAGATTGTGGGCTTTGATATTTGCAGATAAACCTGCAACCTCAGTTGCATTCCACCTTTAGTTCTGACTTCTAGCGGACCCCATCCCCACTGTTTCTGAGAAGCGGGCATGGCCCAGTTGAAGGGTGAGCTCTGTGCCTCTCCTGGGGAGTCAGGGCTGGGGTTCAGTTCCACAAAGTTGGAGGGAAGAGAAGCTAACACTTCTTGAAGAATCAGCCTTTGGATAATAATTGGTCATTTCCCCTTTGGGCACCATCTTCTCTTTGTAAAATAAAGGGGTTTCACTACACGGTCACTAAAGTTTCTCTTAGCTCTAAATCCCATGATCCTAAAATTTTATAATGTCAATGAAAATGATTAGGCCACATATATTTGAATAGCAATTTTAACCTCTCTTGAGCTGCTGTTTAATACCTCTGTAACTGCTGTTATCATTTTATTTTGAGAACATTAGCTTTGGTTGCCATAGACCTTTGCTCACAAAGCCTTCTGGGATCAGGGGGCATCCTTATTATTGTCCCAGTTTTGCAGGTGAGGATACTGAGGCTCGGAGGGGTGACATGATTTGCCCAAGGTCACACTTCTATTCTGCAGCAGAATGAGGGTAATGAACCCAGCTCTCTTGATTCCCGAGTCCTCCATGCTCTTTCCCCAGCCCTATGTTGTAGCCTTTGAATTGCACAGAGCCTCTTTACAGCTCCATTAGAAAAGTAGGGTAGGGATGATTTTGCCCATTTTGTGAATGTGGAGACCAGCGCAGGGAGAAGTGAGTTTCCCAAGGTTACCTGACATTTTGTAGCAGAACCAGGTTTCGAAGCCGGGTCTCCTGACTCAGCTGAGTCCTGCTATCTCTCCACTACAGCCCACTGGCTTTTATTTTTATTGTTCATCTAAAAACTCTTGAAGCCTCTGGTGACATTCCACCTAGATGAGGCTAGGTGGTATGGTATATAGGATACTCAATTTAGAGGTAGAAAGACTTGAATTCAAATCCTGCCTCAGGTACTTGTTAGCTCTGAGTCTCTGGGCAAGTCATTTAACCTCTCTCTGTCTGCCTCAGTTTCCTCAAAGGTGAAACCTGGATAAGAGTGTGCTTCGATTGTGTAATGTTTTGAAAACCTTAAAGTGCTATATAAAAGGTTAGTTGTTATTATCAGCATCCCAGTATGTCACCAGAAGAATGTAAGTTTCTTGAGGGAAGGAACTTTTTTTTTTGGTCATTGCATTCCTAGTGCCTAGAAAAACCTGGTATCTAGTAGAGACTTAATGAAGGCTTACTGAGTGTTGGCTGGTAGGGAAGTGGTCCTGGCTTCCTTTAGAGCAGTGGTTCTCATCCTGTGGGTCGCGACCCCTTTGGGGGTCGAACAACCCTTTCACAGGGGTCTTAGGAACTGAGACACCGCTTGTCTATCTGTCTCCAGGTGGGTCTGCCCACATGCAAATAGGCCCACATATGAGTATTAAAGGGTCAGGGCATTAGGAAGGTTGAGAACTACTGCTTTAGAGTAAGCCAGTGGAGTTGGAAAGGCTTTGAATATGGGTCTAGGCAGGTATAATTTTCTTCCAAAGGCCAGTACAACTAAGGGCGAAACTCATCAGCAGGCTGGTCAGTGGAACTAACTATAGTAGCTACTATGCCAAAGACACAAGTAGAAGGGCAGGTCACCTTCTCCTCCGGAGGCTGTATCAGAGGAGGAAAGAATGGGGAAATGTGTGGAGGTCGCTTGGATTGTGGGATTATGGAGGAGAAGGGGAACTAGATGGATAACTTCCATTTCTTCAGTGATGTATGAGTCCGGGTCACCTGCTAAGAGGGACATAGGTGACTTGGGGAGAAAAGAGAAGGCTGGGGGTGGCTCAGATAGTAGCTATAGGCCCAGATCTCAAGGATCAAGCTACTAAATCATGAAGCGCTTATGATCTTTGATAGAGGAAGAACCCATACTAACCGATCGCAGACCCCTGAAGTTGAAGTATGTATTCACTTGTAACTGTGTTGTGGCATACTGGCAAGAGCTTGGACCGAGAATCAGAGTTCAAATCTAGACCTCGTTACTTATTATCTGTGTAATCTTGGGCAAGTGCCTTCACTTTAATGGGCCGCAGTTTCCTACAATGTAAAACAGGAATAATAATCCCTAGCATGTCTCCCTCAAAGTGAGGTATTATTATGATTTTTAAATTGCGGCCTGCAGACCCCCAGACAAATTACGTGATGGCCCCCTATCTCCTGTGAACCAGAGAAATGTATGAAAAAAAAGTGGTTCTTCTTAGTCTGGTGCTTTGCCCGGCCTCAGAGATAACACTCTCCAGCCTAGACCAGGGAGCAGAGAGGAGTAGCTGTGCATCAGGACAGACCGGGGAGTCCTCACAGCATTGCCTCAGGATGCTTAGTCAGTTCTTTTTTTATTACTTTCTCTCAAGTGGATTCCTGAAGGAGCAGACACACCTGTATTCAAATGTGAACAGAGAGGTGCATTCCAAGCCAGTGTTCGATGACTTTTGGACCGTTTCCCGCTTTGAGTTTGCTTTTCCCCCTTTGGCTTCTATTTAATCTTCTCACACCTTCTTAGGCTTCCCAGACTGAGGTAGATTAATTAACAGGGGAGGCCTGTCAACACCTGGGAAAAAAAAAAGGAGGTTGTATTCCCCAGACAGTCTTTGCTAGGCCCGCTCCCTCACAGGCCACAATCTCCCCGCTGGCCTCTGGGCCACTCCTGGTGCTTGTTGGTAGGGAAGTGTGTCAAGCTGACAGATGTACCTGAGTGTCTGGGCCTCTGGTGAGGTGGGGGCATGAGCAGTAGGCACAGGAGAGCTGTTTGAGACAAGGCTTGGGGCATCTGAATTCAGGAGGTAGCTCCGGAGAGGTATGAATAAGTGTCATCTTTAGTGGTATTTCCCCTGGGCAGTAGTGGTGAGACTGCTGGGGCTGGGCTGGGCTCAGGGGACCTTCAGGTTCTGGCATTCACTGACTCAACAATCAGACACTTGCTATAATGAACCCATCACCAAACACACAGTGAGCACGTAACCCTGTGTCTCTATGTACCTAGCAGCGTCTGGTGCTGGTGTCTTGTTCTGTTGACTTAGGGCAAACTACTGCCCTGTGTCTCCTCTTACAGGCCACCTATGTAGAAGTTACCTCCCCTAGATCCCACCATTCCCTAATCTCTCATACCCATTCATGTCAGCCCTGAGCTGTCCCCAGCCTTCTCTTTTCTCCCCAAGTCACCTATGTCCCTTTTAGCAGGTGACCCGGCCTCATACATAACTGAAAACATGGAAGTTATCCATCTAGTTCTTCTCCTCCATGACCCCTCATTCTAAGTTATCTCCACATATTTCCCTATTCTCTTCTCTGATACAGCCTCAGGAGAAGGTGATCTGCCTTTCTATTTGTGCCTTTGGTTCCATTCCCTTCTCTCTCTGGAAGCTTTTCCCTTCAATCATTCCTTGTCTCTCCCTAATTTTCAACCTCTTTATCCACTGTCTCCTTTCCTGCTGCCTACAAACATGCCCAGATTTTCCCTGTCCTTAAAAAACCTTCACTTGAAGCTGAACCAGAAAAACAGTCTCTACAGGACTCCAACATTATAAAGACAGATAACTTCGAAATAATTAAGAACTTTGATCAATGTAATAACGAACAGCTACAATTCTAGAAAACTGGTGATGAAGCATGTTTCACACCTCTTTACAGAGAGTCAGAAGGTACAGAATGAGACATAGCCAGTGTGTGGATTTGTTCTTTTGGACTATGTTGGTTTGTTACAAAGGAGGCTTTTTGGAGGGGGCAGAGAGGAGGATAATTGGGGGAAAGGAAGAGGGGGAACCATAGTTATCATAGATGGTGATGCCAAGAGAAAAAAAAAAGAGCTTTGAAGAAATGTTTGAAAATGCTCTGAAGGACAGAGGGAAATTTGGAGGGAGGGAGACACAAATAAAGAGCCAGCTTTGGAACTAATATGG
The DNA here is from genome assembly GCA_028646575.1 of Pseudocheirus occidentalis. Classification (NCBI taxonomy): domain Eukaryota; kingdom Metazoa; phylum Chordata; class Mammalia; order Diprotodontia; family Pseudocheiridae; genus Pseudocheirus; species Pseudocheirus occidentalis. The sequence continues at coordinate 9,316,313 of CM053595.1, forward strand.
TGAATTCATTATACATTTATAAAAACCTAAGCTGTACATAATAGGGTTATTCATGATTTCATATGCAACCGTTACTTTCTTTTTTCCCTTGTATGTGGAAATATTCATTTACTGTTTATTGAGTTGTAAACATCGAATTTTTTAATCCTGAAAAAATCTGAAGTTGGCCTTAACCATTTCATCAAGCTACCATCTTATATCTCCTTCCTTTTTCAGAGTCAACCCCCTAGGAAAAAAAGCTGTCTATACTACTTACCTCTACTTTCTCACCTCCTACTCACTCCCCCATCTCTTGCAGTCTGGCTCCCTTCCCAAATACTTTATTGAAACAACTTCCTACAAGATCATTAATGATCTCCTTGTTGCTAAATCCAATGGCCTTTTCTTAGCATTTGTCTTTCTTTGGCCTTTCTGCAGTGCTTGACACTTTTAGCCATCCCTTACTTCTAGATACTTTCTCCTTACTGAATTTTCATGACACTGCTCTTATCTCATTCTGCTCCTATCTATGTGACATTCCTTCTAATCTAAGTGGTCTTTGAAGGGTCATCATCCATGTCCCTTCCCAAGGGTGTACCCTAGAGTTCTGTTCTGGGCTCTTCCTCTTCTCTCTTCACATTTTCTCTTCCTCATCTTTTCAGTTCCCATGGATTCAAGGATCATGTCTGTGCAGAGGACTCTAAAATCCATGTTCCTTCATCTCCTTTCTGTGCTCCACTTCCTCATCTTTAGCTGCCTGGTTGTCCTTGGCAGCTCAAACTCAACATGTTCAGGGGAGGTCAGACCTGCACTTTAGGAAAATCTCTTTAGCAGCAAGATGGCAGATAAATGGGAGTGGAGGGAGACTTGAAGGACAGAGGCCAATGAGAAGGTTGTTGTAGTGGTCTAGGGAATGGGTGATAAAGCTTTGGACAAGAGTAGTGGTAGCGAATGGGTAGAAGGAAGGGAATCCAAGCGGTATTGTGAAGGTGAAAATGGCAAGACTTGATGACAGATTGGATGTGTGGGATGAGTATGAGTGAGGAGTCAAGGGTGAAGCAGAAATTGTGGACCTGGGAGCCTGGGAGGGACTGGATGACAGCAATGGGAAAATTTGGAAGAGGTGAGAGTAGTGGGAGAAAGATACTATGAATTTTGTTTTGGACGTATTGAGTTTGAGATCCCTATGGAACATCCATTTTGAACTGGTCAGTTCGTTCTACAATCTTAGGCTCAACCTCAGGCAATCAAGTAGTCTCCTGATTAATTAATTAATCAGTCTGGCCAACTGATAATGGCCTGTCCATTATTCTAGGTTAATCATTGAGCTAATAACCTCCCCTTTTCTCAAGGGCTAGGCAAAGACATTCAAGATAGGGAAAACCAGGAGGACCATAGTTATCACAGATTTTTCAGCATTAGAGTCTATCTAGTTTAAGACCTTCATTGTAGTCAGGAGGAAGATGAGGTTCAGAGAAGGGGGAGTGATCATACAGGTAAGAAGCAACAGAACAAAATTTAGTCTACTTCTTGAATTCAAATTTGGCCTTAGACACTTATTAGTTGTGTGACCCTGAGTAAGTTATTTAACCCACTTTGCCTCATCTGTAAAATGAGCTGGAGAAGGAAATGACAAACCACTTTAGTATCTTTGCCAAGAAAACCCCGAATGTGGTCAGGCAGAGTCAGACACGACTTAAAGAATTGAAAAAAAAAAGTTAAACAGATAAGGGAAGAACTTATGACCAAATGAGAGATAGCATTTTAAGATATAAAATGGATATTTTTTATTACATGACATTAAAAAGCTTTTGCACAAACAAACCCAATGCAGCCATGATTAGAAGGGAAGCAGTAAATGGGGAAAAATTTACAGCAAGTTTTTCTGATAAACATCTTTTTTCTCAAATATATGGAGGATTTATAAGAATATGAATCATTCCTCAATTATTAAATGGTCAAAGAATAGGAATGGGAAGTTTTCATAAAAATAAATCAAAGCTATTTATAATCATATGAAAAAATGTCCTAAATCACTATTGATTAGAAAAACACAAAACAATTCTGAGGTACTACCTCACACCTATCAGATTGGCTAACGTGACAGAAAAAATCTCTATCCCAAAGGGATTTTTTTTTAAAGTAAAAGGACATGTATGTGCCAAAATATCAGAGGATGCCCATCAACTGGGAAATGGCTGGACAAGTTGTGGTATGTGATTGTGATGGAACACTATTGTACTGTAAGAAATGATGAGCAGGATAGATTCAGATAAACCTGAAAAGACTTACATGAACTGATGCAAAGTGAAGAGAGCAGAATCAAGAGAACATTATATCTAGTAATAGCAATATTGTACCATGATTGACTATGAATGACTTAGTTATTCTCAACAGTACAAAGATCCAGGACTATTCTGAAAGACTTGTGATGAAAAATGCTATCCACCTCCAGACAAAGAGCTAATGGAGTCTGAATGCAGATTAAAGCATACTACTTTTTACTTTATTTTTTCACGTTTTTTTGATCTGTGTTTTCTTTCACAACATGACTAATATGGAAATATGTTTTGCATGACTGCACAAGTATAATCTATATAAAATTGCTTGCCATCTCAGGGAAAGGAGAGGGTTTAAAGGGAGAGAAGGAAAGAATTTGGAACTCAAAATTTTTAAAAAAAATGTTAAAAATTGTTTTTACATGTAATTGGAAAAAATATTTAAAGCCTTTAAAAAAAAACACCTGGTTTCAAATCCTCGTTTTGCCATTTATTATTCATATGGCTTTGAGCGAGTTATTAACCTGTCTGGACTTTTGTGAAATGAGGGACCTGTAATAGAAGGACTAGATCTAATTCTGTGATCTTACTATTTCTGTCCTGCTTTTCCCAGAGGACTTTTTGTGAGGCTCAGATAAGATAAATATTTTGTTAGCATTTTGTAGAGTATCAGTGCAGGGTTTTCTAGTACAGCTGGACTGATAGTAGTGGATACTTCTTAGAGAGAAAGGAAATGGAGTCAGATATTATTTTCAAGGTATAGTCAGTATTTAAAATTGGATCTAGTGGCACAGGGCTGAGGACAATAGACTGATGAACTCAAGAGCTAATGATCCCTCAGGTAGATCCCTTTCAACTCAACATCTTCTCCCTTATAGAGTTTTACATGGTTGCGGGGTGATTTTTTTAATCTCTGGAGTAGAAAAAACTGAGAAGTATTTTTTTTAGGACCCGAACTCTTTAATTGGACTTAACCTTTGGTATATGAACTGGTTTTCTTTGGTGGAAATTGCCCCGGTAGAAAGATGGGTGTGGTGGCAAATGTCTGTAATTTTTGTTACCGGTAGGATGAGGCTGGTAGATAGATCACTTGGATTTAGGAATCGTCATCTGGAAAAAGAGCTGAAGAGGATTGGGTGTCCACACTAAGTCTGGCACCAGGATGGGGAGCCTTGGGGATGGAGGGGCCATCATGATGCCTAAGGAGGGGCAAACTGGACCAGGCTTAAAAAGGTTAATTCTTTCCATACAGCTCAGCTTTGGAATCAGGTCCATGAAGGGCCGCTGTCTTTCAGGAAGTGGGGTGGGGTGGGTGAGGAGGATCATGATTACTTTGGGGTCTTGGATTTCGAGTGTGGTTTTATTTTTTGGATTGGACCTATAATTTCATTGGTGTAAGGAAATTCCTTGGAAGAAAATCCCTCTATGTGGGGGTCTGTACCTTCTCTGCAACTTACAGTCATAGAAAGTAGCCTTCAGGCATGTGACATCTCCTAGGTCACACAGCTAACATATGGAAGGGCTTGAATGGAGGTCTTCTGGACCCAGAGGCGGCTATCTGTCCTTTAAATCTCTCTTCTGGGTGTAATACGCTTGTGAATTTTAGTGACAGCTCAGATTTCCCCTCCTCCTTTGGTTGTCACCGCAAACCGGATAGGACATGTGGCCCCCTAGCTAGCCCCTGTTGTTATACTGCTAGACTGCGTTAACCCCTGACCTCAGGCCATCCTCCTGATGGATCACTGCCTTTGTTTATGATGCTTGGGTTTCTGAACCTTTGCCAAAGGCCAGGTGGGTGGTCAGTGGCCCATAGGGTCATAGGATTTAGAGCCGCGTAGACAGTAAGGAGATTTAGGATACAGATCTGGCGTCTGTGTTTGCAAAGCCAGTGTTATTTCCACTACAACATAGCGGTGGGCACAGTGGCTATGACACTCACATTTCATCTGCTTAGCAGAGGGTACAAGTTCATTCTTCCTATAACAGCTAGATGGAGGAGCAGAAACTGTGCTAGAGTCAGGAAGACCCGAGTTCAAATCCTGTTTTAGATACTTAGTAGCTGTGTGACCCTGGGCAAGTCACATAACTCTGTTTGTCTCAGTTTCCTCATCTGTAAAATGAATTGGACAAGGAAATGGCAAACTACACCAGTATCTTTGCCAAGAAAACCCCATGAAGAGTAAGACTGAATGAAGGTTGAGAATAGTTTGCTCATTGAACCATCCTTACTGAAACCAAAGTGGGAAGAAACAGATTCGTTTGCAACAGGAGATATTTGGGTTGATTAAAGGAAGAACTTCCCCAAAGGCTGGTTGTGATACTGGGGAGCTTGACACTAAGTGGGATTGGCTAAGTCTTTTGCTCTGGATGGTTTCAAGTCTGCCTGGGATACATATACCTAGTCACATTGTCCTGGAAAGTTGTGAGGGGTTGGGGGTGGGGTAAGGTTGGAATAAGTCTCTGTCAGTATTATAAGACATTCTGGAGGAACTTTACTCAAACCTGGGCAAAGGCAATGTGGTGTTGTGACCGAGCACTGGACTTGGGATCAATAGGCCTGGCTTCAGATTTCAGTTCTGCCATTTATACCTGGGTGACCCTAGTCAAGAACATATCTCTGAATCTCATTTTATCCCTTTATGAAATGGGGATCATGATTCCTTATAGGGCCTTGGTGAGAAAAGTTCTTTGTAAGTATCAAAATGTTTCAAAGTATCTTATGAGACTGGAGAAGTATCACAGGATTATGGCCTTGAGCTAGAAGGGACCTGAGAGGTCATCTAAGCCAATGTCCTGTCCATACCTTCTCAACCTGTCTAATCCTTGTTTATGTCCTACCAACAGTTTTTAATAAATAATCTACTCATGTGCTTGAATCTTTCTTATGGAAACTTTACTGTTTCATGGATACCTATGTGACATTTACGCTGTTAACTCAAGAAGATACCATTTAATAGGGATAAATGTAAAAGTTCCCTTGGGTTCAAAAAATCAATTGCACAAGTATAGGATGAGAGAGATATGGTTAGACAACAGTTTGTGTGTGCAATGTTTTCTTGGACTTCAAGGCAATAATATGTGATAGCAGCCAAAGAAGCTAGTGAGATCTTAGGTTTTATTAACGAAAGTGTTTAGAACTAGGGGGTGATAGTTGTACTCCTGCTGTCCCCTTGTACTTCAGGGTTTTGTTCTGTTGTGTCCTAGGAGCCTAATTGCAGGCAGCACCTTGATAAACTGGTACCCCACTCTGAAGAGGAAACCCTGGGTGGTGAAAGGACTAAAAACATATCATATGGGGATTGAAGGGAGCAGCCATGTTTAAGCTGAAAAAGAGATCTGGAGGGCACATAATCACTGTCTTTAGTTATTTGAAGGATTGTCATATGGAAGAGGGATTAGATGTACTCATTTGTTTTTAGAAGGTAGAACTAGGATCACATGGCAGAAATAACAGGGAGGTAGATTTTAGCTTGAAATAAAGACAAACTGTATCCATTAGGAAGTAGTGAGTTCTCTGTCCTAGGGATCTTCAATTATAAGCTAGAGGTAAATTTTAGCTTGAAATAAAGACAAACTTTTTTTGGAGGGGGGAAAGGTACGGCAATTGGGGTTAAGTGACTTGTCCAGGGTCATACGGCTAGTAAGTGTTAAGCATATGAGGCCAGATCTGAACTCAGGTCCTCCTGATTCCAGGGTCAGTGTTCTATTCACTACACCACCTAGCCGCCCCTATAAAGACAAACTTTTTTAGGAGGTAGTGAGCTCCGTGTCCCTGGAGCTCTTCAAGTATGGGCTGGGTGGCTATTATTCAAAGATCTAGTTTCAGGATTCATGTTCTGATGCAGGTTGGACTAGGTGCCCTCTGTGGGTCCCTCAAGCTCTGGGAGTCTCAGATTCTCTCATTTATTTTGGTGGTCGTTGTAGGTGAGGGGAGGATTTCCTTAGATGTAATGGAATGAGTGCTGACATTCTCAAGTACTTTTTGAGGTACCAAAATGGCACAGGACGGGCAGGCACGTATGGGTAGCAGTCTCCACCGGCATCGGGAGACCCCAGATCGATGATCCATTGATTTGTCATAGCTCTGAAGTCTCCTTTGAGATCCATTTCAGTGCCGGGGCTGGGGAGTCCTCCGACACACACGGGCTGGTTCAGAGATTGGAGTGCTGTAATGTCTTTCAAGCCCCACGGCTTCATGTTGTCTCTCTGTTCTTGTTCTCCTCCCTCCTGTTTGTGGAGTTTAGTGCTGTCAGCCTTTGAAAAATTGTTCCAAGGAACTGAGCTCTTTCAAAGGGGCCGGGTGACTGACCGTACACAGTGTGAAACACCCCACACCAGCTGGCAAAGGTTTTGACTCTGCTCTTCCTGGTTGTTCCAGGGAAAAGGACAGAGTGGGGGGAGAGGGTGGATAGCAATGTTGAATTTTAATGGGCTCTCATGAATTCCTAGTTTACTCTCTGTTGTGGAGGAAGGCACAGTGAGCCCGGCTGACATTGATGCTCATTCTGGCAGATGTTTTTCCTCCTATCCTAATTCATTTCCCTTCCCTGTGCATTTTGATATGATCCTTAACCTGCTTTGAAAATGTTTAGGTAGGGGTGGAGAACCTGTGTCCTTGAGGCCACATGTGGCCCTCTAGGTCCTCGAGGCCATAGGTTCCCTACCCCTGGTTAGGACCCCCCCCCCAATACCAGCGGTCTGGGAGGGAAAGTGGGGTATCCGATGGTACAGTGAACAGAGTGCTGGACTTGCAGTTAGGAGAAATTGAGTTCAAATGACGCTTTAGATACTTAACTAGCTCTTGACTTGTTTCCTCCTCTGGGGTTGTGGCCATGATCAAATAAGACATTTGTAAAGTGCTTTGTAAACTTTAAGAAGCTTTCTAAGCGCTAGCTCTTAGCCTTATTAATATTAATATTAATAATACTAGACTTAGTGGTTTTTCCAGAGATGAAAAAGAAATGTTCAAGTCACTGAGACCCAGGAATGGTCTAGGCCACCCTTAGGAATGTGCAGCGGTACAACCAGCGCCCTCCCAGAGGAGCCTAACACTGCTGGAGGCCTCT